>OZ023162.1:19646663-20246663 GCA_963678695.2 Diplodus puntazzo
TTATTTTTCTGAATCATATTCTTTGCCAGCTGAAGTACACAGTGTACTTCCTGTAACCTGGGGTTATGTGTCAGTTGTGCCAGTGCCAGGCGAGCTGTATAATGAGACGCTGTGGTTGCGTTAGTTTGTGGATGTCATTACTCTTGTGACATTTTGTATACTTCTATAAGAACTACATACTATTTTTTAAGATGGGATGTTATAAACAAGGCCTCAGGCCGAGGATGATAGGCGGAGGAGATCCAGGTTTTCTGTACGTTTCAGCATGCAGAGCGGTGAGTACTGTGAAGATATACTGTAAAATCAAACTAAATAATGATGTTGTTTTATGTTCAAGGTTCCTTGAAGTATAAAAATAGAAAAATGTTATACTTTCACAAACGATGTTCCTCTATTTAAAGGGTAACTTGTAAAACTTGGGGAAATATTCTGTCTTTACTGTTGTTTCTCTGATGTCCGCCCACCCTATCACTTTTCTCCTGATATTTTCACACCTAACACAGTGAATTAAGGGTTTATTTGTACCAAAATAGAGTTGGTGATGTTGGAGGTAGATTTGGAGAGCTTCTTTTTTGTTTTTCGTTGTGCTTGAATGAAGTGTGTTTTACAACATTTAAATGGGTGTTTCTGCAAATGGAGTCTGATGGCTTTGGAACAGAGCTGCTTGTGGTGAAACAACAGGGATCTTATTCTTTTAACAGAAAGGTCTATCTCTGTAAGGATCCAGTCCATAAGATTGCCAGGCAGTTAGAATAATAATCTGAACCTGTCAGTGGCTGAAATAATCCCTTTAGTCTACTTTGAAGTAGCTCAATTGCCCCAAAGGATTACAGTGCAGCACACTACACAATTATCCATTAATAAATATTGCATTATTAACAGTGTAAATGATATTAAGACAGATGTCAGCAAACGAAAATGTATTTGATGATGAGATGGAAGAGTATCACACACCTGTGACAGTTCACAAATATCTAATATGATGCGTATAGCATGGGTGGCTGCACTGTTAGCACGGTCACACACACTTGCTTGGGTTTTTGTTTTTGGAGGTTTCACATTCTCCGCTGGTCTGTATCCATTTCCTCCGAGTGTTCTTGTATCAACAGACATGCAAACCAGGTGAATTTCAAACTCTGAATCATAGGGCTACAATTACTTTTATTGTCTATACTTTTTAATTTCACTTATTTATCATTTAGTCGATTAGCTGTCAAAAAATGACAAAAGGCCCCCGCTGCAAGAGAGATGTTGCGAATGTCAAATTTTATTTACTACCTGTCTAGATCTACTGAATAACTGGTGCCTATGTGTTGGTTACCCCTGTCCAGAATATACCCTCTATCTCATCCAGTACATGGACAGTTTGAAAACTAGATGGTGTTTTAAGCAAAGGATGTTCATAAGTGAAGGGAAGAGTTCAGATTTACAAATGTGGATCTATGGGAAGACATAAAGTATCAGCTAAAATCTATACAAGATGTTTAATTTCCCTCCAGTTTGCATTTAGAGTGTCAGACCAGGACAGACTCCGACTAAAGTTTCCACTGCTGAACAAATCATCATCACACCAAATAGGTTCACTGGTTTGAATAATAACTCTGCTGTGTAGCTCAGCGATCTGAAAGTCTGGACCTCTGATAGTTTACAGCCTGATAAAAGTGTTGACTTTGTCTCTGGAGAAGAATGATGATAGCTGACGTGTCTGCCATCGGGGCCATCACCTCAGTGTGCCCCTTACAGGACCAAATCTCACTCCTCTAACATGTTCATACCTGCTTTCGCCACGTGATCATCTCAGCCTCATCCTACACTTTTTAAATACAGCATCCATGTCCCTTTTTCATGAGACAGCCCTACAGGAGCACACAAACACTTCCTGCCACCAACTGAAAGCCATCTTCACATTCATTGGGTATATACTTTTTATCATAAAAGTGTCTATCATGTTTTTCCAAATTAATGTTTTTAGGACTTACCCTGAAAACTAGAACAGTAAGAAATCTAACGATAAAGTATTTATGAATACCCACTTGAGGATCTCAGAAGACTTGAAGTACCCGCCCTCAGCTTGGAGCAGCTTGCAGCCAGCACAGCCTCCAGGGTGTCGCCACTGCAGATTCAAAAACACACACACGACTTAAGGTGACCTAAGGTTTTTTTGCAGAGGAGGAAGAGAGGTCATGGGAAAGTGAGGAGCGAGTGAATGGACATGAGAAGATGGAGAGGGAGGCATGGAAGTAGGAAGGAGGGGTGACGGAGGGAGGTAGAAAGGAAAAAGAGAGGTGAGCGAAATGTCAAGGAGACGTAGAGGTAACATCAGGAGACTGAGGCATTGTGTATATGTGTGTGTATATGTGTGTGTGTGTGTGTGTGTGTGTGTGTGTGTGTGGGCACGCGTGCGTGTGTGTGTGTGTGTGTGTGTGTGTGTGTGTGTGCGGTGTGTGTGTGTGTTGTGCGTGTGTGTTCCTGGGCAGATAAACAGGGAAGCTCCCAGAGGGGAGTCCATCCTGGAATTTTTAACAGGAAATGTATTCTTCCCCTAAACAATGGTGTAATGCGTGCACACACACATACACGTACAAAAACAGAAAGTATTCGTACACACACACACACGCACACACACACACACACACACACACACACACACACACACACACACACGTTAACAAAGCCTCTGAGTCTCATTAGGAGTGCAAGACAGTACAACAAAACATTTACATCAATCAAATCACTCACCTTGGACAGTATCCGCTTGCCGTAGATGGTGTGTGTGTGTGTGTGTGTGTGTGTGTGTGTGTGTGTGTGTGTGTGTGTGTGTGTGTGTATTCTTTGCATTCACTAATGTGTAAGTTTGTTTATTTTCATGTTTTCGCTGGATATTCAATCATTAAAATCCTATTTGTGAGCTTGCACCTGTGCATATTTTCATCCGTGTCTGTTTGGGTGAACTAATCACACCGTGTTTATAATTCAATTTAATACATTTTCATTTTTAATTTGCTGCATTCATGTGCAATAGCTGCCCCAGGTGTACACTTTGAAGTGGGATCTCACAGGCACAGACACACGCAGCCTTTCGTATGGTGACGTGTTAAACAGAAGGCTGCAGTCGGGGTGAAAGGCTCGGCCGTTGAAAATAACAAGTGTGTGAACATATGAGCACAGGGAATACACCTCTCCTTTTCCTCTCTTCGTGGAAGCGTGGCGGTATTCCTGACTTCCTGTTTCTCACACAAAGAAGAAACTCAGTGTTGACAATTAATAGTAGCGACTCAGAGGGATGGGAGGTTTTCAGTTGTGTCACAAAATCTCCTGGCAGCCGTTGTGGAGACAAACTCAAGAATTGGCTCTGAGAGAAAAAACATTCAACAACCAGACTGAAAATAACTCGAAAAAGATGCTAGTGTTAACTTTTAGTCTAATTATAAGGTAGATTTCCAGTTTTCTCTGCAGTCCTTTCTATGGTTCCAGTGATTATCGGGCTGGCAGATTAACTTGAACATATAATACCAGCCTTTATTAAGTACACTGGCTGCCACTCATATGTATTAATAGCAATATTGATGGTTTTGTGACTGTAAATCTGTGATTAGCCAGTTAAAAATATGACATCATCCAAGTAAAACTTCCATAACTGCAGTTTCATTCAACTCTGTTATATCAGCTGAAAGTTTTGTTTTTTTTATGTATCAGTCAGTTTCACCTGTTACAGTATATCTAAGAAACAGCTTTTGCTTCACAGTAAAAGGAGGGTTCAGAAGAGATTCTTTAACATGATGCCAAGCTAGTCCCATGAGTGGCCTCTAGGCTTTTTAAGCCCTGCATATCCCCGCGAGTAAGAAGAAAGTTCTAGCCTGCATTTCTGCATCTATTTTCAAATGTGACTAATTTTGGTTGCTTGTGCAAGCTGGAGAAAACACAATGGCAGAGACAACAAGAGCAAGAACAGGAGATGCTGTGGAGTCGTGCAGCGGCAAATATAAAACAAAAGCCACACACAATTGTTTTGGAACTTGTGCAACATCAGTGACACTGTGGTGGTCCAAAAGTTGCCTATAATTGAATAGAAGGAAACAGATGTGTTGCTACAAGTACTTCATATTAATTACAGAGAAAATTAAGATGTTTGTTTCCTGTTTTAGATAATAAGTAGCTAAACAGGTCAACTGACCATACAAAAATGTTACACTTGTCCACATATGGAGGATAAACTTGGCCAAAACAAATGATCCTCCAAATAAAACAACAAAATACAGTGTTTGTCTTCACCCCCTAGACACTTTAGTTCAGAAAAGTCGAAAGTGTTTTCTGATCTCAAACCACCACTGTGCCTTCAAAACTGGTACAAATCGCTGTTGATTGTTGGTTGGGTTTAGGGAGGCATCAAGGTTTGCATTCAAAAAAGTATTTGAGCTTAGACCTGCTTCATCATCATCGTTACAATAATAAGTTAGTCGTCATGCTTTAAAAAAAAAATGTAACGTTGACTTTTGGTTGGAAAAAGGAAAAGATCACTGGTTTCCCGAAGTTTCACGTTTTGTTGGCTCCTGCTCTGTACACTGACCTCTCTCCACCATATTCCTACCCCCCATTATGCAAATTATAGGCATGACTAACAGCGTGTCCAGTAACAAACAGTAACCAACATTTTCCATGGTACCAGAAAGCTAATCCTATTTTATAGAGTTTGCTGCACAGCATGTCATTCATTCATAAAGATCTAGGTTTGCGGCTTTGTCAAGTGAATACTACTTAGAGTACTATTATTGCTAAGCTGACTTACTACGCTCCTAAAGCCTTCAAAGTGCCGCTGGTGCATCAGTTATTATTGTGCCTTATTATTTACACTAGCACCGCCAAGCTCCCTCCCCCATAATTGTTCCTCCAGTAAACTCTTCCATGACCTCACAAGGAAACTTCTTTGCTCCTATCCTAATCGCTGTGACAACTAGAGAGATATATACGTATCAAGGCACTTGCTGAAATGACTGATCCTGCCGCTGTTCTTGGAGGCAGTCTTAAATTTACTGTTTAATTATTTACTTGGTTTTAAATGCAGCAACCCCGGAGAATTAATCAACTGCTCCTAAATGCAATGATTTCTGTTTCCCAAACTACCAGTGGAGCCAGAGTTTAGGGGTGAGACGCACTGAGAAGGACAGAGTTGTGTATTGTGATATTATCATGCACTTCGCTGTGAACGACATGGCAACTGTGTCTGTATCCATGGACTGCGCAGGCAGTTTCCTAGGCAGCAACAGTTGTTGCCTTGTTTCTAGATAGATAGATAGATAGATAGATAGATAGATAGATAGATAGATAGATAGATAGATAGATTAAAAGTGCTAGACAAGGTGCTTAACAATACAATGAAAATATAATAATTTTTTAAAAAAGCAGAAAGTAGTCGAGCAGGGTAACAACCCAGTGTATGATAAAAGAAAAAACAGTGAATATAAAGTGAAATGGAGCCAAGAGAATGGCAAGAGCATGTGGGTGTCTGTTCCTGAACAGAAGAGTCAGATTAAAATAGAACAACAGCCATGTGACGACAGTATGACTGTTAAACACCTGCAGTGGAGAGACAGAGAGAATAAGAGGGGAGAGACAAAGAGGGAGAGGGAGAATGAGAGGGAGGCATAATGGGATGTTAGGGACAAATGGAGAAACAGACAGGTGACAAAGAGACGTAAGGAAGGGGTGGGGATGGACAATGTGAGTAGTGAGACTATGTAAAATTTTAGATGGAACAGAGCGACAAAGAGGGAGTGTGTGAATCAGATACAGATGAGGGAATGGACGGGAACAAATGAAAATGAAGGTGAGGTTGAAGAATGGAGACCATTATTGTGGCCTGGCTGCCAGAGTTTGTGTGAATGAGAAAGTACTGGTATGCATTCCCATCACTCTACCTCTTTCCTGCCCAAGTGCTTTGAATACATCCTTACAGCAGTGCTGCTGCGGGGAGAGAAAGTAGACGAGCCGAGGTGTCATTGTCTCAAACAAAAGTGCTATCATACACGACACATCTGTTGCATTTTCACAAGCTAGTTTTTGAGCGGCCATGATATTTAGACAGGCCTGATTGGCAGTTGTTGACATTTGATAGGAGGACAGTCCCTCGGTGAGAGCTGATGACAATCAGAGCCATTTCAATTAGATAAGGTGCTTAGCATTTTACTGCATCACCCCTCAGTCTGCATCAGGAACAAACACAGAGATCAGACTGGGATTCATTCAAAAGTAGTATATTATTATGTGATATATTATCAAAACAATAATCATAATCTGTCCACACATGCTAAACGTACTCAGTAACTTACACTTTACAAGCATATCAGTATCTCAGTGATCATTATTCTTCAATACGTTTTTAAGTTTTCAGTTATAGTTTCCATGGTTACAGTGCAAACAGGAACTCTTAAATAGGTCATTTGGCGTGACTTTTTAACATGAAAAATTGACCAGAATGCAAACAAACAGAGCATGGAGGGGAGCCAACCGGACGTCCATCCATTCCGATGGGAATCTCCAGAAGTACTTTCAGAAAATATTTCTTTTGCCAAGGATTTCAGGGGGTCGGTATGACAGTGTGCTGGCTTGGTTAACAGGCTGCTAACCAGCTAACATTATTGGCCCTGCTCTTGTCCCTGTAGTGCTCCAACCTCATGTTCCACACAACGGGAAAAAAACAGACAGAATTAGCCTTTCATGCATGGCTAAACTGGTAGTTTCTATTCATCCCTAAAGAAATGTAATTCCTTGCATTTGACACTTGGGGCATTATCTGTATTTACGGATGTGAGGACATCAGTCACATAGGTTAATTTGTGATAATAATTGATAATAATAATATACAATTTCCCCAATGAGAGATCTATAATAAAAGTACTCAAAATAACACAACTATATGCAATTAAATGGGGTTTATAAATTATTTCATTTAAAAATAAAAGATCTCTCATGTCTGGCCAACACCACAACTTAGACAGATTGCAACAAACGGCTTCACAGCGATCTTCTAGTGGGCAGATACACAGAAAGCATTGACTCAGCCTGGTCAGTGCCGTCATTGTTATCATCGGCGTAATTGTAGGAATGTCATCCGATGCGGGAACATCAGTGCTGCTTCAGTCACCACAGACGTCGACCACTAGCATGACCAGAAGTGATGACAGAGGAAGTGTCAGAGTGGAGCATGTTGATGTTGCTCAGTCACAGCCTGAAACAAAAGGAGACACATTTGAACACACAGCAAGCGAACCAATTAATTTATTCACATAGACACTCATCAACATGAATAAACAGCTGCACACTCAACAAGCTGGACACAGTTATTCATTTCTCATCAACAGGAAAGTTTTACTGTTAACTAAGCGGACAGATCTACACTGGAAGGCTCCACATAGACAGCACATCCGTATCAGTCTATACGTCTGCCGCGTTTCATTTCTTGCCACTCACTTTTTCAATTCTTTCTATCTCTTTCTTCTTTAATTAAAATGCAAAATTGATGAGAGCAGATGAGAACAGCTGTCTGCTGTTGTCCCTGGAGATGCTGAAGCAGCCTCAGACTGACTGAGAGGAGAATTGGCAGTCGTTCGTCACTGCCAGAATATTTCTGTCAAGTTTTATAGCATGTGATTCAAATTAATCTCGTTGGATTGGTTAAAGATGAGCTCATATGAAATTTGACCATGGACATTCATTAAGGTCTGAACTCTTGATGGTACTACCAAAAAATGTGACATGAATGATTGATTTTTATAGTAGATCTGTGATATTGTAGAGCACAGACTGGACAGGCGCTGGCCAAAGAAACTTCTTCACTCTTGTTTTTATGCCTCTTGGCCTCGCTACACACCGACTCTTGTCTCTCTTCTGAGCAATGTGTGAAAAGTGAGCCATTTTCTGTCGTTATGGGATTGGTTCTCCTTGTTTAGTCAGTCCAGCACTGCCTTTCTACATGTTCTTTCTGTCTCTGACTTTCTGTCTATCATCCACCTCCCCTGGAGTCACGCTGAGGAAATATTTATGAGTTATGGTCTGCTGGCTGGTCTCAATTTAATAACTTTCACTCCAAATTTGAGGGAAATCCTGTCTGTCTCAAGCGCAGTCAGTATCTCCCTCTTTTTCACACACATACACACACACACGCACACACACACACACACACACACACACACACACACACACACACACACACAAACAGAGGTTTGTTAATTAATTAGAAGCACTGTGATGCACCTGTTTCTCACTGTGATAGGTCAGCGTTATCGTCATAGCAGCAACACTTCATTGTTTTACACTTCTCGGCCTCAATCTACTATGTGTGTGTGTGAATGTGTTTGTGTGTGTGTAGAAAGACTGAATTGTCTCCCTTCCCTTTTTCCCTGTCTGGCGTCCTCAAACTGACACCCCAGTTTTTGTTATATTTGTATTATTGGAAATATCGCTGGGACGCTGAGTGTGTGTGTGTGTGTGTGTGTGTGTGTGTGTGTGTGTGTGTGTGTGTGTGTGTGTGTGTGTGTGTGTGTGTGCGTGCATGTGTGCGTGCGCACGGGGAGGTCTGTCATCATGGCCTGGCTGTATTCTACAGTGCATGTGTCTCCAGTATGTTAGTGATGCTACTGGAGACCCAGCTCTGTTGGAATAACAACCAGGACCCACTGCAACACTACCAGCCTCCCTCAAGCCATGCTGCCTGTGTGTCCTCGTCTGTGTGTGTGTGTGTTTTTCCAGCTCAGACTTACTGATTTACTCTTTACATTTTGTCCCTCTTCGCTCCTCTCTCCCTTTACTGACTGATAGACGGCTGGCACAAAATCAATCTGCATCAGTAATTCACTCAAGTCAGATGTTAAAGAGTGAAGAGCACCGTATGTCTCCTGCCGGCTTAAACAACCTCGGGTAAACATGCAGCAGGTGAAGGAGTTAGCAAGCTGGGGATTTGCTAAAATGCACAGAGGAGCTTGTCGGAGCATGAAGATAGTTGATTTTACATAAAAATCTATAGGCATGAGGGAGGATGCCTCTAATCATCTGCAAGTGGATTGCCATTACCCTTCATCCTCTCGCTGTTTGATCAAGGTCGAACAGTAAACCTCTTGAAATGCAGATTGGCTTGATTCATGGAGTCAAATAGCTGTCTGAACAGTGCAGCAGATAAGAAAAATACGGTAGTTACCCTAAAGGCTCCAATTAGCTCCTTAAACTAATCCTTCCAGTTGAGACTTAAGCTAAGCTATGTCTTTACCTAATGTTGCCAGTTTAGCATAATAGTATTCAGCTATTTGTGCTATGTACAGTACTAGTAAATCTACATTACGAAGTGCTTCAAAAGGCAGCAAAATAAAACAGATAAGTTGCAGAAACCTCAGGTTTTAACCTGTCAAGGCACATACCAGGCACCATACATTGATACAAAGCTTAGATTCCCTTGATTCAACATTGAACAAACAAACAAACAAGCTAAAAATCTAGCATGTATGACTCGTGCCAATTCACCCAAGTGTCTGGGTATTTCAGTAGTGCTCCAAACTCCAACAAAAACTGTGTTCTCTTATTCCCAAATAAAAAACAATCAATTTCAGTCGCATATCAAGTCTAAAACACAGTACTCCATGCATAAGTGGGGACAAAATGGCAAAAATACTGGACTCTCGGATGTCTTTTCATGCTAAAATATTTTAAAAAAACAAGTTCATATGTCCACCTTAGAGCCTACAACAACCAATGAGTGATCCTGTAGACCAGTGGCTCACTCTCTCCTCTTTTGCCTCTCTCCTGAGCCACTTACACACCAACCTCCCGATGATGGATGCATCATGTAGCCAATGAGTTTTTAAAGCCATAAACTTGTTTTAGACTGTTTTATATCCACAAAGTTAGTATCAATAAGTAAATAAAGAACTATAATGAGTTTTTGCCCCTCTTACTGTCAAGCAGGGGTATTTTGAGGGCAGGTTGTTTCAGAGCCTCTGACTACAAATGCTCTGTTCCTTTTAGTTTCCAGTTACAGACAAAAAAACTGAGGATCTCAAAGTTGTACAGTACAGTACAATACTAGAAGGGTCAGACATACAGAAGAGACAGAGTCTAAATAGCCTCAAAAGGAACCACTAAAATCTTGATCTCTGTTCGAAAACATACGCTTAAACAGTGTCAGGGTGTTTTTGCACTGTGAATATTTTGTCTTTGAAATGAAAACAAAACCCTTCAGAAGTTTTAATTTGACTTAATACTGAATTAAATGAATGAATGTGGAGGCTGACACAAACTCAAATTAATGACTGTATGTCCAGCTAAGGAAACGCGCATCTCTCTCCTCCCTCCATTGTTGTTTGTGTCGCTGCGTGGTGTTACACTGAGTTGTCCTCATGCTGAAAAACGCGACTTGTCGCATACGTGACATCACTCCCCGAGACGCAAGAAGAAAGCAGAAATATATATTCTTACTAAGGAAAATGACAAAAAAAATAGTAACGCAGAGTGACTTGAATAAATAACTTTAATCTGATTACTGGTTTGGAAATATTAATGCGTAAGATTACTCGTTACAGAAAAAAATGGTTAGTAAGTAACGCGTTACTCGGGCATCACTGGCATCACTGTCAATCAGAGTTACTTATCCACCGAGAGCTGAGGAGGGAGTCATCTGTTTAATATTGTGGAATATAACTCATATCCTGTTCTTCCTGAGCTCAACAGTTAATGACATTTACCTACAACTGGGACAATGACTCAGAGGAAGGGAAAAATCTGTAGAACTCTAACAAGGTACATGTTAATATTTAGGAGGCACCATTTAGGGCAGCTCTTTTAAAGCATGGAACACTTTGATTGTGTTAACGTGGTGATGATGTCACCAGACCAGAACAGTTATATCGGCGTCGATGACAGAAAGCGAAAGGTGTTTTGCATCCTTTCTTTCTTCGTGCAGCTGTGATAAAGTGGCAAATTTTTATCAATGATAGAATGAGAAGATCAATAGAGGAGTATAAACTGATGTGATTTACTTTGACAGTTAACACTTTTCAGGGTTGGATGAGAGTGCACAAGAGACAGAAGTGATCGTATTGTCGTCGTTCACAAATTATTGAAACACAGTCTCTATCAGTGGTCTCTCGCTTGGCAGCCGTCTCACCTCGCTGCCAAACTAATTTAATGTACGTGGGGTTTGCAGAAACATAAAACAGCAACATTTTCTGGTATTGCTAATGTCATTTTCTTTCTTATATCAGGTGCATTCTCTACACACGACATCTATTACACATATGTCCGTTCCTCTTCTATTGCACTTATTCCTGCTGTTTCCTCCCTTTTTCATGTCTTCAAGATTTTTTGACTTTCTTCTTCATCCTAACGGAGGGTCTAAGGATAGAGGGTATGTTGTGAAGCCCTTTTATATTTTGAGCAGGCGAACTTAAATTGATTTAACTTGAGCAAACTTCATGCATCGATGAAAAGCATGAGACCAGACTAGAAGTTTTAAAAATGTTCTAGTCGATGGAACGGATATAAAAATATAAGTATAAAAAAGCAGGAAATCGGGTTGGTCTTAAAGAAAAGTCCTTTCTCTCTTCCCTTCATTTGAATACAAAAGACAGCAGGAGATGTTACTGTATTATGACTCATCTTCTCCTCATTCATCCACTCCACATGGCTCTTAACTGGTTGCGCTGCTTTCTCGCCTTCACCACCACCACCTCCAATTTCTACTTGTTTATCAAATATATTTGCATTACCATTTTTCTTGCATCTTACATCATGCGTATTCCACATCTCACTGGTGTGCTCCTCAGGGGCTCAAATTGGCTTCCTGCTGAACCTTTCATAGGCTGCTGCTGCTGGTTTTTAAATGAAGAAGCCCTCAGAGAGCAGACCCTGCACCACTAACTACAACCGTACAACTGTTGGTGCAATTATGCTTTCACCATTAGAAAGCAAAAATACAGAAAACATGAGAGCTGACTCGCAGAGCTGGGTCAAACAGCTGCGGGAAATACATTTGTTTTAAACAGCTTGAAATATTACTGCCTTCAAAGTCGTGTATGAATCAGGGAACAACATGGAAGCTGTCACATATAGAAGTAACATAGAAATGAGTGTATTGGATATGAGCTATAAAAAGTCCCTGATCACCAGTCGAACAAAGCAGGTTAAAGTAAACCTTAGGAAAAATGTGTAAATATTATTTGGCCTAGTTCTGCTCAGTGGGAAATTATCTCACACCACACAGAGCTGATTTGGCTTTATCCTGCTAGCTCGAGCTCTGTCCGTATAGACTTAATTAAGCTTTTCAGTGAGTTGTCCTCCTGGAGTTGTGCTCCAAATGTCTGCTGCCTCTCTATTAACTCTGATTTATGACTGCTGTAGTTCAGGGAAAAGATTGAATGAAAGGGTAAAACTTTGCCCTCTATTTTCTTCCATAACTACATTTATCAGCAGATTGGCATTTTCTTGTTCGACAGCCAAGCCCTGCTTCACTATAATCTCATTTCCATGCCATAGTAGGCTGACCGCCATGCTCTCTGCTTTTTACACCGGCCTCAAAGCAGCTTCACAGACATGTTTTAGGCTTAAGTGCCCTCCTGAAGAGCAAATGGAGCATTGCAGGAGAAGAGTGCACACTTCAGACACTGTGTACCTTTCTGTCTACAGCTGATAACCAGCAGTAAGTCCAAATCAAAAGTGGACGGCAGCTTTATCCTTAGACCCTTGATTCGGATAAGAGAAATGTTCTTAAAATACCCTTTTATCTGGATGGACGAATAGAGCATGGATGAGCGCATTGTAGATATATTTTTAAACATGTGACCATGGGGAGATTACACAAGCACACAAGAGGCAGGATGGGAAAAGGTCCTGCAACCTCCTGACTTCTTTTTTACTCTAGGGAGAGAGGAGAACTGAGCACAGGGAGCAGAGAGTATAGCACAGAATATAAAATATAGGCTGAGGAGAACAGACAAGTTTGAGTAGGAAGCACATTTAAAATTCCGTAAGTCATCAGAGGCACCTTGAAGTCTGATACGACTTGGATAGGGCACTAAAGGTGTAATATGGTATTTGCTATCTGGTTTTAGTTACGTACCAAGGATTTTGAGTGCTAGCAAGCAGCAGGCCTGAAAACAAAACGTTACAACAATCAAGTCTGCATTAAAATAGAGGTGGGAAATGAGGGCTACATAGTTGAAATGAAGTCCTTGGCTTTGTGTAATTTGGCCAAGATGGTGATATAAAGGGAGAAAGGCAGAGGGCTAAGAACACAGCACTGAAGTACACCGCAATTTACAATTTACATTTTCAATGACACTTGTGTTGCTTCAAATTTCATAAGGAATTGGTCTGACACCGTGGATCAGAAACCCTTAATCCTGCAGTTCATGGACAAACTGAGTTAAATCAAAAGAAGATAGAAGATTCATTCATTAGTCTTTACGCAACACAAGGTTGTACATTAGATGTAAGTTGTTGTCCCTTTATGCTACTCACAAAATAAAACTACATAACTGAATGAACAGATAATAAGTCAAAAAGTAGAATGATGTTGTAAAATTAAAGAACTGAAGGCAAGGTCAGCAATAAACTCTGGGAGTAAGATCCAGGTGGTCTATAGAGTACAACAAGGCGGAATGATGCCCTGGGCAAATAAATTAATATTGATGGAGATGGTTTCAATACGATAAGACTCTCACATGGGTTGAATTTAATGTCAAGTTTGGAGGTTAAATTGAAAATAGACAACATTCCCATCTTGTTCAGTAGTTCGATAGTCAAGCAGAAGTCAGTAATCTTATATTTATAATAACGTAGATGAGAGTAGAGAAAATATTGTTAGCAAAAGGTGATGATGCCTTCCCACACTGCAATGTGATTATCTCATATATATTTTGTTTTGGGGGGATTTATCACTTCACCACTGCCAGTTGTAAAGATGATAATTAGATTTTGATGATTCAAACACATTCAGGGTAAAATAACTTTTGAGTAATACGCCAGGGGAAGTAGACGGTCTCAATGTAGCAGATAGTTTTCACCGTGAAAATATAAGCTTCTGAGCATAAAAGTGACATAAAAATTATAGTTTTACATGCAGTGTTATGTACAAAATGTCAGAGGGTGAAGAGAAGAGCTTAAGGAAATATGTGTACACGTGTCTCAGGGGTCTGATAAAGATAAAGAGAGAGGGTAAGTTGTGTTTAGTTATGCTGATCACTGGTGTCCTTCAAAATGTCAGAGCGCTACGAGTGATTAGAAAAGGCTGCACATAAAGACAACGGCAGAGACGACAGACCTGCGGGGAAGAACAGGAGGAGAAACCTGGAGATCGATGTAAAGTTTAGGCGTTCAGATAGTAAGATGCAGGGAGGAAAAGAGGTAGAGGAAGTCAAGATAAGAAATTCCCCACACATATTACTATGACATTTACAGGACAGCACATCGTGCTGCAGATGAGTGCATCGCTGAAACAAATTCTGAATTACAGTAATGCAATGAGTAGATGTAATGCAGAGTCTATGAGAGTCATTTTTTACAATTAAATAGAAATAATTCAATAAAGTAATAAATACACCATTACCATAATGGCCCTTCACATCGTCCCGGGGATTTAATGTCTCCCGTATTAAAACATGTATTCTGTTATGCCATTTTCAACTCAATTCAGATAAAAGCCTTGGCCAAATTCACATAAATCGAAATGGCATTAGAACAAGCAAACTCTGTTAAGGTAATGAAATCCCGTTGCTGTTGTCATTAAAACTTTTGAGACCTGCTTTAGTTTTGAACTAATTGAAGGATTACACTGTCCTCTATCTAATTTTGTTTGCAGGAGAGGTTCACTGACCCCATTGGATGAGCCCTTAAAGTAGGTTATTCAATTTTTAAAAAAGCAACGCTTATCTTTTTAGTTTTTTCCAAGATGTTTGCATGAGATGAGGCTTTCACGTGACAGCCACAAAATAGAAGTGAATTAGTGAATTTCAAGATGAAATGTGGGAAAAAAGTCAAATGAATGATGTTAAAATTAAAACTCATTAAGCAAAAGAGAAGAAATGCTCTACTAAAAGCTGTGACAAGGTACCTGCGTGTGTGTGTGTGTGTGCGTGTGAGTGTGTGTGTGTGTGTGCGTGTGAGCATGTGTGTGTGTGTGTGTGTGTGTGTGTGTGTGTGTGTGTGTGTGTGTGTGTGTGTGTGACGATGGGTGGCGGAGCAGGTAAATTAAGATAACAGATGGTTTGAGGTTTATGGCGAGGAATGATTGTGAAAGGTCAGACAGACAGAGTGTGACATTTACCAAGGCATACATTTTATTCCTTGTAATACACGTGCACAAACACACACACACACACACTCATGCTTGTATTCCCTCATGGACATAACTGCTTACCGTGACCTAAACCTAATTTTCAAACTGAATCTTAAGGTGCAGCGTTTAGCATTTAGGGGCAGAAATGTAATATGTAGTCATGACTATCAAGACATGGAGAGATTGAAGCATGTGTTGACTTTTGTATTTCTGGCACGGCTGGATAAGAAAGTCTTAAAGTTACAAAACAATGTTGCTCTTGTGCTTGAGTGAAGTGACACAGGAGAGAGATAGACCAGTGGGAACACAGGTGAGGACAAAGTAACTACAAGACTCGGGAGGCTATGACTACAAAACGAAACAGAGCCATGACAGAATCGTAATCGAAACAGGAAGCCAGTGAAGATTCACACCTCTAACAAACACACACACACACACACACACACACACACACAAAGGATGGCAGCGTCCATCCTCGACAAGTTTCTGACAGCAGAGTGGACAGGACGGGATGCCAGAGGCGTTTGTTATTTGTCTGCTGTTCGGATCTACCTCCAATCAAACATTACTTATCAGGACTCGCGTAAGATGCAAGCCACTCAAATTCTGTCCCTCTAGAACGCACACACGCACACACGCACGCACGCACGGGCACATGGGCTGGCAGAGCTCCAGCTTCATTACAACAGCACTCTGGCAGGCTGATTGAGTGATCAAAGCTAATCGCATTTAATCATATCTAATCACATGTAATAACCAACACTGAGTGCTCAGGCATGACAAGGCTCTCCACTCTCTCTCCATCCCTCCCATTTCCTCTCTCCTCATCCCTCACTCCTTGACCCCCCTCACCCCTTCAGCCACCCGTTAACAGCTCCTCCTCCTCCTCCCTCCTCCCTTTGTCTTCTCTCAGTCAGAAACAGGAGTAAACGTGATGAGAAAGAGGTCAAGGGAGAGAAGAAAATTAAAAGAGAGGGTGACAGATAGACAGCCTCAGTAGAACATGAAGCCCCGTACTTCTGGTGTGCTGTATGATTCAGGAGGGAAGAATATGTTCTGTCTTCCGGCTCGGCTGTGTGACTAAAAGCTTTGTCAGAACGACTGGAAGAGGACGATCTGGCAGTCACAGGCAATAGTTTCAACATTACCATTCGCTTTACAATTTATATTCAGCACACAGTTTTTAAAGCCACAGCATCTTAAGCCGCTACGACTTCTTCCAGTGTTTTTCTACGCTTTGATCAGATTTTGAAGTCCCGTTTAGATTCAGTCTTAAGGCTGCGCTTACATGTAATAATAATGCAGTGTGATAACTGGAACTGGTAGGGATTTAAAGCAGACACCAGACAGAGTGTAAATATCCTGGTGGTATGAGGTTGTAGACGTCAGCCAGGATGTTACGAGCGCCCTTCTGATAAAGTTGCGGTTGCGAGTCGCTGTATGTGGCATTTATAGAAGGTGAAAAACAGCGAAGCACAAACTCACTCTTGCATGACCTTAAAATATAAGCTCCTATTATCACAGATCTCCTGTTTTCCCATCTCTCAGCTTGCCTACCCTGTTTTCCAAACGTAATCTTTATTTTAAGCAGATGGTTGTTTTGAGGGGACCAGAAAGTGCACTTGAGGTAAACAAAACACTCTCAACTTGCAGTTAAATTGTCCCTTTTAAGATGTTAAAATGCTCCAAAGAAAGTGCTTTTTCTAATGGTCACACTCGCCCCTGAACCATCAGACATCAGAATTAGGTAGGCTGCTTTTTGTACAATTTTCTTCTTTCCAAACGCCACAATTGGACAAGCACACCCCCTACTTTACGCAGCAATTGGCCAGGAGTGCAGAGGCAAGGAAGTAGGAAGGGTTTCGAACTTCTCTCTGGAGCTGGAACTCTATCTGGAACTTATAATAAAATATCATTGTGCATCATCTCCATTTGTACAACTCAATTGGCCCTTCTCATGTGCCCACTTGGAACTGGAATGCAGAGAAAAGAACATGAAATTCAAAAAGGCAAGATCTTTACTAAAAAGCTAGGCAGTCATACATGGAAAGTCAGTCCAGAATAGGTAAAACAATCTAAGATCCATAGATACTGTCTTGAGTGCAATGAATACATGATGTGCAACAAAGCCAACCAGGGGAGTACTGCTGGCAAATTAACCATTGAGTTAAAATGAAGAAACACATTTCACTGAGCTGTTTCCCGGTGCAGCTGGTTCATCCAATCAGGTGCAACAAGTGAGTGTTTGCGTGGTAGGCAGAGGGTGTCGCCTGGTTGGGTCAAGTGTGCAAATCAGGGAAGCCTCATGTGTCCTTACAGGACACAAAAATTAACATATATGGCAGTAGCACACATCCAAAGAATGCATATTTTATATATTCAAATCATCTATTGGAAGGTGCTGGACCAATAGATGATATAAATACTTTCAACTTAAATTAAGTCCTCACGCTGTGGCTCCCATTTACACGCAAGTCCCTGGGACATCCACAAGTTCAAGTGACGTTTCGAGCTACTGCTCTTCTTCAGACTTCAGACCTATGGACATAAGCCTTGAGGCTGCATCCTAAAGGTCTGGACTTCACCACTCTTGCAAGCTCAAAGAGTTTGTGGGCACGTTGACGAGAAGTGTGCAATTGTTTGGGGCTGTCTAAACCCACGATTCAGCAGTCCGCACAAGCCTTCTAACAGACTTTCTACAGACTTCAAGAAAGTGAGCTTGGGGTACAGATTTTGCTGGAATGGACACTGATTGCTGTTGCAGAACTTGTTATGAATTTATTTAACAATGACTTTATTAAAACGTTGCTTGAATTGTGATGGCCAGAAATGATTTTTATCCTCCTCATTATACATAAATATGCAGCAGTATATGCTATTACGCTATTATTGTTATAATCCTTTACCTTATGAAAACTGAAGTCTGAGTGGACATTTTTCAGCCTTCAGCCCTACCAGCTAGTTTATCTCAAGTATCCCCAGCCTTTTCTGTAGTGAGGAGTGATTATGTCCTCTTTTATTTCAGCTGTGATGAGACCCTTCATGCCTGTCTGTCTTTTGATGCGGAAAGATACTTTATCAGAGTCAGAAGAGATAAAAATAGATTGCCTCTCGTTAAATTTCGTCCGACTGATCAGAGGCAGGCTGTAATTAAGATAACCACCACTCTGCTCCATGTTAAGTGCTTTTATCCAGTCTTCAAAAAATACTGCAGTGACGATGAAGTAAATATCTGTTACGTAATTTATGAACCACATCATCTTTGCCACCAAACACCATTTCATGTCATGAATCATGAGCTTCTTCTTGCCTGGCAAAAACACAGTCGATGAATTGTCAGGTGCTTGGTTTTCACAGTGCCAAAATTAAACAAGAGCATCGAGTGTCCTAAAGAGCAAAACCAACTGCAGTAATCCCTGTCGATGTCTGACTTCAGTACATTTTTAAGTGCCTCACTTGTGCTTCCAACGAGGACAGGCTGCTTTGCGTTTACCGAGTGTGACACAGTTTAAATATCGTTTCAGAGGCCGCTGCCAAGCTTAATATCTGGGGAAGAGCTGTTGTCACATAAACCTTGTATCCACAAAAAAAACAACACTATAGCCAAGGCCTCAGGTTTTTGGAGCTGCACGTTGAGATCATAAACAAACAACCAAACAGACATCAGGGCATCTGTTTGTCTCCCTCCCCAGGATGCTTTGCTGCGGCTGGCGGCGGTTACTGACGCGCGCTCACTGCGAGTGGCTCTTCAAGACAGCGTACAGGAGCTGCTACCCAGCACGGTATTCACACACACACATTCACACACACACATACAAACGCTACATTTAGACAAACAGCTGAACATAATTGATATTGTCTTGTATGTATTACCTGAACATAAAAAGCTTCCTGTTAGTATTCAGAGCGGTCCTGACATAAGACCAGGGGATAGAAGCCCGGGTCTTTGTCGCAAATGAATGAGGCTCATCACTCATATAATTAATCAGAATCTGATTAATATTACAAATGAACGTGTGTCTTTCATTCCAGGAGTGTGTGTGTGTCTACATGCTGGAGGGAGTCTCGAGGCTGCTCTGTGACAACCTGCCACATGAACTGCCACAGGAGGGAAAGATCAGGTGTGTACTCCGTGTGTGTGTGTGTGTGTGTGTGTGTGTGTGTGTGTGTGTGTGTGTGTGTGTGTGTGTGTGTGTGTGTGGATGTGTGTGTGGGTGCGCGTGGAGCCAGCCACAGCTGTTTCGCAGTAGAACAAGGGAGATTAGAAGAGGGGGGAAGAGAGACGGATGTTTTCTCTGTGTAAAAAGCGGGTGTCACCTGAATGAATATGAGACAGGACCGTCAGGAGAGAGATCTCTTGTCCTCTTATTTTCACCACCTCTTACTTTGGACTCATCCCTCATCTCTTTTATTCTCTCATTAAAACTCCCCCTTTATCTCACTTTCTTCCCCCTCTTGTTGCCTTCGCTTGTCATGTGATATTCCACCTTCCTACCTCACTGCGTCAGTCCGTCAATGCCCTTTTTTCTTTTTTTTCCTTTGTCCCCGAGGAGCCATGGAGCACTAAGCTGTCTGTGTTTCATTCTTCTCCTTCCTCTTTCTCTCTCACCCTCAATCCCTCTCCCCGTGGAAGCGTTGCGGGGCTAATTGCCGAGGTGACAGCACCCAGAGTCCCTCAGCGAGACACCGCGATCCTCTCCTCTCTTAAGTGCTCTCTGAAGCTCTGCAACCGCTGTGCGCGACTGCGACTGCTGCCCTGGCTCTGGCAAAAACCAACACTACATTATAGATGAAACTGTCTGTTTGTCAGACAGGAACGCTTTCTCCAACACCTCATTGCCACACAAACACAGGATTGCACACCAACATGCTAATGCAGACAAGGACACAGCCAACACACACACACACATTTGTCAGTGCTGCATGCAGACTAGAGGTAGTGGGGATATTAGAAGAGCTACAGGGCACTTTGTTACTTTTCTCCCTCCAGTTCACCTGCTTATATAAGCCTGTTATCAAGACCTTGGCATACACACAGACACACACTCACAAACAAGCACAGACACCCACACACACTCAGTGAACCCATCTGAGATGCAGAAGGCTGCTGTGTTTGTGCCTCATTCCAGCCCACTTTCTAAAACATACAAGCCCATTAACTGGACCTTCACACACACAAACACACGTGACTGCTCAAACAAGTTCAGCCAAGACAGTTCTCTTGATCGTTTGTCCTTCAGACTATTTGTTGTGGAAAACGATAACTGATGCCTTATAGCCAAACAAGGTTTTGTTAGAAATGCTGCAAAGAGTAGACACACAGTCAAAGGTCTGAGATACAGAAGACTGTGGCACACGCACACAATGCAGTTACACAACTGTGGCAGTAAACCTTTTCAGTCGTAGGTTAGTTTGATTTACAACTGAAGCATGAAACTTTTTGCCATTTTTGAAATGTGTTTTCACATTTTACTCATTAAGCAGATGATTAACAAAATGCAGGTGATCAATTATCAGATGGGTTTACCCTCATATGTGCAGTGTTGGGGAAGCTACTTTGAGAGCTTAGCTTTGTAATTTACCACTTCAACCACAACAACATTTAGTGTAGTTAACTAAGGCCTTCCAGATATACAGATTGTTCTTAAAAGTAGCCATTTCTATGTGTTTTGGCCTTACTTACACCTGTTTATGAGTTCCAAGAGGATTCTTGAAAGGGCATTCTGGTTCCACTGGGTCATATTTGTCTTGTTCTCAGAAACCTTCTTCCTTGGTACCAACCCTGATAGCTGTGACATATCAAGGAACCTAACCTACCTGAAGATATTTGTGTACATGTGGACCAGGACTAAAGCTACTTAGAAAAACTAGTTTAAACCACTTGTGAAAAAAACAATGTTCAGTACGTATACATGTAATACTTAATTAAAGCAAAGTGTATTATGAGCAAGCAGCAATAAAGTGCTCACTTGTTCACATGTCATACCTAATTAACACTGGAAATAGTAGATCAACATTTTATGTTATACATCCATGTGGCCTTTGATTAAGATATAGCAGCAACCAAGTGTTGTCTAACACAGAGAGTACATCAAGTTTTGTGGCTGCAGCCTTTTTTTTTTTTTTTTATTTGTGCCAATGTTCGAATCCCAGAGTATTCAGATTAGGTTAAATTTTTTTGTAATCCAGTGTTCTGAATTAATTACAAAAATATCAATTCAATTTTGATTCAGTAATTGGCTGCATTTTACCCAAGCCTGTACACCATTATGTGTTAGTAACTGTAGCATTTCTTAGTGATGGTTGAGCAGTTACCACAAACAGAGCTCGAGGGGCAGCAGCGACATAAAGTAATCAGCACCACCTAGATCACACACACTTAATTTAGCTGTCGAATTAGATCTCTTTGCCACTGCTGCTGCTAACTGTTGTCACTTTAAACAACACACACTGCACCAACTTTGACCTACATGTTGTTCAATTTGAGCAATCATCGCAGCTCACAGTTGTGAAGCTCTGGATGACCTTATAGCTATCTTCACACACCACGCAGCAGACATTTGATCATACGTGTTATCATCAAAAATGTAGAGTATGTCATGTGCACTACATAACATTAACACCACCCAGGGTTTTTTTTTTTTTTTTGGCTTTGTGCCTGCTATAAACTGGCTTCATGATGGTGTTGGGAAGCTCCTTTGAATGATGACATTACACAAAGGTCAACAGTGTTTGCCTCAGCAGTAAACTACAACGACAATGTTTCATGACAGAGGTAGATGATTCACCAGTGAGCTGAAATAAGTGGATACTTTTGAATCAACACACCATGCAGAGATTTGACGGTTTGAGGTGATTTCAGACTCTGTGAGCATGTAATGGAGTGACTGCTGCTACGTGCGTGCGTGTGCGTGCGGCTGCTGGAGGGCTCAGTAGATTATTATGTGAAGCACACAGATCGAGAATTTACCTGAGTGAAACCATTTTCCTTCTTTTTGTCCTTCATCTCCATATTCATGCGACGCCTGAGTGTGTGTGAGTGTTTACTGAGGTGTGTTGCGCTGTTGCCACGTGTGTTTTGTACGCATGTGTGCACGTATGTGTGTGTCCTTTGGAGGATGTCAGTCCAGAATAAACAAATCCTTGTCTCATATTTTAGCATAAGAAATCTGCCCTCTGCATTAAGTACAACACACACACACACAGACATTCACTGTCATCACACCTGGCTTTGCACCTGGCCAACACTTCCACACACAAACGGCATGTAATTTCACAAAGAATAATAGTTCTATTCAGACATGTTTTGGTTGGTGTCATTGAACGCAGCGTGTCTGTTTTTGTAATGCTGCTGATTGTTTTTCCATTTGCTCCAATTGTCTTCCAAATCCCCTCTTCCTCTTTGTCTCCCCGGTGTCTAACAGACACTTTCTCTCTCTCTCTCTCTTTCTCTCTCTCTCTCTCTCTCTCTTTCTCTCTCTCTCTCTCTCGCTCTCTGTCTCTCTCGCTCTGACTAACGTGCTGGAGATAATCGTCTTCAAACCTGACTCAAACTCGACTTGTATCTGTCTGTCTCAGGAGTATCGTGGACCAGCTGAAGCGATGTCAGTGCGCCGGCCTTCCTCTGTCAGAGCTGCCAGAGAAATACAGAAACTGCCTCGCAGCACCGTTACCAGCGCACAGAAGAGGTGTGTGAACAATGCTAGTGGACAGACAAACGGACCGACATCTGAGTGCACTTGTTTCGAGAGTGCGAGTGTGCATGCAAGAGGAGCAGAGAGAGATGCAAGAACGTGGGAGCATAAACAATCAAATGGAGGTAGAGAGGGAAGTCGTGAACAAGAGATGATGATTGCCGAGGGAGAGGTGTATGGAGCTGTGTGGGCAGTAAAGTTGTACAAGATACATGGAGAAAAAAAAGGAACGAAAGGTTCATGATAAGGAAAAAATGAAAACGAAATGAACAGACTCTACATTACTCTTCAAATTACACTTTTTTTATCTGAAAGCAGAACAAATGGATAGATATAATCATGGAGACTTAAAGTACGCATGCATGCACCGCTTTGCACTCTTTGGTTCAATAAATACCACTGAATATTTAATGATGTTGCAGAAGTCGGACTTGTGGCAAAAACATCATTCAGTTTGTTGTTTTGTCTGGAGCAAAGATCTTTTTTCGGATTATCTTAGAAGGTATTTTGTCCAACAAATCTGCCGTTGTTATCTGCTCGATGAGAATAACAAAAGATGAATAAACACTGTTATGCACAAGAGGACATCAGATTCATTTTTTCCCATGGTCATATTTCTATTAATATTAGAACATGAAAAAAGAATAAGAAAGCTTAAGAGCAAAACAAGGACATTGAAAGAAAATTGCAAGACCAGGAGACTGTTGTGTCTGAATCAGTGCATTATGTGTTATGAATGCTTTTTCTCTTTCTCTCTTTTATTTCAGCCCTTGTCATTCCTCTCTTGGACCAGGAGCGGGACAAGGCCCTCGCTGTTGTATTGGTGAGTCCTTGATTCAAGGACATACAGTAGAAATACAAAAATGAAATACAAAAAACAGCAACAAAAGAAAATATTTCGTCCTCCATGATGAAAGTGTATGTGTTTACAGCAACATTTATGTGTTAGCTTGTTTTTATTTAACATTCACAAGTTAAATGACCTCTATAGAGACACCAGTGAAGCTCTCATGCTGCACTGGACTGAACTATTTATTTGTGTTGCAGGTGGGCTGTAGTCCACTGTCCGATCAGGATGAACTGCATCTTAACGTGCTGGAAAAACATGTAAGCTCTCTCTTTCGTTTTGTTTCTGTTTTGTTCACAAATGCAAAAGTACAACTTATAGATAGATCCTTCATTCTCATAATGTTTTTATGTATAACAAAAAAATGAATTTCAAAATATTGTTCATCAAGCCGATCTTAAAGGAGACATATGATGCTCATTTTCAGGTTAATAATTTTATAGGTTTACATGCTTAATGTTCAAAAAACACATTCTCACAGTGTTTTCTGTGGGAGAGAAGAGCTCCTGTTTGTACAGACTTTTGGCTTTTTAACTTTCTACACTTTTTACATGCACAAGAGCCTTTAACACAACAAAGGAAAGGAGAGAAAACAGAAAAGCATAATTGGTTTCCTTTAATATTAAAGATTGGATTGAGACAACTTTTTCGCCCTAGCGTTTCCAATCGGTGTTATTGTTGGTGCTGCTTTGGCAAAGACAACTGGATCCAGTCCCAAATAACAACGACACGGAATGAAATCTGTATTCATTCATTTAGTCTATATTGGAGACTCGAAGGCAGAAAGAAATAATGACAGGCTGCCAGCCTGTCTGAATCGCCAATCAGCCTTAATTTTCCTCTGTGATTTTGTGCCCAGTGGCAGACAAAATACTGAAAGCAAGGTTTAGAGGGAACCAGTCTAAACACAGATGGTGTCATTTTTATATTGTGCAATCAACATTAACTTCATAATGATAATGTTGCTTGTTTAAGGCGTAAAGTCAGGAAAAGTATAATCATTTTTTGTTTTTCTTCCCTGTAAAGTTGGTGAAATGTCACTCACACCATCTGGTTCTCAGCCAAAGAGCAATCATGCATAAAACTTGTGGATGATACTATAAAGAATACCCCCTGATTTGTACAATTCTGAGATTATAAATCCAAAAAGTCTGTTTCAATTTCTTGATATAAAATGAATATCCACACACCCTCAGTCCTTGACAGACCTTATTAATATCAATTAAATAAAACATCAGTTACTGATTGTTTGTCCTCCAAAAATGATGCCTATTGGATAACTCATATCGCTGCAGAATTATGCTAACACTATGAAACGATTCAACTGGTAACTTCTCAAATGATTAAAAAACATTTCTCTGAAGATGATAAAATTACATCAAACAGTGTTCAGACTGATGATTTTCTCCCTCAAATTGTCTTCAATTTTAATTGATATCTGCTCTTTGCATGTTTCTGTATAATGACATCCTAGGCCTCAGTGGCATGTGTGCGGGTCCATGCTGTTCAGGCGTCCTACCAGAGGCCTCCTCTCAGCCCCTCGCCAATACAGTCCCACAATGCACTGCTGTCCCTCAACGTCTCGGAGCAGGACTACTGCGAACTGGACCGCAACATCCTGCAGCTCTGCGGTACGCACGCACATACAGGAGGCACACTGAATGGACCTCTGTCTCCACGCTCTCTCTCACACATGCGTCTTACATTTCCTACACTGAGGTAAACATGATCACACAAACACACACACGCTGGTATATGTGAGGTGAGCCGTGTTAATAGAGAAAGCCCATCTAGATAAAAAGCTCCATGAATTTTGATGGACTGTCTGAGCGGGTGACAGCTCCTGTGTGAAAAACAGAACACTTTGCAAAAACACTGTTAAAAATCTCATGCATAATGGAAGTGCGCTTGCTAATACATACACATTCATCAACATTGTTTACTTGCTGGTAATTGTCAACAAATATGAGTTCTCGTTTCTTCTCAGTTTCTTTCCGGCCTCTGCCTCGCCTTTTCTGCTTCCCTGTCCGACTCCTTTCCTTCTACCTTCATCTACAGGCCAGGCAGCCCACCATCTCTTGCCTTGTCTTCATTATTAGGCCCTCTGTTAGCTGCTTCCCGTTCACCCTTCCCCGACCTCGCTGTCTCAATGCATCCCTCCCTGGATTGCTTTCTGTCCACATGCGTACATGCTCTGCATTCCCCCGTCTTCCTTCTTAATTCCAATCTGCTCTCGCTCCTCTCTGGTTTTTATACTCCCATCGCTGACTCTCTCCCTGTTCTGCTCTCTCTCCCTCCCTTTTCTCCTTCAGGTGAGCTCTTTGACCTTGATGCAGCCTCTCTCCAGCTCAAAGTCATCAATTATGTAAGTGGTTGAGATCACTCATACGCTCCCTTGTGCACACACGCACATGCAGAGTTAAAGACGCACAGTACATGTAAAACAGGCTTCCCAGTGATTTGTTCCCCGCTTCCTGTCAGTACCTATACCACAAGCTTTTTATTGCGCCCATACTTCATCAGTCTCCCCATAGTATGATCCCCTCTATAAGATAGACTCTGTAAAAAGGAGGGATGCACGGGGAGATTGATGAGGAAGATGAGGGAAAGAGGAGTTATCAGGCTTCAGCTACAGTATGTGCAGAAACCTGACAACATTCTAGATGTATGAAATTATTCACTGATAAAGAAAATATGAGCTAGAGATAGATGGAGCCTGGGGAAAGATTTCAAGGTTACCCAGCATCAAAAGGACAAAGTCTCAGTCCATCAGAGCTTCTGAGAATCCAAATGGATTATATGAACATACTTGAGATTCTTCTTTCACGGTTTCAGATGATTTATTTTTTATACTAGACAGGGTTGCACAGTGAAAGGAACCACTTCATGCTACACAAACATGAAACATACAGTATATACAGTTCAGCATTTTCATATTGAGAGTTACTGCTACTGCTTAGTGAGCATGAAGGGTCTTTTTTGCATTTTTAAGATAAAGGGCAACACATTAAAGTGTGTTTGCATATCTTTGGGAGTACTACTGCATATGTCTAAATGTAGTATAAAGCCTTGTGTGGCTCCAGAAGACGCTGCATGTAATCGGATAAATTGCCTCCAGTAATTTTACACAGTTCCTTAAAGTTAAAATCTGGGTTTAGAAAAGCAGTCCACTGGTCTAACATAGCACGCCTATAATACTGTTGGGCTCATTATTGACAGTTTAAAAACAAATGATCAAAATCGATACAGCAGAACCAGAGACATCACCTTTTTTTATTCCTTTTTATTCTTCTCTCTTTACTCACAATGCAACTTGGCCACTGAGTGACATCATGGGAGGCAATTAATCAGATCACATGCCACTTCCTCTGGAGCCACGAAGGGCTTCATACGGCTTGTTTCACATGCATTAGTGAATCTCAAGACCACTAAACACACTTCATATGTACAATTGTTGGAGATACCCTTGAAGACAGTTTTTGTCCAGTGTCTCAAATGTGAGGATTTACAGTTTTTCTCTGTCTTGTGTGATAGCAAATTGAATATCCTTGGGTTTTGTCATCATTGTGTGAAATGGACCAAATAATGTATCAATTAAGAATATAGTCAACAGATGAATCGAAGATGATTAAGGGGAAATTCAGGCATTGTAATATATTTCATTCTGACTTTTTGACTTTTTTCTACAAAAACAATAAATCTTGGAGAGTATCAATGTTTTGCTTATTGAACAACAGACAGGACTCTAATTCTAAATGATTAATAAAATAA
This sequence comes from Diplodus puntazzo, assembly GCA_963678695.2. NCBI lineage: Eukaryota > Metazoa > Chordata > Actinopteri > Spariformes > Sparidae > Diplodus > Diplodus puntazzo. The sequence continues at coordinate 19,674,292 of OZ023162.1, forward strand.
TAAATAATATGATGATCAGATTTTACAGTTACTGTTTACAGCCGGGGCAGTCAGGTTGATTATTTTTCTTTAATTATTAATTAATTAAAGGGAGTGTGGAGCATATTCAGTAGCTGATTTTTTGTTTTGTATAGCATAAAATACTGGCTATCTTTCTGTGAAAATGGTCAAATCCAAACAATTATCACCTGCCTGACCTTCCTTGCACCCGTGCAACCTTGACGCTTCAGGGCCTCGACCCATGGGGTTGAACAGCAAAACTGGAGATGTGCAGCTTGCATGTAAAAGCTTCCGATGCCTCTAAACCTGAATTTGTTGTATTTCTTCCTGCATTTGAAGAAAGAGAGAGAGCGAGAAGTAGTGGTTGTGGAAAAGGCTGCAGGGGCTTTTAGCTGTATTTTGAATCCAACGTGATTTGTTTCGCCTGTTTATTGTTACAGTTGTAAAAAAGGGTTAAGGTAGGAGGAGAAGGGAGAGGAGGGAGGGAGAAAATGAAGCGGGAGATTGTGGCTGCTGAGGAATTGTCAGCTTGGTGGGAATTGCTCAGGGCGGCTCTTATGAGATTAACAGCATTTGGGGAAAAAGAGGGTGGAGGATCTTATTTATTATATGTGGGCGGTTCATGCTTTACATGTGTGCGTATGTTTGTGCTGTGTACATGTGAGTACGTGTGTGCGTGTTTAGTGCTTGCATGTGAGACTGGGTGGTGAAGGGGGGCTGAGTATGTTGGCAGCGGCCACTGTTTATCCCTGTCCTGCTTGTTCTGCATCCAGCTCTGTGGATTACAGAGAAGAATGATGTGTGAGGGAGCTGCTCTTATAACTGTGTGTGGGTGTGTTAGCGTGCGTACATGTATGTGTGATGCTAGTTGAGTGTGCAAAGTGATCAATGATGTGGCTCCTCCCCCATTAAGAGAGTTCATATCATTGCGCTCAGTTAATGGGAGGACAACTAGGACAACCAGCAGAGGAGACTGCTTAATACAGAGCACATCCTGGCAAATCAGCCCTCTCTGTCATGGGTAAAATCAAACTAATCCTGTAGCCATCCACAATCTACAACATTTCTAGCATTTCTAACAACCAAAAAAAGGGAAACAACCAAACTGAAAACCAAAACCATGACAGTATAATTAAAGTAAATGTCTTGTAATTTTCTAAACAAAGATGTTCTCCTGTCTCCTGCCCAGGAATGGCAGATGTAAACTAGAATGGCACTTCGTAGGGCACATCAACAGTCCCCTTCAATTCGATCAAGCATCAAATAAGACATATTTAGATCTGACAGATCCGCTTTTTATTTGATTTTGCACAAATTGTAATCACTCACAGAAACCAGCCACCTAATTTTTTTTTCATCAAGATCCATGCAATATTCCCTGAGAAATTTCAGATTAAAATATTAAAAGATTAACTCAAATTATCACAAGAATAAGAAGAAATTAAAATTTTGATTTCTATGTATTGTGTTGAAGAGATATATACGTGATAAGCATAAGCTCCTTGGTGTAGGTAATACGTTTTTTGCTAACTCTGGTACAGCTAAGCTTTGCAAATAGACAAATAAATACAATGAACTAAATAAATCATGTATATATTCTTGACTGTGTGTGTGCATTTTAATCTGTGAATGTGAATGATATGTTTCAGTAGCAGCCAGTGCCACACCTGCTGTGTGTCTTTGTCTCATTTCTGCAGCTATTTCACATTAAAATTTAAATAATTTCCCAGTCTGGGATCATTAAAGTAATTCTATTCTATTAAAAAAAAAACTTGAGCTTAAGTTAGTGTATGTTAAGGTATCTTCTGTTAATTGCAAGGTATGAATGTTTTTAATGAGATGATCACTTGAGTATTCAGGAGTGAAAGGTGAGAGTCCTTCAGAAAGATACACATTTACTTATTAAAGTTTGCCGTAGTAATGGCAATATGTATGATTACTGACTGACTCACAATGTTAAAAGTCTACATTTATTTTTTAGTTCATATTTTACTGATAGTACACACTTGTGTGTCTTTAATCATAGTCTAACACAGCATAGATAATATTGAATTCTTGCCTCACTCAAACTCATTTTCCACTGTCCACTGCTTTCTAATCTCATCTTCACACCCACTCCGAGGAATCTTAAAACGAGGCTTTATAAACAATCTGACTGAGTCTGATAGAGAGATTTTAGTGATTATATATCAGTACTGATGTGGTATCTTTGACTCCTTCAGCTGCAGCAGCAGACTCGGTCGCAGTGTTGTTGTTTGCTGCTGGTGTCCGAGGACAACCACCAGCTTTTCTGCCAGGTACACACACACACATTCTCTCTACATTCTTTCATATAGTCTACACTGATTTTATGATACAGTGTTCTCGTCAATCAATTAAAATGAACCCTTTGACATCTTTGGCCTTTAGGTAGTTGGAGACAAAGTCCTGGAGGAGGAGATCAGCTTCCCGGTGAGCCTAGCATATACATTTATTTCTATATTGCTTGTTTGTTTTATCAGTCATTCATTCATTTGCAGTGGGGGAGGTTCATTCAGGGAGGTTTGTTGCACTTTTTAACGAGCATACTTTTAATTCAAGTGGTGTAACCCTGCGTGTTGGTTTCTTTGACTGACATGGTAGAATAAACCTCCCACATGTAATCTTTTATAATCCCTGGCAGGGGTTATAATTAAGAAATTTGGGCAAGAGGAGTAATCACTTCCATTTGGTCGCTTTAAGTCTCCTGTTCCTGGTTGCAGTGCAGACGTGGCACCATTTTTTAATAGGCTTTCCATTATGGTGCAAATACTCTGTGTACCCCAGGCTAAATGATGTGTGAAATCTTGATAGTAGTTGGTGAAGAGAGATATTAGGACACAAATAAACACACCCTGGATGGTCTATTTGTGCTGATTTAACAAGGGATGTAATAAACTGCACTCAGAATGTAATAAACAGAATCTCAGCATTTCTGTTTTCTTCCTGGCTCTCGCCCTAATTACATTGTTTTTGCTTTCCCTCTGTCAATTTTCGCTCACCCAGTCTTAATCTCACCTCCTTTCTCTCCTCTGTTCAGCTGATGTTTGGACGTTTTGGTCAGGTTGTCGAGAAGAAGAAGTCAATTACTCTTCAGGACATCAGTGCTGTAAGGAGACATTTTCTTTCTTTCTTAGCCATCAGTCGACAGTATCCATCTATCAAATCAGTCTTCATGCTGAATTTTTTTTTATTTTCCTGCCTCTCTTCCTCTCAGGAGGAGCGTAGGCAGCTGTCCAGCATGTTGGGCTGTGAGATTTCCTCCATGCTTTGTGTGCCAGTTGCCAGCAGAGCCACCGGTCAGGTGGTGGCGCTAGCGTGCGCTTTCAACAAGCAAGGCGGGCAGAGGTATGTATGTGCAAGACTGTGTTCATCCTAGAAACTATCATTGGCCTTTTTAAAATTTTGGTTGTGTGCTGTTTTTGCTCCTTTGTGAATCATATCTAAACACTTCTTGAGTTCTTACAGCAAAAGCAGACATTTTTAACCTCCTATCTTGACTTAGTCGCTGATGTCTTACTGCTGAAGTATATTTAAAATGCTGGGATGTCTGTTTGAAGATAATTTGGCTTTGCCTAATTCCTGAAGTGCTGAATCATGTTAGATACAAAGATTTATCTGACAGCGGCTTACAGTAATGTTAGGATGGGTGGCCTGACTGGTCGAGCTCAACAGCTCAGATTTGTTGAGTTTCCAACAGCAGTGGAGAGTCTGCTGCAGTTTCCGCCGAAATCTGCTGCTAACCAGCAGAATGTGAATTGATATCATCACTGTTGAGCCTGCGTCATATCACCCAGTGTGCGTGTGTCTATATGTGACGATACAGATGGCTATGTGATGATCTAGAGTCAGGTCATGAGTCTAACAGCGGGTGGCTTGGCTCCCTGGTTTGGCACCATGTCTTGGCATCTATTTGTTTTTGTGTGTGCGAGTGTGTCTGTGTGAGTGTGTCCGTGTGTGTGTGCGTGTGTATGGCGTTAGCGTGTGTGTGTGTGTGTGTGTGTGTGTGTGCGTGTGTGTGTGTGTGTGTGTGTGTGTGCGTGTGTGTGTCTGTGTGTGTGTGTGTGTGTGTGTGTGTGTGTGTGTGTGTGTGTGTGTTTGTGTTTGTCTGTGTGTGTGTGCCAAGCCAAGAGCAATGCTGCTATCACCTGAATACAGCAGTGTATAAAAAATGCTCTCCAGCTCTGTCTGTGAATGTGTTGAGTTTTGTAAATAACCGTTCGTCCCTACATTACACCTGCACAAAACACACGGGGTAACAAAGTTAGCTAGCTTTTTCTGTTAGGAAATAGAGTAGCACAGACACAATAAGTCACCATGATGTAAAATTACCGAAAAATGACTGAATTACTAGTCACTCAGACTCATTACCTCCTACTACTGCACATTAAGCTGAGGCTGAGGCAAGGATACCAACTTCCTACCATTCCACATTATTATTATGATTGTTTGTATTTTATTGTTAAATCACACCACAACTGAGCCAAGAATAAGGCCAGCAGTGGAGGTGATACAGCAGCTTGTGAGATATAGTTTCCCCAGTAAACAACTCAACCTGTTCCGGGGATGGGTAACCCAGAGAGAGGCAGCAGAAGACTGTCCGAAGAGGTCAGTGTATTTACCGGGGAAATTATAGCTTATAAACTGTCTAACTATCTATTTATCACCAAGTGATTCTCATGTAACATATGTCTCTATTAATGTTAAAGTGCTGAGAAATTAATGTATTTTATCTCTTTTTGCACTCTATTACACACACACATGCATGTGCTCACATGCAATCCTCTTTCTCTCTCTCTCTCTCTCTCTCTCTATCTATCTCTATCTCTCCATCTCTCTCTCTCTCTCTCTCTCTCTCTCTCTATCTCTCAGTCTCTCATGCTCTCTGAAGACTAAGACAGATCATGTCCTATAGTTTCCCCCTCTGCCAGTGGCACTGATGACAGAGCCGGCACCTCATTAACATAGTAACAGCAGCAGGATTATGGTTGGAACTGTGCATAAAATAGGATAAATCCATCTTTTCCCTCCAAGCACAGTCATCCAGACTTCAGTAGAGACGTATATCTCTAAGATACATCCCCTCATCATATAGATTGCATATTCATATGCAGAGGTTTTGGCGAACATCTCTTTGCCTGGCCCTTCTTAAGGTGTAAATCAGCCTCTAACTGTAGGACACAGGTGCATGAAAACATATTATGACACCAGTAACGCGTCTTTAACTCAGTTTTGCTTCCAGCAAATAAGAACACTGCATACAAATGAACCGTAATCTTGTTTTTTAAGGCACAGAGAGAATTAACAGTGTGACATTGTGAGAGGCAGATACGCACTGAAGATAATGTTTCCTACACAAACATGATCATCTCATGATGTTTAGGAGCACAGGGGCCGACACATGGTGAGGTTTAGTGTTGCAAATTAAGGTGGATGCAATGTTAGAAAGGACATTAGTTGAGAGTAAGATTTCTTTCTGTAGCCAACCCTACGGTAGCGTCACACAAGACCAAACACACACATTCTCCATTATTTTACATTTCTTTGTGGAAAGTGTTGTGTGCTTTCTAACTGTGTGTATCAGACTTCTGGTCTTTGGAGATAGACTCCTGCTGGTTTTCATTCTAGCTGCAGAAATGGGGACTATTTTCTATCCTGTCGGCAAATAACTATACTGGTACCAAAGAAATTTACTATCCAAGCCTGGCAGACTGTTGCTTTGTGTGACTCTCCTGAATGTCACTCATAACGAATTTGTACCGCTTGTGAGAGAGTGAACCTAATCGCCCTCCAACTGACTTTCCCAGGCCTTTTCCAAGCTTGGTTCAAATCCTAACTTCTCTCCAAAGATACCAGGGAGTCTGAGATCAGAAAACCCACCTGGAGCTACTGTGCTCCTGGACATCAGCACAGTAATGTGCCACTGCCCTCTGTAGGCAAAGAGCAGTAACTGTAGGCAATTAATGTGGTCACTGCAGATCTTTTCATTCATCAGTCTTCATTTGGCTGCTTATTGCTGTCAAGTTCTCACATCATTACATCTTAAAGGAGAGTGGCATTCAGTCACATTCACCACCTGCAGGACACCAGAGGATGGTTCTGTGTCAGAGTCATTTAGACACATTAGACTAATTATTTCTACTCAGCTATATGTGATTCTTTTGTTTTTGCTTCATAACTGTGCATCCTGATTTTCTTTTGTAGCTAAAACTAAGTTGTTTTTTTCAGCATCAGCACATCTACTGAATGTTTTCTCCTGAATTCATGAATTATTTGATCTATTAACTGCAGTGGCGGAAGAAGTACGGAGATCTTTTACCTACTTAAGTTAAAGAAAACAAGTATTTGCAGCAAAACTAGTCTTATTTTCTTATGTAAAATTGCTCAATTCATGATATTGTATATAAATAATTGTAATATTACGTCTTATGATGATTAGTACCATCCATTTATGTGTCATTTTAACAGTTTTATATACTGTTGGGTACTTTAATCTATAATCAACTCATTTGTGTGTGTGTGTGTGTGTGTGTGTGTGTGTGTGTGTGTGTGTGTGTGTGTGTGTGTGTGTGTGTGTGTGTGTGCGTGTGTGTGTGTCCCTCACTGCAGACACACAGAGGCAGATGAGCATGCAATCCAGCACTGTTTCTGCTACACTTCAACGGTCCTCACTTCAACTTTGGCCTTCCAAAAAGAACAGAAACTCAAAGTGGAGTGCCAGGTACTGCACAAACGCACGCGCGCACACACACACACATACACACACTGCATGCATATATAAATATACATGAAGCTGCCTTTTAAAGAGCTTTTCTTGCACTCTGTTTCCCATCACAGGCGCTCTTACAAGTGGCCAAGAATCTCTTCACACACTTGGGTAAGATTTTTTTTTGTCAGTCTCCCTCCGTGAAGAAAGAACATTGTAGGACAATTTAGGTTAATGGCTCAATATTTAAGTGATCACCAAGTGAAACAAATGGTGCGCGTAATTGAATGAGATATTACCGAACTTAAAGGTGATTGCACCAAGGATCATAACCATAAAATCAAAAGGGCATTCAAAATGATGGCTCCACCTCACTGTCCTATAATTACACTGAGGCATTTAGATTCTTATCTAACAGTGAGCACCAACAGTACAATAAAGTCGGTGATGATTCATCATGATTGCAGGGACAAAAAATTGATCCACTGGTAGAACAAATTGCCTCTCACTGTACAACTGATTACAAAAGCTCTTATCAGCGTGTGCAGCTGATCCACCGGTGCTCACTGCGTAACCTCTGTTTCTGTCTATCCGAGCTCGGCCGTGTTTCTTCAATTTCCTCTGTGTTCCCTTTATTTCCTCTCTCACCCTCCCGTTCTCTCTCTCTCTCTCTCTCTCTCTAATTCTTTCAGACGATGTGTCAGTGCTGTTACAGGAAATTATAGTGGAGGCCAGGAACCTCAGTGATGCGGAGATGTAAGCCCTCTGATTCATCTTCAAAGGGATGCGTGTGTGTCTGTGTGTGTAAAAGAGAACGCGTGTGTGCGGCTGTGTACAATGTGAATGTCTTTATCTCCATTTGAAAAGGCTATCTCTGCAATTTGCTCTTAACTGACTTGCCACATTTAATTAATGTTACAAAATGACCTGAGATGAAATGAGATAAAACTCTCTCTTTTTCGTTCTGTCTCGCCAGCTGTTCAGTGTTCCTGCTGGATCGAGTCAGTCATGAGTTGGTGGCGAAGGTGTTTGATGGCGGCGTGGTCAGTGATGAGGAGGTACAACACACAAATATTTGATGAAATCTGCACACATTTAATGGTGCGATATGAAATAATTGACCAGCTGTCTAATCATACTCCAAACAAAAACGGGGGCAACATATAACCGGAGTTACCACTAACTGTTGTTAACTGTAGCTGCTGTTGGCTAGTTAGCTCAGTTAGCTGTGCATCTTGTGGTCCAGACTGGGAAATCAAAGCAACAGGGGAGTTGTAGGACATTAGCTTTGGAGTAGATATCTCTGCAACACTATACATAGATGTCGTGTAATTTTTTTTTTTCACATTCTGTTGACAGTTTTATTTCATTTTTAAATGTTTCCAACTAAAACTCTACATATTTCACCTTTAATCTGTATGCATAATGTTGTATCTCGTGTCTTTTGACCTGTGACCTTTTCGGGGATCATTTCTTGCCATTATTAAAGAGTTGACAATAGAGACAGACAGGTAATTATTGGGGAGAGAAACAGGCAATGACACTTCAAAAAGGTTCCCATCCAGACTCCATCATCAGCGCCTGAAACCCACATGGCACTTCAGTGTTTGAAGACCGTGGTTGGATGTCATTTGTCACGCTCTCTCCGCTTGTTTCCTGTCTGACACTGTCAACAACCAATTAAATGCAAAAATAATAATAATAATGTGTGTGTGTGTGTGTGTGTGTGTGTGTGTGCGTGCGTGCGTGCGTGCGTGCGTGCGTGCGTGCGTGCGTGCGTGCGTGCGTGCGTGTGTGTGTGTGTGAGTGCAGAAGGAGTTTCGTATTCCAGCCGATCAGGGTATTGCGGGTCACGTGGCGACTACCGGTCAGATCTTGAACATTAAGGACGCCTACTCCCATCCCCTCTTCTACCGCGGTGTGGACGACAGTACAGGCTTCAGGACCCGCAACATCCTCTGCTTCCCCATCAAAGACGAGAACAACGGTAGCAAATTTTATTTGTAAAGCACCTTTCATTCAGATTAGAGCAGGGGTCTCAAACTCAAATTAGCTGAAGTCCACTGCTGGTATTTGTCATCTCTTAGGAGGGCCCTTCAGCATTCCGGTACTTCAAGAAAACGCAGTATTTCTGAAAATACAATAAAAATGTATTGTATTGGGAACTAAGAGAGATGGGGAAGGTATCATTTATCAATTCATGTTCCAATCCGCTCATATATCACCAATACAAATGTGAATTATACATCTATCTGGCTATACATTTTTACATAGAGCCTCTTTAAAGTGATTTGCAAGTGACTAAAAAGCAAATATGAACAATAACACAAATTGGAGGCCAAGTCAGACAATGAAACGATAAAGGCAAAAAATCCAAACAATGAAATAGATAAAAGAAGAAAAATTCAAATGAAGCCATTAAACTTCTTATCACAACCTACCATTCAATTATTTGTTGGTTTGAAGATATTACAAATGCAGCTACTCTGTTTCAGCAGCTGAGAACATAAAAACTAAAAGCTCATCCAAGCTTTTTTTTACCATCATAACACAATGTGGTGACATCTGTTATCTGTAAAAAGGCTATTAATGCACTAAAAATAGAATAACAGGGCTACTGATAATGTAATTTTGGCCATTATTGACTTGTTCTCCCAGATTTAGCTTTAATACACCTTTACTAGCTGCTCCTCTATTGTCCTCTCACAGTGCAAAGCTGCTCTTATTCACTCCTCCTCTTTAAAAAAACAAGCTACATCTACACACATGTGCTGTCTCAGAATAGCACAAAGAGTTCTTCCATCAAATCCTTTACTCCTAAATGTTAAAGTGCATAAAGTGCACTTTGGAGAAGCAGCTGTCCTCAGCGTGCTCCATACTTAAGATTTACAAAATACTCTGACGTTGATGGTGTTCTTCACCGCTTGCCGTATCCAAGCAGAGAAACTTCAGATGCTGTGTGATTGGTCCGACTGAAGCTCATATTACAATTCAAGACCTCTTTTTTGTGCAATTAGGTTCAGCTCCAGTTTGAAAGTTTGAATTAATGGAAGTTAGCAGACCTATTAGAGTCAGCTGCACCTTCTGTGACTCATTTTCTCGCCCTTGACTCTCGTCCTGCAGTTTTTCTTCATCAACTTTCCCTCTCCCTCCATCCACCTCTGCGTTGCCTCCCTCAATGTCTCATGTCTTCCCTTTCTTTACTTCTGTCTTCTTCACTCTTTCTTTATACACTTGTCCTACTAGAGGTGATTGGGGTGGCTGAGTTGGTGAATAAAATGAACGGGCCCTGGTTCAACCGCTTCGATGAGGACCTGGCCACGGCTTTCTCCATCTATTGTGGCATCAGCATCGCCCACGTAAGTCTCTGCTACCAGTGAAAGAGCTGATTTTCTGCAGTCTTAAAATGTGCTGTTTTTCATGTTGAATAGCTATAGACGTCTGGTCAGGGACGATTACTTTGCTTCTTGTATATTTGATTATGCTGTCGTCAAGCATATTAAGCACAACTATAACCATAGTGAAAATTGCTACCACACATTTGTTAGGCAAACATCATCAGTTACAAATTAATTAATGACTAAAACTTCTCACCTTACAGCAGAAGACAGCCTCACTTCATCTTATTATCTCCATTAGCAGCAGTGACAAAGTATGAAACATTAAAAAGGAATAAATGCAGCATTTCTGAAGCTTCACATTCATCATCATAAACACAGGTAAAAAATCCCAGGTCATTAGCTCAGCATAGTTTTTAAAAAATAAATATAATGTGTAATAAAGTCATCTCTGTAGGTTTAATGAAGCTTTATGGTCATTAATTTAACTTGACTGCATAAAGAGGACTAAAAGAACATCAAGAAAATAAGCATATACAGTATATCCATCATTAAAGTCTCTTACCCCTTAAATCAGCGTTGTCAGTGTTGTTAGAGAGATCAGTCCCGGCTGGCAAAATGGAATCAGTTCAGTCGGAGCAAAAAGCTCAGTCGAGGCAGAGCTTGGCAAAATCTCAAGGGAAATTTAAAGAGATTGAATTTGTGATGGAGCTGAGTGGCTTTTATGGTGCAGTTCATAGGAATTGTATGACTGCTGCAGAGCCACACACTGTCGGCCGAGCTAGTTTGTGGAGCTCACGGAGACAAAGAGTTATGGGGACGATATGTACAAAATAGTTTTGTGTTAAATGTTTTAATGGGTGTGTTACTTATGAGCTCTTTCTAAGACACTTTTCTTTTGTAATGTGAAAGAAAATAGCGAAAATTAAATGAAAGACGAAGATTTAAAAATGACAAATAAAAAAATAACAATCAAAAGAAAGAAAGAAAGACGGACTCTTCCAGCTGATACAGAGACTCCAATTACAGCTGTGCGATGTTTTTTTCATCACTTCCGATTCACCTTCATGTTAAGTGGCTCTTGTGGTGTCTGACCTTTCGATGACTGCCGGTGCTCGATAGTTTATTGACAAACTATAAAGACATTTGATTGAAAAAATAATTGCCTTTCTGGGCAGCTCATTAATCATTAATCATCATGATTAAATGCATTTTTTATCATAGCTCACTGTATCATGTTGCAGTGTTTGCTGCGGTTTGTAAAAAGCGTTTCCCTCGTGTAAAGGAGCATTCAGCTTGATTAATATTGTCACAAAACATTTGACATTACTGTAAAATCAAGCTATTTCCACCAATTTCCATCTGATGTTACCTGTTATTTTAATTGCAATTTTGCTGTCCTCATTGAGATCGGATCTCTGTCCTCAGAGCAAAACCTGTGTGTCAGATATTTGAGGTGGCATCAAATAAGCCCCAGGCTCCCTTTAAAAATCACAGAATTTTGGAGTTATTGAGTTATGGCGAACTTTATAAACTCTATGAACCGCTGTCTATGACTTATTCTTAATAATTTGTCCATCCCGTAAATTCTGCATAATACCTGGTGTAAATGGGGTGCTGGATGTCAAAGATCAAATACAAATTGTGTCGAAATTATCTTTGTAACTCTTGTGAATAAGCTTTAGACTTTTTGTCTTAAAAATATATTTTTGGTAAAGAAACCTTATAACAAGTATACTTCTACTTCTGTGCTTAATTTAAAGTTTGTACATAAAGTATACTTAGGCTCAAAATAGATGTACTGAAGTTCAGCTTCACTGTATTAAAAAATATATACTGATTCAACAATACTTCAGGTGGTATTTTAGTGTACTTCTAAAAACTGTACATTGTTTTAAGTATATTGTAAATTGTTCATGAAAGTTCTCAGTCATCCAGGTCATTGTAATGCTGTATCGTAGGCAAGTTGACTTGTTTTTCAGTTTCTTGAAGATGTTTCACTTCTCATCCAAGAGGCTTCTTCAGTTCCAACTAACCGGAGGGGAGTCGCAGGCTTAGTTAGTTAGATGAAAGGTGAAACATCTTCAAGAAACTGAAAAAAGTCAAGCTGTCTACGATACAGCGCTTAGAATTTGAGGTAAAGGTAAATTGCACACGCGTATACTTTGAAAATTATACTAAATTGCAAATACTCATAGTAGTAATTTAGTGTACTTATAGAAAGAATACTATTTCATGTACTTTGTAATACACTGTCAGTCTCCTTTCTTGAAGTGTACTTTAATTTAACATCATTGTACAGTTAGGTAGATTTGCACTCTCCCGTTGCTTCATGACGCACACGCATGAACATGACCTCAGGACATCAATTTTGGTTGATAGCACAGCAGGACACCAGAATGACTCGTTCAGACCTGGTCATTCAGAAGTTAAAACAGTTGCAGGTGACTGGGTGTGGAGGAGGAGAAGGTTGCGGGGAAGTGGACAAAACTAACAGAGAGAGAAAATAGAAAAAAAGGGATGATAATGAAAAAAAAAACTGCTGATTTGTCGTTTGCTTGTTTAGTCTCTGCTCTACAAGAAAGTCCACGAGGCTCAGTTCAGGTCCCACCTGGCCAATGAGATGATGATGTACCATATGAAGGTAAAATCATATTTGTTCATCTCACTCACCCCTGGCACATAGACACATTGTGTTTACTGACACGTTCTATATTATTTACTCCATATGATTCAGTATGTGTACGTTGCAGGTTTCAGAGGAAGAGGTTACGAAACTGCTGGTTACGGGAATCGAACCTGTGAAGGAGATCCACCCCTGTTACGCCGAGTTTACGTACACGCCTCGCTCGCTGCCGGATGACACCACGCCCTTGGTAAGGACCGGAGGTTGAGGGGGAAAAGTGCAGATGGCAGACAGCAAAGAGAGATTAAAAATGGAGAGCAAAAGTGATGTAACTGATCCTGTTTGTGTGTCTGCAGTGCATCCTCAGCATGTTTGAAGACATGGGTTTTATCACCACATACAAGATTGACCTGAACACTCTGGCCAGGTTTGACATCTCTATCATTTGTGTACAAAATATGACCGTGTCCTACAGTTAATTTACAGAGCATTAGTAAATCTGTCTCTAGTTTCTGGTTATGTGTTGATTTTTCATTTTTCTCACCTTTTCTTTGCTTCATAGTGTGTTGGAGAAAAAAGGCTTATCAGCAGAATAAATGTTGGCATTGTATGTTTCTACAAACCATGGAGAACCTGAGATTTATTGCATCTCATTAAAAATACCCGAAACTGGAAATTGTCCAACCCGTCTCCTTAAAAATATCTGGCTTCAGCTAAAGTGGTCCTTAACAGCAGCTTCTCGCCTGACAGCTGTCTAAGCCAAGTGTAACACCACTACCATCCACTCTTCCTCCTTCTTTCCTCCTCCCTCTCCTTGTGACAAGGAAGAAAGCTCATCTACATGCACACCACGTATCCACGGTTTGCAGAAATGTATGATGCCAATGAATTTTACAAATGTTTTCTATGACAGTCGACTATACGACCCAAATCCAAACACTTTGGAAAAAGCAATGTAAGCAGCTTCCCAGCAACAAAACTGGCAAGATTTTGAGCAAAATTGACCAGTAGAGAAAATGATTGGAATACATGATTTACTTTTAACTCAAATAAAGAGTAGAATGGGACCAAGCCTGATCCACAGGTCAGATACATCACTCAGTTAAATATGCTACAAATATGCTACACGTGTCACCAGCTGCGTAGTGTTGTGTGGATGATAGCTGAACAGCTGTTTTGGTGTCAGGTTCTGTCTGATGGTGAAGAAAGGCTACAGGGACCCCCCCTACCACAACTGGATGCACGCCTTCTCTGTCTCACACTTCTGCTACCTGCTCTACAAAAACCTAGGGCTGTCCAACTACCTCGAGTAAGTACTGCTCCCCAATGCTTTAATAAATTAAATGAACCAGCTAAGAGGTGCTGTTTTGATCCTGAACTCTCCTCCTTACTCTCTTCTTAGGGATATAGAGATTCTTGCTCTCTTTGTCTCCTGTATGTGCCATGACCTGGACCACCGTGGCACCAACAACTCTTTCCAAGTCGCCTCAGTGAGAAACTATTCTGCAGTATTAGAGCAGCTCACAGTGAAGCATCAGAAAAATGATTCAAAGGAGAGAAAAAAAAATAAACACATTAAACCTCCCGAACACGTAGCACTGCACCTGCATTTTAAAAAATGTAGACTAAAAAAAGATGGACTTGTAGATGCTCAGGATGGAGCGTCAATAAGAGCAGAGTTCTGAGCGTGTCATAGGGGAATCACTGTCTGCTATTGTATCTGTGAATTCTCCCCAGCGAGACGCTAGATGTCATTGTGATTAAAAGCATGTTGCTCTGCTGCGCTCTAAACAAGCATAACCCTGCAGCACCTAAACGACACACACACAAACACACACACACACACACACACACACACAGCGACTGTCATTATGAAACAAAGGTCAGCTTCTTTTGTGTTTTCTCTGTCACATGATTCATATTCAAGCTGACACGAACAGTCAAGGAGAAGAAAGTGTGCTTTATCAAAGGATGTTGTTTCCTTTGAATCAATACAATGTGTACACTAAAAGGATTGTGTTTCATTCGACTGTCTGCTTCTATCTGCAGCAATCTGTGCTGGCTGCTCTCTACAGCTCAGAGGGATCTGTGATGGAGGTAAACTCACAACCAGTTACATCACATCACAGGGAAGAGAGAGCTGACAATGGTTCAGACAGCATGAGGGAATTTGGGCCTATATAAATATTTACCCCATGTACACTCAGTGGCAACTTCACAATCAAATGCAATTCAAAGTACAACAGTTTTCAGTTACATCTTCATTTATGTGAGTGCTGTTAAGTTGGGAGGTGGTTCTAATTACTTTTCCTTTCCATTTGTATCCATTAGAAGAGGGGGCCGAAAATTAGAACCCCACACTACCACTGACTCTAATTGTGTAGTGTATTAAGCTTGCACCCTGTAGAATTTTCTTATATTCGTTTGTTGCTTCCGAGTTGATGAGCTTCAGAGTGTGTGAGCCACTAATTGCTGTTTTGTGCTTGTATGACACCTAGTGGCCAAAACCAACACACAAAATTCCTTAGTTTCAATGATGAGGCAGTGGGAGGCATGTAAAGTGACATTGCTTGTTGCATTGCAATATGAGTCAACATTCCTTCAGAAGCAGCATTTTGAAAATGCACTCATTCATGTTTTTGGCCATGACAGAGACATCACTTTGCCCAGGCCATCGCCATTCTGAACACTTTTGGCTGCAACATCTTTGAGAAGTTCTCCAGAAAGGTAGGATAAAAAAATCTGACATTTCCTCATAGTAAATGACTTACTGGACAGTATGTGCAAGCTAAAGCTATTGTTGATGTTTTTTAGGACTACCAGCGCGTGCTCGATTTGATTAGAGACATCATTCTAGCTACGGACCTGGCTCACCATCTTCGCATTTTCAAGGACCTGCAGAAAATGGCTGACGGTACGTCTCAGCTGTTCAGCATGCACAGCCACATCTCTGCTTTTACGCCATACTCAGAGCCCTGAACAGCAAAGGGAGGCTTCGTTTGGATGTTTGGTCCAGAGCAGTGACAGCAAACTATTATTTCCATTTTCCTTGAATCAGAAAACATGCCTCATGAAGACATTTAAAGAATAGAAAATAACTGGATATCAGAAATGTAGTCATGTTTATGATCATGTGATGATTGACCATGTAGTTTATTTCCATTTTTGCCTGATCACTATCAAATATTCAGACTCTGAAATTATGAAACCATTTCCTTTGCAGTTAGGTCCATTTTTTCACCACACAACAGACTATAGATTTTCTTTGCTAGATTTTTACAGAAATCTGAGGTCAAACTTGCAGTACTGATCAGTGACATTCTTAGTTTTCCTATACTTTTATTGGACTGTACAGCCGTGTACTTCACTCTTATGTAATGTAATTTGCTGTGACCTCCTGGTCAGCGTTTTTTATGCCTGAATGCAACCAATTATAAGTTATCCTGAGTGGAAGTTTCCTTGGTAGAATCAGTTTTGTGCTGTTAAAGCAATTCAAGGACATCAAAAGCTTCTTATTGAGTTGAGTAACGTTCAGACTGTGTGACTTGTCAATCACATACAGAAATAGTTTAACCAATGTTAAGATGCCACTGAAACATAACTTTCGTACAAAACCTTTTTCTTACATAACAAAGTGCTACGACTTCTGATCATCAGTATCTATCAATACAAAATATTAATTTCAATCCGAAATTTTACGATGGTGTAGACTTGTGAGTTTACCAGTAGTTTTTCTCAGATGTCATCTAATTTAATGCAAACCCAAATGGTGCATGCAGCTTGGATAGTCATATTTGTGTGTGTGTGTGTCTGTCTGTTTCAGACGGATACAATCCTAAAAGCCGAACCCACCGCTCCATGCTGCTGTGCCTGTTGATGACATCGTGTGACTTGTCAGACCAAACCAAGGGCTGGAAAACAACACGCAAGATTGCTGTCAGTTCGCATTCTGTACCAATGTCAATACTTACCGCAAACTTGGCTTACATGTGTTTCGTTTTTAATGTATGATTCCACAAACAAATCCAGTCCTCACCGAGGCAGCAACTAGAATGGCACTCAGTAGCGCACATACCTCCACCAAGGCCCTTCAGAGAGTAGGTTAAACACTGATTTTTCCCCAAATGACTGACAGGGCTGATAATATTGTGATCAAACCGGGCAGGTCCGACTAATTTCCGCTGATGAGACTGTGCTTACACCAGGAACAGCAGCACGAACAGCCTTTCCTACCCAAATTCAAGGAACAAACAATGTGTCGATAAAAAAAACAATAAATAAGTGGTTAACTTTCTCTCTGAAGTATGGTCTTTAATTTCCTGGAGGCGTTTTTTCATCAAAAAGCCAGACGGTGTAGACATGAGTTTTTTGAATATGTAAGCATTTAGACATTTTCTTGTAGTCACCTAATTTAAAAGTATGAACCTGAAAATGAGAATGATATGGCACCTTTAAGTTGGGAAATAACCGTGACAGTAATTACATAACAGTACATGAATCAGCACAGATATTTAGGTCATGCTGCTTTGAACAGCCTCGTATGGGGGTTGTGCTGCACCCTTTGATGAATACACTGCAGTATTTTCATAGAATGATTAACATTAAGTTATTAGGGGAGCACAAGGTGCAGAAGTGTAGTAGTTGAAGAAACAACACAGTTTTAGACAACTTGTCGCTGCCAGAGGACATGCTGTAGCTGGAGCTCCTGTTTTCAGCAGCACATTCCTGAAGATTTCCCATTCCCAGTGGATATACAGTAAAAGTGACCTATTTCTGGGACAATAAAGATTATGAGATGCTTAGCTGTTCGGTTGAAAACAGCCTTTCAGTCAATATACATTTTTATTCTGTGGAAACGCACTCCGTTTTAGGATTACATTTAATCTTGGCCTGGCCCCTTTTCAACACCAAACCCCTGACCCTTGTCCTAAATCCTGCACCCTAAATCTCCAAACATCTAACACCTACAGCAAATGCACTGTAATCCTTTCTCCCAAAACTAAACACCCATTTCTGTTTAATTCAGGCTCTGGCTTGTATTGGCCTCAGCTGGTACATGTATTACTCACAGGCCAGGATGGGGATTAATGAAAAAAAAAAAACAGCAATCACGCCAAATATTGAAATGTAATAAAGGGGGATGGCATGTTATGTTAGATTACAGCCTTGGCGTGACTCAGCAGAGTCCAATTACAGTAATATTTCAAATATGAGAAAGTTTCTCCCAAAGCTAAAAATGCTGGCTGTGATACACCATGAACTCCTAGTAATATATTTGTATTACAACTTGCAACATTGCTTTTTTAAAATCCAAACTTCTAAAATTACCTTTGATTTTTCCACAAAAAAGATGCCATAAATAAATTTAAATCTTATTTTTCCACATTATATTTGCTGCTTTGTTGTGTGACATTACAAATAATGTTACTTAATTACTGTCACTGTAACTCTGAAACCATATCTACATAATAGATGTCTGCCTCTATGTGTCCACAGGAGCTGATTTATAAAGAGTTCTTCTCTCAAGGCGATCTGGTATGTCACTGTGTACTAGCTGTTAAATGCCATGTGAAATCATTTAGCAAGTGGCTGAAGTGCGTGTCATTATTTTACACAATAGTGAGCTCATTGCTCATGTCTGTCTGTTATGTGTGTGTGTGTGTGTGTGTGTGTGTGTGTGTGTGTGTGTGTGTGTGTGTGTGTGTGTATGTGTGCGCGTGCATGCGTGCGTGCGTGCGTGCGTGCGTGCGTGTGTGTGTGTATGTGTGCAGGAAAAAGCCATGGGAAACCGGCCCAGTGAGATGATGGACAGAGAGAAAGCATACATCCCAGAACTACAGATAAGCTTCATGGAACATATTGCCATGCCCATTTACAAGTGCGTACAAAAAACTCCTCCCTACGTTGATCAATTTTATGAAGCATTTTAGTACTGTTCAGCTCATTCTATCAGAGGCAAAGTAGCAAATGTTTTTAATTAATGTATTTTGTCGGCATAAAATAAAAAAGTAAAAAAACACAGACTCCAATCAGACAAATTCTGAATATCAGATCGGCTCATAGTATGTAGTACAAACATATGTGTAAATATATGTATTATTTACTGTAACTTTTGATACTTAAGCACATTTATTAACAGAAAAATCTATTTTGATATTTAAGTACATTAATTATCAGATACTTTAAGACTTTACTCAAGTATCATTTGTATGTTTGACTTTCACTTTTACCAAAGTAATATTTTTATACTAGTATGACTTTTGGATAGTTTTCAAAATAAATGTGTAAAACAAATAATGTTAGCCTCACTTCATGAAGTATCACATTAACAGTACATCAACATCAACAACTGTATGTCAGCTCATATGCCACCACTGTCCTCTGTCCTTTCAGGCTGCTGTCTGAACTGTTTCCTGAGGCCACTGAGCTGTACGAGAGAGTGGCAGCAAATCGGGAGCAGTGGACCAAAGTGTCCCACAAGTTCACCATCCGTGGGTTGCCTAGCAACAACAGTCTAGACTTCCTGGACCAGGAATACGAGCTGCTGCAGTCCCAGGGTGCTTTTGGGAGCGATGACCACTGCCTCAACGGTTGCCTTGAAGATGCAGAGGGAGGGAGGGGTCAGTGACACCAGCGGGCGGCTGATGGTTTCTCAAAGTTTTCTGTGGTCCAATAAGAGGCTGAGGATACCTTTTTAGCGACCTGAGAGGGAGGGATCTCTCTGCTGTCAATCACTTAGATGCTTAGCAGGCCATGCAGAATGGACAGGACAAAGTTTTTGAAACTAATCAAATCAGACAAGTGATTTGAAATGAGCGGATACACCTGAGCCGGTTCAGTGATTAGATGCTACATGTTGCTTGTGTCTCCAGTTCAGGAAAGCAGAAGGTGGTGACTTCATCTTTTTCAGCAGCTGTGCTGGAAAAATACGTTTTTACCACGAGTCACGAGTTCATCCATACAGTACTGATCCTGATTTACGATTGTAAAAACACACACGCGTTGACACACATATGTACATGCACATACTGTTCAGACACATGACAGAGAAAAAAAAACAATTCATTGTTATGGAAAACGTCAACATGTAACAGTAAGATAAAGTGCTATACTTTCTGTAAAATGTTTCATTATTGCTTCTATTGATTTAAATGGCTCAGCTATGTTCACTACCAGCTGCCCATAGTCCCTCACCTGATGCTTATGAATGCATGCTGTATGGACACCTCCTGTATTATTCCTTTTATCTTCGTCATCATCAATTTCTTCACGGCTAAGAAATTAATGCAGTACAGTTTTATACCATTGGAACAGATTTTTGTATATTCAATTCACTCATTACACCCATGAATTTGTACAGGGGAGATTTAGCTCATTTACTCTACAATAACCGTCATCTGTATTCATTCACGTTCCCTCATATATATATTTTTTTTTTTTCGGGGGGGTGGGGTGGGGGGGGGGGGGGGTTTAAGGGAAAATTTGACAATCACTGATGGATGACAGAGTCACAGATCCCTGGCCATAACACCCCACTCCATGCATTCGTCATTAAAAACACACACCCTGTCACTGCACCTACACCACAAACAAAAGCCACTCATGACCTTGTTTTATTTCTCCTACTCCCTTGCACATTTCTCACTTGCTTTCACATTTTAGTTAACTGATTTCCACATGAAACACTCTAGATAGAGATCAACTGAAGCCCTTTAAAAGATCTATCTCATCTGTTAGTGTAAATGTGCCAGAGTAGAGCGTGTTATACAGAGTGTGTCATTGAGTGTGTCATATGGATCTGCCTTATTGCGCATCTTTGCTGCCTTTCTTAGAGCTTTTAATATATGAAAAATTGAAATAAAGAGTCTGTTTAGTATGTATGTTGTATATTTGTTATAGACATAGTTTGAGTATCAGCGTGTTGACTGAATGATGCTCAGAAGATGTATATTTGTGAAATACTTGTGTGGAGACCTCAGATCTCATGTCATTTCACTTATTTCTATTTTAAGTTATGTATACAACCACCAGTGGATAATAGGCAGACAAAACAGCATTTGTATGTTCTCAAATAATGTTTTAAAGAAGGAACTAGAGATGTAGCCGTCATAGAAAAGACTCAACAGTTCACTATTGCTGCATCCCAAAGGAAACATTTAGAAGATTAGAGTCACGTTTGTCAGATTGTGCCTCATGTGAAAAGAAAAACAATTTTGGGGGGGGGGGACCATGGGGTTTTTGTGTTACAATACATATTAAGTTTTATCTTCAATGTTCGACATTGGAAATGCTGCGGAGGAAACCACAGAATAGTTACACGATGAGAAGCTTCTGTAATGGACAACACTGTACTGTACGTAGGCCGTGTGTGGAGGAGTGAGAGTTAATGGACGGATGGATGGACGGGTGGGTGTGTAGCTGAGAGAGAAAAGGAGAGAGAGAATGAGAGAGAAAGGAGCAGAGTTAGTTGGTTAGAGATCAAGAGAGAAATACTTAATCTCCTAAAAAATGTTGATTTTCATTTATAAAGCCCTGATAAAGCTTGTGAAGATAGATGAAAGCAAAAATATTGCTTAAAATATATAATTATTCTTTGAGAGGGTCTCATGAGGGCGCTTTAGGGAGGAGGGTTAATTGGTTAGCAGAGTGGTTTGATGTATGTGGTATACCTACTTTGGGATATGCATTAGCGTGATTGGGTGAAATCATTTGATCTGCCTTGGTCTGCTTCACGGACGGAATATTTTTTTACTCTAAATTTCTTAAAAGGGCATACAGAAGTGTTTGTGGAAGAGCCTCTCTCTCTTTCTCAAGCTCTGTCTCTCACACGTGGGTTTCTGTTATTATTATAAAACCACTGTTTCATACGTACCTGCCTTTTTCATGTGCAATATGAAGTGTCTGCCTCTGTGATGTTGCATAGATTCCTATGTAAATACCTATTCCTCTTGTTAAATTATTACTTTAGTTCTGAGTTCCCAAAGGCATTTAAGTGTTGGATCATGATGTTTCCATTAAAAAAAATTTTAAAAAAATTTAAAAAAATCAAATACCTGTGAAAGTTATATCCCGGAAATGCTTTTGAGAGTCCAGACCTAGGACAGTTTTCTATACTGAGTGTGTATCTGTCCCTTTATGTTCGCTTTAGAGAGTCAGGGCTAAATGTGCCAAGCAAATTGTCTACTTCCTGGCAAACAGGCAAACTTACAATTACTTTTTGTTCTCCCTAATGTCGGAGTCAAGCGGAAGTCCGAAATTACAGGAAGAACGAACCCAGTCTATCTCCCATCATCACAGAACAACAGGATTCAAACCTGTATGTAATTTCATTGTAATGATCACTTGTGACATGATTGTTAAAAGTGGCAAGAATATAATTGCTGTAAATATCAAAATTAAAATGTTACTTGATTGTCTGTCATTACTACGATGGGAAGTATTTCAATTCTGTAATGTATTTAAAGTGATTGCATCCTGTTCTTTTTTTTAATGCCATTTTTGAACAACCTCAAACTTTAAGACTCATAGACAGAGGGGAAGAAAGAACAGTACGTGTACTCAGTAGACACATAAGATATTCTACCACACATGAGGATCCAAACTAATCTGAAATGTACACATGATGCTAATACTAAGGACTAAATCCAGTCATCTGTTAAAGTATTTGTTTTGTTGAGTTCTGAGTGCTGGTGGTCTTGTTCTCCTTCAGATGTAATGAACAAGGACATTTTTGACAAGACAAATGGATGAAGTTTTGATTTTTTTTTTTTTTTTTCTTGGAATAAATCTGATGAAAGGCTTCTTGTTTACTGTCTCCAAAAGTGCAACATGCCATATACTGCATACTCACCATACCATGTGTGTTCAGCTTCCTGGAAAATTATCAGGTGACATCAGGCGACACAGATTTTGTCATCACAGTGGCATTTCTGTTGATCCTGTTGACCCATCCCACATGCTGATACTGTATAAGAATGGCCAGATTAACATGCTGGAGGGCCCTGGGGGCAAAGATCTACTATAGCTCATGACTGACTCCTCCCAACAGCAATCAGCAATCTCTCTACATTATACATGTAGTTGAGGTAATATTACCATAACTTGTAGGTTGTTGGTTGTAGAGTATCTGAAGCCTCTGTTAGTATGAGGCTCAAGCAGAAAGATGTTCTGAAACAGACAGACTGATGTCAAATTAAATCAAGTGAGACTTTATTTAGGAATGTGCATCATTAATGATTGCAACAAGGGTCCTATAATCAGCTCATCAACTGATATGAGGTGTAAAATGATACTTATTGCCTGACACATCTGGATTTAATCAAATTGCTCCACCTGAAGATATTGCAGTTTGTAGGAGTATACATTCTGTGTGGAAGAAAAAATGCTTATGAATTTGTACAGAGGGACAATCAAGTATAGCCTACTATATACTATACTACTGTATATGTGAAGAAGGAAGTGTAAAGCCTTTTGTGGCACCAGAGGGAGCTGCATGTAATCTGATAACTTACCTCCAGTGATGTCACTCATCGGCTAGGTTGCAACATGGGTAATCCGGGCACTAGGTTTAAGGAGTCCATCCAACTGGTCCAGACATACAGACAGCACAGCACATCGCAAACCAGCCCAATCACATCTAACCATCATGTTGGTACATAAAAAAAAACTCATATTAAGACACAAACGCCAGCAAAGTGTCTGATCTAAAATAACATGTAAGAAACTTTCACCTTACAATATGCACACGTTCCTAATATTTCTCTATTTCCAATTGAGTACAAGTTTGAATGCAGGAATTTTACTTGAAATATTGTATTTTTAATTGATGAAGGAAGTGTTCAGATTGTGTCATTAAGTAAAAGTGGGAACATCACAGTTTAACTAGAAGCTATTACAAGTGAAAGTCCTTTCATCAAAATGTTACTTCTGATGAATTACAGAAGTATTTGCAACAACATGTACTTTAAGCTTCCAAAGTGAAAGTACACATTGTGCAGATTAACCCCTGAGAGTGTTAGGCTACATGTCTTCATTAATTGTTATCGATGCATTAACGTGGAGGCAGTTTTTTAATGTACCGGTTGATGGTGGTGGATACATTTTTACCAATGTATGCAC
This sequence comes from Diplodus puntazzo, assembly GCA_963678695.2. Classification (NCBI taxonomy): domain Eukaryota; kingdom Metazoa; phylum Chordata; class Actinopteri; order Spariformes; family Sparidae; genus Diplodus; species Diplodus puntazzo. Next base: position 19,698,098 of record OZ023162.1, read on the forward strand.
AACAATGCATCATATATTGTGAACTGATCTTACATTTTGCATATAAAATCTTAATCTTTAAAGTAAAAAGCAGATTAAAATTGCAGTACAGATACTTGACTTATTAAAATAAGTTACTTTCAGTATTGTAAAAAGCAACCAAATGTCATACTTTATCAAAGACATTGTGCTAAAATATTACCTCGGTAAAAGGGAAATCTCCCATACGAAAAGTACTTGTCTAAAAGTCCAATCCAATATTAAATGTATTTATACCATGGCAATAGATGTACAAAGGAATAAAAAGTACAAGTAAATCGACTTTGGCTCTGATGCAGCATGTTATCTGCAGAGTAACCATTAAGGAAAGTTGTCAAATAAATTTAGTGCAGCAAAAAGTATATGCCTGCAAAATACAGTGGAGTGGAAGTGGGCCTATAAAGAAGCAGAAATTGGAAAAATAGCCTGCTCAAGTACCTCAAAATTGTACTTAAGAGGGCTAAAGTACTTGAGTAAATGTGCTAAGTCACCTTACTTTCCATCACTGATGAATTTATCACAATTTGGGATTTTCACTTTTAGTGCTTAAGTAAGGAAAGTATTTGAGTTTTTTTTCCACCACTGGAAAATACCCTGATTCCAGTGAAACAGGCAGCATTACAGTACAGGACAGACAACTATTGAATAAAAGCTCTAATAACAACATTCACTGCTGAACTGTCTGTAACGTGTGTGATAATAAACCAAAATGATTCTGAGGTACAGGTGCAAGCAAGGCAGACAAAATGTGCCAAGTTACTAATTTCTCGCGTGACTTGGAGTGCGTGAGCTCTGCGCAATGAGAACTGCAGGTAGTCCGCCATTGCTGTATGAACAACTATCGGATTTGGCGTTTGGCTGTCAACAATAAACTTGCGGTGCCGGGACGCGGTGCTACGAGGTCGAGTGAAAGCTCGTCGGCTGCTGCATAAACCAGTAGTCACCCCCGTCCCTCCCTGGAGAATACTTTCATGTGAATACAGAGCCAACGGACGAGGCAACCATGTCCAATCTCAGCAAAGGCCCCACCAAGAAGGACACCAAAATGAGGATACGGGCCTTTCCTGTAAGTGTACACCGCAGTAGGTGCTCTGCCTGTCCGACAGGCGGGGACTCGATCGCCGTGGTCTGGGCTGCTGGCTAAATGCTAGCATGCTAACCAGCTGAGCAGCAGATATGACTTGCCTATCCGTAAACAAAGTGCAGCCGTCAAATGTTGAGTCTTGGTTTGTTGGTTAGGCGGCTGCTTTGTTTTATCGTCACCCCAGTGTGAACTTTAATGAATGACTTTTTGTTGTCCTTAACGTGAAACTGTCTCACAACTCCCCAAACGTTAGCTAGCAGGTTGGATCTGTCGCCACAGCCGACGCTAACATTAGCCCTGGCTCTTGACACTTGTTGTTTTGACTGTTTTTGGGGGGTTTCTTTATCAAATGCATGACGTGCTTGTATACGAGCTCTTAATCTGACTGGTTTTTGTGCCCCGGAAGGCGAGCTACATTTCCAGCTGTGTGCAAGAACATGGAGCAGCGTTAATACAGCTGTGGATGGATGCTAACAAAAAAACAAACCAGCTAACCTATCGTTAGTTCTGGTCTGCATTGTAGGTTGCATCAAAACTGGATCCGAGGCTTGTTTTTGTCGTTGTTTTTGTTTGAATGTTGGTTTAGGAGTCCTCTCTTCCTCCACCTGGCACTCCCTTTGTCTGCAAGTCATCGAAAGACCTCATTTATTATCTGACCTCATTCTGCTTTAAATGAAATTTCTGCCTGTGTGTGACTGGCTGAGTGAGACTGTTCATCATCCAGATACTTGGTTGGTAACTCCACTGTGAGTAATGGAGTAATGTCATGTTGTGTGCTAGTGGCCACATAGCTACCTTGTGTTGAGAGGACCTTTTACTTATGTGTGCCTGTTGAATGTGGCCCAGTCCTGACAGAGACTTGCTGTGAGGGCAGCATCTTGACATGCATGTGTTTGGGCTTGTCGGACAAGGAGGAGCACACACTGTTCCTCCACACCAGTGGGGGCCCATATTGAGGTCGGAGTTGAGAGCTGAGTAGAATTACTTCAATTTAAAGCTTTTGAGAACTGTGATATGATGATGCACTTCAGCTAGGTGCTGTGCAGAATTATATGTTTTTCACTCACTATGTATTGTTGCTGGAAACTTAAAAATCTTGTTCCTGCATGTTTGGGGGGCAAAATCTTGACAAATCTGCCACATTCCCCACTCTACCAGCTTCTAAATGACATTTGAACACTTAAAAAGTAGCAGTCACAATAGTTTTTTAGCTTGTGAATAAGGACATTTTTTTTGTACGATTGAATTTGTTGAACCCTCATGTAGGGTTGCACCATTTTACCGGTTTCACAGTATCTATGAATGGAACACTGTAGTATGAAACCTGAGGGTATGTACTGAATTCTACCAATTAGTGTCATTGAAAAATCTGTATATTTCAAGTTTATATTAAGTTTCATCTCTGTGAGGACATAATATTTTGCCATTAATAATAGAGCATTTGTTCAACCAAAAATCCTCACGTTTTTGTTACATTTAGGGTCATTGTCAATGATAATGTTAATAATAGTAATTGTGTAATACTCTTAACCATGATACTTTTAAACCATGATATTGTCTGGTATTGGTGTTGGTTATTGCACCATTGCAACTTTGGCCACATGCTACATTTAAAAATGTATGTTAACAGATAGAGCCATACCGAACCGCAGTGGAGCAATCTTACGAACATGCACATGCATAATTATTTCTTAAATATTTAACAGTCATGGCCTGCATTATGACATCCCCTGCGATTTAACATCTTCCTCATATTGCTGACGATCTTGGTTTGAGCCACAGAGGCGCTTGCTTCGATAAAGATTTCTCTGACTGGAGGTTTGTTAATGATGTCAGCCATCTCTTCAGTGGGACATGGTAGGAACTGACCAACTGACAATTACCCTTATGGGATAGAGTGTCTTACCACTGCTATCCCACTAATTTATTGGATTAATTGGGTTTTAAGTAAGCTGTCAAAGGTAACTGAGAGACAGAGAGAGTAAACAGGAAGACTTGAATCAGCCTACTCTAAATGTGCCAATCTTGCCACAGAAGATACCAGATAGATTAGCCACAAGACACAGTTGTTAACCTAAATATAGGTGCATTATTTCAGAAATGCATATTGATTTGTGACGTTGATGCTCCATCTCTATATACAGTTAATGTCTCCCGTTCAGGGTTTTAATATAAGCTGGCATAGTAACGGCACTCCTCCTAGCTGTTAACTTCGCTGTTGTGTAAGGACCTTTTTTAATGCTCAGCAGCTTTTTCCTGATTAATTCTTCCAGGTAGACCTTTGTTTCAGGCATAGTAAAACTCCTGCCTCATTTGCTATAATCAGCAGACGCTAAACGCCGACATGGCTGAAATATCAACCCGACCTATCTATAAATTAAAGCATATGTTCGGTGGAGATTCCTAAGAGCAGTCGCAGGTGTGGATGTATTGTCTTAGAGTTTAGGATCAGGGCAAAAGGTTCTCTTTACAGAATATGTACTATTTTAATTTCACAGATTTGCGAAAGGACAGAAAAGATGTAGGAAGTTGTCAGAACATCGCAAAATAAATAAATCTTGCACTGCTCCCCAGCCCTTGGCCCTCATTTCTGATGCAGAAACAAAATCAGGAAAAAAACTGCACAGAAGTGGGAGTATAATCATAGGTGATGATCATGTTGTTCATTACTGCTTGCCTTTTGCAGATGACAATGGATGAGAAGTACGTCAACAATATCTGGGACCTTCTGAAGAATGCCATCCAGGAGATTCAGAGGAAGAACAACAGCGGCCTGAGCTTCGAGGAACTGTACAGGAACGCCTACACAATGGTCCTCCACAAACATGGAGAGAAGCTGTACACGGGCCTGCGGGAGGTCGTTACTGAACACCTTATAAACAAAGTAAGACTAACACAGATTGCAGGCATTTTCAAAACATTAGGCATGTTTCTATTTTGGCAGGAGCAGGTGGAATTACACAGATTTTGACATTCATGACGAGGTAACAGCTCCTGTGGTACATTACGAAATCCTTAAACTTCCATGAATTTTTTCAATTGCTCAAACCCTGATTTCCTTGACAGTATTCCTTTATTTTCAACAAGCGACTGTGCTGCTTTCTTCCTATCAAAGAAAATGATGACACACGGAATGATCCTCATCTTAAGCTTGGTTAACTTGTTAGACATTTAAATTCTAAGTGATGACAGTGCTCGCAAAATGAACTATAATGGGCTTTATGCTGCTTTTCTCGTTGTTAAAAAGTTTTCACTCGCTTGTAACAGATAATTATCAACTTGTCTTTATTATAAGATAGTCTTGTGATAATCTAAGACCTGATGTGGATTTAGAAGCGCTGACATTATAGTTAATCCACAGTAGCATTTTAAGGGCTTGTTCAGAGCTTTTGTTTGAAATTTAAAGCTGAATTAAGCTTGACAGCATCTTCTCAGTTGTCTACTTGATGCTAAACCGAATCTGTCACAGGTTTTACATTAAGATTTGTATTACTGTTTGGCCTGTGTGATGTCCTTGCAAAACAAAGGTAATACCAGAAAACATGAGCTGTTTCTATTCGTGAGCAGCCTTGTGAGGGCGAGTTTCAAAGGTGGGGAATGCAATTTCAGAGGCTGTTACTTGAACTCTTGAGTAATGGGAGATTTGTGAAAGTCTTTAAGGATCACTTAGATCTCCCTCTGACAGATTTCTCATTTCTGTGACTTGCTGGGAAGTGCCCCCAAGTTTGTGGATAGTTGTTCTTGAGTTGTAATTTTGTTCTTGGTTTTCAGCTGTACAAGTTAAGTCATCTGTCTGGTAGCATTTCCCAAAACAGGTTTTTCCTTGTGTGTAGCAGAAGTGCATTAATATGTTTTTGAATGACACCATGATAGAGAACAGGTTTCTCTGTTTTGTTGATTTGTTTGCTAGGAGAAATCCATTGTAATTAAAATGATGGACTTGCCAAGTTTTTTCTAAGCCGTATGTTTAAAATAATTGAAATCCATTGCTCATTCTGTAACCACAAGATTAACACATTTTCCAATATTGGCAGGTTAGAGAAGCTATTAGTGAATGTTTCTCTTAAGCTGTCACTTGTTTCTTTGTTGCATATAATTAGTAACAAAGTAAGTTTGGCCATGATATCTGACGTGAAATCGTCTGTGCAGCTTGAGCAGTACAGTGTGCAGATTGGGCAATATTTCAGCAGCCTGCTGTTGAATATCAGCCAGATAACTTTACAGCTTAATTGAATGCACATTCTTGACTTGGCAGGTTTAGTAAACTAGCAGGAGGGAATCCCAACAAGCAACAGTTCAAAGAAGAACAATCTGACACCTGAGTGTGTTTTTATTATCTAATAATGATCCAGATATCACTTTCATGGAAAGACAATAATTATTTGCTGGAAAATGAAAAATCTGCAAAATTATTTCAAAAACTACAACCACACTGGAGTATTGAAATTTGCTTTGTTGGATCTTAAAGATATACTGTAAGTTGTATTTCTGTGTGACAGTCACTCCACCTCTCAGGTGGGTTTAATAGACAGGTTTAGGCCTAATAGGTACTGCCATTAAGAATTGTTTACTGAAGGATTGAGGGATTAAAAATTCTTCTGAAAAATGACAGTGTTTGAGTCAGAGTTGCACAATTCATGGAAGTATTCTTGAAATCTGGATCTGACAAAGTGCAATATTAAAATCTGAGAAGCTCCGACTTTTCTGATAAAACTAAAATATGTGACGGAACTCATTAAGTACTGTTTGTTTGGTAAGGACCCAAATAAATGTCACATCATCATGATTTTAAGCATTTTTTTCAATGAGAATGAAAATTGTGATGTTAAAATGATCATTCCTACTATTAGTGAGTCACAACACAATTTCCTTATTATTTTAAAGATGTTTACCATGTCATGCAGCTCTAGTTTAAGTTTACACTTTATTTCTCTGCTGAACGCTGACCAGGTTGCCAGACAGCAGGTGAATTTTGAGGCCAAAATGAGAGAAGAAAAGCGAGATGAAATCATCTAGATTAGGACTGAAGAAAAACTTAAAATCCTTCATCTTCTACTTGACATTATGGTTCAACAAACAACCAATAGAAGAAATCACACGTGCTGACTAGTTATTTACAGTGGACCATCACAACTACAGTTGCAACAATTAGTTGATTAATTGGTTATTCAGTCAAAAGAACATTGATCATTGACTATTTTAGTCATCGATTAATCCAAGCCATTTATCAAGCTGAAGTGTCAAACATTTGCTGCTTTTCTTGGTCAATTCTGAAAGATAATGCACAGCTTTATCGGCCGGACAAAAAAAGTGTTTTGCAGACGTCACTGTCGGTTCTGAGAAATTGTGACAAGCACATTTCACTTTTTTTTTTTATATTAAACAATTGCGAAAGAAATCATCAGACTCTTGGATAATAATAAATATCATTTGTTGCAGACCAAATCACAGCCTTCTGAATATAATTTTGGTATTTATGCAACATTCATTAAACAAAAATATATGTATATAACTGTAATTTAGGTTACAGGCTGTTGTGAAATGTGATGGAGCAGCAGCATTAGAAATTGTCAGAACAGACTAACATAAGAGCAGCTTCTTATCAGCACCAAGCAACCAAAGTACCTTCATTATAACCTTAAAAGAAGCCATGTGTGTTTATTCAATCACATATACAGATTATGTGTGGCTTCTATCTTGCACCCTAACATTTGATCTGGTGCATTAGTAGGAGCAGAGGTGATAATTCATCTTGTCCAGAAGGAGAAAACAAGGGAGTTTGGTGTGCCCTTAAGAATCTTACTCTACAGAGACGTTTGGTTTACAGTGCTGAGTCACACTGCAGTGTGACTATTATCAAGCTGTTTTATTCCTGACGAGTAGAGAAAGTGTATTAAAGAAACAGTGAAGCATGATCATAATAAAATACTGCATGAATGTGTCAGCTTGATGCAGAAGCATTTTCCTCTCTTAAACAGGGACATTAGGTTCTTGCTCAGGCACTGTGTTGTCATTAATACTGCAGAACTTGGCGTTGTCTGCCCGCCTCATGCATGCGTGTTTGTCTCCCACAAAGGTACGAGAAGATGTCCTCAACTCCCTAAACAATAACTTCCTCCAAACTCTAAATCAGGCCTGGAATGACCATCAAACAGCAATGGTGATGATCAGAGACATCCTCATGTATATGGTAAGTAGTTAAGTGTGATTTAACGCATTTACACAGCTTTATAATAGCACACATCAGTGAGGAGACAACAACAGAGTTAGAAAATTAAATGCTTTCATTATTTTCTCTTATTCATGTGTGATTTTACGAAAGATTGAATGTCAGTCCAGTAGTGCTGTTTCAGGTGCACATGTAGATTTAAAGCCTAGACTGTATAAAACATGGGTGTAGTCTTTGTGATGACTGACGAGCTGTATGTGAAGCTCAATGTGTTGGTTTTAGCCATTGCCATCTTGGCAGCGCCTGGCTCGACTCAAGAGAGATGGAGCATGGGTAGAGCTGATCCAAGCCGCGTGAAGCCTGGTTTGCTGACAGCTCTCTACACAGCAAGTGGCTAGCGGTCATACGAAGAACTGATAATGAACGGAAAAAATATCTATACAAACAAAAACACATTTTTGTACATGTTTTTTTTTTTCCGAAGGTTCAGCATTTCTATATGGGGTCTATGGGGATTGACTGATTTTTAGTGGAGTCAGCCTCAAGTGGCCATTCGAGGAACTGCAGTGTTTTGCACTTGGCTTTATTTCTGTTGGCTGCTTGATTTAAAGAATTTTAATAGTTTTTAGCTGAGCTACACCCATAAAAACAATATTCTTAACTACTGTGATAACCACAGTTAAATAAAACTTTTGTGATTGTATCACCAACTGTAACATTGGCGTGATGACTTCTGATTCAGAAGAGTAAACACTTGGGGAAACTGATCAAATATGACTAATAACCTATGACTGACTTGATTAAATTGCGTTCAAACAAAGTGAGGGAACCTGCCACCCCTTCAGAGAGTGCAAACAGATCTGTGTTGCCTAAACTTTGGAGGGTTAACACCCTCCTGCTTCCCAGGTTAATGGACTGCACTGAGTATTTATGTTGTCAGCGCCGGAAATGGTGCGGAAATACTCTGCTCCTATTTGCGTATCAACACAAACTTGTATATGTATTGAAAAATGACCATGAAATTGTTTTTTTAAGTGTTGAATCATCATGGCTAGGTGCAAAACAATTGATTTTGGCCAAATTAATGTTGTTATGTCTGTAATACATAAGTGAGGTATATGAAAGCTGAAGGCCGAGTCAGCAAGTGTAACTCAAATTCAAATTCTATAAACCCCAGACCTCTCGGGGGTTAATGTATTAACCAATGTTGCCCAAAACATTAATTCTCCTTTCTATGTCTTTGTCCCACAGGACCGGGTTTACGTACAGCAGAACAATGTTGAGAATGTCTACAACTTGGGTCTTATCATCTTTAGAGATCAGGTGGTTCGTTATGGCTGCATCAGAGACCACCTCCGGCAGACCCTGCTGGATATGATCGCACGTGAGAGGAAAGGGGAGGTGGTGGACAGGTAGCCAAACACACACAGACATGATTTGCACACAATTGCTATTTGATATTGACATGTTAATTTTGATTTTAGATGCACATAAATGAGATTTGTTTTAATTACATAAAAAAATCACATTGTATGTAGTTAAAGTAAGGGAAATGTTTAATCATCATTTGTCACCAGACAGGATTCATGCTTTCTCCATAAATAATAAATAGCTGTCGAGTGCATCTGCTGATATTAAATCTGCTTGAAAGTTCACTGAAACAGGCTCTGACATTTAAAACATTGATTTTTCTGAGCCTCATGTGCTGTGGTGTGTTGTTTTTATTAGATGAATGAATAATCAAAAGTTAGGCTGCCATAGTAACTGTGGAATAAGCCTGAAGTGTTTTTCTGTTTGGTGTTTTTTAACATTGCAGATTTTACTATTTTTCTTTTCCATCAGTGATTGTGCCTTCAGCATTCGGTCTGCTTCTTTTCTTTACCAGGGGGGCCATTAGAAATGCCTGCCAAATGTTAATGATCCTCGGCCTTGAAGGGAGATCTGTTTATGAAGAAGACTTTGAGGCACCGTTCTTAGAAATGTCTGCAGAATTTTTCCAGGTTTGTGACAGAACATCATTCCCTCGACTGTTCAGTGTTTATCGTTTACTTTGATCGCCGTTCGATGTTGCCTTGGCTACATCTTCCCTTTTTGGAGTCCATACAAATACAATACAGCACAAATACAAATAATGAGATATTGTTAAAAATGGAAAGGAGTGTGAGAGCCATTTCTGTCATTTACACCTTGTGTTTCTTGTTCACACTTAGATGGAGAGCCAAAAGTTCCTTGCAGAAAACAGTGCCAGTGTGTACATAAAGAAAGTGGAAGCCAGGATCAATGAGGAGATCGAACGGGTGATGCACTGCCTGGACAAATCTACAGAGGAGCCTATTGTCAAGGTGGTGGAACGTGAGCTCATTTCCAAACACATGAAGACGATCGTAGAGATGGAGAACTCAGGCCTCGTCCACATGCTCAAAAACGGCAAGACAGATGGTAAGAGCACTGCAGTTTCTCTTCATGTCTTCGGCATTTGTAGTTTCAGGCCCTTGTGAGCGCTGGAAATTAAATCTACTCGAACTACAGAAATCCTCAATACTGAACTTTATGGAACTTTATAACTGTCACTTGCAAATGATATATATTGTTTTGGAGAAGTAATGCAGTCACAGTGTTCCCCTTGCTCATGTCACAAACAATAGAATACAGAGATGTAATTGTAATGGTTGGATTTCGATGGAACCGGGACTGCAGGGCTGTAGCTTCAGTGATGGTGGCTGTCCTCAGAAAATATTCCACTTTTTTCAGCAGAACTCAGCTGCTCTGTCCTTGTCTCTGTTGGTGAAACTAGATTTTTAATGTGTGTGCGTGTGTGTTTTCATGCATCTCCATCGCAGACTTGGCGTGCATGTACAAGCTGTTCAGCAGGGTTCCCAATGGGCTGAAGACCATGTGTGAGTGCATGAGCTCATACCTGCGGGAGCAAGGCAAAGCCCTCGTGTCAGAGGAGGGGGAGGGAAAGAACCCAGTAGACTACATCCAGGTGAGACGGTGCGGTAGTTGCAGTACCGTGATGTTTTTGCTCAGTCTTTTGAATCTGCAGGAATGCCGTTGCTGCTGCAAGTGTAGGAGGTGCTTTTGATGGGTCATATGCTCTTGTGAAGCACACTGTGACCTTCTAACCACATATATTTTAGAGGAATGATAGAGAAAAAGACACCAGTCAGATCATCTAACCTTGTTAGATGAGTTAGTTTATTGGCTCAGTAGGCTTTGGCACACCATTGCGTGCCGAGCCTTCACCATAATACACTTCTATAACTTCCCAGCAGAGGATAACTGCTTTGACCCCCTGCCTTCGTGCCCACAAACCATGATGGTGTCTGCCCTCAACGACACAGTCACTGCACTCTGCTGAATAACATGTGAGGTCTTTCAGAGTGAAGGCACTTTCAAGTCTTATTATATTCATTTTTCTCTACTTTTGAAGCAGCCTGACACTTTTCTGTTGAAACTGGCTTTCCTCTGCTGTAGCTACTATTAGAGCTTTAACTGCTGTGTTAAGATACTGATAATGCAAACTGCTGCTGTATTATGTCCCATTCATCACTGTCTCCTTGCCTCTTTCCCCTCAGGGTTTGCTGGACCTGAAGTCACGTTTCGACCGGTTCCTCCAGGAGTCTTTCAATAATGACCGGCTCTTCAAACAGACTATCGCAGGCGACTTTGAGTACTTCCTTAATCTCAACTCTCGCTCACCTGAGTACCTCTCACTCTTCATTGATGACAAGCTGAAGAAAGGAGTTAAAGGGGTGAGCTCTCTAATCGATCCTAATCGATTCTACTCTTTTAGAATATACAGATTAATGTTCATACAGGATTTGATGCTACACTGAAGCATGAAAGCAGGGACTGCAGGGGTTTGTCAAATCATTGACTCTGCTTATGACCATCCTGTTTAATCTGTATCATTTTGTTTTCATGTAGTTGACAGAGCAGGAGGTGGAGTCTATACTGGACAAGGCCATGGTATTGTTCCGCTTCATGCAGGAAAAAGACGTGTTTGAGAGGTACTACAAGCAGCATCTGGCCCGCAGGCTGCTCACCAACAAGAGCGTCTCTGATGACTCTGAGAAGAACATGATCTCCAAGCTCAAGGTGAGTAAGATTGTGATATGATAAAAATAATGAGACTTCAGTCAGGATGTTGGTTTTGTCCTGTCCCATCATTTAGATTGTCTGATCTTCTTAATGAGTATCTAAACCCCTAACGATTTAATCTGACAGAAATGTATAGGTACATCACAATGTTTACCTACAACCTACAAACCTACAATAAGCAGGCTGTTTAGATGATGAAAAAGATTTGCTGACCACCTTATGATTGTTGATTTGAACATGAATAGCTTCTGATGAACTAAAAACTTGATCTTTCTCTGTGTATTCATTGCTCAGACCGAGTGCGGCTGTCAGTTCACCTCTAAACTGGAGGGCATGTTCCGGGACATGAGCATCTCCAACACCACTATGGATGAGTTTAGACAACATCTACAGACAACTGGGGTGAGGAGACGCTGCACACCGCCGCTCATTCTGTCAAAGTAATGAGGCCACTTTGCTATTTGTTATCAGTACACTGCTGCTTGGCTGACTGCGTTGCCACGTTGCTCTGTTACATGAAAACAATTATGCACCTAACTATCTGTATCCTGGGAATACATGCTGCTTATTTCTGGCTGTGCTGTCAGCAGAGCCTCCGTCACTCTATTTGATTGTCATTCTAGTGTGCTGAAGCAAATGTAATTCATGTTTAGCAGATAATAAATTAGCAGAAATCAATCCCAGTTATTATCTAAGCACATTTTTACTTGTCTACATCCAAAAAGTAATTAAGCCTATTTTCACATGTATCTTAATTATTATTTTGTTAAATTAAGAAATGTATTATTGTTTAATGTAACACTGTACTCTGTGACCCAATTGTGTCAGTGGTGTGTAGTTATTTTTGTCTAATTAAGTTCTGTCTGTTTTATCCATTTCCAACTCTCTAATTGCACCAATAAAAGTCATCAGTGTACAGGGTGTAATTACATCAGTGTAGATTGAAAGCTGATTCTGCTTCTTGCGTCTTTTATGACTCCAGGTATCACTCGGAGGGGTTGATCTCACTGTGAGAGTCCTGACCACGGGGTACTGGCCAACACAATCAGCAACACCTAAGTGCAACATCCCTCCTTCACCGCGACATGCATTTGAAGTCTTTAGAAGGTGAGTCACTTGTACACTTCAAGCACAGATTTAGAACTCTATTGTTAATACATTTGATGCTTTTATAACTTTTATTTCAGTCCATAATGTGTGATGTAATCCAAACGAAGGAGTCATGCTAAGCCCCATTGTGTGTTAATACAATTGGAAGCTGACCAGAGCAACAGCCTTTTTCCGATCTCGCCTAGTTGTTGAATAGACGAGCTCTCATTTCTTCCTAGAAACACTTTATTGTCACACGTGATGCATTGCCAAGGTGTTCTGTTCGTGCCTATTGAAGAAAGTATTAACACCTAAGTTGGATTAATTGTGCTACATAGACTATTCTTAGATGTTAACCTCTAGTGACTCCTTTCTGCATGAAGGTTTTATCTTGGTAAGCACAGCGGCAGACAACTCACACTGCAGCACCATATGGGCTCTGCAGATCTAAACGCCACCTTCTACGGTCCCATCAAAAAGGTTTGTGTCACTTTAAAATGGAACATCAGCAGCACATTTCTACCGTACTGTATGCAGTAATTATGCCATGTCATGTGAATAAACAGTGGAAATAAGGTGACCAATGTTTCCATGCATCCTGCAAAGTATTACTTTAGATCCCTTATATCACTTTGAACATGTTTTCAAGCTTTTTAATAATACTTCAAACCGAACATTTTGAAAGGAGGACGGATCAGAGGTCGGCGTAGGAGGAGCCCAGGTAACCGGTTCCAACACTAGGAAGCACATCCTGCAGGTCTCCACCTTCCAGATGACCATCCTGATGCTTTTTAACAACAGGGAGAAGTCGACCTTTGAGGTACACAACTCAGCACAACTTAGACCCTTATACAGTGTACCAATTCCCATAGTATCTTCCTCCCAGTATTCCTGCTTTTCTCTCGGTTACATCTTGGTTATTTTTTCATCATGGCCCCAAACTTGATTTCTCCACCCTGTAGGAGATCCAGCAGGAGACTGACATCCCAGAGAGGGAGCTTGTGCGAGCACTGCAGTCTCTAGCCTGTGGGAAGCCCACTCAGAGAGTTCTCACCAAGGAGCCCAAGTCCAAGGAGATTGAGAACGGCCATGTGTTTACAGTAAATGACCAGTTTACCTCCAAACTGCACCGTGTCAAAATCCAGACAGGTGAGAACCATCATTAAGTTTATGTGGTGTTTTGTGAAGACTTACATTTTTAAAATTATAATTGTGTTTTATTTTTGATGCATAAGTTAGTGTCCTCTTTGAATAGATAAAACAGTAATTCATTACATGCACAGCTGTAAATGTGACAAAACCAACTTGTGTTTTGCATTTATTTTCATTTGTTATGCACCCCCTAGTGGCCGCTAAACAGGGAGAGTCGGACCCGGAGAGGAAGGAGACACGACAGAAAGTGGACGACGACAGGAAGCATGAGATCGAAGCTGCCATAGTTCGTATCATGAAGTCAAGAAAGAAGATGCAGCACAATGTCCTAGTAGCCGAGGTCAGTCAACTGACATGGTTGCATTTTGGTCCCACATGATCATAGTTCAGTCTTTTACATTTTCATACCTTCATTGAGCCCCCTAGTGATGATTGAGTCTTGATGGTATAAAACTATAAAAAAAAAACAGTTTTGTTAAACTTCATAAAAATGTTTAGGGATTTTCATTCTTTTAACACAGTGTTTCAAAAGATGTCAAATACGGTGATAAAATGAGCTTAACGACAGGATAAAAAATGCGAAGTACTGATTTTGTTTCTTTGATTCATGTCCCAACAGGTCACACAGCAGTTGCGAGCACGATTCCTCCCTAGTCCTGTAGTCATCAAGAAGCGCATTGAAGGACTCATTGAGAGGGAATATTTGGCACGAACACCGGAGGACCGCAAAGTGTACACTTACGTAGCATAAAACAAGTGAATTCAATGAAAGCTTACTTTTGAGTTGAGAGAAACTGAGAGCCTTGTTTTTTTGTGGACTGCTATGCGTTTGAATGAACTTGGAAGTGCTTTCATCATTGATTCTGGGAAACACTGGGAAGCTTAACTTTTCTTCCATAAAATGTGTAAAAAAAAAAAAAAAAAAATCATGCAAAAGATGGGGAAGTTTTCTAGCAATATTAGATTTCTTCTGCGGAGAGGAGTTAAAGGAGGGGGTTCTAGTTTTGTACAAAATCATGTTTCTTGTGGCCTTCGGAGAGAATTGGGCGAGCCTGTTTGCCAATTAACCACGTGCTGTCGAGAACAAGTGTAAACATGTTCAAAGCAAACATGCGGCTACATGGAGACCAAGAAAACATTTGAATTCACTCCCCTGTTTTAAATGTTGATGTCAATGTGTTATGTTTGTTTTTTTGTGGCACATTGATGGCTGTACAGGTTGACAAGACACTCTTGGCCTTTTTCCTCCCAGAGGATTTTAAATTTAAAGAAGAGGACAAAGTGATAACTGTTGCAGACCTGGCTTACAACAGTAGTGAAATACATTTTGAGTACTTGAGAAAACAGGAAGAGTGCTTAATTTATGTTGCAGATATGTCTGTTTTTTCTGGGGTTGTTTTAATTTCTGTTACGAATTAAATGCACCTCTCACAGCTGAAATATTTAATGCCATTTTCAATATCTTGGCCAGGTCTGCACTAGTGGTTAGAGAGATCAAGAGCTGTAGCTTCACAGCATGCTTTTATCTTACGGATCAATCGGGGGTAGAAGACTCACATAAAAGCTCCATAAATGGTGTTTGGTCTCTCATGACACATTTTTTCACTTCGGGCCTGCTGTATGATCGGCCAAAAAAGATTTATCTCCTCTCTTTGAATGGAAGGTTCCTCATGGTGCAGGTTTCAAAGAGGATTTTTTTTTTGTTTTTGTTTTTTTTCCGTTCTCAACTGCATTTTGAATGGGTGGAACCAGTCTAGCACCATATTCTAATGTGTACAAATTGTAAAATAATTATTGTACTCACTGCGAAGGTGGATTGTACAGGGCCTTGTTTTCATCATATTAAATGTAGAATAAAAAAACACCAAGGGATGTTTTTTTTTTCCTTTTTTTTTTTACATCTTTCATGAGAAGGGCTCGGCAAATGTCAAAAAATACTTGCCTCTCTGACTATAATTAAAGCTCAATGTAAATGGTAAGCCACAGACAAAATCCCCATGTTCACATGAGGAGCTTTGTTTCTGGAGTACATTGTTTACTTCAGGATTTTGAGGTTAATGTGTCACTCCTCTTTCCATTATTAGTGGAAAAACTCTTAAAATGTCTAGCTTGTGTGTGTAAATGTGTAATTTAAGCATGAAATTGTTTTTAAATCTCAGCTCATTGTAATGAAATGTTCATCTGTCTGGCTCTTTTCAGGTCATTTTTATTGCATGACTGCAATTTCTATTTTAAAAAGTAAATGTCCTGTCAGCTCATAGAGACCCAAGTCTGCCAGCTGCTGCTGACAGAACAAAACTAAGAATTAAACAAAAATGACCTACAATTAACTATGTTATTGATAAAAGAAGTAGGATTTCATTATGATAATCTGGGGTTTAAGACATTTAAATGATTATTTTTACAATGTCATAGATAAATTGCATATCACATATATTTAATTATGTGACGTGACAGTAGGATGTGCCGCAGGGCTGCTGCTGGATGTAACTTTTAGTTGCCTGTCTCTCACGAGCTAGAGAGTTTTATGAGCTTTTCACTTCATTGGAAACCGACAGATCTGTCAAAACTGGGTGTGCTTCCAAAGCTGTCGAGGAGTTTAATGCTCTTAACAAGGTCTTAACAAACAATGTCTTTAATTTTCAGGCTTTAGAGCCTCCCCTCCATACCTTCTCTGCACTTTTAAATCTAGGCAGCCCGTCTGGACGGTCTCCTTTGTCCTCTCATATTGTTAGACGCGTGCCATCTGCTCCATGTTATTATTATAGGCGGCTTTAGATTTAAAGCGACTTCTGCTGCTCCCTTTCGCCCACACTTCAGTCTTAGGAGCTTTCTAAACATAGTCCAGCGTGCATTTCTTCTCAACTTAGACGAGGCACCTCCACTTTTAGCTTCTCTTTTGCCTTCAAATGTTCCTAAAATTAACCAGAGCCTGTTTTAACATAACGGTGTATGGGTAGCTGGTGACGTCAGCGTCCCAGCAAGAGTCCCATTTTTTTTGTGGGGCAGCCTGTGGAAAGAAATCAACCAGGATGCTTCTGACTCTCAGTCCGGACTGCTGCAAACCCCGCCGCTCAGACTGTCCATGCAGGAGGCTCGACTAAATGTAAAAGGTTTGCCGGACTATGTTTCGAAGAGCGGTGGAGCTTAAGAGAGCCGACGATGAAAACGTGGACTCCGGAGCTGAAACTGCCGAGTGAGTCAACTGTTGTCTCCGCGTTAGCTCCGGGCTAACCGTAGTTAGCTAGCCAACTTCGCCTTTTCTTTTTTTTAGCCGTAGCCACGATGGAAATTAACTTTGCCCGAGAGAGAGAATTGTGAAGGAGCTGGCGTTTGAAACCAGAAACGTAGTTGTTGCATTAACCTCATTGAACTAAACCGCTGGTTGTTGTTTCTAGTTGTACTTTTCAAGCTATTTTCCCATAAATTGACTTTTTAAGCTTGTGTTAGCTAACAGATAATGGGTTGTCATGGTGACCATAGTAACCAAACCAGCCACCACAAGATGGAGACAGATTTTTGTCTTTTCTCCAGCCAGGCTAAACTCTAAAACAAAAAGCGCTTTTTTATTTTGTGTCTTTATCAGATCTGACTAGTGCAGGATGTCGTCGTCGGGCAGTAAGTAACGTTATCCCTCCACTACTTCATCCCTTCATACAAGTCAAAGAGGCATTTCTTTCAACTGTACCTTTTATAAATCTGAAAATAACAATGGTCCAAACTGTAGAAGAGGCCAACATCTCTAAATCCTACAATTCCCATAATGCAAGTTGATAGTTATTCAGACCTTCCGTGCCTTGTAAATGCCCATGCCTTTCAAACTTCATGTAACCAATGTTTGATAAAGTCTTAACATAAGTAATTTGAATTCTCCAAGCCAGTCTGAGGTTTATTTTTTAACTAAATCAAACACATAGCACAAATGTGTCTATTGTAATGTGAAATGTACCTTTAAAAGAAGCCAGAGAGGAGTGGATTCATACTCCCTATGACAAGGAAACTGATCTTGAAGTGTAAAATCAGTTACCCTTACCAACATGCTAGTTATTATGGCTTCTGCTAAAACTACTATGCAGATTTAACATTTGCATGTGTTCACTTGTCTGAAAAACCCTTGTACACTTGTGAGAGTTGTGTGTGTGTTTAACCCTAGTTGAGCTCATGAGCAGTCGGGTGAAGCAGCAGCAGCAGCGGCAGCAGCCGCTCCTGCCTATGAACTTGCATCTGCTGGCTAATCCAGGAGACTCACTGCTGCTGCAGCACACCCTGGATCGCCTCCTTCGCTGGCTCTGCCCAAGCCTCCGCATCTTCCATGTGTCAGAGAGGGCCTCCCCATTAAGAAATTACACCCGCCTCTCTCCTGTGGCAGGTACAGATCTTTACTTTGCGGTTTGACATTCATGTACGTAGGTATTTCATTGGCAGGCACCCTGTACATTTAACCACATTGCACGTCCTGTTAGTTTACTTTTTCTGCAAAGAGCGAAATCATTTCCATATGTGAACATGTTTACAGGAAGTTAACTTTCCATTCTTCTTACTCTTAACTGAATATTACATTTATTCTGTGTATAATGTAAACATGTTTTCCCAAAAAAAGAGCTTCCCTTGTTAGAATTGCATCTGTTTTTATTTGAGGTTGATTGGGAATTTTTTTCTGCCAAAAACATTTCAGGTTACCCTTCTCTGGCCATCACTTTCTTCCTCCATGAGGCGTATGGAGAGGAGCGAATCCTCAAAGTGCTGGACTTCTTTCAGCATCCGCCTTGGCAGTACCATCACAGCGAGAGCTGCGGCAAACGAACTGGAGGGATCCACATTACTTCCAGCAGCTCCCCCAACAATGCCCTGATGCGGCCCTACCTCCTGCCAAGCAGAGACTTCTATAGTTTGGGTGCAGGGATGCCGGTGTGGGGCGTTCGACCGGTGCACTGTGGAGGAGAAATACTGCGTGTGACACTGTACAGTGGATATGACAACTATGAAGATGCTGTGCGGCTCTATGAGACCGTGCTGCAGCGACAGGCAGAGGAGCAGAAGACAGGCTTTTGCTGGTTCACTCTCCATAGTGGTGCGTCTTTGAAGTGTTGTCCTTTTTTGCAAAAAACATAACATTCATCACCAGCTTTAAGGCTTATCTTTATTATCAGTTTAAGAAGGAAAGCAAAAAGAAGACGGTTTGGAATTGCTTCAGTAGTTGCCTCAGCGAAATGGGCATCATTGGCTGTAACACGGGGGCAACTGCGTCTGTTAACAAAAGTGGCAACAAGTGCTTGTTGTGCTCTTTAAAATCACCTAAATCCATTAAACAAAAACAGCAATTTATACCTCCAGGGACACAGGAGTTTGATTAAGTCAGGTTGTGATTTTGGTGTTTTAAAGAGATAGTTCAGATCTGAACTACATGTGTAATTTAGATGAAAAATTATGTGTAAATAAGACCCAGGGTTAAAGGTAGCGTAATTACCCTTAAGAAACACGAAATGATCTTCTAAACTCAAAATATCTATTAAAGTCAAATTATTTTTTTTCTACCTCTTTAAAAAAAAAGACTTTTAATGTTCCTCAACTCACTCTTTATTGATCCATCATGCTATGTTTCTGTCTGTCACTTCACCTGCCCACACAGAGCCTGGGCTGTGCCTGCAGCTGGCTATAAAACAGTTGTCACCAGGGGTCCGGGTGGAGCCCTGCAGCTCTGCCGTGCTGCAGTTCAGTGTGGAAGAAATTGGCCAGTTAGTCCCTTTGTTGCCCAACCCCTGTACCCCCATTAGCAGTACACGCTGGCAGACAGAAGACCTGGATAGCAATAAGGTTCTCTTCCAGGTAGGTGGAGCATAAAATACACCTTAATTCATCTTTTCTCCTGTCATCAAAAAGTGATTAAAGGTTTTGATGAAAAAGGGATGTTTTGTGGACATGATTGTACAGTTCCTGCTGTTTAATTGTATGTTTTACATGCAGTTTAATGACTGACTGACGATGTAAGTTTTCAAAGTCTTGTAGTCTGCCCTACACTCACATGTTAGGTGGAATAGAGGAAAAGTTTCCCCTTGATTTATGTTAGGTTAAATCATGAGGTTTGTCATACTGTATGTCA
Source organism: Diplodus puntazzo (assembly GCA_963678695.2). Classification (NCBI taxonomy): domain Eukaryota; kingdom Metazoa; phylum Chordata; class Actinopteri; order Spariformes; family Sparidae; genus Diplodus; species Diplodus puntazzo. The sequence goes on from OZ023162.1 coordinate 19,717,814, forward strand.
GTGGTTGGGTCAGTCTGAAGCAGCCCTGCACTGACTCTAAACACAGCAGTCTGCTGGAAGATTTAGTCTATAATCATCTCATGACATAGAGTCCAAGGATCTTTGCTCGGTGTTCTGCTCAAATGTTATTTGGAGAACAGGAGATTTTCTAGCTGGCCAGGTCCTCAGTAGAGTAACAAGTGGGCTTTGGAGTGAGGGCAGCATTTTGGAGGAATTTCAATTGATTTTATTTTAGTTTATATGTTTATGTTTCATGTTTGACTGATAATGATTTAAGCTGGAATAAAAGAAGAAAGAAGCTTTTCCCCATTTACAATTACCTCGCATTAGACGAAGAGAAAAACAAATGTAAAAGACACACATCAGTATTTTTGATAATGCAAATCATATTTTGTCTCCAGATATTGTCCAAACACTTTAGTGTAATTATGATTGAAATAGATGGATTATTTTTTGCTTCATGATGAGCATTCATGTATAGAATTTTATTTAAAAGGTAATTTAGATTGATTTTGTAACAGTAATTAATGTGTACTAGTTCAGTTTTAATATTATTGTATATAATTTTATATTATTATCTGTTTAAAAGCACTGTATTTTTATTACTTTTTGTCTCAAAAGTGCCAGTGTTAAATATCTGATTTAAGATTTTAGCAATGTCATTTTTTACCAACCTGATGAGACGGAGCCAAACAAAATCAAACGGGTTCAAAAAAGAAAAAAAGAAAGGAAAATACCTCTTCAATTTGTACGGAATAATGAGCCTTGGACGTCTGTGTTTGATGTCCTTCATTAGCTCAGAATAAAAAAATCAAGCTTTCAACATCGATTATGACCGACCTCATAAAAAAAATAACATCATAGGTTCAACAATAGAAAGGGAAGAACAATTGTAATGACTGATGATTAAATGTAGTTGCTCTCTTTTGACAGAACCACCATAAAGCTGTCACAATAACCATATGTCGGATGCGTGTGGGTTAATTCTGTCAAAGTTGCTTAACTCTCTTAAATCTCTCTAGTCCTGCTGTAAATCATAATCCCTCTCTCTCCTCCTGTCCGTTTGTGCTGCAGGTGAAAACCCCAGCTCAACCTCAGCGACCTCTGACCTGTGCTTTCCCCCTGCCCTGCCCCAGCGTGTCCCCTCGAGGTATGCAGCTCAGGAGCTCAGGACAGTCCCCCTGCAGCCTTACAACGCCCCTGCCCTGGCAAACACACCGGCAAGGTAAGTCCACAGAGGTGGAATAACTGTGCTCACAGGGTGAAAGATGCTGCACTCAGCTGTATCTACAGCGTGTTAAATCTGTTGTGTGCATTAATCGGTACTTTCTACAAATTCACATCTAGCTCGTGGGGATGATTTAAATCAACTCGTCAGGAGTATTTTTAATTTTCCACACCACCGTTTTTGTGTGGGAGACTTGCTGTAAACATAATCATCATAACGGATCCAAATTAATCAGACATGGAATGTTTGCCAAGTAAGTGTGAATACTTAAAAGTATCTGATGGAGTTTTTGACATCCATTAATGCTATGGAACACTTTTGAAGTGGGTGGGCTCCTGTTGTGTTGTTTCATGCTTGTGCATAAAGATGAAGATAAACTAGCCATTTAGACACAATACTGTGCAGTTTTCTTTTATCTGGAATTGTCTATAGTAGTGATGCCAGCAGTTAGCGAGCTGTCAACTTAATATCTTGTATTCATAATGATTAAAGGATGTTCATGGCAATGTATTTGACAATAAACAGCAACTTTTTAAATTAAAAACAAAGAAATTGAAACTCAAAATACTTAATTATAAAAAACACACTGGTTTCATGTTCAGTGACATTTGAGTACCAAACAAGAGCAAGTCATCTTATTGCCCCCTCTGGGATCAGGAAGCTGCTGCAGCACTCCTCCAGGGAGCTCCTGTTACTCATCCCAGCGCAGCAGCCCTGCACCGCTCTCAACCACCAATTACCCTGACTCTCCACTGCGCCCCTCCATCACTCGTTCTCTTTCCCATCTCCTCTTGGAAGAGGATGAGGAGGAGCCAGAGACCAACGTAGACACAGGAGTCCCCATTTCACTATCATACTCTGACACAGCCGTCAAAACAATCGCCCGCTCTTCCTCCATGGACTGTTCAGTGTATTTCCACTCTGAGAGACCTGCAGCTGTCGGGGCTTCAGCTGGTGAGAGTCTGGCCAAGGAGCTGATTGAATGTCTGCCACAGACACTCCTGCACCCTCACCGCGCCTCAAAGACATGGGGTCCTGGTGGCCGTACAGATGCAGCCAGGATGGGCTGTGGTAGCAGGACTGTGGCTGCAGGACAAAGCCCCTCCAAAGGGCTTGTGGTGGAGAACAGGACTGCTGCTGAGCTTCTCTCAGCACTCACAAACAATGAGGAGCCAGTTGATGAGTTCTTCATCTAAATTCCTGCCACCATGCCGCATGCAGTGGTAATAATCAGTGTAATTCAAAACATAGAAAGGTTGGATGAGAAACCCTTTGAAGAAATGATGCGGAGTACAGAAGAACCAAAGTTCAGCTGCAGGTGACACTTTCCACTCAGAAGTGTCAAAGGTTTTTGGCCTTATTCAGACCAAATCAGGCATTGAGGCAAAACCGCCAGTCCTCCCATCCATGTTGACTGTGGGTAATCGCCACATTGCCTAATTTGTTTGACTTTTCCACAATATATAAACGGTAATTGTCCAAATCCCACTCTAACAGACCTGCAGACTGAGAAGTACAAAGTGAGTGATGTTTTAAAACTGTGCAGGTAATAATATTGTTAAATGTTTAAATTGCTTTTACATTTAGATCCAATTAATGATTTGTGCAACTATTGTGCTAAAATGTAGCCCTGTGATTAGAAGAAAATGTCTCTGTATTAAGTGTTACTGTCGGGGTACTATTGCCAGTCTGGGTTTCTCTAACGTCTTAATTTTCGAATGCCTTTTAAACATATGAAGATGATCTCAGTGTGAAAGTCACTCTTTGATGTCTTTGCTGATCATGATTAGAAATCTGATTTAGTCTGATTGCTCTCACCGTGCAGCAGTCTCAGTCTGTTTTACAGGTTTGGCATAGCCCTAGTCCAGCCTACTGGCTTTTGATTACATTTGTTTGAACGCACTTCAACTGATCCTTGCTCTAATGTTTGTGTTATAGTGTGTAAGTGGTGGACTAGACCTGACCAAATTATTGTGTTAAAGAGGACCAGATATTCTCACATGATTATTTTCATCTTCAGATATCCTAGAGGTAAATGTTTTTCTTAATTACTTAAAGATAACATTTGGACAGAAAATCCTGTGTGTAATATATGTTTTTATATTAATCTAATGATGAGTGTGTAATGTGTCCGTAGCCTGAGACCTCAGAAATGTTAATTACTGTAAGGCCGCCCACAGGAAGCTGCTTAGGGATCAGCAGACAGATTAACTGAAGTGAAAACTTAGCTAATACATCATACTGTATATTGGACTGATCAGTTCTAACAGATGGTAGTCACACCAACAACAATTTTGCACAGTGCCTGTGACAGTTTAGTATAGTTGTTTAGGGACAAGTCTGATAAAAGATAATATTGTTAAATGTGAGGAAGTGACAGTACTATGCATTTAATTACCAATCTCATGGCTCGGGCTGACTAGTCACTTCTATAACATTGATATAGCATCTTCTTCTGTTAACTAAAACTTTCAGTTGTGGCCAAATCCAACCCACTACCAGATAAACCTGTGTTTGGTATTCACTTGTGTTGCATGTGTATTTTGGCCAGTGTTTGATCAATGCATATAAGGAGGTCTAGTTTAACAGGACGCTGTGGGCGTGCAGGGCAGCTCGGTGGTGTGAATGTGTTTAACTGTTTACTGTATTTGGGTGTTACTGGAAAAAAAGGCAAACATGCTGACTCAGAGAGCATCAACTGTGAGGTTCCTCATGTTCAGTGATCCAGAAAAATGTTGTCAGGCTTTAGAATTAAAAGATGAATGAATAAAAATGCTTTCTGTTATGGTCAGAATGGCCAACTGTGTGTCCTGACAGATGTTTCCACTTAATGTGACGCTATTGTCAGATGAAATTAGCTGCAGGATTAATGGCCTTTACAGTGAACTGAGTAATCAATGACGTATATATGCACTGACAGCCGACCACTCCGCCTGCGGTGATGGAAAAATCAGTGAATGAATGCTGAAGGTTTCCCTGAATCATCGCTTCTCAACAACGGTTTCTTAAAACGCATCACACTGGTGTCACAGCCTCTGCCATCATAATACATGACTCATCAACCAGAAATGTGACTACACATAATACTGAAAGATAAAGTAGTTAGTGATCAACATTTCAGGCCCTCTGCTAGGCAAGCACGGAACAGGCAATCTCAGACCAAAGTAAGTATTAGTTATACATATGTTACACGTGTTACCGACATTATAGAAAAGATAAAAACACATTTTGGTTTTCCTGTCTGTGCAAATACTACAAGAGAAAAGACGATGGTTTTAAAAGCATGGTTCCAACTTAAAGACTGTTTTTGATCTGCGCACGAAAGAGTTCACACAGTTCTATCATCATCTAAACTGTATTAATGAGGCTACAATTGCACATCCATACATGGTAATATCCATTGCTCTGCATTATAAATACTAAATGTGCTCCAAAATGTATAAACAAGTGGGTTTTTCTTTTCTTCAGTCCCTTCAGTTTGCTGAGCTAGGCTCCTTTTGCAACATTTAAACTCTATATTTGTTCAGGCTGAAAATATTATAGCACCTCTATGTTTTAGGATACACCAACAAATTGCACTTTATCTAAAGCTGATGGCTCCCTCTGCTGGTCAGAGGATGTTATTGCTCCGAGGGGCACCACTGCAGCCAGTCCAGCTCAGGTCCTTGGCCCACTGGCCCTCTCTGGTGACTCGCACCTTGACCGGGTCAAATCTCCAGAAGCGCTGTTCTCTGAACAGGTAGAGGCGACCGTCTGGGCGGGTCAGCGCCCCATTGGTCCCCTGTGGCACACCAGTCCAGTCTGTCAGCCTGCGGGGGTAGTAGGGCTCTTGGTGCAGGGTTCTGAGGTTGAGCACAGAGTAGCGGGAGCCCTTGAAGATGACCATGTGACCCAGGGGAGCGTAGTAGAAGGCACAGTCGGGGTGGCGAGGAAGCCCCAACTCAATGTTCTGCCGAGGGAAGCCCGGGTCCAGCACAGTGCCAGTGTAGCGCCACATCCGCTTCCCTGCACAACATCATAATACATTTGATTAAAGTAGCTCCACAAATTCAGCCTATGCAGAAGCTAAAATTTTACTTAATATAAAAAAATAGATATTTTTTCACTTAACTGTTGTGCTATTTATCCATGTAGATTGTTTTGGTGTGAGTTGCAGAGTTTTGGAGATATCAGTCTTTTAAAACACCCAAACTATACATTTTTCAAAAAACAGTAAGGTGGAGTATTTTGGGGTTAAGTTTCATGAGGAATGCACCATTCTCAGACAATGACTCTTTGAGTTCCCAGACAACAAAGGACACAGACAACGATGAAAATGATTTATGGAGTTTAAATAATTCCTTAGCAGAGTGTCTGCGCTTTACATAAAAATGCTCTGTCTGTAGCAGATAAGTAGAACCGAGATAACACTGTCAGGTTTTTGCCAGGAAATGAAACTTGGCAGTAACTTCAAACAAGTTATCAGCCTTTAGCACACAGGTGAAGCTTCTTTCAAACTCCAGCTGAGTCCTCTGTGCAGTATAGTCTTTAAATAGGCACAACAGAATCTATTTAAGGGGCTTTAACAGATATGTGAAGTTAGCCAACAGGTTAGGGAATGTCTTTAAAAGGAAGTGTGAGTCACATTAATGAGCTCAGTGAAGCAGTACCTTTGAAAAAATACCACTTGGAGTCCAGCGGGGAGAAGGCAGCAGCCTCGATGGCAGGGGGGAGGTCAGGCCAGCGCTGACGGAGAGGCAGCGGGCCGCTCACAACGCCCTCGGACGACACCGTCCAGTAGATGCTGCCCCGAAACACCAGCACTGTGTCATTCTGGTCTGGATACACAACAACACACTTCATACAATGATTCATTCTTGACCATGGAAATGATAGTTTGACAAAGTGTTCTTAACTGGAGGAGAATTTAGTGGCTTTTTCCAGAGCTTGAAAGTGCCTCTCATGGCCTTCATCAGTTAACAAAGTGATCAGGCATCATGGAGTGTGTGTCACTACCCACAATGCATAAAGACTGACAAATGCATCTGAAAGCTTCAGAAACGCTTTGTTGTTTTTCCTGTTTAGTTTAATTTCAAGTAATTTTGAAAGACAAGCATGTTTCTCTTCTGTTCTGGGCTTTTTGAAGCCACACCAGTGACCACAGTCATGAGGGATGTGGTCGAATGTTTTTTCCTTAATAATATTTCCTTTGGACCTCACCTATAGTGATGGCATCAAAGACGCCCTTGCAGTAGAGAGGCTGCCCTGTGCTCTGATGCCCACTGTGAAGCTCCGTGAACTCCCACTCCTGCAGCGCGGCATGCAAAACCTGTCCTGGCAACCTCACGGGGCGATTGCCTGATGGTTTACCTGAGGGCACAAAACAACAAACAACAGGACAGTGATTTAAAAGGCAGCAGACACCATGAATTCATGTACTGTTGTTATCACTTTGTGTCAGTTTTTGTCCTTCCAGCAGTGCTTAACTTTCCCAGGATTCATGTGGTTATAAAAAGGTGATTATTTAGAAAAAGTGACCAAACAAAGCCACGAGAATAGACTTACTGCACACAGAGCAGTTTGGGTTCTCATGCATGCTAAAGGCATTTTTAAGTACTTCCTAAATTGGACAGCATGGGACCAAATACAAAGACAAACAGTGGTGTCGGATAATGTTGACATTTTAATAGGCCCGTACAGGATGTGGCCGGGTTGATGTATACTGATGGATGACATTATACTGCACCGGAAATAAACAAAGGACTCCAGATAGAGCGCATACTGCAACCTTAAACACACGTATTGAATTTCCAGGACTATAAAAAGAAAGAGCCCACTCACTCCTGATGTACCAGATGAGAACCATACAGGAAGAATCAAAGTTGAACAAAAGGAAAGAGCGCAACATACCGAAGCATAAAGAGCAACTGATGGGGCTTCAGACTTGTATACTGCCATTTTTGTTTGCAAGGAGCTGAACAAACATTTGTGTAGGAGGTGGATAAAATCAGCACACCCAAGAACAGGAGGAAGAGAGCAGGAAAAATACTGTAGATACACACACCACCGCAGTGGATAACACAGGGACGGCTGCCCATTAAGGCTGTGTGTGCGAGCAGCGTTTGAGATAAGGGCTTGATGTCTGACTTCACTGTGTTTACATTCATCAGCGGGCGGACAAAGAATTCACATATTTTGCTTTTGCTGGATAAAAGTAAACAATATCAGTATAAAAATACCCCTGTATTCAAATTTTTACTTCAGTATGCGAGAACGATGAGCAATATGTATTTAGAGGAAGCTAGTTTCACATCTGGGAGGTTCATCGAATTAATTGCAAAATATTTTATTAGATGATGTTTTGTGGCTTAAAAACTGAATCTGCAAAGTAACTTTTAACTGCTGCTGAGGGATAAATTCATTGAAATACATTTTTTGTTAAGTAAAGAAAACGGAAAAAAAGATAAAAATGAAATACTCAAGTAAGCTACAAGTAATGAGGAAACTGAGGAAATCCATCTTGTTAAAAGGCCACTGATGAGTATTAAGCTTATAGGCACCTGTGATATAACCGGCCTGCTACTAACAATTATTTTCATCTTGATTATTCGATTCATCGTTTTTTATTTGTACAAGGTTAAATACCCCATCACAACCTCTGAGAGCCCAAAGTGACGCCTTCAAACCACTTCTTTTGCTCAGCAAAGTCTAAAACCCAGAAACTTTTCATTTACTGTCGGAAATGGCAAAGACAAGCAGCAAATCTGAGGAAGCTGGAAACATGAAATGTTTGACAATTTTTGCTTGGAAGTGCACTTAGTAAGAAGTGGCCACCTGTTGAATTCAGGAGCAGCGTATCTCCATAGTAACCACTAACTGCTGCTAACTGTATTCTGTTTATACATCCACGACTGTAGCTACCGTTAGCTCGAAAAAAGACATTCTCAGGTCCGTGACTAGCTAGATAGCATTCTATCCTGAGTATTTTTACACTGCTGTGTTATTTTCATTCAAGTAAAAGATCTGAATACTTCCTCAACCGATGATGTTCAGTACAGTACATGATGTACGTTACATACATGTTTTATTAAATGCAATTATTCGTGTTCATGTTTCTCGTCACAGAGCGATAACAGGAGGTGAATTGAACCAAAGACTGACATATTCAGGCTGCCTCACATCTGCTTCTTATCAGATCACAATGCCAACACCAGGAATGGTACACACACACACACACACACACACACACACACACACACACACACACACACACACACACACACACACACACACACACACACACACACACACTGCCTAAAGCTCATATCTTTAAGCAGATGTAGCATTTTCACAGCGCCGGCAGTCCTGTCAGTTGCGGCTCTTGTCCATGTCTGTCTCTGGAGCTGCCTGACATTTACGTGGGAGCAGCTGCACTCTGCATTTATTACTGCCAGAGGGAGGAAATCAGGTTGATAAGCAGACATGAAAAAAGCATGTTGCGCTCTGCTAAATTCCACCTGAGCAGCCACTTAAGAATCCTTTTGAATGAAGCAATTAAAAAGAAAATAGTTGAGAGTGAACAGTCTCTTCTTTCTTTAAAGGCTGATAAGCAAACACATTCAGCTTTCAGTGTAAAACACATACAGCTCAATGACCGACTAAAAACTACTCATCTGTGCTCACCGCTGCCATTAATTTAATGGTTGGATCACTGGTCTCACAATAAATCAGCGTGGCAATAAGTGCCCGTGGTTAATGAGCGTAACTGAGCTGAAAATGAAAATGTGTCCATGAGCGGTGGCTTGGCTGAGGCAGCAGGGTGGTCAGTTAGTGTGAAATCCAGGGTGAATAAGGGAGGTGCTGAGGAGAAAAGGCTGGCAGAGACCATTTTAGGAAGCTGAGGCCAGAATATCTCCAGAGAGAGAGTGAGAGAGAGAGCAGATGGGACGCCTCAGATATTAAACAGAAAAGGAAGCATATGGATGCAGCCGGCCTGCGATCTCAAGTTCAGAGTTCAATTATCCAAACGATAGTGAGAATGTCCTGCAGCCATGCAAACATTCCTGCACAGTGTTGTGTCTCCACTTGCAGCTGTGTTACACCTCAATTCAGGGTCAAAGCAGGGAAAGTACTTTATGCGCTATTGCATCTTGAGTACCACGTCATCATAGACCAGGGTTGAGTGGCTGCTGAGGCTCATTTTGTCGCAAGCAAGTTAGAAAACAGTGTTAGGGAGGTACATGTAAATTACAAAATAAATGTTATTGTGATCTGTTACAGCTACCGAGAGCAAATACATCATTCAATTACAGACACTAATCAAAATGTTTGTAATATCTGAATATAAATGGAATATAACATTACCTCGGTTGTTATGACTCATTATTATTTATTGTTTCATATTTCCAGACAACGTGGGTCAGCACAGTCACTGGGACAAATTTGAGTGGAACACTATCAAGGGTAGGATGGCTCACCAGTAGGTGTATACAACTATACAGGATCAATTCATCTATTTGAATTTGATGCCTTGATCTGATTGATCTTTATGTCAATTAAGAAGTAGTTTAGTCTATATTTTGCTAGATATTTATTTAATTAAATTTAGTCTGCTTAGAGGTGACTTTTTATCTTTTGGGATTAAAAAGTGGATTTATCTTCACTCCTGTTTATCAACCTGACTGCAGCAGTGATCTGCAGCAGTGGCCGCTACTGTCGGGTGTTTATGTTCTGTAATGTTTACTGCCAACGGGAGTCTCTGCTGAGTGCTGAACTCAGTGAGTGTTGACCTGAATACAAACACAGATGGACGCAGCCTCGGTGCGTGCCATTGCCCACTAGCTTCTGGCTACAGGTATGGATAAGTATTCCTGCAGTGTGCGGCGAGAAACACGAGAAAACACAAATGATACTGCGGTCAAACTTGCTTCCAATATCTAACATTGGTTTTAACACTGTTGGAAGAAATTGGTGCACAACTCAACAAAATACGTTACACACGCAGTAATAATTCTAATCATTCTGTTCTAATGCAGGATTCTTCAACATTATACATTTAACTTTTGGAAAAGTAATACACTAACAACTTATACTACTTATTACACTTTAACAGGGTAAATGGTTATCTGTAACCTATTACATTATCCAAAGCAAAACAACACTGATCAGAAAGGCGTGTTCTTGTGCAACTGCATGGCAGCAGGACAAAACACAGGCAACGAGAGAACTCTGCACATGTGGAAACCTGCCTCACACATGCCAGGAGGGGTCAACACACTCACAGTAAACAGAAACTATTATATTTGTCAAACATAAAGACGTATGTAATACCTCGTATGCTCTGCAACAACACCAGTAATCTATCACAACAGATCTGACAAAACTCCCAGGTAAACACTGTGTGCAGCAGCGAGAGGCTGGATGATAATAACACACAACCTCAGCCCTCCTCCTGCCTGTGATGAAGTCAATCAGTCTGTGTTATTTTGCCGTCCACACCACCTCTGCTGCCCTCAGTCTGAAGCTACTGCTCCCAGCAGCTGAGAGGCCACAGACGTGAAACTGATAGAACAGACTTCCTCAGTCTGCTGAACACAAACTCAACTCAAAACGCAAGAGGCTGTTGTTACAACTCTTCGATCTCTAATCAAGAACTGTTGATCCAGAAGAATACAACCAAAAGTGGCTGCAAAAAGTTATGTGTCTTTCTGTTCTATAAATCGAGCCTTTCAGTAGTCTCCTTCACAAATAATGTTGCCACGGACTTTTAATCAAATTGATCGCCGCAGGCTTTGCTTCACAGGAACTCTAACGAGAGGAACGACTACAAAGAAAGCATTCTGGATTCGATACAACTCTCATTTTAAAAACTGTTCCAGGTTGTGAAGACGTGTTTGAACTCTCAACATGCTTCGCCATTCTACTCATTCTTGTTCTGTGTTTGCAGCTGGTGGCCTTCAGGCCCGCCTCTCTGGCCTTTTCACAGCTCAGTGCCACGACTCCTGATTTTAATGGGCAACAGAGCAAAAATGACTCCACTTCTGGGTTTCCTCAAAGACAGGCTGCTTTCATAAAAAGGCAGTAATTCATGTAATTGCTTCTATGAATTCCCGTAATGGCTCGTTCTATACTGCAACCTCATTTTCTTTTCATTCCTCATCCTTAACTCAGCCGTCCTGAGGCCAGACAGTGAGGCATTTGTCATCTTTCCACTAGAGTGCTTCTTTTCTCAACCTTTCAAACACTAAACCTGAGGAAAAAGTGGTAAAAATATCTCTGTGTGTTCAGGTGCTGCCTTTAATACTTCTCCCGACCTCGGGACGACTAAGAAAACATTTCCCTTGAATAGCAGTAGGAAGCTGGAAGAGACACAATAAATACACAAACAGGACCTGCAGGGTCAAACAGATCATAACCTCACCGTAGAGCTGCTGCACGGCGATGATATCGTCCCAACTCAGAACCAGACTGCGCCCCAGCTTCCTGTAGTACGGCGACATCAGGGCGTGACGGACAGGAGAGTGCTCCAGTCCCAGAGTGTGTCCGATCTCGTGGGCAGTCACCATGAACAGGTTGTGTCCCTTGTGTCCGTTTAGCGTCCACCTCTCCGCCCGGTCGAAGTGGGCCTCCCCCCGGCGAGGCAGGAAGGCGTGAGCCAGAGTTCCTCCTGACAGTCAAAAAGGATGGAAATGGTTAGAGGCTGACAGACGCACACTATCACTGTGTGAAGTTAAAGGCACAGTATGCAGGATTTGTCGCAGCTGTTTGTAAACCCACCACGTGCGGTGAGCAGTTCTGGAGAAAAGGTAAGTTGACGGGCAGCTTTGATATTTGAGACTCAACAAACAACTAAACTATCTTTCTCCAGAATCACTGACGCCTAGAAACATCCCAAACGCAGCATAATAATAAGAAAATAAATAGAGGCAGAGGCGTCTCAGCAGATACAGACATGCCAAAACACTTCTAATGGATCCTAGGCGATGATTGAGAGGGATTACTTGAGTCATGAAAAATTCCTTCATGTTACACCGTTGTTTGCAGATTTGATAGTAATGGATCAGTTTATTTTAATGTCTTAGTATTTGTATTGCTTATTTTAAAGTCTACTGTCAAATATATCGTTGGAATTAGTTGATTAGCTCCAACTTTTAAACCAGTCGTTCCCAACCTGGAGGTCAGGACCCTCACTGATGATTAAGACGATTAGTATAAGTATAAGAAAACACTAATATCTGTTTAGTTTTCTCTCCGCTTTGTTTTTTTTCTTGAAAATGTTTTATTATTTTACTTAATACCTTGCGCACTGTAATTCAACTCAAATCTAAATATAAGAATAGGTATCAAACATGGAGACAAATCGGAAAAGGGAATTAAAAAGCCCTCACGTTTTGACATCCAGGACTCAATCAGGGCTCCAAACAACAAACAACAATATGTGGTCTCCACTTGTACAGTAGTAACAGCCAATAGGAGGCAGTCACATGATGTGGACGATTCCACAACGGGTTTAACAAATACAAATATAGGAGAAAATAAAATAAGAGGGGAGAAAATGTTTTCTGCATTTGGGCTCTAGTTATGTCTCTCTTTATATTGCCTTATAATTGTCTCTTTATGTCTTATTATGTAAAGAACATGGAATTGTCTTGTTGCGACAAGGTGCTGTGGATAAATCTACTATTAAAAGGATTAGAATCCAATAATTTAAACATGCTTTCAGGGATGAGGAGTCACAGCTCAAATCTTCGTTACACCATACCTGCAATGGTTAGTCTGAGGACCAGACATGCTTCCATACACTAACCTGATTAGTTTACATGATGTCCTTGTTATTGTGTAATTCAGGTCAGTGCAGTGTTTGATCAAACTATCTTAATCTGGTTAATTCCTGTGTACACACACACAGTTGGACATGTTATGATTTATTCATGCAGTAGGTTGTGATCAAGATCTCACTTCAAGAGAACAAATTACATAGACAGGGGCTCAACACAAAACAAACATCAAACGCACACACACACTTATTAAATCTATTAGAAATTACAGATGTGATCAGATAGGTAGATCAGTGGCAACTTTAATCAACATTGTCCCTCACCTGGCCCGTCGAACGCGTTGCTCGCCCCGTCGTTGTGGTCTCCCTCATAAAAGGCCAGCCGGATGTCTGCGGGACCTTCAGGGGCCTCCTGGAACACCAGGCCTGACACGTTGCTCCACAGCTGGAAGGCAGCGCGCACCGCCAGCCGCACGGAGCCCAGAGACAGGTGGCGAGGCCAGTTCACTATCTGGTAGGTCAGGTGACGTTTGTACCACTTCTCGACTGGAGAACACACACACACACACATACACACAGAGGCAGAGGGAGGAGCAGAGATTTGAGACATGCAGGTCTGAAGCTCACAATCTTATTCATCACAACTTACAGCCAGTGCAGCTGCAGATAAGCTCAGATCACTGCAAAAACCCTGGCAGTGATCCTGTGAGTAAGAGTATTCAACCTTTTCATCTGTAAAACATGATTCATTGTAATAAATGGAATAAAGCAACACAAAGTAGTTATAAGAGTCAAATATCTGGATGCAAGGAATATTTTATTCTCATCCAGAGAGATGAAAACTGGGAATTAAGTTCAGGACAGAAGAAGTTAAACGTTCCTTTAAACTTCACCTGTGCTATATTCCATCATCAAGTTTAGTTTGTTGGTCCAAATCTGACTCCTTGTATATGGAGCCACCACTACTACATATATCTCTCATTGATATCTCCACTGAACTGGAATCCTTCAAGGAGAACTTGTTTAGTGTTCCCTTGAAGGGAATGAACACATCTTTCCTTCTAGCGCTGCTCAACACATGGAGGGCAGTAGACGTTGGTTGGCACTGGACATCTTACAAAAGCAGAGCTGTAGGTGGGAACCCATGCCAAAAATGTGGTGTGCATCAACAAAAATGTTAATAAGACACAGGCAAAGCACAGAACAACCCCTGAGCGGTTCAAAGACAGGATACAGGCAGCATACTGTATCTGCTGGCTGCCAGCTCAGGTGAGCCAGACTGATACAAAGCCTTCAAACAATATGGAATGACAAAGAAAACGTGAATTTAACTTTTTATTTGTCATTGCTGACAATCAAAGTGTAGTGTAGTGTGTAAACCACAACAACTATACTCACTCAGATACCTTCTGTCTTCAATATCACTGAGCAAACGAGCACAAATAAAACCCACAAAACAACTACAAAACTGCCATTTGTACAACCTGACTCATATGTTAGTATATTCTATGTTTTTGTTATTGTCAATAAATTAATAACACCATTGTTGCCTCTAAAAACATTATCCAGTATCCATGTAGCACTGCATGACATGTAGATGCTGCTACACTGAAGAGCACGTGTAGGCACTATTACATCTACTTGACATGCAATCGATGCTGTACTGTATATAGGACTTCTAGCCGTGGCTCAATTGCAGTCCTTGTTCCTGGCCAGGCTTTTGAGGAATAAAACACATGATTGAAAACACTGTAAAATAGACATAAAAACTAACAACAAAACAGACATAGACAAAGAGCCACTACAGACAGTGAATGAAACCAACAGTTAAGAACAATGACGGAAAATAATTGTCCAAGAACAAACAAAAACAAAAGAGCATAAAAAGGTCAAATATGTCACAATATGTTACAAATGCAATGCAGTTTGTTTTTATTCTTGCTTGGTATTTATTTTGGTTTTGAAATTTAAAGTGTTTAAATACCAGTAAGGAGTAATAAGGTTTTACAGACATTTTTCATTATTACTATTATTAACTACTAGAGCAGCCATGTATTTACATCTTGCATATCTGTATTATAAATATGAATGCGAGACATCCAACGTTCAGACGTCATGTTTTGAAGTAGTGCCTCTCCAATTCCAGAAAAAGCCTAAATGAAATCCATGTTCGCTCACAGCTGGATAAACTAACAAGCACTCGTAGTGCTCGCTTGACTAAACAGTTTACTTCTACACGTGTCTGTGGTTTCTCAGCTTAGACGTAATTACATATGTCGCAAACTTCAGAATCTCACATTTGTTCGGGGTGTAAAGTGAAGGGGGAGTCGCGTTCAGCCGTTCTTTAATTTACACCACGTTAATCTCTTTAATATATGCACAGGATTAACCAAAGTAGCAATCTGGACACAGAGCAAACACAAAAGCAAACACATGAAAAAGCTCTCAACTGTGCAGAGCACATTCACAACATGCAGACAGAGAGGCTGCCTCGCAGGAAACAGTCATTAGATGAAACTTCAGGGAGAGGCAGCTGGAGAGTGCGGACGCAGGGTAACTCTGACCGCAAAAAATGCATTTTAAACCAGATGAAAAGAAGAAAAAAAGAAAAGAAGATGTTGCAATACCAATTTTTCCTTAACGATACTGATAACGATTCAGATATCAGCGTGTTAAAAGTTTTTGTGTGGATGTGCTGGATGTGCTTGAAGCAGCATGGGATTGTGAACTCACTGAGACCGATTCCAGCATTTCAGGCTGTATAGGACAGATTTCTAATATGGATTTCAGACTCAGAACGACTCTGGGAGAAATTTTTTTGAGAGTTTTGCGTAGAGTTAGCCGTAATAATTATCTGAACCATCTCTGCGAAAACCAAACATTTCTGGAGCTGATCCGTCAAAGCTTTTGTTGTAATGAAAATGGTTAGCCATGGCGTCAGCTAGTTAGCTCTGTTAGCCGCGCCGAGTGTGTTTTTACAATAAATTAACGAGGCAATTAAGCTCGTCTTGACTTGGTGAAAGAGAGAATCTTGAATAAAGAAGGTGTCCGGTTGAATTTTTCCTGTTTATGAAGGAAAATAGATGGATATTTTGTTTACTTGTTAGCCTACAAAGTTAACTGAGCTTGTTAAATGTGGCAAGCTCGCAGCTCATACACATTTCACTGCTCAAACTACGGGGGACCTGGCTATACTATCAGACTATCGAATCTTGTGGTGTCTGGAGACAGGACGGGCTGGGGCTAGCTGGTTAGCATGCTAACTTAAGTTGACATCTCTGCAACACAATACAGAAATGTCTTTGACAAAATGTCCACACTGTTGTTTCTTCACCTTTTGTTAAAACTATTAGTTCTTTTCAATTTTTTTTTTTACTGTTTTAAACTTACATTTTGTCCATATCTTACAAGTTGCGCCTTTAAAATTGTTAGTCTCTCTCTCTCTCATTTCATTGATAATGTTACATGTTATAAGCATGCTTCGGACACACTGACACAGTGCAGTGGTGGTAACTGAAACAAAATGAGGGCCCTGATGTTTAAAAGTATTTGTGCTTGTACTGGTAAGAGGGGCTTGAGGAGGTGAGAATGAGAATCAGACTCACTGGGTGCTGCACTTAAAATGACTCGCCACAAGGACTTTATGCATTTACACATACTTTCACATGAGGATTATGTAGAAAGTGGCAAAATCACTCAAGCGCACTTACAGTTGTCCAAATATTTAAAGACATGGCCGACGTATGTTTGCCCCGATGTGGAGGTCAAATGTGAGTGGGAGGTCCGCATTACACACCTCTGCTCAATCACACACAGAGGACTGAGGCAGCCAGGCTTGAGAACCCCTCAAGCTATTCTGATGCCACTCGTGCTCGGTTAAATAATATACAGCAGAGCTTCATGTGAAAGATGAGGATGATAAACCAGAGGTATGCACTACATACCGTGAACTGAATAGCACCCTGGAGAGAGGAGAAATATCCGGATAATATCTGGAGCCATTGAGACATGGGTCTGGCAATGACATCAGTGTGTGTTTTTGTTTGTGTAAAAACAAACAGAAGTTGTGCTTCAGCAGCAACAAAACACACGTCTTGGTGTAAAATGGAGAGTTGTGTAAACTTGATCCTTAGCATTTTTCATGCAATGTTCCACAGGGATATTAGACAGAAAGAGCCCAAAACACAATAATAAAAAAACAGGATTCAAGAAGGTAACATGCGATGTCACTGCCGTTTTCCTGTGAAAGTCTGATTCAGTAGTGGTACACTTGAACGCACTGCCTTGTTTTCCCACCCCAGTTGCAGTCTTCCCTCCCAGTTGAACAATATCCATCAGACTTGTTGTGTGTAGATCTGTACTCTCAGTACAACTCCGGCGCCTTCTCTCCATCCCCGGCCCTCCGCAGTGTAAGAGGTCCCCGAGGACGGCAGAGAAGCCAGGAAGTAAGATACACAAGACATTCCCCGACTTCCCTTATGGAAGCAATTACCATGATGCCCTGTATAGCAGCAGTGTGGGGCGGGCGGTTTATCACAGTCATTAGGAAGTGACTGAGATCATCTGATAGCCAAAGTTATTGTTTGCGGAGGTGCAGAGAGATTTGGTTTGTTACTGGAGTTAACTCACAGGCTGTTTGAAGCGAAGTTCAGCAGGCTAACGCACTCACTGAGTGCCAACCAGCTTATGTTTACCAGATTCACAATGTTAGCACTCCAGGATGCTAACTTCTGCTTATTTGCGCTTCTAACCACATTGCCTCGGGTTACTTTACATGTTTCTCTGGGTTTCAAAATTGTGAGAAAACATTTGGGATTACTAAAGTACCAAACTCAACCAAATATACATCAAAGGCTGGAATGCAAAATTTCCCATATCATAAATGAAAAAGGTAAATGCTTACTCTGTCAATCATCTGATCGATGGATATAGCTATCGATGAGCTGAGCTGAACTACAATCTGTGCATTCTGATCAAACAGTTTAAAACCAGTGTATTTTGCAGGTAGTTCTATGGTGTAAAATGTAAAGAAAATAAATAAATAAATAAAAATTTAAACAGTGTTCATGGGCAAGGCACAGATCTAGAGTGAACACCTCTGAAAAACACGCACACATACTCACCTATCACACTTACAGGGCTTATCTTGTACAAGGGTGGTGGAATGCCAGCTCTGTAAATATCAGTGGGAACGACCATCAGATCCAACCGCAAGTCAAGGTCTGTTTTCAGTTTCCATGAAGCTAAGAGGCAGCCATGTTCAAGCTAAACAAAATCACATCACACCACAGCTGAGAGCGAATAAACAGACTGACTCGCCCGCACGTTGATGTGGCCTGCAGGCTGGTTTTAGGAGCTAGCGTCAGCTGTCAAGGACAAACAGCTCAAAGAGTTACGCATTAAGTTAAAGTCACGGATGGCTCGTCTCGCACGTATCTCAACTGTACAGAAAAGTGGTGAACAACAAAGAATGGGGGCGGACTTCCACTGGAAATATCAACACTGCAGACACTTGTTTTGAGTTGACAATGCTGTAAAGTAACAAGCTACTTTATAATGGCACTTATCTTATAATTTAACAAGTTACTTTTAAAAGTAACATTACCCAACACTGTCGGGGGGGCATGAATGTTTCCCTGAATCAAACCGAATAACAGTCAGTGTCAAACAAATGTATTTAGAAGCACAAATGTCAAATGAATCATGCTAGAGGAAATGTCAGGAATCACAAACGTCAGAATGTTTTCTTCGGGTTCAATAGATGTCAGTATAAAGAATTGTCTTTCACTCAATCCAGAGATACTTCAGTCTGGACTGAAGGACCAGCACCAGCACTCCCAGGCGAAAAACAAGGGCTGTACACAACTGATCCTTCAAATCAAGTGTTTCTGCTCTATCTACACATAAAAACTGCCACTAAACCTTCTCCAGGTCACAGGCAGAAACATATCTGCTGCCACAGTGTGATAAAGCAAGCTCATGTTTGAGAACAAGGCGGTGGTGACACAGCCTCACTATGCTGCTACTCGCAGTAATAGGAAGTCACTACACTGCTAAACTACATCAGTGGATATATGATCGGTGGATATAAGAGGTTTGGCCTGAGGGCGTAAATGGAGCTGCTCTTTGTGTAATAATACAGCTACCTGTCACATGAGTCATGTCTGGGACTTGAATAATGACAGAGTTGTTTTCTTCATCAAGGCCAGGCTGTAATCCATCCACACACTCAGCCACTCAGCTCATTTGTTCATCATGTTCGCTCATTTAGCCGGTGAAGATATCTGGCCGTTGAGACAGGCAGGCAGCCTGGCAAACAGCGTGATCCAGTCAGTCAGTTGTGGATGTGTTTACCAGGAGGGAACATGTCAGGTACTGACACGAAGAGGCAGCGGCAAACATCAGCCACCGCTGCATTCTCTGAACATTAGCCAACGTCGTCAGTGACAGGAAGGAATGCACAGGCTTCACACATCGTGAGGCTGGAGGTACTGAGCTGCTGCTGCTGCTCATTCACAAAGAGGAATGACAGCAGCAGCAGCAGAGACAGACAGTAGGAACACAGGCAGTCAAAGGCGCAAACACACAGCCTGAACATTTCAGAGCCATGAAAGGAAATTGAAATCCAGTGATTCCCTGATCCATTTGGCTTCATCAACCCATAATGAAGTCCCAAGTGTAGGAGGGTCATGTGGGATGTATGTAGGATAAATGAAAAAATCCATTCAGGTTAAAAGATTTTGCTCCGCTTGATGTCTTCCACAAGTGTTTAGAAGAGAGGAGAAATTACACCTCTTGGTAATTCTCAAGGATTTTCTGTAAAGCACCTCCTAAGCCAGGAGGGAAGGATGTTTGTGCTTCATTACTTCGTGCAGTCTGCAAGAAATGCGGCCGCTCAGCTGCACCGTTAAACACTTTAAATCCTGTAGTCTTTATCCGGTTCAAATTGCAGCGACCTGCTCACTGATGAATGCAGTTATTACTGCGTCTAAAGCAGAAAATTAGGATAATCTCCAACGAGAGCCTCAATAATTATCTTAAAGGGAAACTGCCGCATTTGTGGGGATACAAACCTGAAGAAGAGGAAACTGCTGTGACCCACAAACCTTTACATCACGTCTCTAAACCATTTCACAAAAAAGAGAAAAAAATACTGAAAGGGTTAAGAGGTCTCACAAGGGATTCTTAAACTTTCTCAACCCACAGAGCAGACTGTGACGCCTTAACTAAACATTAAGAATGTTATTGTTCAGAACTGAAGTTTAGGTTTTCACCCATTTGGGATGACGTAAAGGATACTCGGACTTGTCTAATTGCATCTAAAAGCAGGAATCCTCCCGTCTGACGCGTGCAACATCTGACGCCCCACCAGCTTTAATTACACCCCTCACGTCTATTTAGTGCTTTAGTTTACGGAGGTGGACCCTCCCAGTTAACTGCTGGCTCTTTGTGACCACAGGACACATACAAGGCAGTGAATAGATATCACAGCTTACTGAGGTCTCTACTGTAGAAACACACATGCAAACATGGCGTACACTCAGTACCTTGTCCGGCAGAGCGCCTCCTGCGTCGCTGTGCTCGGCCCTTTCCAGTGAAGATGGTGTTTACCCGCTGAGCCCAGATCTGCTGGCTGCCCTCATCCGACACCCCGCAGCGAGGCTCCGACATCTGTCTCAGGGTGGCGCCGTCCAGCTCACCTGTGACGGGAAGCCGGGACAACCACTGGAAGTCGCTGCAGAGGGAGGGAGGACACGACTGCATGATGCCGTTGGTGAACAGATATTTGGCTTTTCAAAATGCAGACGGAGAGAGTGGACGGACAGACTGATGGGCAGTGTCTACCATTTATCACTCCACAGGGATGCAGAGACGGTTGACATGAATCAACACCAGTGTGCTCTGATGGCAAATTGAATCTGCACTGCGTGAGATGAACAACTATCTAACAATCGGTCCAAACAGAGCTTTTTCTATCAGCATCATTACAGTAGAGTCAGCGTACGGGCCAGAGGGTGAGGTTGTTCAAATTCCTGGATGGTTCAGAGAGGGTTCAGGAGGTGAGGGAGTGTTTTACTGCCCTGCACTCACGTTCAGCCCCGGGGCCTGTCCCACAGCGAACTCACCCTCCTCCTCCCCCCTGATGAACACAACCAGCTGATTCTGATCAAAGTGTGGATAAAAACAACACATCGCCTTTGTTCTATCACATCACATTAGCTGAAGTAGATGTCTGATGAACGATTGTGATTTCAACACTGATAACATGGTTCTCGGGCTCTTTGGCTTTAATCATTTTTAAGCCTCAATAGTCGAAGAGCAGCTCCAACACCTACCAGATAGCTGACTGCATCTCGGCTGTACTGTGGATGTGGTTGTCCGGGTGGAGGTAGCCATACTTTTCCAGAAAAACCTGCAATTTTTATAAAAGCGCTGCTTCAGAAACACTCCAATAAAGCACACCAGAAAACAGACCTTGATTTCCTCCTAGTGCACATATTTTTAAGATAATAAGGTGCCTCTTTTGGGGGATTGTAGTTTATTTTACACACCTACAATCTCACTTTTTGTAAGAACACGCTGTGGTAAATCCCCAGAGAGACATACCTCCCCTTGAGGGAACAGAAAAGAAATCATAAAAGTGTAAAGATAATGTTCCATGTAGCTGCTGGAGGCTGCAAGACGGATGTATAGATTTAGACCACCCATAAGAGAGCGAAGCCTCAAGCGTGTCCCTGAAAATTTTATACAAGAGATGAGCACCTCATCCAAAACTTGCAAGCCGAGATTAGTTCTGAAGGCAAACGCCTATAAAATACAGTAAAAAAAAAAAAACAACGGCGTTCATGACAACAGCTGTGGTTTGGGATTCGCCCTGTTGATGGTTTAATATTAGGACCTCTCAATCACAGCCCTCTGTGTGTGTGTGTGTGTGTGTGTGCGCATGTGTGCGTGTGTGTGTGTGTAGGTTTCATGTTCAGACAACAGCAGGCGCAGCTATGATTACAGATGTGGTGAAGGTGGGATGGAAATTTAAATTGAAGAGATGACAGGAATGTGCAACCAAGTTGTCCCTTTGTCCCACTGAAACATCCCGGGAGGTTTTGTTTTACGGAAGAGGGGAGCAGTGGAAACACATGTAGTGGCATGATGTTGGTTTGGTCTTACAGCTTTAATATGTGGCCACCAAAGACAGCTGTCAAATTGAACTAGTGCGGTTTAAGCCACAGAGGGGCGACAATAGAGACAATGGAGCACAAATACTCTTTTAAAAGTGGGTTTGGTCTCCTTTAATGTCACTACGCTATATGGCCAACATGGTCTAAATATGTCACTAAATTGTCACATTAACTTTATTTGTAGAAAATAAATCAAACAAATCAGTTCTCATGTCAGTATGTGACATTTAACATCTCCAGTGCTTAGAAATGTACTTCTAAAGACAAAATGAATTTGACAGTGTTAAGGAAAAGTCATCCTTCACAGACTTGTCATTTGATGTGACAAAACCAAAGCTTTTTTTTCTTTTTGACACATTTGGGGCCGTGCTGACCCTGGCTGTATGTATAGAAATGAAGATAATTGCAAAATCAACCACCACCACACCTAACATAATTGAAACTCAACATACAGCTGCTCTTATTTTCTATGCAACATGGGCTTTGTCAAACATGTTTTTTAATGCAATCTGAAGTCATGCACAGAAAAATAAAATGTATAATATGTTGTCTTACAGAGTGACCTGGCTTGTGTTTTTGGTCAATTAGACTTAAGACCTGTGAAAATCTTTAGTATTTAAGGCAATTCTCAAACACACTTTAACCAAGTTTATAAGTCAGAGTCATTGAATTGGTGCCCTAAATGTAAATTAGTAAAAGTCAGTAAGTTTTAAATGCAAGTACGTTTTGAGCTTTGTCAAAGGGAGCCTCCGTCTCCGTGACTGCAAACTAAACATTTGGGTTAAAGTTGGCCTATCAACGGGTTATCTTACTTTATTCACACATCTGTCAGACACCGAGTCTGAATAAAGCGGCTACTCTGACCGCAGTGTACCTCTGGCTCCAGGACCAGCGGTGATCCTCCGGCGGTCTGAGCGGTGATGAGGACGCTCACACTCAGGATCCAGGCTGCCCTCATGTCCGGTCCAGCTCCACGCCAGTCCGGAGGTCGACGGCTCATTGCGGGACGACCACGCTACCAGCACGCTGCTACCTGCGTGGCGCATTTCACTTCAGCTCCTAGTATTTTCTCCATTGTTGGCTTTGCCAGCTGTCAGTGAGGGAGAGCATGCTACTGCTCGCCTGAAGTCTCCATCCATGAGGAGTGCCGGAGCACAATTCAACCCGCGGGAGTGTAACGGGGCGGGCCGGCACCGCCCCCCTGCCTGCCCCGCCTCCAGATTAATATCAAATATTACAGTTTGTAATGTTGAGCTGGACAAACGGTCTCATGTGTTGCAAATGATGTATATGAGCTCACACAAAGCACAGAGAAAAGATCACAGTTTTTAATATCATTTTCAAAAGGAAAAAAAAAAAAGGGAACCCAAGTAAAACATTTCCGTTCATACAAAACAATGGTACGCATCTACCTGACAAAACATCTGCAACTAGAATCTGAGGAAAATTAAAAAGATGTACAAAGAAATGAAACAAAAAAAATAAACCCCCAAAACAAACATCTGACCACATGCCAATCAGCCCCAAAGTCCTGTCACAGTATCTCAACACATCGTTCCCCTCTCTCGCAGATGAGCAGTAATAGTCTGGTTGTAGAAAAGGTACACAGATCAGAATGTCTGATCTCTGTCCTCTTCCCCCTAAACTAAACACTCCCTCCATGGCGAACTCCAGGGCTGGAATGGTTTCCATCTGCTCAACATTTAGTATGGCCGGTCTCTTCTGTCGTCTCTGCGGTCACCTCTGAGGGGAGAAGACAAAGACGTTCGGTTAGCAAATGGCCAACATCTTCTGTCGTCATTGAATCAACCGCTGCGTTAACGAGGAAGACGAGGGTGAAATATGGCGTCAACGTGTCCTATTCCCCCACTGCTTTACCCTCTGTAAATGGATAACATCATTTACTTTTGTTACAAGCAGATCGTCCTTTAACGCGGCAATTCACCTTCAAGTAGTAATATATCAAAACATTTAAATACCCCAAGACCCTCAAGGAGAATAAAAACACCAAGTGGAGGATGCAGCATGAATATTTAGACACTAGACAGACTTCACAGCCTCACTGCCTAATAAGCAGGGACTTTAATTTACTTTCAATTTGGAAAGCATTTAAGTACTTAAATATGTTGCAAATTCACACTAGATAAGTGACCAAATTTAGCAAAACCGCATTAATTAGTATTCAAATAAAAACCAAACGTGTGCTGGTGATGAACACCATTTCTCCACAAAGTAAAGCATCAAGGTTAAATTCTCTGCTATGTCTTCACCTTTAATAAACCACGGCTTTAATCTCCAAAAGCATTAGTGTTGTATAATGCGCTATAATCCTAAAACTGTACGTTGGTTGTTGTAAACTTCATGGAAAGACAACGTATCACAAAAATGGAATATAGTACACTAGTCAGACAGTGGGACACAGCATTTGTTACAGTTACAGACTGTTGACTAATCTCTCTCACCCTCTGCTGGCCATATGATAAAAC
The DNA here is from genome assembly GCA_963678695.2 of Diplodus puntazzo. Taxonomy (NCBI): domain Eukaryota; kingdom Metazoa; phylum Chordata; class Actinopteri; order Spariformes; family Sparidae; genus Diplodus; species Diplodus puntazzo. The sequence goes on from OZ023162.1 coordinate 19,742,462, forward strand.
TACATCAGCAAAGACAAAGGGATCATAGGTCAGTCTGTGCAAAATGTATATAATGCAAATAAATAGAAATAAGGTTTTAACCTACCGCCCTCCCATTTTGTAGCCACCTCCAAATCCTCCTCCGCCGCCACCACCTCCGTAGCCGCCACGGTCTCCCCCACGGAAACCTCCTCCACGTCCTCTGAAGCCGCCACCTCTGTCACCACCATAACCTCCTCTGCTTCCACGATCTGCAAAGAGTCACAACAAAAGTCAGTAAGACAAGAAGATATCCACAAACTGCCTACAACTCTGAACAGCTTTTCTTCAGTCATTTTTTTGTTTACAGTCTCAAATGTTTTTTCTGTTTTCACCAGCACTGACAAATCAAAGCACTCACCTCCTCCACCTCCAAATCCTCCTGCATCTCCTGGTTTGGGTGCACCACACTTGTTACACTCTTGTCGTCGTGCAAAATTCATGTTGCCACAAGAGCTGAGGACAGACATCAGAGGGGTATCTTATACACACAAACTTCACAGCTGAAGCAAAATGAGGGCCATCTCCCATTTATACGAAGAATATCTTGAAAATTACATAAAAACATAAAATCTTTTTTGACAAACCTGTTGGGGCAGGGCCAGTCTCCTCCCTTAATGTCAAAGTTGGGGCCTCCACCACCACCACGACCTCTGAAACCTATTGAAAAACAACTGGTCAATAACTTCACTGCAGCACTGATACACTTATATTCATTTCAAAGCTAGATATTTCAGACAGCTCAGTTGGATGAGACTCACCTCCTCGTCCACCCCTTCCTCCTCCTCCTCCTCCTCCTCCCATGCCGCCTCCTCGCTGTGTGAACTCAGCTCTGCGGGTGGCAAATGATACTTTGATTGGTTTGCCATTGAACTCCTTTCCTGAAATGACAAGACAACAAAGCTTTTACAGGGACACTGAATAATGTGGGAGTGTGATTAGAGAATTTCAAAGATCCTCCAGTAGCCTTACCATCAAACCAATCAATAGCAGCTTTAGCAGAAGGCGGGTCATCAAACGACACTGTAGCTTCTCCTTTTGGCCGACCGGTGGCCTTGTCAGAGTAGATGTTGATCATTGGCTGGCCAGTCTTCTTGTTTACCTAAAAGAACAAAATGAAAGCATAAAATTTTAATACAAAGTAGTACTGAGCAACTGCTTTTTATGAAAAAGGCCAATTTGTCATTGGCTTGCTTAAAGACCAAAAATGTCACATTCAAGTAACAGAGTACACTGCAAAAGAATCATTCAGTACCTTGATAATACCAATTTGCTTGAAGTAGTCACCGACTTCCTGTACTGTGGCTTCTTCTCCCAGTCCCTGGACAAAAATGGTGTTGTTGTCGGAGTTGTCCTGCTCACCACCTGTGAAGAAGGTCAATGGAGAGAAGATGTGAGCAATGATTATAGACTACTCAAATAAATTAAGTGAACACGTAAATCGTCACAGTATGACACCAAGTCAGCTAAACTTCAGATTCATCAATCTGTCCATTAAGGAAATGATTGTGAATTAATTTCACCTGCTTTAGTGAAAATAGGTGCAATGAGAGGCAAAAGCAAGATAACCCCCACAAGGAAAGGGTTTTTTCATGTGGTGGCCACAGACAATTGCCCTTTCTTTATCCTTCCTAACTGATAACGCTCTAGTTTTGTGTTCTCCTAGTGTCCTTGTCATAATTGGTAGCATGACTCAGAACCTGCAGCCTAATCAGTTTGCACAGGTAAAGCTGTTGGAAGAATCTAGATGCCATGGTGAACGTAAAACCAGGTATGCTGCCTGTAACATCACCCAGAATGACCAGTTTGGCGGTGGGTCACCTCAAAGCGTTGGTCAGACCTTATATCCTGACGAGGGCATTATTGCCATCGACTGGCTATCTTGTTCCCCTGACCTAAGTCCAACTGAACACCTATGGAACTTTATGGATCGTTGCATCCAGTGCTGCCAAGTGCGGCCACAGACTGTCCAGGATCTCACTGATGCCCTGATCTAGATCTGTGAGGAGATCCCACCAGGACACTATCCGTCGACTAATCAGGAGAAGGCCCAGACATTGTAGGGAGTGCATAGATACACTACTGAGTAACATCATGAGTTGCCGGACCAGCCTGTGATTTCAACTATTAACTTTGATTTTCGATGCAATCTTAAATACTGCCCTCGGTGAGTTGTTTTTCCCTTCCACTGACTGACCATCGTTCTCAACAAGTTATACGACGCACATCAGTAAAAGATGTCAATCTTTGTGTGATTTAAGTCTTCCCTCATTTCTTTTTGAGCTGTGTATATGGAGACCCCTCACTTCCTGTGTCCATCACACAGTCGGAAGATGAACAAAACGTTATTTAATCATGTAACGATCAAAGACAAGTTTACCTGGTTCATCCCTTGAGCCGTAGTCTCGAGATCCTGTAAAACAGAGGAGAGGATGGAAAATAACACTTGAGGAAGGAGTCTAGAAACTGTCCACACAGTTTCACACAATCATTTTAACTTCATTCCTATCAATGCATAATGATCAAGAAAATTAAATAAATGTCCATGTTTACAGCTCTCTGATGGGTGTTTTTATACCGTTGCGCCACATACCAACACCTTGCAACAAGAACAGAATTGTTCTGTTTTCTTTTGAGCTTACACCAGAAATGAAAACCACCAAAATGTCTCCCGTTTTTAGAAAGTTTTCCTTCTTCGTCCTGGGAACACCTCTGTCATATACAATCAGCCCTCGTCTTCATGCAACAATACCATTATTTTACATCTCAGGCTCCATGTTCTTTACCATATCTGAAGTCATTTATGAGAATTCCTGATAAGAATAATAGGTGGAGTCCCTTGGGATCTGGACATGAAACTGGTGGCATTCACTGAGTTTTTTTTAATCCCCCTTTTCTTTTTTGCTAACTCCCCCACCGACACAGTTCTGATGCTCGTCACTTACCACCGTAATTTTTGTAGCCACCACGGTCACCACCTCTGCAGAGGAAAAATTGGAGATATGATGGCTTTTCCTTTGTCCCAACTGAGAGCTCAAAGCTCCCCTACATCCCCATCAGTATGCACTCCTCCCAGGGTGTGCGACTATGGTGGAAATGTCTCACACGAGGAATGCGTTAGTCTTTGACATTAAGAGATCAATGAACAGACGACTAGGCAGCTCTGACTGAACAATCAGGCAGACGAGTGAAGACAATTACTACATGTCACTGGGTCACCATTTACAAAGAATTTGTTTAGAATTGACTTTCCTTTTACGTGACCAGATCAGATACCAATCGCTGGAACACCAGCTGAATTTGTTTTTTAAAAAACATGGGGCCAAATTGGTGTGAAGGGGTGTAGCAACTGATAAGCAATCTTCCACTGAGTGCGTTTATGAGATCCTTTAACTGAGGTCCAAGTTTTAGCTCAATCTCTCTGAATACCTGTAGTATGAAATGTAGATCCATGTTAACACAACACATATGTTCGCCATTGTCAAATATACAACACTTGAATGAAACCTGTTGAATGTGAAGCAGCTGAAGATGTAGGCTCCAGGTCTAGAGACATCGTTTTAGCGGAGTTCCATTGTTCAAAAACTATTCTGTGGTCTTCAAAGCACAAGAGCACCAAAATTGAGTTTCTGGTAAAATAAAAAAGTATGGTTGCTCGAGATTTAGCTTTGATAAAAAATATGAAAACCACAGCTAAAGTCCCCCATTGTTTGATTTAAGATCAAATAACAAAAAGCAACAAAAAAACCCTTCTCTGATTTAACCAATTTAAAATGGTTTCAGGATATACAATATGATGTAGAACAAATGGGACCATTAACAAGGCATTATAGTGCCAGTTGACATCACGTGGGACTTTAAGATCGAACCAAACGCTACCTAAAAAAATCTTGCAAAAAAAGGCATTTTTTTTAGCCTTTTTCCAGAAACAAAGGGAAACTGAGAATTTACCCTTTTGCAATTTCTACAAAAAAAAAAAAAAAAAAGGGGGGCGTGGGCCCATTTATTTGGTATGTGTCAATATGGAGCACAAGTTTTACCATGCATACGAAAGCACTTCAGTCAGTCTTAATGGTGCGCCGCAGCATTATTCTCCTAATAGAAACATCTGTTCAGGTAGAGCTCTTAATCTTTGCAATACTTTTACATTTCAGTAAATGCTGTACAACCTATAAAAATGACACAAGGTGTCCCTTCCTGGTTTATGGACAAATTGTTGACCGCTTTGCAGAGTTGATAAAAACCTGTCCCAGATTCTGGGATAATACGGTTGCACAACCAGGTCGCAGGTGTCTTAACAGCTCCTTTTTAAGCAGGCTTGTTCAGTCTCCGTTTCTTTACTTCGGACCCCAATGATAGCAAATAGATCCTCGGTGGGTCAAACATCTCAACTCTAACCTCTAATAAGTCAGCACTTGTGTGTGAATACCCATCATTTGATCTCAACAGCAATGTGTAATTAACACCAGCTTGTCTCTTGTGTAAAATCTTCCACGTCATTCAGGTTTTGGGAACAAAAACAAAAATCTCACAAGGTTCAGGTACCTGGAGCACAGTGCAGAGGGTGGTGAATATTACCTACGTGATCCGTGACAACTTTTGATGGATCAGGTTTTGAAGAAAAGAAAGAAAAAAACTACCACAGTTTGAGGATCTGGAGCACAAAGCAGATGAGTGGTGAAAATCATCTTTGTGGATGGTTTGAGTTTATGAGTGATGATGTGTTCAGTGGCAACAAGTCATGTCTCATATTTCACAGTGTATAGAGGTACCTTGGGGGCAGTGGCACTATGCAACTTACCCCATACCAGGAGGTCCTCCTCTTCCGCCACGGTCGTATCCACCACTGCGGTCATATCCACCACTGCGGTCGTAACTGCCACGGTCATAGCTGCTGCTACCACGGCCTCGCCCTCTGTAGCCCCCTCCATCTGAGCGGTCGCCTTGGTCACGTCCAAACCTTCCACCCTGACCACCACTTTCACCTGGTTTAAAACAAGATTTGAGTAAATACACATCCTGTTTAACAACTTGTCACATGTGTATACACTTTAAGAATGCAGATGTAGTCTCTATCTAGAACTTTAATCCAGTTATTTGTACCTTCACTCCATCTTCCATAGCCACCGCTGCCGCCGCCGCCAGCACCTCCACCACCACTTTGTCCCTGGCTACCATATGAGCTTTGCTGTCCATAACTGTCTCCTCCTTGACCCTGGCCACCATAGGAACCTTGCGGCGGGTAAGACGGCTTGTCCCCATACCTTGAAGTGGCGAAATGACATGCAAAGTTAATGTAAAAACAAGAATAGGTGCAGACTTGCATCAATTTGCACTGCTCAATGCAAAGCTAAAATGCAGAATTTGTGGCAATCACAAATGTTACTTCTAGAGAAGTAAAAATACTGTTTACAAAAGCAAAGTCAAGATACACATTATCTCAGAAGTCAGACATCAGTCATTCCTCTTCCTGCTGAGGCTGAATTTCACTGCCTGCAGGCATCCTACAGCTGTTAGAGGATAGGCGGATTGTCTCAGAAAGCAGCAGTTTACAAGAATTTGCAAACTTCTGAGTTGGTTCAAACTATGCTAAACACTGCCTACAGATAGTATTTGCTTCAGCTTGTTTGAAAAACTTCAGAGCTTGGTCAAACTCTTTTGCGCAGGCTACACACTTCCTGCTGTATTGCTGTGGCTTCTTGCTATCGGACAGGCCATTTGCACACTCAAGAGTGAAAAAAAACATTCCACCACACTACGGTGTTAAAATGTGTACCTGCTATGCAAAATGCATTTAGGTTGGCAGGTCTGGGGACATAGGTGTACCATTTGGAGGAATTAACAGCTGGAGCATAAGTTTTTGTTTATGAACCCAACTTTTATGTCTTTTTTAACAGATTGTTACATTGACAGAATGACAGCAGGGTTAAGAAACTGCAGCAGAAACTGTACGGACAGATATGACTTCACAATTTAAAAAAGGTCCCTGAGCAATGCAAGAATAACGTCTTACCCAGTTGATTCCTGTCCGCTGTAGTTATCATAGCTCTGCGGCTGAGACTGGCCATAACCATCTACCAAAGACAAAGAGAACAAAATTAAACAAATCACAAAATCGTTGCCCAATTAAATTTCCTTTTACTCCATGATAAAACAAAAGTAATCAAAATAATCTTACTTAAAACTGAAACAAAACTGACTTTTCTAAGGGGGTGTTTATTTTTCAAATTCAGTGGTCTGATCCACATTATCCTCTCGTGATTGAATACTGTTGTCTCAATTATGACCATCAAATCACACTAGATGCAGGGGTCCCTTGCAATGTCAATAATCTAAATGTAAAGAAAATCAAACTCAAGTCTCCTTTTGGGGCAATAACCTCAAATATAAATTTGCCTAAGAAAGATTGCGTTTAGTGTGAGGATTCAACAAACTAAAGAGGTATTGATGAAGTGTTCAGTGGTTTACCCTACCACTGCTCTTCTGCTAATGTCTTTTAGAAAACAGACATATTATAAAGCTTGTCACACCTGGCTGTCCATAGCCGCTGTAACTCTGTCCCCCATAAGTGCCACCGCCATTACCTTGACCATATGCCTGTGGAACAAAAAGACCAGTTAGTCACGTTAATACCTATGCCTACAACTAACAGGTGTACATTAATCTGAGGAAGAGTCTTACCTGTCCGCTCTGCTGACCACCATAGGACCCATAGCTACAGACACAATATAAAGAGAAATGTAGCTTAGATAGAACCAAAGGTTGCGCATCCCATTTCTTATAAACGAGTTATGTTGAATAAGAATGTGTATGGTGACTCATAAACACAGAAAATTCATATGAGACTTGATTGTTTATTACCTTTGTGAGCCACCGTAGCCTGAATCTAAAAAGAGACAAAGCAATGTGACCGCATTAATACAAAAGGATTGCTGTGGAGAACTACAGTGTTTGTTATACATACTGCTGCAAGGCGACTAACCAGTTTATGATGCAACAACAGTTTGTGGGCAAAAGTAGGCGAGCGCATTACTAAAGTAGGACAGCTTCACGCAAACAGGCCCGTCACCACGCCAATCCTCTAAAAATGGCGGTCAGTTTCGTCTCGGCTCGGGCTAAACCTTGAAACGAAACTACCTACTATCGGCATGGAAATGCTGTAGGTGGTACCTCAAACAAAATGTTAGAATAAACATGGTACCAACTTTAAGATTAGCCACATGAGCTTAGATAGAGTGAAAGTGTTTCTCGTTCAGGTAGGAAACAATAGCATCGGTATAAACAAAGACGCATTCACGCTCATGCTAAAAAGACACCCTAGGCTAAGTTAGCTAGCCGCGAAGAGGCCCTGCCCATTCTGCAAATTATGTACGTTTCCTGACGAAACGGCGCAATTATTGATTCACATTTACAGTAGAGTATTACACAGAGCCGACTCTGCCACTAAATGATATTTTTTTGACCAAGCAGTAAGGCAAAACTTGGTTCTGCTGAGGAACACGCGCTGTGTTCCATGAAATAGCCGGAACCCACCTTCTGGCCTTGCGGCTGTCCGCTAAATTAGCTACAATGCTAGTTAACCCACTTTTCATCATCCACACACGTACAATGCAAACATAATCGGTACATCGTTAAAATACATGTTGACTTACCAGTGGCCATTTTGTGCCGTTATATATATAGTTTTTTAAAAAACAAGGAAGTCCGTTTCTTCAGATTAGCTGATAAAAACCCGGGTTAACATCTACGCAGCGCCACCGTACTGAGCAGAACACACTGCGGCACTTCACGCACACTTCCCCTTAGTGCAGCTTCTTCTTCTTCCTGTCCGAACCGGCTGCTCGCATTCAAAGCTAACATGTAACGTTGCCACCTACTGTTTTATAGTGGTAATGATGAACGCCTGTCCTCAAATAACTTTATTCAACATGGGTTAACACTGCTTTTCAGATTAACTAAGTATATGGCTTCATTAATATCATCTTTTTTTTTCATTGTCAATATATCTTCATCCAGAAGTTTTAATGTATTTTTTACTGGCAGAAACCTAGAGGTGATTTAAAGGATACGTGCAACCAAAAAGGAAAAAAAAAAAAATTCAGTTGTTACCTACTCGACACCTTCATGTGGATGAAAAGTCGGGTGAAGTTTTGCAGTCGTACAGATTGTATTGCCCCTTGAAACAAATTGCGATTTGTGATTGTGAAATATATATAATTAAAAACTGACTTGATGCGTTCATTGTGCATACTTGCTCCCTGGGTCTTACTTGCTGTGACACATACTTACAAAATCATCAGTTACACCGACTTGTATTCTTGCTATGACAAGTGTTAATAACATCATTTTATTATTGACACATACTCTACTGAAATGACAATTTAAAGTTGATGTCCTTCCAAAATGAGTTTTTGTAACCCAGATGGATCCATGGATGGATGGATGGATTATAAAGTTGAAATATTATTAATAAAATCAATATTTTTCCAAGTAATCAACACAACTAATTATTCCAATTTTATTCATTAAAAAATACATGCCTGATAAAACCAAATAATTACATCATAAAATGGAATGACAAAAAAGTGACAGTACTGGGTAAAGTGACTTTTTATCAAAATATATGCATGGAAGAAAGAAACGGTTAGAGTCAGGGTTTAAATGTTAACTTAACACATAAGGCAGTGTTAAAAAGGCACAGGCTGCATTTTAACTGTTTGACTGACCTCCTCATAACTCCCCATATTCACACAGAAATACTGAGATGAGCACTGGCTGATGAATGCTGACAGACACACAAATTGTTTTGACACGTCTGGACATCTTCTCCATGTAGTGGTGCATAAAAGAACAAAACATAAAGAGAACAATCAAACAGAGGTGGTTGTCTATGTCCGAGTGTAACTACCGCATAACAAACCAAAATTCATTATCCTCTGCTGTTAGATGCATATATAAAATAAACAACCACCATGTGGGAGGGCAGATCTAGTTTCAAGGCCAACATTGCAAATGTTTTTACATTTTACAGATATAGCCACAGATTCATTTTCATGTTTCATGATCATGTTTAAAGACAGACGTTTATAGGAGGTACAAATGCACACAATGTCAGGTTTTCCCCTTTTGCATCACTTTTTGTGCCTCTGAAAAGGTTACTGATTAAGATAAACAGAAACATATGCATACGAGGCATAAAATCCCTTGTCAAAATACAAAGGTCATCTGTACCAATGACGCCAACTATTTTCCACACAGAAGTGTTTCAATGTTTTAGTAAACATGTAATGTTTTTAAAGCACTTCCAAAAACACCACCACAACCAAGCGTTCACCCTGCAGCAAGAACATGCGACGTTCCTCAGACTCACTTCACATATGATGCAATATCACCTGCTGTAATCTTCGTCTACAAACCATTAATCAATTAAAAAGGAAGCTACAAACATCTCAAGATGAAACTGACAGGCTTCATGAATTTTCAATATAATTCTTCATATTCACAGTGGATTATATTCTGTGTGTACATCCAGAGGTCGGGCGCAGTGAGTCCCAAAACAGATGGATTTTATACTCCGAGCTGTCGGCGGTTTGAAGCTGCCCAAACAAGCTGATTAAATTGTTAATATCATCCAATCAATATGAAATGAAATGAAGATAACTCTTGGCAAAAGAGTTTTATAATCAGTTGAGGAACTTCAAACCAAATCCCCACGCACCCGGAGCTGCAGTCTAACAGCAAATTACACAAATGATTCATTGTATCAGAGACTCTATAGGTCTCTATAAACCAGATGGGGCAACTGTTGTGGCTCATCTGAGGACCCCCAGCAGACACAGGCTGGTGGTCCAGATATATGCAGTATTCATAGAAAATTACTGAATGGGTTTATGAACAAAACCTGCTGAGGTAGGGTTTGCCTCATGATATCGTGCTACCTGTAGCTCTCATGAACCAGGGCGATGAGCACATGTTTAATGTTTTTATATTCAGTCCTGAAACAAGACATACAGTAAAAATAGAAAATTTAAAACCACCACAAGGGGTACTGAGACTGAGGTCGAGGCTGACGCTCTTTAACTCCAGACATCTTGCGAGTAGCGTCCCTTGGTCATCAGTTTCTTGATGTAATCTGTGGCCTGGGTGCGCGTCATGCTTCCTAGCTCTTCTGCTATCTCGTAAAGGGCAGTCTGCACGTCTTTAGCCATGTTTCTTGCATCCCTGAAATCAGGAAACAGATTATTTGAAGTATCTGCTCATCTTTGTTTATGTATTTTTACTCGTGGATATTTTTGGTCTGGGAAAGACAGCCATTTAATAAAAAGAAAAAAAGAAAAAGACAAGATCATCAGCAGGCAATAACATCCACCTGAAACATGGAATTCTTTGCTTTTGTTACAGAAATGGTGGCAGTGTACTCCAAATCTCTATTCCGCTAGGAGGACACCAAAGATAATGTGGCGTTCTATGATATCAAATGGTCATTTTGATATAAGCAACACTAATTTAAGTGTATTGTAACAATATGTAGCAAGATCAGGATTCTTTCACAACATGATCACTACATGTGAAGGATCAATCTTTTCAAATAAAAAAACACAGACAGTGATATTTTTAAACTTACCCGCAGACATAGATATGAGCGTTTTCTGAGTGAATCAGTTTCCAGACGTTCTCCTTATTCTTCTTTAGGACATGCTGCACGTACACCTTTATTTTTGAAAATGCAAATAAAAACATTGTTCAAATATATGTATGTTTAAGGGCACCCACACAATACATACACACATTTTTGTTACCAGATATGATCAACAGCAAAATGTACTGATGTACAGTCAGCACATTTGGAATTCTGGTACCTTCTTTAAAAATGCATATTGACTGAAACCCACATCCCAACATATAACCAGGTATGTTTTACAAACTGAAGAATGTTCAAACACAAACAGCAGTGTGTTAGGACAGATGTACCTTCTGTTCCTGGTCTCTGGAGAAGGCGACATTAAGCTGTGTTAGAATTTGATTCTTCTCTGCTTCCTCCAGCTCCTCCTGGTAGATGTAATCCTCGTTCTTGTGCCTGCAGCCAAAATACATCACTGTCTCTCCAACCTCCTTTCCTATAAAAAGGAGAACAAAACAGAACATCTGGTTATTTTGTATGTGCTGATCATCCATTCAGGCTCTTCTGTTGTGTTTTCCAAAAAGGCCATTTTATTTATTGTTGTGGTTGTGTGGGTTTTTTCTTATTTTGACTTATTTAGGATATTCGTTTCACGTTTCAGTTTCCAATGTCTGAAAAAATTCTTAAGACATTAAAAGGTCACTGATGTTTGAAAGAGTGCACATGTATTATCATGCTATCATATTATCATATCAGTGGCATAGAAGTTCTTCAGAGGACAATAACATTGTTTATTGCGATTATTTTGAAGATGTTTTTAGAGGTCCAACAAAAGTCGTTAACATCGTGACAGGCCTAAATAATCGAATAAAGAGGATCAAAGCACTGATTACTTGTATCCATCAACCCTTAAATGCTTTCCCATATATTTTGTGGGCACAAGGACAGAAATAAAATACATATTTGAAGGTCTTTCCTCTCATTTTCCCATCCCCAACGAGGCAGTGAAATGTCAGACCTTCACACATATTTGAAGGTCTTTCCTCTCATTTTCTCATCCCCGTTGAGGCAGTGAAATGTCAGACAAACAACCACACACACTTTGGCACACAGTGTTTATACGTACCTTGCTCTTTGAGCCAACCCCTCTCCTGGATGAAGCCCATGAAGGGAGCAATTCCTGTCCCAGGGCCGACCATGATCACTGGGTTGGTGGCTTTGAAGGGCAGGCGGAACTGAGACTTGCGGATGTACATGGGAACGGTACACTTGTGACCGTTGTCTGTGACCAGTTTGTTCTTCAACCAGTTGGTGGCAACTCCTTTATTGGTGCGGCCAGTCTTGGTTTGGTACTCGACCACGACAGCACAGATGTGGATGCTGTTGGGGTGAACCTACAGAAGGAGAGAGCCAGATAGACCTCTCAGATTTCTCAGATCTGACCAATGTTTTTGTCTTTTTGTCTGCAATTCCCACACAAGGATCATAAAGCTTTTTTTAGAGTAAAATTCAAGTACTTTTTAAGCACTCTCCCATCGTATATAGGTCGAACCCTACCTCACTGTGGATTTGCTAACTTTGTTAAAACAAATCACAGACCATTTGTAGAAATGACAATAAGTCTGTCAAAGTTAAAAAAGATGTGTTTCTTTCTGTCTTAAGTCCCTTTAACATATCAACTCTGGACAAAATCCAGAGAATCAGATCAAGATATTGTCCACATTTGCTTGTTCACACAGAGCGCAGAACAGAAATTGTCTGCTCTATACACACAGGTGGGTTGACTGGACTTAGGACTTTGGAGCTGGCAAGGTAAAGTCCAAGGCAAACAGTGAAGACATTTGTGTTCACACAGACAGCTCCTCCAGGTAAACTCCATATAAATCCAGAGTTACAATACATGTGTTCAAGGGCTTTAGGTTACTAAAATAGGGAATTACTTTTGAGGAGGAGGCGATGGAGTAATAGCGAGCCTGGAGACGAGGCAGCAGCTCACACAGGTGGTCAATGGGAGGCTTCAAAGAGGGCATGTCTTCCAGAATGGCGAGGATGTTTCTACTGGCTTCCAACACCCAACTCTGGTAAAGTGCCTGTGGAGAGCAGCAACAAACAGACGATGAGAGGGGAGATAGACGAGATGTAACTATAGCTGTGTTTCACCTACGTTTGGGTTTATTTCATCATCTTATCCAATGAACCCATCACTGACCTTGCCCTCAGGTGATGAAGAGGCCATCTTGCGCATATTCTCCTGGTCTTTGGGATCAGAGGCGTACTGTGCCAGCTCATAGAGAACGTTGGTGCGAGGAGGGTGTGTGATGTCCAGGTAGTGAGTGAGGGCTGTGCGGTATGTGGTGGGGCAGGGGAAAGGGTGCTTCTTGTTGGACTCCTCTGAACAATCAGTAAAACAGATATCTTTATTTGTATCTGGAAGTATTTCAACATCGGTGTCATGGTCAACTGATACATTTTAAGATATGTATGTATAAAGAGCAAAATGTAGTATCATTGTGTCATTTTTCTCTCACCCTGACCGTCAGGTAATTCATTTTGTTTCAACAATGTTAAACATGTATGTGTCAATTTCATGTTTAACTGGAATTCCAGTTTGTGATGTTAATAAAAATTTAACAGGAGCTGCCTCAACTATTATTATTCAATTACAAAGTACATCTGATGACCTTCGTAACAACAGGAAACTTGCAAGATGTTATTGCAGTCATATAACACTATCCCACTTGGGAAGGTTTGATGGACCTCTAGTAAAGTCAAGGTGTGTAACGCTCTCAATGCCATACCATCAAGGTTGTTGAGAGAGATAACCACATCAAGGTCCACTCCAAGGATTTGTCCCAGCTTGTTCACCAGTGCAGAGTCGTTTGTGGGGAAAACAGCAACATGGTCTCCTGACTCATATCTGTAAACACACAATGTGGCAAACTGAGACTCTGACCTGTATTTATAAAACCTTAGAACACAATGTGAATCACCATTTTTCATCCAGTCGTACAGCATAAGGGGTATGAATAAGCTATTAAAGCAATTAACTTGATATATTCGATCAGTCTCACCTGATTTTAGACCCTGTTATGTCCAGTTCCAAGTGCATGAGATGTCTATCACCACCTTTGTTAAGTTTGCGATTGAGCGTGACTGGAGCCAGGAAAGGGTTTTTCGAATCAAAGGGTCTAAAAAGAAATAAAAGAGTGACACTATCATGTAAAAAATGCAATTACAAATGGCTGAACAGAGTCACAGAAATAATAATAAGATCCATCACTCAATGAATAAATTATTTGAACTGTGGTTCTTAAGTCCACTAGGGGGCAGAAAGCTTCATAAAGCTTAAATAAACTTAACAGTTGGTTACAAAAGTGCTGGTGACAGCGTCTCTGCTGCAGAACTTACGGCTTTTGGACCTCAAAACTCTTGAGGCGGCCGATCTCTCCACTGTACACTTTGTTCATGTTGAGGTCCGTGTGCTCCTTCAGCTCGTACTGCCGTATGCTGCAAGGTAATATTAACTGTATTAACTAACAAGTCAGATTCTTCAGCTACAGACAAGGTGAAATCAAGTTAAATTCCTGTACGAAAATTGATGTAAAGATGACACACTTATTCTTGTTTTAGGATTATGCATGTCTACTTCACAGATGAAAAAATATTCTTGGCATCTGTTCATTTCACATTCAGAAAGGTGGGACTTATAATACCATACCATCAGATACATCTGGATTTAGAGTTACATAACTAGTCTTCGTAAAGACATGGAATTTTTCAAACAAAGAAAAACAAAAAGACTCAGGGTTGGGTTTGAAAATAATACCCCACCCAGTCTGGATCCTGTCAATTCACTCGGCTTTATATCTTATCTAATCCTCAGCTGAAAGAGCCCATGTGGAAACTGAAGGTCTTCTAAGGTTTATTTACTTGAGGAATCATAGCCAACCTGAACATATGGCAGGCTTATCTTACTGAAATATAGGCATTGTGAAAACGACTTGTTATCTGATAATACAGTACTTAAGTACTTACTTCACTTAAGAACACACAATTCCTTGTCAATGTGTTCTTAAGCTTTGCCGTATCATAACCTGCTTAATGTTCCCTTTTAGATAATAAAAAGCTGGTAAAGTAAAAGGTTGAAGATAAGACAGCTTAAGAATGATGGGGGACAAAAACATTGTAACTCAAATTAAGTATAAATGTGAAATAATAATAAAAAAAAATGTCTGAATGAACCTTGAATCATCTCCTAAGGCTTCCACTCCAAAGTGCTCACAGACAGCCGGCCAGAACTGCTCTCTCCATGAGACGAAGTCCTCTTCAAGGCTGAAAGACAAAACCAGGTACGTCAACAGAGATATATGATATATGTAAACTTCCACTCAACAATAACAATCTACATTTTACAAATGTAAAGAGATTTTTATAAATGTGAAAGTTTCTTCAATGTAAAAGCAAAACACTCTGCAGTGATGGACCATCTTTTCAAAATAACGAGACAAAATGCTTTTTATCTTAACACTCCATAATATGCATTTGATGATGATTTTTTTATAAATTTATGGGTAAAAATTTGAAGTGTGTTCTGAGAGTGGCATAACAGTACTGTCACATTATCTGCTCGGCACTGAACAATAAAAAAATGTTAACGTCATCCTTTCTGTTTTTGGCTCAGTGGTCACTTACTTGCCGTCATCATCTCCTAAACCGAGGTCAAAGATGCGCTTGGCGCCAAGTTCTTCCAGCCTTTTATCAACATATTTTCCCATTGCATTGTAGTGTTCATATGTCTTGTTGCCCAAAGCGAATACCTGAACATAGAATGAGACACAGTCAGTACAGGACTTCGACTTCTTGAACCAAACAAGCTAGAAATAAAAGTACATTATCAACTTAGGTGTTTTTTTTTTTTGTTATTTATGGCTGCAAACCTACTAATTTCCGTATAAACCAAAAAATGCTCATTATTTCCATGATTAATCATTTAGTTGTTTGGTCCACAAAATGTAAGGAAAAAAAAAAGAATCTTCAAATCTTTTTTCCTACCAACAGTCTTAAACATAAATACTCTTCATTTACAGTAATAAATGAAACAGAAGAGCAGCAAACTCTGATATTTAAGAAGTTGACTGCAATGATTAATCAGTTATCTAGATAGTTGGCAAGTAATTTCCTTTTGATTGACTAATGTATTAATCGACCAATGCTTGCAGCTCTATAGGAAGTAAGAATTGTCTTTCTCAGTTATTCACTGCTTTTTGGTTTATAATTGACCACATTATCAAGTAAAATACAAATTGATAACAACTGAATAACTTCTTACAGGGACTCTCTTCTCTGTGACTGTAATGCGAAGTATGTTGTCACTCTGATATAGACCAGACAGACAACAAATACTGAAGGAAGGACGTGACCATACACAAGAATTTAACTAAATTTCCCACAATTGTGTTCTTCTCTCAAATTAGGCCAGAGGCACTGCACCCCAACACTGACACACACAACAACACACAAAGCCCTTTCTTTCACGATGCACACAAAGCCTGACACAGCTCGTGCTAGTGAAGCCTGTGTGCTGTGTCGGGAAGACAAACTGCCATGGCGTGTCTCATAAAATAAACAGGTTGTGAAGCAGCAGCTTTTTGTCAGAAATTCGATTTTTATATGCAATTGATGCGAATTCAGCCTGTATCTTCTCAGTGATCCAAGCTGGATAGACAGAAGTTACACATCAAATGTGCATGTCTGATAACTGACAGATTAATGGATACAGTTAGTCGTTAGTCTCGGCCCAATATGCGACAAAGCTCAAACACACACGCAGGTGTAGAAACAGACAATGTAACACTATGTACATATGATCTCCGCGTGCTTTGTCGTCCTCTCTAAATTGACGAGCTAATGCACTCTGGAACATTTTTAAAATATTTTTATATATAACAAATTGCACAATTCCCTGCATTGCTGTATTTAAAAGACATACAGTAACATAGCTTCAGGAGAGAGTCTTACAGTGTAGTTTAGTCCAGAGAGGTTTTCATCATCATTTTCCTGTAGCCAGTCATACATGTCCTGTGCATTATCTGTTGGGTCTCCTTCACCGTAGGTGGCCATGCAAAAGATGGCAAGGGAGTTTTCAATCTCGGACAGACGGGCCATTTCCCCCTGGAATACAACACATCTGAATCAGAGACAGTCAGTACTGAACAAATTATTATTCTTATTTTAAGGTTTGTCCTCAATATCTGTCTGCAAACAGTGAGCTATTGCATGCTATTACATAACAATAATAATAGTAATAACATCAAAAATATATAATCTATGATATGTGCACTTTGTATTATTGTGACTAAAACAGTGTACACACGTTGATATGAGCATGTGCTGTCCTTTGGTCTTAAGAACTCACCTGCCTGGACATGTTTTATTTTAACAGGGGATATTAACATGGCAATAAAAGTTATCAGGCTCATTTTGAATGTGATTTGATATGTTTTAATATTATCAACAAAATGATTTTAACTGATTCTCCTGCATTGTCCAGACATACAACTTCACCACAAAGCACCACCAGCTGCTATAAGAAGTGAAATCCCCCTCAAAATGAGAAGGGCCTCTAGTTCATTTTAATTCTGAGGTTTGCATTCTCTTCCACTAATGCAGTTACCATGTCATACTCCTCTGGATCAGCAGCCATTCCTTTCATGCCATACCGCTGAGCGTCTTTGGACAGTCTGTTGGCAAATTCCTCAGCTGTGCCCGTCTGGGAGCCGTAGAACACAATGATGTTCTTGCCCTGGTTACAAAAAGGAAAACATCTACATGATGTCAAAGCTTTCTCCTGCAACTACAATTAAAAACATAACCCGTCTCTCATGTCTACAGACTGCCATAATGACAAACAGACTGTGCGCAAATGCAACAGATATGGCAGATCTTTTGTAATTTCAAGAAAATATATACAACATGCATTTTCCCCTGAATCCTAAAATCCTGTATTGCCAACTGAGGAGCTTCTGCGTCGGTGATATTAACACAACTTAAACTCATAGATAAGATAACATATAGCTTGTCTTTCTATACACAAATAGCTACACAACATCCCTGCCTACAATGTTGCCTTGATATTCACAACAGAGAAAAACAGACTAAATGAAACAGCACTGTGGGCTGACAGTCTCCTCTGCCACCGTCATGGTATCTGAACTATCTGCTGCTAAACCACATGATTCGAAAACCAAAGTCTTTTCTCATGGCTGGCTTGAAAACAGAGGGCCATCAAAGTCAAAAGAGTTTCTTCTAAATCTAGATGTGCATACAGTCAAAGCAGCAGGAACAATATCATATTCGTCATATTGTTCATACACAGACCAAAAAAGGTCAATTTTATTGAATGTTGGGTTCTAACTATGGGCTATAGACTGTCAGGATAAAACTAGAGCGGCTTGGATCACACATCAAATAGGAAAAAAACTTTGATCAACATGTGCTAAAAGGCCACAACACCAACTCCGCTTGACACTGTATATCTCCATGTCTGAATGGCTCACAATATTCTTTTAAAACCCTGAGTAACATTTTCCAAAAACAAAACTACTCCTGTAGAATTAACCTATGTTGGCAATATAAAGCAAAGAACATGACAGAGGCAGCAATGATGGTAAGGGTTAAGTGACTGAAAAAGAAATAGAAATGCTTGTTTTAAATAACATCACTCACGGTTTTCTTCATTTTCTCGATAAAACTTGTCTCTCTTGTAGTGGGTGCTCTGAAAAAAAAAAAAAAAAAAGAAAACAGATTAGATTTGTTATTCAGTTCATAAATCAGCCTGTCCTTAACACGATGCTGGGATTGATAATGTGTAATTTAGCAAACACAGTGCTCGGCAACCACAAGCTTTGTGATATATGGTCCATAAATGGAAAAATAATCTGAACTTTCACACTTGAGGTTGAGGTGCCTTATCATTTCACGGCCTGGTTAAATATTTGGTCTGTATAAATAAGAGCTGAATTCACAACGTATTGACAAACAATTATCATCATAATTTCAGCTGATCATGCGTATAAATACAGGGAGGGAGAGAACACTGGAGCACTAAAAGCTTGAAGATCAAAGGAGCAAGATCAATAAAAATGATTTACTACATAATGGATTTAGTTTTAAAAAGCAAATAGTGAGTGAATAGGGACAGGAGCAGATAATACTCTGGCAGCTACGGTAAACAAAGTACAAGGAATCATGGAATCAAGCCACTTAATCTAATTTTCAGGAAAAACAAAAAACTACACAAACAAACAGCAGAGTAGATATTTTATCATTGGCCTCCAGTCCTTCAAGCCTTCCAGTATAACAACTATTGGTTGCATTGTCACAGCCATGTGATCATATTGATCAGAATTGTACAATACATTGTTACAATGAATGATTCTAATCACACTCATTTTAGAAACTATTTTTTTTTGTTTCTATCTGTATCAGTATCGGATGTATTGTGTAACACTGCATTAAATTTCTATTATATTATTCTATCTGTATTAATAATTTTAGGTGACTCATTAATTTGCATTATTGTGATATACTGTGTAATATTGCTGTCTTCCATAACAAAGCATGACATGGGCAGATTTTTAAGTAGTCAGCATCGACTGCTCAGCAATGGAAACAAAATGTCCACTCATTGTTCCTGTTATTCTTAAAACAGGGAGTAGCAGTGACTCAGCAGTCACAGAACCATTAGTCATCTAAACTGTATAGGAAAGCATTATACAAATTATCAGCATACAATACGCAATCTTCACTACTGAATAGGGAAACATGGTGGATACTTAATCACTACGGGTTACATCTGATGGTAATTCAAAATCTTGATTCAGATTTGTCCAGGAAGTAATTAATGAATGTGAATAGATCAAAACAACACGTGCAAACACAGTGTTGGCAAGATGGAACACAGGAAGCCAAATCTATTGTCGAGCCAAATAAAAGGCAACGGTGCTTCATTCAGCATCAAAAGGTCTGAGCGGACAGCTGTGATTCTGTCTGCACCGAGCAAGGAATAAAAAGCCTACATATGAGTACAAACAAAATAGTATGGAGACGAGTAAATCTGAAGACTTTAAGCATCAATAAGGCTGCAGGGTAGCCATCACAGACAATTTGCTGTATTTGACCTGAACTATATGAAATACGAAGGCATTAAACATGAAGTTTCAGAGCACTGGTGTCATTATAGACAATATAGTTTATTGTTGAACTTTAAAATATCAATCAACGTGTGTGATCAATATCCACATCTGAGGGATCGTTGCAAAAAATGTGTGTTTAAGTAAATATTTTTTGCATACAGGTACATGGGCGAATATCTCAATATCCAAATTCTTTACTCCACAATATCAGCAACACGTCCAGTTGCCTACAATCCTGCAATTTAAATGAAAGAGATAAATCTGCATTGATTCTTTGTTTTCATGACTGAATAAACTGAATAAACAAACTGACCTTAAAGGACAACACAAGTTCATGTTGTTGTTACTTTGTTAAATATGTGGCGGACCCTGCCATCTTTTTAGCTTCAAACAGTGTTCTGGGGACCTTATTTCCCTCTGAGCACAGCTTGTTTATTCACTTATGGGGGGAAATTATTTCTGAGTTTGAGGTATTATCTCAAATGTAAAAATTGCGGGTTTAACTGTCTTTCTCCAAAACTACATAGCTGCCCTTTAGCATATGGACTAACAAAAAATGAGAATGGTTGATGACACATCAACAGTGTAGCTGCAGCCTGAAACTGACAAACCTTATTCCAAGTAGACAAAGATGTGTTTGCCAATTATAGGTTTTTAACAGAAATCAAGTAAATCGCCAAAGGCTGCTACTTTGACATGCAAATGGACTCATGATCTTTAACATCTTTTCCTTCCTGAACTAGCACCAGTTCCACATGAAACAACAAACTCATGCATGCTGGGGTTCAGTCATTTTACAATTACAATTTACAGTGGGTCCAAATAGTTCAGAGCCAATCATGTGTATATACACTGTCAAATCTTACTTTCCATTCATTAATCCAACCAGGAAGTAAACCTTTCCAAACAAGCTCACTGAGTCAGCCTTGCTCTGCAGCACAGGCTCATTCAAACTTCGAGCTCATCTTCTAATACTCCAATCAATGGTTTTGAGTTTGCAACTGGATCTATATTTTAAAAGACCGCAATGGAAATCAAACTCATACATGTGTGTTTACTAAACCAACATGAAACAAAGCTGGACATGTGCAACACAATGATGGCTTAAATGATGGCAACTGACTGAACAGCGTCAGTGGAGCTTAAGGAAAAAGGGGGAAAATAAAACAACAGAAAACCAGATAATTAAA
The DNA here is from genome assembly GCA_963678695.2 of Diplodus puntazzo. Lineage (NCBI taxonomy): Eukaryota > Metazoa > Chordata > Actinopteri > Spariformes > Sparidae > Diplodus > Diplodus puntazzo. The sequence continues at coordinate 19,763,485 of OZ023162.1, forward strand.
TTGGGTTTGTAGTGAAACAGATTTTACCACCATCTATTACGTAACCTACTGAGAACATTGTATGCTTTTTGAGACCACTATCTTGCCAGTCTGTTCTAGAAACAAGCAAATGACACCGTGTGTAAAGCATACTTTGGGAACAAGCCACCAGTTCAACATTTACAAGGTGTCAAGAAAGAACTCCCAAGCGTGATCATTAAACAATAACCGGTGGTAAATATTTAAGCATCATTAAAAATGAATCTCTCATTGTGCCTTAGAAGGAGCACTAAATCACGGCTCAAACACTTTCACTGACCTTTCAGCAGCATCTCTCCTGTCCTCTGGCAGGGAGAAGACACAGCCCATGGCATGTAGCTCACCACTGCCACAAACACCACTGGCAAGGCCACGCCGGGAACCGCCACGCTCAAAATCAAAAGCAGAGAACGTCAACACTCCGCAACCACAGGATGGAAAAAGAAAACTAGAGCAAAAAGGCAGCCGGACACTCTTTGCCTGCCTTCACCATGGAGGCTCCAACACGATCTGAATTCTGCCTCTTCCTGTGCTGCTGCTCTCTGAAACCAGCAGCGTCTGTTCTCCACACACACACGCACACACACACACACAGACGCACACACACAGCCTACAAGCCCTGTCAGTGTCTGGCAACCGCTGAGGACACAATGGTGGGAAACTGACTTTCCCATAAAATGTAGCCGAGCTGCAGCAGACCCACACTTTTGACTCACACACAAACACACATTGAAACACTCTAGGGCTGAAAATGCCTTCCTCCTCATCCCCGCCCCTTTTCCTCTCCGGTCTGAAAGGTGTTGGGAACGAAAAATTCTACAAGATCCATCCTGAGAATTTGGCTGGTTATCAGCAACTCCACGGTGGACCATTGACGCGGAGTGTGCGGGGGGGGGGGCTGTGAATGGTAGTTTTCTCTGAAGTATCCCCCGCCCCCATCTCACTGGAGGAGAGAGGGGAATGTCATTGCTATGGCAACCTCATTTATCATAAAAGGATTCCATTTGTGACAGCAGCTCAGCCCACACACACACACACACGCACACTCACACAGAAAAGAAAAACAGGGCTGTGGGGAAAAAAGAAAAAGTAACTCAGGGCAAAGAAAGGGTTGCTTGTCTTTTGCCTCAACTTTCCACCTTTGGAGAGGACTCACAAAAGGAGCTGCTTGGCTCGCCCTCCTCGTTTGCTCTCCAGGGAACTTTCAAAATGGGTTCAGGGCCAAAAACAAAAGCACAGGAAAGACATGGAAGACTACGCCCCCTTCATAACAGTTAGGTAATCACTGCTCCCTTTAAGGGGAGGGGAGACCAGCTTGTATGCTATGCTCCCTTCCTGCACAGATACAAGCTCTTATCCCAAGGCAACACTTGCTCTACTGGGGTCTTTCCCTTTCTAGCAAATGTCCTGCTTTCACACAAATGGTCTGGATCTCCCCCGACTCTGCCTCCATTCACACAGCCACACAGGACCTGAGCCACACAGCGAGCGTGTGGCTTCTGCTGGCCCGTGGCTTTTACTCTGGTGACCAAAGAACTTGTGTTGCGGCTGAGGAGGGACTAACAATGTGGCCAATGAAAGCAGAGTACATTGAAACTAAGCCAAGCCTCCATGACTACACTGATAAGTGATGAGGGGAGGAAACAGAGGAGAGGCTCACATGCACTGACAGGGAGAGGCAGGCGGACAGAGAGGGAGATCAGATAAGTTTCTGAGAGAGACTGTGTCACAGAGCATTGGAAGGGGAGAAAACAAAGGTCACCACTGGTGGAACATTTACAAGCCGCAAGCCTTTGTGCACTCTCACACACTTGCTTCAGGGCACAGATAGTGCCAACTCGTGCACAGATTTTGATAACAGTCTATTTGTTTCTTTCTAATTACTTCTATCTAATAAAACAATGTACGATGATGTTAACATGACGACTAAAAAATGAGCCTCTTCCTGTGCCAAGACACACTCCTCAGTGATCAATAAAAGGATTCCTTCCTTTATAGCTTTTACATAAACTACAGTGTGTGTGTGTGATTGAATAGTAATGTGATCTGCAATGAAAAAAACAATATAGCTACAGATTTATTTCTTAAATAAATGACAAAATATTTCTTGTCCTTCGGAAACTGGTGTTTTCAAAATCAACAAAGTTACAGGTCTTAAAGCAAACCCATATATCACTTATGCTGGGAAACAGCTCCATAGAGAACCATGACCATCACATTTGATATTACCAATCTATTACCATGTCCTGAATGATACCATCAAAAGTGGACAGTTTTCAGCTCATCAATTCACACTTGGCATTAGCATGCATCCTGACCCACTGACACTTTTTACCGGGAATAAATAACTTAGGGCCCACCCACACTAGGCAATCCATTCCGTGCCCAAGCACCCACAAACTCCGGTTTCTTTGAAGAGAGTGAACACCCTGTACCGGGCTTAAGCACTGTACACTTTCTTGGCCCTGGCACGGTTGAAAGAGGTTTGCTTCAGCACGATATGGTTACTCAATCACGAGCACAAGTGCACAAGGTGGACATGAAGTATAATCATCAATTCAACCACCATGCATAATCAAGAAATCTGTCTATGGGCTGACTATTACCAAAACGACACAAAATGAGCCACAAAAGTAAAGTCATGTCCTCTGTGTTATTCTAAGTTGCTGCAACCTCGCTACGACGCAATGGCGTACGTACAAGAGGTAACAGTGCTCAGGTCTGGCTGCACCCGGAAAAATGTGAGTGCAAGTTTCTCCTCATGCAACTACTTTCTTTATCTTCATTAGACCCTTTTTCCTAAAACCCTGTCATTTTTTGACAATTACTGTTAAAACGTGATAAAAATAAAAATCTATCTTGCATTTACGAATATATTTTCTTAAATAATATTTCAAGAATTGGAACCAGGATTTGGTCAAAATTAATCAACAGAACGTGAATAAGAGCCCAGGTAGACGACTGCTGGTTGCACTTTTTTTCAGCTCAAACTGCAACATTTAAAGATATTAAGTAAAACACAGAGTTCCGACTTATGTGACATTTTTGCAGTGCTGTTTTCATGTATTGTGTTGCATATTTGATATCTACACAACGGCGACAACTCAGACCAATTGCTAGTTTAAGGAAAACTCAAGTCGTCATTTTCTTTAGCAGGTAAATTAGTTCTCTCCCTCGTGTTATGAGCTATAAAGGCATCAAACATACATTTTAGATTAATTTGATGAATATTCTCTGAAATAACATCATGAAAAAAAGACAATTAAATTGTATGTAAGCTTGTGTGTGATTCAGGTAGTTTTTTGTTTTTTTTTACAGATCTTTAAAAAAAACACACACACACACACACACTAATGCTCTTTTCCTTACATTTGGCAGCTAACAGGTTTCAACTTGTTTCTTACACTTTTGGCAGCCTTCATGTTTTTCTAAGTAGTAAGATCTGAATAGAAACTTGGAAATCCTCCAAGTCTTCTTTTACCTAAAACAAATGTAAAACATGATAGATACTCACGGTGTGTCAAGCTTCTTGAATTCTGGGATGGGCTCAGGCTTCTTACGGGACATGAACCAATAAATGACGAGGCCAATAATCAGAGAGAAGAGGAAGAGGTCCAGGTTGCTGAAAAGAGGCTCCTCTTCCTCTGCCATGGGCTCTGTGTTGGTGGTGGTCTCTGCGTCCATGTCTGCTGTGTTGAGACTCTACCTGGGGAGAGAACAAAGACGACTATTAGACCAGTCGACCAGCGGTGAAACAGTTTGATCAATCAATTGTTTGGCAGAAAATGCAAACTATGTAGTAACTGAGCCATCATTTTAGCCATAACATTTAAAAGCCTGAGATTAATCAGAAAACTAAGAACCAGATGCATTTTTAAGATAACATTATGTGCTAGAGTTTACAGTATATGTTCCTTTGAATGCCTTTCTTCTGCTGACTATTGTCTGTTTTTCACAACTTCTGATGTATAAGTTTAATATAAGCTGCAGAGCCAGCAAGCAGTAATTTAAGGTTTGTATTTTAAAATATGTTTTAGTCCTACAGTCTCAGGGTATACATCCCAGCTGAGCAGAACCGGGAATTAATGAAACTACTTAAACTGCTGAAACAGTGTGATTACTAACATATGTGAGCAGTATTCTACATGCCATACTGCACAGTAATGGGTTTTGTGCTAGCCTTATTGGACAATTGGCTCAACATACTATAATATTGTGACCCGCTGCTTTCCATATGTGAGGAACTCTTTGTCAGGAATCAGCAGTAGCAGCTCTTTTCACGCTGAGCACGAAAGGACTTCATGTCCTCAGCTCTCAAGTTTCAATTTGGTTCAAGGACTGAAAACAATGAGATCAGGTTAGCGTTGATCCGTATAACTGGATCTTCCACAACTAGAGAACAGCCCGGTTGACACAGTCTCACAACTAGCGTGCTGACTCAGTGATATGACCACTTCAATTACTATGTACAGAGGTACCTGCGTGCCAGCCTCAGTAGGTACAGAAGTCGCAGGGACTTCATGGCTTGCAGTGCAATGGTCATGTCAAAAAAACCTACTATGGTCAAGAACACTAATCAGAGTGTTAGTGTCAATAACACTAACACAAATCATTTTCAATGCAGTTTACCATACATGATTATCAGACAGTAGACTGCCAGCATTTAAACCAAAGACCCTAAAATTGCGATTTACACTTGTAAAATTAACCTGTTATTGCGCTCTGGTTTTAAAACTATGTGTAGCAGCAGCATTTCTAAATCACTGGCCACCTGTGGCATTTCTGTACAGACATTTCTTCATTTTTTTTATTATCCAACATATACACATATAAAGATATAGCTGCAAAAAGCTAATACCAGACAACATACTGTATCCGCCTGGCTAACTTATCAGTAGACAGATTTTAATCAAGACGTGGGCACGTTATTAGGGGCTATAACAAAGATATAGAGTCTATCTTGAAGGCTGAAGTATTGCGTATATTACATCTTAGATGCAACAGTTAACTGGTGTTGTTAATATTAGTAATTTAAAAAGGTGCACTACGAAGTTTTGGGAAAAATATTTTATCAGACGAGAAAGATCTTCGTTGACTGATTCTTTATTCCTGCAACTAAATAAACAAACTCTCTTTGTCTTCATGACTGAATAAACTGAATACATATAATGTCCACCCAGGTAAATCAACAACAGGGGAATAGTATCATGACATTAGTTTAAGCTAGATGTACCTAATACACCTCAAACTGATATGTCTGATCATCAAAGAGCTACGGAAATAAGGGCTGCAACTTAATTTCTGATCATTCTGTTGATAATTTTTTGATTAATCAATTAGTTGTTTGGTCCAGAAAACGTCAGATAGTGGTAATAAATGTTGATAACTTTTGTCCCAAACCCAACATCTTCAAATGTCTTGTTTTGTCCACAACCCAAATATATCCAATTCACTGTGACAGAGGAACACAGAAACCAGAAAGTATTCACTTTTGAGAGGCTGCAGTCAGAGAACTTTGACTCCCCCCCCCCCCCCCTTAAAAATAGCTTCAGCTCTCAAAAAGGTAATAATCACAAAAAAACATCATCTTTAGCATACGTCAGAGTATCAATGTCCCTGGTTTGTTTTGATTTGGTATCCAAACTACTGCTCTGCTTAGTGATGTCCCCACGGGGTTAATTAACAGCCCAGACTGAAAAGACACAAAGTACACAGTGTCTTTTCAGGTAGTAGCACTAACAGAACAACCTGTTTACAAAGCGGAATAGGCAACGTTTACTTATGCTTACTTTATGTTAAATTATTCATTAAATAATTTATCTTTTATTTCCCACACAGTTGTGTAATTAAGAAGTGACTGACTTGATGAGGAGAAGCACTTACCTTATAGCAGGTTCACCTCAAATATGAAATGTAATTTACCAGACTGGCCCAGTAGTTAAGTTGTCCAAATAACAACCAAGTTGTTTGTAAAACTTGTCTATTAACACCTCAGTCACACACTTCACTGTCTATACTGTTGGCTCATGCCTAAGTTACGCCTACTACAGACTAACACCGGGTGTATTCAAATCATGTGAGACTTTGGTTAGTTGCCAGTAATGTCTAATGACCAACACTTTAATAGCTGTTGCCACTGGGGATGTCAAATGATCAACGAATCAGACATGGTGGAGTATCACATGAGTTCACAACAGTTCACCTCTTCAGCTAAAAGCAAATAGTTGTGAAACAGTCGAGATGATGGCACTGGTGCCCGACAGTAGCATGAAGGGTCCACACATGTAATGTAACTTAGACAGCACTTTAGTTTGTTTAAACCGAGTCAAGCCATAGCTGGTGAGGTGTTTCCAAGTTACAAACTAAAGCTGTCGATCACATTAAACGAGCAAAATGACCACAGACAGCCAGCGGGAGAGGACGTAGGGCCCCGACTATTCCCTGGACCGTGACAACACTGGCTGAAAACATGACACAACACAGGTTCATTCAAAGACAACATAGTGTTGGCTAAAACATGAGATGTGCAGAGTTTATTTAATCCATTTATTTAGACAAATAACACGCCCTGGAGACTGGAATTTCTCCAGAGAGGTAAGTTAGATAAGTTAGCCTTCAGTTTGCGTAACATTGGAAACAGCACTTCTCTTAAGCTAATGCTTCACTGAAAACGCGTCATGCTTCCTCAGTATTTGAAGTTCATGGTTTCAATTATTATGTACGTATAGTTCCCATAGACTGCCACAGATAAGAGCTCCTTGTGTAACAATTTAAAGGTGTGAGTTTCGTGTCGGGCTTACCTTCGCCTCCCCTCGTTGTGTCACGCTCACACTGTGCTCAACGCGGAAGGAAACTTTACGCCACACAGGATCAAACCAAGTCGATCCTGGCAGCGGGGGTGCGACCGCTGCACTTTCAACGCCAAATAAACCTAATGTGGAGATGTTTGGATTTTTTTTTTCCACAAAGTTGCACACGTGTGTTTTTAAAGGCAACACATCTACTGATGTTTAAGGTTAAAATTAAACGAAACTGTTGAGACGTTTGGCGGTCACGTGTCTAACATGGAACGGTTTTGTAAGGCATTACCTAATGTCATTGAGCGGAGGTAACCCGCTGTAATAAATGGCTGTAGACGTGCAGCATGCTCAAGGGTCATGGTTATGTAATGGAGCCAGCAGGACAGACTGTATATCCATGTCACACCGAGAAGGATATTCATTTAACATGTCCAACAGAACTCAAATGGTGTTAAGGTTCACGGTATCAAGGGCATAATGTTGGACAGCCATGCTCAACTTCCCTGTGAAGTGGTGGGAGAAGTCTTCATATTCTTCACTCAAGAAAAAGTAGAAACTCCTGCTCCTACCTACTCTGTCACCAGTAGGTTAAAAGTCATGCATTCAGACGGTTACTGTAGTCGAGTTTAGGAACTGCTTGTACTAGGATGTACTATTATCCAATTTACAACCCCAGGGTTTCCAAACACAAAATCAGCGTAAATTTGCTTTATGCTCCATAAACTGCTATCTAAGTAAATACTCCTACGCCTGTCTTATGTATTAGCAGGCACATACACATTTGTATAGGACCAGTTTTTAGTTTTCGTTCAGTTTCTAGTTCAGATTTCAGCTATCTGTGTTTTTAGATAACTCCGTATTAAAAACTTCGTATTTCCTACAATGGGAAATGGTGAATTTTCACTCTACCCCGTGTATTTAAACAACTATAGATTTTAGAGTGAGATTTTGAATAGTCCATCAGTTTGAAAAATATAAAGCATTGTTAGATTGAAACACAAAGTGGTACATAAAGCTATTAAAACATTGTAATTGCAAGAAATAATGTGCTCTTAACATTACATTTGTTAAATCAATAATAATAATGCAGTAATACAATATAACACTTACAGAGGCCATTGTGCGTATGAGTACCTTTACATTTGATAGCTTAAGTACAATTTGTCTCTAATGCTCTGATTCTATTTTAGAGAATACATTTGAATGCAGTTACTTTTGAAGCATTGTATTGCTACTGCTACTCATCGGTGCACTGTGTAGTTTGGGGGAGAGATTTTAATCAGAAGAGAAAGATCTTGATTGATTGTTTTTTCTGACTGAATAAACGAACTGACCTTGAAGGTCAACACAGTGTAATACTGTTTTACTTCGTTAATACGTGGCGGACCCTGCCACCTTTCTCGCTTGAAACAGTGTTCTGCGAACCTTATTCTCCTCTGAGAACAGCTCATTTATTCAGTCATGGAAAAAAATAATTATTTCTGAGTTTGTATTATTACCTCATTAATATTGTAAATATTAAAATTCTGGATTTAAATTTATATTCCAATAGGACACAATGCACCTTTAAATTTGTACATTTTGATATTATTTCTGTTTTATTGTTGTGGTAACTCAGAGGAGGAGCTATAATATGAACTACATAAGACTGTTGTGTATTTTAATCTGTAACAGTTTGATTGATTGGAAACTGTTACGAAGGAAGAACTAGTCTTCCCTTATAATGTAGTGAATTAGAAGTGTAAAGTAATAGAAATATTTAAATACTCAAGTGAATTCTACTTACATACACAAGTGAAAGCATTAAGTTATACTGGTTCCATCTTCAGCCACAGGGAGAAAATAGTTGCGCACTGTAACATAATGAGATGAAATGAGGGGTACTTTTAAAAAACCCCTGCAGGGAAACTACACACCCAACTTTAACTCATCCAGATAAAAGGCCATTAAAGTAATCAGATGTATTCAGACACATTTGCACAAGCATAAAATATGTGGAAGTGCAAAACAAAAAACGGCTGCACAAAGGGGTGCATGTTTGAAAATATTGTTTTTCATTGGAGGCACTTTTATTCCTATGAGATAGATACGAATACACTAGTATTGTGTAATCAACCTTTAATGGGGACTGATTATTAACACAACGTTTTCATGTTCCTGTGTTCCTCTGTGTTGTAATGATAGCCAGAATATTTCATTTGACAGCATGTTAACATAGCAAACATTAATGACGGCAGTAACGATGACATGAGCCTTCATTCGGAGAAGATCACAGCATCTTGTTTCGGTCATCATTAAGAATCACAGAGTCTTTGATTTTTGCTTCCTGGTCTTGAGCTTCTGGCGGACCACAGCAACAGTGGTGAAGAAGTTTCCCATGAACAGAATGAGGAAGCTAAGACCACACATCATGACCTGGCACATGTAGAGAGCAAACCGTGAGTAAGCACAAAAGCTTTAATTCATTATCATTTTCTTGTAATATGGACAGGATCAGGGTGGGATGAAGTACTCAGCAGAAATGTAAAATGACTTTCAAAGATGGTAATCTGAATTTCTGAGGCTGATTTGACAGCACACACCACAAAACTGTGGTGTAACCATAACAGATTCAGCAGGTAAGATGTGTTGATGCTGGCTAGATGATAGACAAATAGAGCATATATTTATCTTTTATCACACGAAGAACTGGTTGAAATTCCTCAACTTTGGTGAAAGCACGAACCTGCCATTCTTTACAGTCTGGGAGCTGAGCCATCCTGAAGAGAGACAGGCTGTTGAAGAGCTGCCAGAACTACAAGACAAAACATGACTTAAAGACTTATCTTCAGAAAACTGAATGAATGTGCTATAGTTTGCAAAACAGCAACCAGGTTGAACTGATCACCAGAAACCTAAACATTGCGTCAGATCATGACTAAGCAGAATAATATTGAGACATCAATATGTAAGCACCCAGTCTAAACCATGACAAAACAGGATTTTTGATGAAGTAACAGTTTGTGGGTATCTCTCAAGACACAAATGGTGTCAGTGTCACACGTTGTACTCACATGTCCGAAAAAAAGGAAGGGCAAAAGAAATGTCAGCCCTTTCCACATCCACGACTGAAATCCCTCTAAAAACAGGAAGTGCACAAGAGTTTTAATCACTTTGTCTTGTGATGATGATAATGATGGCCGAGCCCCAGTCATACCAAATTATCAGCATTTTTACTAAATATTTAGTCATGATATGTTTGGCTGAGCGCATCTGTGTCCTTGGCCAGTGTATCTCACCCACGGTCAGATCCATGTTGTGTCTTTCTCCCAGAGCTCGCAGCCTGTAAAGACACCCACTCTGATAATAGCACTGCAGACACTGGACAAAGCCTGTGCTCCAGACAGAACAAGGAACATCGATCAGGTTTCGGTTTGATTCAGAAATGTTTACGCAATTACTGTATTTCACGTATTTTGAAATATAAATGTATTTCATGCATCTCACTTTGATACAAGGAGTAGGCAAGGAACTGGTTCCTGAATAATTTATACAGGTTCCCATCAGGCCTTGGGAGTGAATGAAGGGGAATTTGTTATAACATAGGAGAGAAACAGCATGTCAAGGTATTTTTATAGGAATAGGTATGGATAAGAATCAGTAGCAAGCATCGTACGAATCAACTTTTCCGAGTTTTAATGTATCAAAATAGATATTCATTTGTTCTTAATCTGTTATTTGGGGTTTTTATCTTCTTCTACTCACCATGTCAGTATAACACCAGACAAAAAAGCTGAGACGTAGTGATGAAAAACCCACCAGCCTTTGATTCTATGATGCAGGACACATTCCTATTAGATATTTCTACTTTTAAAGATGATTAACTGCCATTATGACTAGCTGCATTTAATAATGTAAAAACTGAAGGTCAGGCTTAGAATATGTTTTTATTTAGAGCTGCAATGTAAATCAATTAAGTGATTTGAATTAATCACTTAATCCTTTGTTAGGCCACTTCTTGGCTGTGTTTATTATCTATAAAAGCACCCAGTGTAGCTTTAAATGTTATTTAGATTTCAGATGAAGCTTCACGTTATTTTGCTAACATTTGATGACATCATCTTTGGAAAAACAGATCAACATTTTTTTTAATCAGTTAATTGAAAAGATAATACACAGATTAATCAACAACGCAAATAAGTTTTAGTTGCAGCCCTTTAGTTGCATTGCGTTTTATAAGGATGGTTGGAAGGAAGAAATGTGGCTGACCTGGAGCCGTTGGTGATGAGGATACTTTCCCTGATCGTTAACGTACAATAGTACCACACCAGCAGGAAGTTGAAGATTGCATCAAGGAATCTAAAGTCAGGGACATGATGTAAGACAAGTGCTGTGATAAGACATACGGTACGTATAGTGTCCAGGTCACAAACTCATTGTTGATGTACGATATGCTGATGATGCCTACCTGTAGCTCACAAAGAAACAGCATATGAAGGAGAACAGCAGCATGAACACTGTGAGGTACAGTTTGAACTTCTCATATTCACCTTTGTAGGCAAATCTGAAAAGGACGTGACACATTCATGTCTTGATTTGATGCGCAGTAACTAATGAAACAGACATGCATTCATCAGCCAAGGGAATGTGTCATTTAGGGGAAATAAGGGATCTTTTCATTATTGATTTAAAGTGCGTGTTAGAGGCTCACCAGTCACTGAATTATGATGGTGTGAACAGATAAATCTAAACAGGCGCTGGCAGAAAATTCATGTTTAACCAGACAAATATTACTGCACAAATAAAAAGTGGACGTGATATTCAGGTTGTGTGTTGATGGTCGGTACTTACTTTGACTGCTTGCTGAGAAGAGTCACATTCACATTTCCAAGAACCAGACTGAGGTACAACCTGATGAAACAAGCATATTATACTTGTAATTTAACTATGAGGGAGTACGTGCATCTATTCAGTCTTTATGACTTTAAATAAGTGTAATGAGATCAACTTATATTTTTGCTCCTGCTTGCGATGGAAATATGAGTCATCACCCGTTTTTCTTGGGAAGGAAAGCTTCCATTTCAGAGAAAGCATTTGGTCGAGCCTTTATTTTCTCTTTGACTTCATCCAAGGTCTTAGCGTCTTCTTCGGATGGTCCAGTGCTGCATCTGATGAATAAGATAGGTCCGCATCAGTGACACAGCATGACGTGTTTGTGTCTTTCTTAAATTATAAATCAATCGATGTATAAACCTACTTTTTCACTAGCTGGGACACCTCCTTCAGCCTTTTGCGCTGCCTGGAAATGGACGAGGTGCATTTGGTTTGTAGATTGGAAATTTCATCCAGTTTCTGTAAGTATATTCGGTGTGTCTCCTGGATGAGAAGAACATGGGGTCACATCAATAACCAAAAAAGGAAGAAAAAAAAAAGTACAAGGAGCGTCTACACTTGTTTTGGAATATGGTAGACTATAATCTGGAGCACAGCCAAGATCTTTGATATTAAACTGAGTACATATATGACAGTTTAGAAGAGACTTAACTCCTGGATATAAACATTTCATTGTGTGGTTTGAGTAACACAACAGCAAGCATGTCAGTATGTCAAGTAGTTAATCTATACAGCTGCTCTATGTGAATCAGATGAACCTTCAGTTTCTTACCTGAAGTTGTTCGTACTCTCCTTCCAGACATTTCCACTCCTCCAGGACGTCAGTCAAACCTTGAGACATTTTGTGATCTTTTGATTACTTTTCTATACTGGCAGCAAACCCACACCCACTTAAAAGAAGACTCAGGAAGGCTGTTTAGTGGTTTAACCGCGAAGAAATGACTTGTGCATAATGCTATGTTGAAATATTTCTCTCCAGGGTGTGTATCACATCTCCATGGACGGTTTATTGCACATAGTGAACTTTGACTGGCACAAATGTGCAAGATTTTAACTTGGACATTGTTCTGTGGATATTCTCTGGTTATGACATTGTTCAGGCATCACTTACAGAGCTTAAAGGAATAGGTTGATGTTGAATATTATTGCCTAAATATACAATGCAAGAGAAGAGGAGTACATTTTTCAAACTTTGCCATTAAACACTCTGCACCCTGTAAGCTACATGTTGCTTTTGTCCATAATTTATCTTTCAGGTTGTCACTTATACTTACAGCTGCACATTAGCAACATCTGGTGGATGAAAGGGCTAAACCAGGACTCAACTCACTTAACCGTAGAGAGTGGAATCGAGGAGGAATGTTTTAGCTGACAAATGACAAATAAGATAATAACTTATTCTAATGTAATGCAATCTTTTTAAACAATGTTTTGGAGTAGATATACAACTGCTATATGTTCCTTTTAAAATCGTACAGCCAACACTTAATAGGTGAACAGCCGCCAGTCAGAGTGGTGTCTAAACACAATACGATCCTTCTTTAGATAAACATAAGATGTAAAAAAATAAATAAATAAAGATAAAATACATCTGCTGAACTGTCGTCTGTCTTTGACAATATCAATTTGAACTAATGGTTTAAGGAAAAAGACTGCTGCTCCAAGTCTACATAATCGAAATACATGGTGGGATATGCTGTAACATTTAAAGGGACACTATGCAGAAAATAAATTCAAAATCAGAATACAGTTTACAGTATCAAGAGGTAATAAACCAAACTCAGATTTTTTTTTCCATAACTGAATAAACAAGTTGTTCTCAAAGAAAAATAAGGTCCCAAGAACACTGTTTGAAGCTAGAAAATGTGGCGGAGTCTGCCACATATAAACATTATGAAATTGTGTTGTCCTTTAAGGTCAGTTTGTTTATGCTCTTTATTGAGTCTTGAAGCAAATAGAGTTTGTTTAATTTCTTTATGCATAAAAAAATCTGTCAATCAGGACCTTACTCTTCTGAATGAAAATGTTTCCCCAAAACTATATGGTGTAGTAATTTAGTAATTTGATGCACGTATGTTTTGTGCGACATTTTATGAGATAGATCTATATGTGCACAGATACAGGAAAGGCTATATGCAGGAAGTAGGCTACAGGTGTATACTCAATTAAGTTTGTTACAAGCATATTATACATCTATTCCCTAGTCTTGAAGAAAGCATTTGTCATCATAACTGTATTCTTATCTTTATTTTTGGATTGACAAATATACTTTAATTGTCAACCGTGCAATGTATTTTTAATGTTGTTCTAAATACTAGCACACATACCAGTTTAAGAAAAACTCACTGCACTAACACTTGTTTTGGTAAAAAGAAATATTTTTCACCGAAATGTAGTTACAACTCTTATTTTGTCGATTTGCTTTGGTTTTATTCTGAAAGAATCGGGCGGAAGTTCAGTCTTGGGGGGCGGCGCATGCGCAGCCAGCTGACAGCACACTTGCCGGAGTATGTGTACTCAGAGACAGCTGTGAGGTGCAGATACCACTGGAGCTGAGGAGAAGAGGCTAACTCATCGGTTTGTCTTCATTTAAAGTAGCTTGCTGACCATATTTCTGGACTAGAAAGAACTCGTACCTGGACTACTTAACTGAGTCAACACAAAAACAGAAAGAAAACCGAAACAGTTTGATGACAAAGGTAAGATTGTATCCTGTGGGTTCGAGCCCAGCTCAGCTAACGTTAGCCTGTTTTAGCTAGTACGTTATCGTGAGTAAGATGTTTGCCGTTATTTTCATTTAAAAGTTGTTGTGAGTATGAAGCAATGGCGTTAATGCCATCTGATATTTTATATTAATGTTAACTCTTCTTCCAACGCGGAAAACAAGGCTGCTCAAATTGTCCCACTGTCAATGAATGAGAGGCTGAGTAAACAGTGACAGTGCCAATTGAAACCCGGAAAATTAAAATGATTTCTGAACAGCAGAAATGTGCTGAGAGTTAAGCTGCTTTGGTTCTCTGTCCCACAGTATGGAAATTAAACAACCTCAGTTTGTGCCTAACATGTAAATCTTCAGAGGCACAAACTAGTCCTGTTCTCACACAGGACTTATGTGATTTACATAAATATGTGATTATAATTTGTCATTTTTAATCATTTGTAAAGTATGAATTCAACCCTCACCTGCGAAGATTTTATTATCTCCATTTATGTCCATATACATGTTATACTTGGCTGTTGGTCAGGGTAAGTAAGCAGCTTTAAACCCTCACGTTGGCCATTTCTCATGTTTGGTATTTGATTTAATCATTTATTATTTGTGAAAGTACGTTTTAGGCCTGCTCTGCTCCCTCAAATTAATGTCTCTCTATCTAGGAAAAAAAACACAGCCTGTGAGCTTGTTGAAATCCTTCACTTCACTGTTGATATTAACTTTAAACTTGGTTTATGTTTGTTCTGCAGCCGACTGACCGGAGATGTGCGCCGCTGTGTATGTCCTGTCAACGGTAACGGGCTACGTGCTCACCTCTGCCCTGCTGCTGAAATGCCCGAGCCTTTTGCACCGGAGGAAGAGAGAGACTTTCCTCGGCAGGCACATCTCCCATCGAGGAGGTGAGTCATTGTGTGGCACCCGTTTGAATTTAAGTGTCATGTTGGATTTTCTGTTTATAACTCTCTGTTTCTTTTTCATCCCCCTGATGAAAAACGCACAGGTCCTCAACTTATTTTTTGACAGTTAGCATAGTTATTTTTCAGGAAGGGATCATATGTGTGTGGTAATTATTATGCGAAGAGTATAGGAGAAGTTATTTTGACAACTCTCAGTTCTCACTAAGAGCTAGCTACAAACTTCTAAAGAAATAATAGGGTCACTGCTCAGTGTTTGGTGACTTAATCCACTGCTGGTTGTGCTGTTAACATTTTGTTATGGATGTATTTGCATTTTTTAGTCACAGTGCAGTATCTCTATTACCGTGCCACCATCAGCAGGGTTGTCATTGTTGTTTATTGTCTGGTGTTAGTCTGGTTATAGGAAACCGATTAAAGCTGCATACACATTTACTTTACCATGCAGGGCACATAAAACAAAATGGTTGTCCCTGTTTGACCTTTTCCAGCAGTGAGGGCAATGTCCCACAGCAATGCAAATATAAAAGCTTTCTTTTTTTTTGTCACTGCAGGAGCAGGAGAAAACCTGGAAAACACCATGGCAGCTTTCAAGCAGTGAGTACAAACCTTAGTCACAATGACAGAGCTCTTTCTTTGAGTTTTGTATTTGTGCGCGAAACATAACTGGTGCTTGTACTTGTGATTGTGGTCAGAATGTGTCATCTGAGCTCAGTAGCAATCCGTTTGTGACCACGGTCAGTTTTTCCTCTTTATCCACACTTGACTCTTCATGTCAAAGCATTCGATTATATACTGCAAAAGTGTGAGGTGAACTGCTTTAAGATTGTGTTGTACCTGTATGTGCTATGTTTGATAAGGTCACTGTTGGTATCTATTTGTTTAATGTCAGTAACCTCAGTGGTGAGATTAATAATCAGTGGATACTCCCAGGTTCAGTTCTGAACACACTATGCGTACTGTGTGTTGGTTCTTGCAGTGCTGTGCAACTTGGCACAGACATGCTGGAGTTGGACTGCCACCTGACGAAAGACGGACAAGTAGTGGTTTCACATGACTCCAACTTGCAGAGGTCCACCGGCATCAATGCCTACATCTCTGACTTGGCCTACGCTGTGAGTTACTGCATCATCACAGAGAAATAACTGCACCTTCACTATATTCTCATCTTGCTTCCAGCTCTTTGAAATGTCTGGCTGTCCGTTTTTTCTTTATCTAGGCAACCTGTAAAAAAAAAAAAGGAAAAAGTCAATTATAGTTTAATAAATGACATTGTTATTAAAGATATGGACGTTTGTTAATTTTGCCATCTCTGTCAAAGGCTCCCTGTGGGGTTTTATACCTCTAGTAGCGGGACATGCTGAGATATGCTACATTGTACCTACAAAGGCAGGGAAGAAGGAGTCTGCACACTGAGAAAACACGCTGGACCTAAAATACTTTAAAAATCTGCTTTGCAAGTGTTATATGTGGAAGGATATATTCTCAACCGTTAGACCTCAAGAACACACTGAATGCAAACATAACTCTTTGGGCTTCTTTAGTGTCAAGAGGCCCACAAATATTTAGGTTAAAGACTTGACAACAGCAGTCATGTGTCGTGTTCGTGTTTAGACTTTGTTAATGAGGCAACAGCATTCATGGATCATGTGCTTTGGTCAGGTTAGGTGGTCTATAAGTCACCAGATACATCACATGATTAACTTTTGCATGATTAAAAAAAAATCTGATCCAGCAGAAATTCTTGGTGAGTCAGTTGATTCACATCTCTGATTGTCTACACCTATACAAGACGTTTAATGAAGCGTGACCTTTGTTTCCCGAGAGGCTTTAAATGACTGATACCAAACGACATTTGTGGGACTGAAGATTAGCTGTGTGGTTTTATTGCAGCTTTATTGTTCTCGCAGAGAACAGAGAAGCACACATAAATCTTGGTTTGACCTGCCTGGTTTCCTGTCTCTGCTATATTAACTGTCTTTAATGTGAACACCCTCACCACAGGCTCTGACCTGACCTGACAGGCTCTGACTGACTATCAGCTGTATTTGTTTTCTGTTAACCACTGACTGTCGTGTGCTCATTGCAGGAGCTCCCTCCATACCTCTGCAAGCTGGGTGTAACTTTTCAGAGAGGTGAGCATCACATATACTTGACTGCTACAAAGCTAACATTGCACACACACACACACACACACACACATGCACACGCACACACACAAGCACTCAAAGACACACAGATGCAAATCAGCATCATCATTGGTCAGTATGTTCCTCAGGGGTTGTGTGTAGGAATACTGACTTTATGTAATTTGCTTTTGACTGATAATTTTTTTTAATTTGAGTCTGACCTGAAGCTAACTGTTATTTTGACTTGTCCTTGTCTGTGCAGAGTGTTTCTGTGAGGGGGGAGATGACAAACGCATTCCTCTCCTCAGGGACGTTTTTGATGCATTTCCTAACACTGCTGTTAACATTGACATCAAGGTCAACAATGACACGCTCATCAAAAAGGTGAGTGTGTATGTGTGTGTGTGTGTGTGTGTGTGTGTGTGTGTGTGTGTGTGTGTGTGTGTGTGTCTATTTCTGTTTCTGTGTTTCCTTGTGTTGTTTCTTCTTCTGGTATTAAACACAACATTTCTTCTTCTTTTATTTTTATCAGATTTGTTTGTATTTCCTTTAAAGCAGCATTAATGGTCACCATAGTGAATCTAAAGTTATGCATAAGGTCAGTCAGGCAGACGTTAAAACGAGGATCCATCATTAACATTTTGCCCCAGTGTCCTGAAAAACTGAGGAGGCTTGATTCTATTAAAATGAAGTTTTTACGTATTAATTTAAAGGACTGCATGCTCCTCAGTAGTTGTTATTTGTCAGTAAGCAATATCATGGCATCATCAAATATCTGATTCATGCCTCACATCTGGGCATCATCCATTTTATGCAGTTCCTGTAATAATGACTATTTAATCCTTTCAGGTGTCTGAGCTGGTTGTTAAGTACGACAGAGAGCATCTGACTGTGTGGGGCAACGCCAGCAACCAAGTTGTAAAGAAGTGTTACAAAGAGGTACAGTTATTACATGAATTTAAAGCTCACATTACTTTCAGTCCAGTCAGAGTTAATCTCCCTTAAGTAAAGAACTTGTTACCAGTAATATTATTTCCATCTAGAAGGCCTTACATTCAGATGTTATGTTTGTGTTTTGTAGAACCCTCATATTCCAGTGTTGTTCAGCCTTCCCAGAGTGTTGCAGCTGTTAGGCCTCTTCTACACTGGCCTGCTGCCCTTTGTTCCCCTCAAAGAGCAGTTTCTGGAGATCCCCATGCCTTCTATTATCACCAAGTAGGTGCACACACACACACACACACACACACACACACACACACACACACACACACACACACACACACACACACACACACACACACACACACACACACACACACACACACACGCACGCATATAATATTCAAATTAAATAAGTGATGCATTTGTCAAGCTTTTGGGGAAAAAAAACAGTTTACAGGAAAGGTTTCTGACAGCAACATGCATCAGCACTCAGTATGTGGTGACGTGACTACAGTTCTAGTTGTCATTAAGATACAAAAGTAACACAATAATCCACCAGAGGTGATCATTATCAGTCTTCCAGCACACAACATGTGGGGGTGTAGGTTGATAAGTTGAGGCCTGCTTCAGAGGGATAGTGATTTCTTTCCTTTTTACTTTGGCTTAAGTCCCAGAATGGAAATCAAACATGACACCTGTCTAGACATGCTTATTTTTACCCCTCTCTTGTGCAATGCTATGACGCTGAACTTCCAGAGGTTGCTGTTGAAATATTTCCCTTCCAGCTCCGGTCAATGAGCACTCAAGCATCATTCGATTAGTGTCAATTTGAAAGACAGACTGAAGTAAATAAAATAAAAACAAAACTACTGTAACATTGTCTGTTGCCACTGTGCTGCTTTCTACTGTTCCCTGTTTTCAGGTGCATTCATGACATCACAGCAATGCACCTGAAATAAACAGAAAATCATATTCATCTACTGGCAATGGGAAAGATGTCAGTCACCTATTTTTTGCAGGTTTATCTGTTTAAAACACCTGCACGTACATTGAAAATGTAAAAGTTCGGTGTAAAAATGGTATGTTTGACATGAGTGTCACAGGGTTGTCAAAGTGCTGTGAGTTTCAGAGAATGAGCAGATTTGGGCATAAAAACTCTCACCAATGGCTACATTTGTGAAAAATGTAACGATTATTATGGACCTTGAAAATAGAAGTTGACAATTTTATTTATGGCGACATCTTTTGTCCTTTTAATCAAATCATCTTATCTGTTGATTAAGGTCAAGAGATGTTTTCGAAATTTGTCAGAACCTTGGCTTGAAGTTGGTGTTGTAGTGGGTTTTTAAAAAGTTACAAAGTTTTACTTTGTTTTCTTTAATTAAATGTAGTTCTTTAATTTCTGTTTTTTTTAAATTGCATGAGATTTAATGGTCGCCTCTTATACGTGTGTTCTTTCTGTCTCTGAAAGACGACCTCACTCTCTAATGAAGTTATTATAAGAAACATTCACACCCTTCGTGTGGAGAGGGTGTGTTCGTGGATTGTAAGGATCAAGGTCGCAGAGAAGATTATCGTGCTGAACATTATTAAGGATTAAAAACAATTACAATTCCCCCCTCACACACTCTTAAAGTTGTGTACGCGTATCATCAGTCTGTTATGTTCAATGTGCACGACAGGTTATTATGTGATGAAGCGTTGATGTTGGACACTTTTGACACTTTCCCCCCAGCCTGTTTCATTTGCGTCTACTTTTGTTAATGATGTCTTTGAATGAATCTCAGCAGAAAATGTGTTGAACTTGTTCCACGAACAGAGTAAATGCAGCTGATCATGTTGCACTTCCAATAAGTGAAAGAGCATTGATTAGTGAGAAGTTTATGCAATTTATAACATGCTTTCACTTGGACGCAATTTGTTGTCAAGTGTGACTGACATCAGTGGGATGTCACAAGTTGTTTCTTCTGTTTTTTCCAGAATTAAAGATCCAAACAGATTAACTAGGAGTCAGCGAATCATCACCTGGCTTGCCGACAGGTAAGTCACTAATTTGTCAGAAGTTATGAAATCACTCTGTCCTCTTTTCCCCTCCATTTTAATTTCAGAGTACTGCATGTTTATGACTCACGGTTTTAGATTTCTACCCCAGTTTAGCTGCATTAACCTTGTATTTTTGTGTTTTCCCTGAGAAGTTTTAATATTTAATATTTTGCCAAACAGGGACACAAGAAAGAACTCTGAGACTTCATTATTATAAAATGTATTTTTACATTTATATGGCTACACTTCTCTCTTGCTCTGCTACACTTTCAGTTTCTCCCTGCAGACGAGTATTTTTTTTCTTTGCAGGTTGCTGATGAGGAAAGCTCTGTTTCAGCATCTGACTGCCAGGGGAATCCAGGTAAAACTGCTGTTATGCACCATCCTCACAAATAATTGAATATGTAGTGGATGCACATTTTGTCTACTTTTGCCCATTCTTTGAGCTCCGGAGCTATTGGCTGTTGCATGCTACATTACTGAATGAGACAATGGGTCACAAAGTACAATCAAAATGACCTGACGCAAGTTGGGACAAGGGATCCAAGTTGTTTGTGCACTGGTTTTCAGTGAAAAAAAGCAAGAAAGTGTGAATGAAACAGTTACAAATATTGAACACCTTGAGTGAATCTGTTGTGATAGAAAGGCTGTTATTGTGCCCACTCCATACGAAGATATACATGATGAGATTGGGTTCAGAGAGCTACTGCGAATGACAGCAGAGGAGTGAGGGAGAAAAATGAGGAGCGCCTGCTCTCATTGGCTGTAGCTCATTCCTGACTCCCCAACACGTCAGCAACTCAACCAGATATTCAGTCTGCTGAATATCCAGCTAACATTGGCAACGCGACCTCCCAACGATCCTCTGATCTGGGGCCTTATGTCAACAATATACAAAAGTTAAGTGTACTAATCTCGCAGCTCAGCCAAAGAAGACAAACGGCATTAATGTTTACATTCCGCGGTGTCATGAGCACAAGCCTCTCGTCCATCAGTGGATGTATGTTTCCTTCTGCGCTACTGGTTCTGTTGGTGAGTGTAGTTCAGTAGCTAAAAAAAAGCTCCTACATGAAACTGCTCACAAGAAGGTCTGTGGATGATCTTGACTGACTCGGTCATGATTTCTGGAAAGAGACATTACTGTTCAGTTTTTAAAATTTAATTTTTGGGGCATTTTGCGCACCTCAAGCCGAGTTCACTTATATTTGAGAGAATGCAACAATATTTCCAAAACTATGACAGCTCACACCAAAACAATCTAGATGGATAGATAGCATTGTGGGTAAGAGGAACTGTCCCTTTAAGTCACTCTATTTGTATTATCTTTACCTTCAAGAATGACTGATATCAATACGGAGCCCATTTGAGTGCTAAGAGCTATTTGTTGTGGTTGCAGTGTTGTGCTGTAGTTAAAATAAGAGCAGTTACTGGGAAATGTCCAGTGTTCCTCCAAGTTCAAAAATAGGCTACAGTGACTTCAAACACTGCTGTTAAGAGTACAGGCGCATTCTTGAACCTTGTGTGACTCCCTCCGCTTGTGTGATGTGTGTGTGTGTCTGTGCGTCTTGTTTTAAGGTCTACATTTGGGTGCTGAACGACGACGAGGACTTCCAGAGGGCATTCGACTTGGGAGCCACAGGAGTTATGACAGATTTTCCCACCAAGCTTAAAGACTTCATGGACAGGAATGGCATTTCAAAGCCCCAGTGACCTGCCAAAATCTACCTCAACTCTCCCCCCCCCCCCCCCAGTGATTATCCTTCAACCTGACCTGACCTGCCAAACCAGGCCCCCCCACCACACACACACACACACACACACACACACACACACACACACACACACACACACACACACACACACACACACACACACACACACACACACACACACGCGCCTACTTTCATGCATTCCAGCAGGGCCTATCTCGCACTATGTTTCTCCATCGTGTTTGGCTCCCTGCACTGGTTTGATGAATCAAATCATGAAGTGGTCGTACTGATAACATAAACCATCACATTAAAGGACACACATACATTATTATCTCCTTTGAGATGTGTTTTGGAGTTTGTTGTTCCCTTGCTGCACGCACCACACAATCATTCAATTTACCTATAAAATGGGACAAAATTGCCATTGAAATACATTGTTTGCAAGTCTTATCAGTCTTGGATTTATTAATATATTGATGGCTTTTTGACTTGAAAAGGTTTTTTAAAGTTTACTTACGTAGAAAAGTTATTTTGCTTTATAATGCCTTCAAGTAAATGACAGCGTGCAGTATTACTGCGACAGAGTTCATGTATTATGCTCGTAAAAACACCAGCAAATACACTTCGATGTTTTAATGACATGTCAATTCACCAGAAGCTTTAAAATGTGTCGAGGTTTGATTCTTATTTGTTTTTCTTTTTTTAATCAGACTCACATGCAATAATGCAGTAATGTGTTGTGAGATATTTTTATATGCGCCAGCCGAAAAAGTCGCTGCAGACACAACAGGTGGGACAAGCCACTGCTTTGTATTTACAATTCAAAGGCACATTCAGATAAACTGTGGACTTTTCTGTAAAAAGCAGGTTTTATATTTTTAAAGACAATAGGTTTAATGTTGTATAGCTGTGTTGTTTGTTCATGTGTAGCTGCGAAGTCTCTAGATTTTCCTCTGAATCAAACAAAACGACTGAGACAAAAAATGTTTCTTGTTCCCTTTTCACATTTGACGATGTCGTCGTAAACAGCAATTGAACTCCTTTAAGAAATTTTAACATTTTGAATGTGTGTTTTACAAAAACAGCTGAAGCACTGATACATGTTGAATGATTACTAGATTGCAGTCACTTGAAAGTGAACTGTATTCAAGATGGCAGTTGTTTTGCATTTCCTTGCTGTGGGTAGAGATCATTAGGATTATCATACCACTGACGTCCTCTAATCCAATCTTGTGACCACAGCGTTCGGCTTAGTGATGAATGTAGTATTGCTTGAATGTATTGTATATCGTATGGTCATTTTAAAGTCGAAAAAGTATTGCTGTTTTATTTTCATAGGTTTGTTGTCTGACATTTCGTGCCAGTGCTGTCAATGAATGGTTTCCATGTGTGATGGCTGATAATTGACATCGTTTTGAGAGTACCTGTACATCTAAAAACATTATTCCTTGAAAGAAAGATTTGTGATCTTCCAATCATATTACAGATCTTACATTACTTAGCACACTTTAGAATATTTTTCATTACTTGTGCTGCATGATTGGACAGTTGTTTTGCATGATTCAATGAATAGTTGTAAAGCTGCCGTGTTTTAATTGACTGTGATTATGACAGAGTCAGTGTCTGGGACCTGGCTGCTCGACACTTTATGAAATCACATGTAATTTGATTCAATGCAAGTTGTTGAATAAATCAATAATATTCAGCACTGCAAAACTTTTCATAAGTGGCGTGTGTGTATCGTATAATTTCAACTTGATAATGTTGCTTTTGACCACTTAGGACCACAAATGACATTTAACGTTACATGTATAATACTTTAGTAAACACCTGCAGACTGACAGAAGGGGGCGCTGTAGACTGGAAGGGTGTCTGAAGTTTTCCCCAGTAGCGGAAAAGTTAATGATGCTGGACATGTTTTTGTTACATAAAAACACGCGTCCAGATAGTTTCTATTCTAGTTCATTAGAAAAACCAGTGGAGTATTTCTGTCCTTCCCCTGCTTGTTCTTCTTTCATAAAAACGTCCACATAGTGTAGAATTCATTAAAAAAATAAAGTTAAATTCTAGTGATCTTATTGGTTACACATTTCCGCCCTCGGCCAATAGGCTCAGTGTTGCTATGCCTTATCACTTAGCTGATTGGCTGACACGGCTGTCATTTATCCACACGTCAAGCGTGATCCTTTTTTTTTTGCCAAAGATCGTCAACTTGGACTTCAAGATAGTTCACGTCCTCCGGAGTGTACGTTAACAACACAGATATAAAACACTAGATCACAGCGCGTGACCTGTCGTGTTTACCGTGGACTTGTTGCCACTGGGTAATCTCATGAGAAGTAGCTGTTCTCTCGCCACGATTATCGAAGTCAGAAAGGCAACAAACGACCGTTGAATTGTATGAAAAAGTAGTGTGATGGTGGTTTAGCTAGCTTCTCTGCTGCAGAATGTAAAAACTCCTACACCGCACAAACTACGTCTACATAATAAAAACAACATGCGGACAATCTAATTCGCAAAGCGTTTATTCATTTAATAAAAGCAAATGCAACACATGGTCACGTTAAACATCCGTCACTAAACTCAACTGAGCGTGCGCCACAGGGTGTTTGACCTACTATATTTACGTGTCATAACGGTGCAAGTAAAATGCGTTTTGATCACGACACCAAACACCTGAAGGAAACATAAATAAATCAGACACCGGACAGAAACCCACCGAGTCCTGTTTAGTGAAAATAACCCGTCTTAACTGTGTTACGGTTTCTTTGCGTACACGGAAGTGCGCAGGAGGGAATCCTCTCGCTCCGGCTGGCCGTTTCATCACTCTCTTCCTCTGCCTCTTCTAAACTCTGCTGGGCATCATTGCGCGTCAAAACATTGCGTCTATGTAGGACTTGCCAGGTCCAGAGAGAAGAGAGGAAATTTGCCTGGGAAGGAATGCGAAAGGGGGTTTAGGATTGGCGCTGCCACGAGGAAAAGCGAGGAGGTGCGACATTTTCTAGGCTACGCGGAGATCCGTTTTTTCTTCCCTTCAAAGGTAAAAACGAGTTCCTCTGCGTTATTTTTCCACTATGGTGCATTTGTTGTCACGCACTGTTATTGTATTGCTCTGTGAAGCTTATTCCTGCGTCGATGCACTCATGTGTACAGCCCGTCCAGTACTTTTTAACCGAGGCAACTTTTAATACCAGACCAGAGGCACGCATGCTGTAATAAAACAATAATAAGACAAGTTTATGTGTTGTATGTCACGTGTGTTACATGAAGTCTTCTTCATGCCTGGACTGATGCCTCCTTCGTGGATGTGATGCTCAGCTCTACTCCGCAGTGGAGCCACAGTATCCAGCTCTTGTTATGAGGACACATGCTGTTTGTGGTGGCAGTCCCGCACGTATGCGCCATCATTCCCGTGCGCGCGCATGGCCATCGTGATGCTGCGCGCGTCAGCAGCGATCGATGCGGGATATCGTGTTATGCGCTGGTGTGATCATAAACTCTGACGACAGTCACCTGATTGGGATCGATCCGTCAAAGTCACTGCAGATGTTAAAGCTTTCCAGTATGGGTGGCGCGTGTGCGCGCGCGCGCGAGTGTGTGTTTTCAGCATTGCTGAGCTGAGGCATCCCCGCCATCTGTGCTCCGTGTGGTGGCTGAAGTTCTGCCCCAGATGAAGTGCGCCACTGCCTGTGACCTGATTCATCTCAATAACCACACACACCTACTGTAAACCTCCAACCCGCTCGTTTTTTGTTTATTTATTGACGTCATGTCACTCTACCATCCCATAATAGTCAGTGACAGGTAGGCCAGCAGGTGGAAATGCTGCATCCCCCCCCAAAAAAAAACATCCACTAAATGAAGTCCACGTGCAAGCAGTTTAAGAACAGACATTTTTTATCAAGTCACAACCTTTGCACTCATCCAGATCCATTTCCATAGCAGAGCGTGCAAGCAGATGGTTATTGATCACGCGAAAGGGTCGATACACAGGGATCGAAGATGGTGTTCAGGCTCTTGTAAGTTGATCCTTCACAGGCAGGACTTGTATACATAAACAAAAGTTGTGTACCATGTGCTGTGTGCCTTCAGTTTCACAGGTCTGAGTCTCTTTGACACCTCACCCACTTTGTTTTTTTTAACACTTTTTATGACACATTCGCTGTCAAGCCACACGCTGAAAATGTGATAGAAAGTAGATGTGAAAGGAGTCTTTGAGTTATAGCCACAATAAACAGGCAAGATGATGAGCATTCAAGAAGTTTTTCCTCCAGGCTTTTTAATTAAACTCTGTCAGGAAATACAGCACCTGAAAACAGGCTGCTGAGGACAACAGAGAGGCAGGCAGAAGAGAATTAGAAGTGAGTACAGATCAGGCATGGCAACAGTAACCAGACACACACACCTGGGATGCAGGGACATCGCTCAGTGAGATTTGATATGATGGGGGTGGAGGAGAGAGGAGTTTTTTTTTCCCTCTTCTAGTCAGTGATGTCATGCTGCTGTATGCTGCTGGCCTCGGTGTAAAGACTGAATGGAGAACAGCATGAAAGTACACAAAGTACAGAAATCCTGTCGATGCAGCTTGTGGGCAGCATGGCACACACAGCTCATCCAGCGCCGAAGGGACACACACACTTCTTCTTCTTCTTCTTCTTCTTCTTCTTCTTCTTCTTCTTCTTCCATCTTTCTTCCTCTGCTCATTTCATCAACTCCCTGTCCCTGTCTGACTCCCATCCTCTACTCCTCCTTCGTCTTCCTCCTGCTCTCGATCATTGTCAGGAGCAGCATCAGCAGCGGCAGCATCAGTGCGTTACATAACAAAGGTTTTTTTGTTGGGATACAAGGGCCCTTTTGGCTGTGGAGACTCGTGGCACGTAGCCTTTTGTGACGACAGTCAGAAATGACCAGAATGGACAGCGCGGTGACCTTAAGCGACCCTATCGGCAGAACTGATGAATGGGCAGAGCGACAGCAGACAAAATAAATACACAAACAGGCCGAGAGGCGTAGCGACACACAGAGAGAAGGAGCATGCTCGCAGGCAGGCTGGAAGATATAAATGATAAAGGAGGGACAAACACCAAAGACAGTCTTCATCTTGATGTGTTGGTTGTGATAACAGCTCCTCGAGTCATCTGATCATTTACGCAGTTTGTTATTCTGTCAGAGAGCAGGCCTTTTTTTCAGGACGTGACTCTTTACGTCAGCCTTTTACAGCTTGTCAGCGTCCTCGTTTCCACAAACATTGATGCCCTGCAAAATGATGTCCACCCACCAAGACGAGTGTAAAATGTCAAACAGCTCCACAATCCAGCCTCCAACAGGTCACTATCATGTGTATAACGTGGGGGTTCTTGTCTTTACAGTCAGTCACAAGAAAATGTGCATGAAACAAACCAAAATAAGCTTTTTGACTGTATGAAGGCCTTCAAAGAAATATGGCCAAATGAGTCAATTTTAAGTCTGCTAAATTAATTCCACTGCATCCGGCTGCAGCTAACAATTATTTTTATCATGAATTCATTTGCTGACTCTCTTCTTGGTTGTTTGTCATCAGAAAAGGCAGACTGGCTGCTCGTCACAAGTTCCCAGAGTCTTAAAACGTCTTGTTTTGCCCAACAAACAGTCAAAACCCCAAAGATATTTAGTGTATAATGCTAACAGATAGAGCACATTTACATAACCCCATGACAAAAGACACAAACACATGATTGATAATCAAAACATCGACTACAATGCAACGTTTTTAATCACAAGAGTAAGAGAGGTATCAGTTTTCATCCAAAGCTGCTGTTGTGATGGAGTGACTCTTCAGAGATAATACGCAGAGAGGACTCTACAAGGATTATGTATGACCCGTGAGATGATATGCAACACGTGCAACACTATAATCCAGCGCTGATGTTGAAGGTCTGTCCGCTAAGGTCACATTAGTGCCATGATGCACTTTGTATCAACATGCTGATAGAATAACAGCCTCTCAGAGAGCGGAGAGGTTGAGTCTCGCGCCTGATAGACAGCTCTTCGTCCGTACACCACATTAAATATTAGACTTTTAGCCTGAATGGGCCTTCTAGCAAATGTGGCTTAGAAGGAGAAGCTTAAATTTAATGTAATTAAATTTGAAGCTTAAGTTTGGAGCTTACATTCCCAGATTACCTACAAGACTAATTACTGAGCTTTAATCAGGCAGCTTTGTTCAAATTCAAGAGATTTTCTTGATTAATTGCTTAATTAATTGGTCTATGAAATGTTTTAGTAATGCCTGTTGTGTCTAAAACTCATCTATGTGTTATTTACTTACTCATATTTTATCATATTCATCATCATTTAGGCTCCTGTCATTTAAAGACCCGCATCCTGAATACCTACTCTGCTCTGATTGGTCAGCTCTCACACGCCTGAGCTAGCACTGCTAACAATAGCAGAGCGGCTGCGTTAAATCAATTCTTACGGGACAAACTAGCCTGAGAATGAGGCATTCAGGAGCGGTGTTTTTCTGTGGGAGAGAGGAGACTCTTTAATTGTGGACATTTTTTTTTAAATTTTCAACATCTTTCAAATGCACAAGAACATATATAACACTAAAGAAAACCCACAGCTGCCAAATATAAAAGAATAAAGTGACCAACATCTGTAATAAAATAAAAGGCTTGTCAGTGTATCAGTTCTCAAAGGTCTGGATGCTACATAAACTTCTGCCTTGTCCTCAGTCCTGAAATGACCGAGAGGATAAAACACTTAGGGTCAATGTGTGTGTGTGTGTGTGTGTGTGTGTGTGTGTGTGTGTGTGTGTGTGTGTGTGTGTGTGTGTGTGTGTGTGTGTGTGTGCATTTCAGGGGTCAATTCAGACAACTGTACTGAGCGTGTCTTTGTGCCCCTATCCCACGCCGCTGGCACCGAGTCAGAGAAGAGAGAAAACAAGGGCACGTCTCACTGCCTTATTTATTTATAACCCGCGGTCCTATCCCATCAGCCCTGGAGAACTTTATCAGCCTCCGTCCGATGCTAAAAACAATCGCAGTGAAGTAGAGAGGCCTCTCTCTGTCTTTCTCTCTCTTGCTCTCTCTTGTTTGTCCTGGACTCACAGAGGCCTCCTGCTCCCATTCAGTATTTTATTAGTTTTTCCAGATGGTTTAGTAAAGACAGGCAGGAAAGAGAGGAGACAGAATGGGACAGCATTATGTGAAGGTGATGAAACGACTCATAAAAACAAGTTAGTGAATATTATAGAGTCATAGTCCTTTTGAAGATGAAGAAAATATAGATTTGATCTAATTAGAAATGTCATGTTTTAAATGAGAACAGGCCGGCGGACGATGAAACATCCTGATGTCATGAGGTCGTAGAGCTGAGGGGAATAAAACTGCATTAAATTTGGTGAGAAGTTGTGTTTAGCATCAGCTGAAATCCCAATTAAAGTTGCATGAAGCAATAAAAACAGAGATTATGACTGCACCACAAGGTAGAGAGCAGAGGCCGCGAGCCATTTAGTTTCCCCTGTACAGTTAGTCAAAACACACCCCTGTCCTCCTGGCCCCGAGCCTTTGGGATGGCTTCCCAGGCCAGCTCACTAATCTTCTCAGTCACCAGGGCACACCAGCAAAAGTATTTTAAGGGCTCCGGTCTATTTGGATATCATGGAGCGAGCAGAGCACGATCCTCACAGTTGTGCTAGGCTAAGCAGATTATCTCTGCAGCCTCATAGACTTAAACACAGAATGTGAGCTAGCCGTGCTGCCTGTGTGCTACTGCACTGCCGAGTCAGTGCCGGATGGTCCGACCGCACATTGAAGGGTGACAGCCCGCAATGGATAATTATTTTCAGTTTCAATTATCTGCCCCGTGTTTTTTCAATTGGCTGATTGATTGAAAAGTGGCCATCAATTCAAATCCAAGCGGTAATTCATTTACAATGACATGAAACAGAAGAAAGCGGAAAATCCTCATATTTGAAAGGCCGGAACCAGGAAATGTGGCTCAAGCAAGACTTAAGTGTCTAAAGCCATGCCAGGAGCTCTGTGAGGCTGTATGCACATTGATCTTAACGTTACATGCTGATATTTAACAGGTATGATGTTGTCCATGTTCATCACCATAGCTTGCTATGTTATCAAGCTAATATTTGGTTACTGGCATAGACAAGGGCCAGCTGAGGCAAATGGGAATGTCATGGCAACTAAATTATATGCATCCCTGTCAGTTTCATTGGAATGAGCAGGGCTTAAACCATAAGTGAGCTAACAGGAAGTAGTTTGAGAGGTTTTTTATTAGTAAACTTTTTACAGAACAGCCTCAGAATTTAGCTTCAGATCAAAATGTTCGATCAAAAGAGGAAGAGAGCTATTAGAAGAACACGTTTTTTTACAATCAGCTCATAAACAAAATACAATTGGGCAAATATAGATGTTGATGGTTGACAGTGGCATTAGAGCGAAAGTCAACGAAATACTAAGTCAGTAGGATACATCCTTTGAGCATCATGAATGTCTCTGCCCGATAGTTGCCGAGATATCTAGTCTGAACTAAAGTGGAGGACTGACTGACAGATCAGTACTGCTATCTGCAGAGCTAGGCTGCTAACATAGCTAAACAATACTTAAAGCTACATTGTGTAGGATTTCTGGCAGAGATTAAAAATGTAATTCCTAATTCAGTTTTTGTTAGTGTGTAATCACCTGAAAGTCATCTAAGAGTCGCTGTGTTTTTGTTTTTCCAATTTAAATTAGAATGAAAGTTTTAGAGGTAGCCAGTCTTCTTTAGCTTGAGTCAGCCATATTGCACTGCCATGTTTCTACAGAAGCCCAGACTGGACAGAGCAAACTGGCTCTAAAGAGGGCATTTTCCTTTGTTTCCCCTACATGCTGGACCTTAGTAATTATCAAGCTAGTTCTCACCTCCTAAAGCAGAGTTTCTTCACTGTGTTCAGCTTGAAACGGAAATGTGAAATGTTGTGACTCAGCCTCATTACTAATGCATGGCATCTCATCACCCCCTGGCTCTTTGAGGTTTTAAGAGTCTCACAGTCGCAAGCAGGTTGAGGAGCAGACTGTAATCCCATCAGCAATTATACACCTGTGGCTCAGTCTAAGGAGGCAGCTGTTACACAACCATGTAACCATTATCTCCTCTTCTATCCTCCCTGCGCTCAGGTGTTCGCCTCCCAACCCACCGCCCACCACGGCCCTCACCTGTGTGTTGCGGTGCTTCCCTTGTGAGCCGACCTGGGCTGGCAGTCCCTTCTTGCACCGCCCGCCAACACCGCCCATGGTCAGAATGACGCGCTCCAAGACTTTTCAGGCGTACCTGCCGAGCTGCCACCGAACCTACAGCTGCATCCACTGCCGAGCTCACCTGGCCAACCACGATGAGCTCATCTCGAAGGTCAGCGGCCGCAACCGCGGCGCTCTGAATAGCTTTTGTGTCTTTTAATTAACAGCACAGTTAATGTTACAGAACATAATTAGAAGCATTAACAGCCATTTAAAGGACAAGAGTTTAAGATAAAAGAAGAAGGAGAGCGGATGAGGAATTATGAAAATAAACAGCAGGCTGGAAACATCTGCATGTCTTTGTCAGCCACCGCCACATTATTTTCTGTTTATGGATTATATTATAAGCTGGTTAGTGAATTGGATTATGAATGCACTATCACTTTTTCCATGTGCGATTATGACAACGCTCCTCACCTGCGTACAAAGGCCTTCTGTTGGTTGTAACACAGCCGCACCTGCATAAATCTGTTTAATGTGTCTGTTCAGTCGCAGCTTTTGTGTTGCGAGAAAATGACTGCGTTGCTTGTCGTAAGAACACCTATGCATTAGGGCTGTCACTGGGAGGCTGTGCACCATTTTTAAGCATTTACCAAACATTTCTCGACAGGTTTGAAAACAGGAGCTTCTTCTCTAGTCAACATGTGGGCATTTTTTACGAGAAAGCCAAACCAGAGATCTCATTTGACTGCAGCGTTGTGGCAATATAGCAGCATTCCTGTGTAATTTAATAGAGTTGTGACGCCGCTTTAAAGGTTAGATTCTTGTTCCAGCTGTTTCATCTTTGTCTCATCTTGTCTCCGCAGTCGTTCCAGGGCAGCCAAGGCAGAGCCTACCTGTTCAACTCAGTGTAAGTACTCCTCTGAATTCACATTAACCCACTCGTTCGCAAGCACAAGCTGAAGTTACGTTGTGAGGACAAACACTCCTGCATGCCAGTTTTAGACAGGAGACAAGCGATCCAACATGCTTGGGTTAATAATTCAGATTGCAGCACGCAGCAGTTGTTTTTGAAGCCCTGGTGTGTAGATGGAGCCAGCCTGTGCCTTAGCGAGCCGTCATTATCGGCTGAATTGAGTGTGAAAATTAGGAGTCCATGCACCGTGGCCTAGTGCCCCATCAGTATGCGCTGTGTGAGTGGGTGTGAGGCGGTGACTCACTCTGAGCACATCATACACGACATGCAACTGAGCCACTCGAGCCACTTGCACAACACAAATTTTTTAAACTTTTGTTTCTCTCTCTGCTCTCCCCCCCTCAGGGTGAACGTCGGGTGCGGCCCAGCAGAGGAGAGAGTTCTGCTCACAGGCCTGCACGCTGTAGCAGATATCTACTGTGAGAACTGCAAGACGACCCTGGGCTGGAAATACGTAAGTGTCCTCGGCTGATTTGATGCACGGCACCAATAACTGCATCCAAGGTTAAAGGATGATAAACTGGGAGGTTGTTATTATAGCGCACCCTAATTTTATTTGGACCCTAATTACATTTGGACCGCCTCTTTTCTCAGGGTCAGTGCAGCGGTATTGGCTGTGGGCTGAATGAATTATGAGATAGATTTTTCCAAACAGACGGAGACAAGGAGGAGTCTTTGTTTATCTCGTGTGACTTGTGATGGGTTTTCAGCTGGGTTTTTTTAGAAGTGAAAAACAGCTGGATCAGCAGGAGTTTTTTTCAGATTTGTAGACTTGCGTACACACAGTCTATTCTTAGGGTTTTAACACAAGGTGCCGACTGATGCTACTCTTCATATGGCTGATTTAATTTCTTCTGTTTATTACCGTTGTTTGTGTTGGTTGGTTTGTCTGCAGGATTACACAACAATTACTGAATGGATTTCCATGAAACAGGCTTCAGTGTTGATCTGGATAATGGGACAGATGCAGAATTGATTTTTTCTCACTTTCTTTCAAGGTGCAATATGTAAGAATTGGCCACCTGTCAAATTCATACTCAAAACAGATAGCTGGTAGCATATGACCAGAGTAACCGCTCACCGCTGCTTGATGAAATTTCTGTCATCTTATCAATCCAGCTGAGTAAGGAGACTCAGCAGACGTGAGGCCTTATGTTGAAGTATTCGATGGAGGAGAATATAGCTCCACAGTACATGTAGAAACACAATGCAAAGCTGCCAGTTCTCAGTGGCACTCACTGGTCTGTGACCATTTAACCCATGCTAACCTTGTTAGCCAGGAGAATATGGAGTTTGGTTTATCACATGGAGCCAGTATGTCTCTTGTATGAGATATAGTCAAGATTAAGATACTGGAGGAACAGAATGTGTCTTTGGTTGTCTGGGGTATAGTACCTTATCTCTACGGCTGCCCCAAAACAAACTTCTACTGTGCAGAGGAACCCGTGATCCAGTTGGCCCTCAGGCCAACTCAACCTCCTGAGTAAGCAGAGTATAAAGACAAGTGTATTACTATGAACCTAAGACACTTAACATATGGAAATTCATTTACAGCTGCCATCAGCTATTTAGCCCAGTTAGCCGTGCAGCTAGCAGTTCAGACTGGGTGCTCGGGGACCAGGGGAGTGTTAGTGTTTACACCCCTAGCACAGGAGTTTTGGACTGGGACGGGCCAGCCTTTCTCTGCAACATCCTGTGAATGTGAAAGGTCTAGATAGTCAAAAAGCCCAAAGTCTACACCAACAGAAACTCTTTTTGGCCCCAAAAAAACCCTGAAACGCACCGTCAATAGTCTCGCCATAATTCTGTGATTTTTAGAGATCATGCTACGTCACCGTGTCACACATTTGAAAACCATATTCATGGTAGAAGTGAAGTTAACTAGCAACTGGGAGATGGTTAGCGGTGCTGGCTAAGGTGCATGAGCCGACCAATCAGAATAGACTGGGTATTCTGACTTAAACAGACAGGAGCTTAAACAGAGCTTTTCCAGACAGAGGGGGAATACAGAGCTACAGCACTGGACAGATTGAGAAGACTGATGTATTTTTTTTTTTAGCATTAAAGCATGTAAACATACATAACAAGTAGTGAACCAAAATAAAATTATAAACTTCTAAACGAGAACAATATGTCTCCTTTTAGATTACTAAAATATTAAATTTATTTGAAAGCTCTTTGCAATTATGATAGATAATTTAGGTGTTAATAATATTGACTGAATTGAAAGTATAGTTGATTTGATTGTAACTGTAAAGGCTAACATCAGAGTTTTATATATATATATATATATATATATATATATATATATATATATATATATATATATACACACACACACATATATATATACACACAGCGGGAGTCTCTGTAAAGCTGAGGTAAAGGATATCAAAATACACGTGCAGGTTCTGTTTAGTACAGGCGGTATTTTAAGTTCCTCATCAGGGGGAAATAAACAGGATCCACCCATTTGAGGTGTCTTCATATATTAAATCAGAGTTGAGCATGTGCAGCTGTCACTGCTGAACCCTGTCAGCATGAAGGTGAGAGTGAATGCTACAGGGCACGTGACTATCCTTAGGGGGTTAACACACACAGTATCCTTGTTAGTAGTTAGTTGTTAGTTAGTAGTATTCCTTGACTTTTGAGAAGGCTCCATTGACCAGCGCTCTTTGCCTAACCTCTACCCATTAACATTCACCTCCACGTGTCTAACCTTAAACCTGATTCTTTAACCTTCCAGCCTAAAAATAACTGTTTTTCCTTATGACGCCTGGTGAACACCTGGTGAACCAGCTTCAGAAGTCGATACTTTTCTGGGTAGTTTCTATTCCTGTCATTAGCCCCGACAAGGCAGCGAGGTCACAAGCATACAAACACCAGATAGGACTTAATGGAGGGCTGTCATTAATATCATTTGCAGCGGTATTGGTTTACTGCAGCCGTCAAAGTTCTATTGAGAGTTCTGACCTACTGCACTTCTAAACCGAGAAATCTGATAACGTGCCTCTGCAGCTTTGAACCAAAATAGCCAAAGACAAAACAAGGTACAGACGATCTGCAGCGAAACATGTTGTCTCAGCCTACTCTGTGACACTGTTTTTATGAGAGGCTTACATTGACACAGTTGTTAATAGACTTGGACAGGAAACAGAAGTGCTTTTGTGTCAGTTTTCTCAGCTGGGAAGTGGAAACAGTTTTTTAACAAGAGCTGTGTCAAAATGACTTTTTAAGCTTGGGTTTGCTGCTGTCAGTTAGCAGGGCCAGACATATCCAAATTTGGAGATATTACATGGGAACTGGAACAAACTGTGGTTGGATTAGCAAGCAGCAGCCACAGCAGCTGAACGTGATCATGTGACCACCATGAGAGACATCTGTTAATTAAAAACATACACACGCTTAACACTCTCCTTTAAATCTTTTAGGTGAAATTACGGCTCTTAAATCACCACAAACACAAATATTAAAGGAAGGGAAGTCAGCTTGAGAAAGAGTCAACAGCTACGCTAACAGCTCTGTGAGGCTGTGCTTTGAGTTACATGCTAACATTTTTATTATGAAGTACTCCTAATGACAACACTGATGTAGTCTTCTGACACTAAGCAGGTATAAAGTTGAGTAAGTTCACTTTCTTAGGTTAGCGTGTAAGCATGCTAGCATTTACTCATTAGCACTAAATACTATATACAAAGGAGGCTATTCTACGTACAGCCAGGGCTCAGTATTAAGCCAAAAGACAAAAAGATGTAATTTCAAGAAGTCAACATGTTTCTCTCATGGTTAATGTCCTACTTTTTTTTCTGGCTAAATGTGTAGCCTCTGCTGTGCGTAGCCAACTTTGTGTTTAGTTCTAATATGCAAACGTTAGCATGCGAACACAATAAACTAAGACACTGACCATATATAATTCACTATGTTAGTGCTATGTAAGCATTACTGTAATTTCCGGACTATAAGGCGCACCTGAATATAAGCCGCACCAGCCAATTTTAGGGAAAAACACAAATGTGTACATATACAAGCCGCACCCGATTATAAGCCGCAGGTGTTTTAGCGTTTAATTACCATATGTAAAGGCTCGTGCACAGAGGAGATTGTCGGGAAAGAGACTGCTGTTTGGGGAAGCTTCCATTTTATTAACATTTCAACAAACAAGTTGCATATTTGCATAACCTATGACCACGCAAACGTCAACACGCAAGAGTCAGAGACGCACAAACAGACGCACAAAGCTGCGGACTGGTTCGCACGGACAGTTAAAGACAACATGAATGTCATTTAATTCAACTAACAGCGAAGTAAAGTGAGAAACTTCTCGGTCAGACTGACAGACAGCTGTTAGCTCCGTTAGCACCGCCACCTGTCAAACTATGTGTTGTTAGCATAACAAACCTGAATCACTGACGTTGATGACGTCCACCGACAGAACAACGCGTTCCCTCGACGCAGAACTCCGAATGCTCAATGACGGTGTAGGGTCGACGACGTAGCTACGCTGTCGCCGCGACGCAGAAGCATAATAATAAACCAGGCGTTAAAGGTGAGGGACGTAACCTGTACAATCCATAGATTGAGGAGGTCCCCTAGTGGCCGTTAGCTGTAAAAATCCATAAATTAGCTGCACCGTTGTATAGGCCGCAGGGTTCAAAGCATGGGGAAAAAGTAGCGGCTTATAGTCCGGAAAGTACGGTATATAACTTTTTACCATAAAATATCAGTTTCTAAATCAATACCCAATACAGAGGCAAATTCTTAACCCCTAAAAAATCAATTTAAAATCTTTCCAGGGAACCCCAGTATTATGTGGTCAACACGACTGTGAGATGGTGGGAAGTATTAGAGTGTGACACATTGAATGGCCTGATTGACAACCAGTTTGGGGATAACAAAGGGGGGATGGATCGCTTTCTGGTGCAGAGCAGTTCACCTCACTTTTAAATTTGTTACCTGTCTAGTTTAGATACACGTGTTGCTGCTTTTACACAATTTTACCAAGTTTCAGATGAATTCTTGAATCGTTTTGCAGGTGTGCCCTGAGATCTTGGCCCTGCCACTTGTTGTGCTTCGGGCACAAGAAAACAGTAATGATTTTATTAGATAAAACTTGTTTAGACGCTGTTTTGCAATGATTTAAATAAAGGTGTGCATTGAGATTCTGGCTTGCCCTACTGTTTACAGGCTTTTTTTTTTACTGGCATGTCTTGTGGATCCCATTCATGTTTTCCAGGGGAATTTTGTATTACACTTACAGTAGAAATGTTAGCGTGTTACAGCCTGCATAAATAGAGCAGACTCTACATCTGTGTTTGCTCTTGTGAGGCTCAAACCTGTGGCCTGGTTTTCGCAGTTTATTAGTGGTGAGGGACACATTTCTGCCAGTTTAGGGTACGACAGTCCAGTTCTGTCAGAGTTTTAGTTCTGCAGGGTCCTCTGCAGTGTTTGGTGGCTGACTGTTATATAACCAGCTTCCAGAGAGCCAGCAGCAGAGACAAGCCAGGATCAAGGCGAGGATTTTCATAGAAAAAACATAAGTGGGGGGCATGAGGAGTTTTTATTCTTATTTTACATTTGTCCTCTTCCTACTGCCACAGATCATAATATTTTCTTTCCATCTGTCATGCAAATTAAAAGCTGTCTCTCTCTTCTCTCCTGTCCTCTGCCACACCCTCCAGGAACATGCCTTTGAGAGCAGTCAGAAGTATAAAGAGGGCAAGTTCATCATCGAGCTGGCCCACATGATCAAGGACAACGGCTGGGACTGAGGGATGAGCAGCCGGGACACGACCGCAGTGGAGGGGAGGGCGAGGGGAGGGGGGCGGGGGTGCTGGATGACTAGGTGGATGGACAAATGGATGGATGGGAGGGAGGGAGGGAGGGAGGGGGGTCGTGTGTGGTGGGTGAGTGTGTGACTTTGGTTTGGCTGATTTACCATTAACCTCTGTAACTCTCTGCCCATCCCTCCCTACCACGCCTTTCGGTGTACACACAAACGCGCATGAACGCGCACACACACACACGCACACATGTACGTGCGATCGCGCACACACACACATCAAGGTCCCAGACATCCCAGCTTGACAGAGAGACAGACTAGGCAGGCTTGTACGCAGCTAGCAGGACTAGGTGACTGGCCAGCAAGACAGGACGTCTCGTCTTTTCTGTTTCTTTACTAGAACATGATTTCATAGCTCTTAAAAAGGTGGCGGTGACATCTTCATTGTGTGAAGTACTCCACATTGTCCAACAATCACATTAAAATGAGTTGTTAACAGGTCATTCAGTGGAAATGAAGCCAGAAGGAGGCCAGTTGGGCCATCCTGGTGGGGCTCATTGGCCTTGGTCGAAGAGCTGACATGCATTCGCTCCATCTGAATGAGATGACCTAAGATGATTATAGCAAATCCAGCTGATCGGGGCCATGCCAGCTGGGCCAGTGATGAGGCCTGGCGATGAGGCTTGGCACGGAGGCCCGAGCACATGGGCGTTGGGGTGTGTCGGGGAGGGGGTGGATTCAGGGATTGCCACCTACCGGCCCGCTCAGTCACCGTGGTAGATGGGGAAAGGAAGATCCTGATCCACTTACGCAGTGGCTTTGATGGCTTCTGGCTGGGATCCACTCCGTGTCTTGCCAGTGATGCAGCTCAGAGCGATGCAGGGTGGGCCGAGAGTGAAAGAGATACAGACGGACAGCCACCAGCTTGTCCCAAAACCCTCACAGGAATTTGCCCTCGCAGCAGCATAGCAGCTCCCCTCCGGGTTTTATTCATCCCTCGATACATTGATTTGTGTAAAGTGATCTGCTGATCCGTCCCATGTATGTCTGGTGTCGGCAGACACATCGCTGGGTCCAACCTTTGTTACTTGGCCAGATAGAATTACACAACATAAGCGCGTCTCAGGTGAACAACTTTGGCTGGGATTACCAAACGTTTGCTAGCACTGTGAGCATCTGTTTGCTGTGTAAAGGTGACGAGACTCTGTGGACACAACCCCCCCCCCCCAGCTGTGATGCAAGTAACAGTTTGGTGTGAAGGAACTGACAAAAAAAATGGCCAATGCATGACTGGTCTCATGTGCCAAGGGAAAATGCAAATAGTAAAAGAAAAAGTAAGTTATCACTCTTACTGAAGTTACGAGGTATAAACATGATTACATAGGTGTGTACTATAGATACATATGTATAAAAGGTAATATCAATCACTCTTAGGCTCTCTTTCAGTCTGGGATGACTGCTGTTTAACTGCTGTTACACTGATCTTCACTAACCAACCCTCAAAAGACAATATAACAAACCTACTGGGCAACATTATGAAGCAATGTACTGGATAGATATTCCTTTGTTCCTGAATGCTCCCAGATTTACCTACAGTTTCAGGTCTTTTTTTTTCATATTTTCCCCTCCTTATGAAGTATTCCTCGTGCATCACAGGCCTTCGAGTTTGACGCCTGGGTAATATTTGTGGTAACATTAATGGGAAGCATTGCTCAGGTACCTTGATGCTAACTTTTTTTTTTTCTTGCTAAGGCCGGGATCCTTCTTAAAGTGCTGTATGCGTCATTCTCAGATGGAAATGTATTATTTTCAAGTGAGAGAATCCATTACAGCTGCCTCCATCCTGTGGAAATGCAACATTTAACGCCTGCATGAAGTAAAACAAGTGTTCCGACCAGTTTTGTGCTCGGTCCTCATCATGTTTTTTGTGAAAAGAACATTTGAAAACCATGCCATGCTGTAATGTAACATCCCGCCAGTTCCATCCCAGCTCGAAAAAGCACGACGGATCGAATGTGATCCTGGTTTAGAAGAGTAAAAGCTGTTGCCCTGTTTGTCGCACATAGTTTCCCCCAAACATTGCTCAAGAAGTTGCCCTGTAAACGGCGAGTCCCGTTCAATACTCTCCCGTTACAACAAAACACAAGCGTTTAACTCTCTTCAGTAACACTCAGCAGCTGATCACTCAGTCGGAGGCTGCAACACGAAACCCAGCACAACCAAAGAACCCACCCATCAACAATAAATTGACCAAACAAAAGATTTAATTTTGCTTGGGCAAACACGGGGGTGTGTATAGCTGAAAGCCAAGGTTGTGCATAGCCTTTCTCTGTGATTATATATAATGCATTATGATTTTGTAAACAAAAGATCTTAATATATGAATATATTCTATTTACTGTATTCACCAAGAGGATTACCATTCATGTCAACCTCTGTGTTACAGACTGTAAATAGTGTTAATGTATTGTGTTTTATCTATGATCCATACGATGATGAATGAATATGATTTAGGTCATGTCATGCTTTCTCTCTGGTACCCCACATTGGCTGTATGATACTACTTTTTTACTGAAAATGTTTCAATTTTAATGTATTTTGTAAAGGAGGATGCTGATGTTGACTATATATCATTGGATCTTCATCTAATAAAATGCACCTTGATATCTGAATGGAATATAGTGTTGGTTTAATCTCACGAAACCTTAAATCTTTATATGGATGCCATTCACTTTATACAGGGATACTGCAGTGATTTAGCGTTGCATCTTTGTTAAGTTGGGCGACTTTCAAGAAATGCATTTTTTAAAAAGAATGATTAAAATTGATGAAGGAGAGGCTAAGATATCCTGAATTTTAATAAGCGTATTTTGTTTTTCAGAGTCGGAGAAATAATCAGAAAAACAGGTGAAGCTCAAAGAGTCTTAGCCAAAATGTGTAACAGATATACTGACAAAATGTTTCTCACTTCTCCTGCTCCTCCCTTTAATCATTTGAACCGAGCTAGCTGAATGAATTCAATACATACATTTAATTATGGGATTTCAAACCACAGGAAATTGCACAAATGTGTTTTCTTTTTTTAGTCCAGCTGCAGAAATGGCAGCTACTGCTATTGTGCTAAGCTAGGTTAGCTTTAAGCAAAAAAGTTGGACTGATATGATGTAACATTTAGCTACTGTTTTATTTATGTTGTACAGCAAACTAGATTTTTTTTAAAAAAAAAACAGGAAAAGGTTGGCAAATTAACTTTTATCTCACCAGCTAGCCCTAACTTGCGGTTTTATTCAGTTCTTAGGCTAGCTCTGTTTTCTAGTTATGCTAATTTGACATGCTGCAGAATATTTACAGTAAGTTAGTAATATCTAAATCTACCTAACATTAGTTAACATGAGCCACTATTAGCTGCTTACTGGTAGTGGGGGGTAATCGCCCCCTTGGTGCCCCCATGTTCAAAAAAATTCCACCAAAGTTGCCCTTTTGGATCATCTCTGCCACTCAAAACTCCAGTCCGCTGCTGCTGGTGGCCTACAACATATCGGAACAAGTGAACTGAGCTGAGTTATGTATGTTTTATTGCTCAGGTGATCAACTTTTCATTGGTCATTTATTTTCTTCAAAAGTTAGATTTACTTGACTCAAGGTATCATGTGTAAACATTGGAGAACACATTTGAAGATCAAATTCGATGAGTATCTACAAAAAAACCCACAGATTTCTATATAACAATGTTTTTTAATGTCAAGAAGTCAGAATTAGGTCAAATATTTACAGTAGGCTAAGATATCTAAAGCTAGCTAACACTGGTTACCATTAGCCGCAATTAGCTAGCCTGCTGGTTTTCCTCTTTTCAAAAGTTAGAATGTTTTGATTTAAGGCGTCATTTCTGAACCTGGAGAGCTAATCTGTGACATAGATATCTCCTGTTTGCGTTAGGTAATGCTTTGCTTTCTGCAGATGATATGTGCGAGTGCACCTTCCGTTCACTGACGACACCCTTGCCTAATTCAAACACACCGATGATAACAGAAATGGTGGGAGAAATGAGTCATTCACACGCTGAGTGTTGGGTGGATGCTTGTGTGAGCTCACCGGGCTATCATCAGACAAAACGTGGGCCCGGAGCCCGTTGCAACTAAACTGCGATAGCCTATCTGATGGTGACATTTTATTGTCCCCATGGTAACAAGTGCATCATCTGTTACCACTTGGGGGGGGGGACAAAACAAACAACAGCAGCCGCCTCTGAACGCAGAGAATAACCTGAGGATGATGCTCGCCATGTTTTCTGTGAGATTCGAAGACTTGTGTGCGGAGGAGGGTCATGAGTGGGTGGCATGAGAGTCACACCTGTTAGTCATACATTAATCAAGCTTCTCGTCAAGCTTACTCTCCTCTCCTCTCCTCCTCGTCCTACTCCCTTCCTCTCTCTCACATTTTCTTTTGCCTCTCTCATCTTCCACGATCACCCTCCCTCTCTTCCCTCTGTCCTCCTCTGTCTCTCCCTGTTGTGTTGTTTCCACTGATCCTCCTGGACTCATTTCTCTCTCTCTTTCTCTCTCTCTCTCTCTCTCTCTCTCTCTCTCTCTCTCTCTGTCCGACTTGGCTAACCCACTCCAGATATCACTGCAGCAGATGGTGCTGTGTTTGCATTAGGCCAGGTCTCCTAGCAACCCCGTCTCTCTCTCTCTTTCTCTCTCTCCCTCTTTGTCTGTCTCTCTCTGTCTTTCCTAAAACAGAGCAGTGAAGGAGTTGGTGTCATGCACTGTCTGGGTCTGTCATGCCCACCCCCTCCTCTGTCTCTTTTGATTGACCTGAGCGCCTCTCTGCGTTGATGTCTATGTTTACGTCTGCGCCTACCGTCTCCCGCTCGGACACTAAAGTAGGACAGGGGCTGACCGTCTGGATTAGTATACATGTGTAATGATTAAATTTGATGTGAAAATAGGCAAAGCAGGACACAGCAGCCAATGTGATTTGTAACCCTTTGTGACCTAGATTTTTATACAGATGTTCACATATGTTGCAGCAACGGGGAAAGAACACATCTGGGTCACGGTGGGTTTAAGTACACAATTATCCTACATTCATATTTCCTGGTGGCTAAAACATGCAAATGTCTGTTTTTCTTAATTAACACTAAGACAGTGTAGCATCGCCATCCTGGGAGCCGTGCTAATGAAAACACATCATCAGGTCTGCATGGAGAGACGCCGTGGATGCAGTCCGCCAGACTACAGCGCACAGTCTGCTCTGTCCAGACAGGCACACACACACACACACACACATACGCACACACACACAAACACACACACACACACACACACACACACACACACACACACACACACACACACACACACTGCACTCAACAAAGATAGGGGTACATATGAGGACTTGCATGGTGAGTGTCCCGACATGGTCGTGGTTCTTGTCCTTTCGTGCTGCCTCAGGCCTGCAGACAAACTCACACACTCATTGGTTTATCTGTTTTTTTTGTTCGTTTGTTTTTTTAGCATTGGAATTTTAAAATCGAGGGGAGACAGTGGGAGTCAAAGCAGATAGAAACATTATATGTACATTATGTAAGTGTTGAGTTGTCGAAGACATACAAACAGAATGATCTAAAAAAAAACTGAACTCAATCTCATGTGAGTTTAATTATTAATTATCATTATTATTCTTATCGCCAAATATTATTATTATACTCGATCCCCACCCCTTTTCACTTCTTTTTTTTTTATCATAAAATTTTTTTTATCATAAACCCAAAACCAAATCTTACCAAAATTGTAAGATGAGAAGATTAGATGAATTTCCAATCATTGATATCAATGTCATTTTTTAAAATGTTTAAAATAAATTGATTTAAAAATGTGGCTCTAGTCTCACTCAATGTCCCGCCCACAATGCTATCTGATTGGTTACACGTCAGGAGTAATAGCCTATCAACACTGAGTCTGCACTGTAGCCATAGTACCTAAAGTTATTGAATTGGAGTAAAACTTATAATACAAACAGACAACCAACAAAATGTGAGGAAACAACAGAAGCTTAGATACAAACTAAACTAACGAGGGGGCTGAGGTGCAGCCAGGGAGACGCTGGGAACAGGTCAGCCTTAAAGAGGCTGATGTGAGACAGGTGTGGGGGTTAATTAGGCTGTGGAGGAGCACAGGAACACAGGAGGGAAACAGAACACTGGGGTCACAGGTGAGCAGGAAGTAGAAAGTCGTAACAAGACACACAAGAGGATATAACTACAAAATAAACAGGAAATAACTAACCAAAACCATGATGTAGACACAGGATCAGGCTAGCGTTTTCCAATGCTATGC
This sequence comes from Diplodus puntazzo, assembly GCA_963678695.2. NCBI lineage: Eukaryota > Metazoa > Chordata > Actinopteri > Spariformes > Sparidae > Diplodus > Diplodus puntazzo. The sequence continues at coordinate 19,807,936 of OZ023162.1, forward strand.
TAAGCTAAGCTAACTGGCTCAGGTTTGAGAGTAGAATTAATATTCTTGGCGACAGGAAGCGAAGAATCGCAAATCCTCAAACTATTCCTTTAAATGCTCTGTGCTTTTGTTTTTATTGTGGCAACGTATGGTCCTCACAAATGCAGAAGTTCAGGAGCGCACTTCTCACACAGCAGCCTCCCCAGTCTCTAATGGCTCACGGAGTAATCATCCATCATGCACAAACACACAGTCACACACACACAAAACCACCACCGCGGCTCTTCAGCACTGCCTAGGGAAAAGAAACACACAATACAAATGGCAGCCACATACCATGATATGATGTGGCTGGCCTTAATTAATTGCTTTAATTTACTTTTCCAGCTGCATCACACGATTCGACACAAATGCTTCATTATTCTCCTTGAAGATTGTTGACGCGAGGCACAAAGAACAACAGCCCGCTGCTTCACGAGCGCGCTGGATAACTTTTCTGTGTATTTTCAGTAAGTAAAAATAATGCTGTCTCACGTCCAAGCCCCAGACATCGATGATCGATGAGAACCCAAGCGGTGCCCCCAGATGATCGTCTGCAGCAGCATCGAAAAGCTGCCTTTGTGGCTCTTCCTTCATTGGCCTCCGAGGGAAGCAAAGTGCTGCCTGCTTATTTGTTTACTCGGGTAGAAGTGCCCACAGACCTCAGTGGAGATGGGAAGGCTTTTTTCCCCTCAATTCTGTGACCTCATATCTGTATCAGGCACTCAAAAGTGGGCCCAAGGCTGGCTGGAGAGCAATGTGCAAGCCAAGCACAAAACAATGCTTTCAAAGGCCCTCTGTGAGGGAGGCCTGAGTGATGACACTCTGCTGTTCAGAAGGCTGGCACTCCTATTCAGATTAAACCTTCCATACACAGTGAGAGCGTTCAGAGAGGGTCACAATACAAAAGGTTTTTACTTTCAGGTGTCCTCCATAACCTGAATTCCTCTATTCTTCAACGCATCACACAGGTCACAGAATATAGGTTACAATTTCAGTATTTTCTCAGGATTTATGCCATTTAAATCAAATGAAAGGACGCCAGATTTCCAGAAGAAGCTTCCTCTGTTGTGTTGTGTTGGGCAGAGTCTTACCCTTGAAGCCTGGTTCACATTCCAGGGGAAGAAGGTTTCTCCATCCTCAACTTAAAAGCACAACTTATTAAGAGACAAAACCCGTCACAGACACAGTCTGGTCACGCTGCTGCCATCTGGCAAGGGACACAGAAATATCAGCTACCATCACTACACAGCAGCCTCTTTCCGTTCCTTTTTAAAAGGAGTTATTTTGGATTTACAACTCCTTACACAAGCTAAGAGGCAGTTGTTATTTTACTGGCCTTGACTGAATGTGGTTTGGTTTATTTGGCCTCCTAACACAGTGATCCATTGTGACCAGGAGTCATTTCAGTGGGAAGGATAAACCTGAGCATTGAATATAATCCTTGTCCATTCACAGAGGGCCACAGCACCACGCGTCACTTAAAATGAGGCTATAAAACTGCTGCTTTGTCTCATGGGCTACACCTGCACCTTACTTCCATGACAACATCATCCCGTCTCCGGGCGTACAGATGCTGCAGAAAAGACTAATCTGGTGAAACTGCCCCTTCAGTCCAGTTTAATGTATTTATTCTGCACTGGTGACATGCTTGTCAGTATGTTTCAAGTGTTCTTCAAAGTCAAGTGTTCAATCAAAGTCTAACTTGTAAGCAGGAGGGTGAATAAAACTTACAGTGTGAAATAACCCGGGCCTGAATCATGAAACACTAAATAATAGTCAAGACAAAATGATCTTTACTCGCAGAGACTATGATAGAATGCAACGGGTGAAGGTGAGACTCTGCATGTTGGAGCCAGATATAATCTCAGAATTTTTTTCGGAGATTGAGGCTCGATTATAGATGTTGAGAAATGTTCACTCTGCTGCTGTTTAGTTGCGACAGAGTCTGAGGGCTCAGGAGGGCCGATGATGGGAAATGCCGGACTCGTCACAAACACAACACCGAGTCACTCAACCACAGACGTTTATCACATGATGTAAAAGTTTACATTATCGTTACAATCTGTCCTTTTGACTTATCTACGTCTCATCAAATCGCTTGTGTTTACAATATGAGTAATTTTTTGAATCATTTCAGATGAAAACACGAGAGGACGAATGGTTTCTTGATTCCAGCGCAGTGACCTACTTCTTCTCTCCTGTTTCATAATACACACACTAATTCCTGGAAATGTATTGGAAAGAAACTGACCAATTTTTTAAACACGTTTAAATTATCTTCATGCAATTACAGATTTTTAAAAAACCCTTTTGGATAAATGTAATATATCCGTGGACAGAGAAGACTTACGATGAGGAGGTTTCTTAGCTCTCAAAAACTCCAGAAACAGCATTGAGAGTGATCACATTTAAACCTGATTAAATTAAATCTGTTTAAAGCTGGCAGACCTATTGTGCCAATCGAACATGAGGGGGGGGGGGGACAAACTGGGCTTTTAAACAAATAATGAATAAAACACATTAATGAATGAAAACGTGTTGATTCCTGGAGGCCTGGTGTGAGATTTCTGTCGAGAGCGTGTCAGATATTAATTCAACAACTAATCAATGTGTTGAGGACATATTTCTGTGGTGGATGACACAATATTTGATATATTATTTCATCAAGTAGTTATATGCTGTAAAGAACAGATCAGATGTTGTGTTACAGAGGTCCACAGCAAGACCTTTTCTTCCCTCCTGTGCAGCCACACAGCTGACTCCGAAATGGCCGACCTGTACCTGACAGTGTAGCAGCTGATTTAAGGCCTTCGTCTGCGTGAGGCTGCTTGGACCCTGCTGGTGCTCGAGAGCAGAGGGGAGACAAACACAGTCGCTGCTGCTGCCAGGAGACCTGCTGTAAGGCAGCCCAGCCCAGGACTGCAGAGACTATAAATAGCTCAGCCTCAGTCCTTCTCACAGGCACCACCCACCACATTACCCATGTGGCAGAGCAGCAGCAACAGAGCAAAACAAGACTGCACACTGTACCAGAAAGACCAGATCAGAGGCAACCTGCTCGCAGCCGACTGTGGGCACGAAGCGAAGCCAGGAGAAGAAGTGGACAGGTGGTGCTGACGGAGGGCTCGGCTGGTGGAGATCAGCTATCGGTTTCAAAGAATCTTTTAGTTTTTGGGGAAGCAGGCCAAGATTTTTGTTCTGTCATTTGACTGAGAACAACAGTGATCACAAGTTTGAGAGTTTCCCAAACACTCTTAAAGCCGCGTATACATTGTGACAACTCATGCTGACCTTCTGACGGTTCAGTCTGTGGTCTGAACAATGACGTCAGGCAGGTAATGACAAACTACAGCACATGCAGTGTGGAGATTCTTCAGGGTTTAGTCTGTGGTGCTACACTCATCCTTGACATTTCACTCCACTGTGACTTCAGTGGTTCAGGAAGTCAGTTTCATGGAAATGTTCTGTTGCTGCTCTGACAGTATGAAGTCAATACACACATGAATAACACTATTAGTTACAGAACAGCAACTAAGGTATTTGAGCCGGCATGCTAATAATTAAAAAAAGGGAGGAAAACAATGAAGATAAAAGCGTCCAAAGATTTCTCATTATCCATTCTGAATATGGAAATGGTTTCAAAACAGCTTTTTTTCGGTACTGATGATCCGACAGTGAGTCGTCACACGCACTGCTGCACCGCCCACACAGCCCCAGCTCCTCCAGAGGTAAATCGACTTAGATGCTTGATATAATTATCTTTAATAAAAAATACGAATTGTATGCCCTCAGTGTTGTGTCATCTTCCCCTGTGGTATTAAAAATGGTATAGCATATTGATATTGTTTCGATAAATTGCATCAAAGTTTCAAATTCCAGTATCGTGACATCGCTACCCAGAATGTTCTGTACCGAACAGCAACTACTTCAGAGGCACGGCACACCTATGGTGCCCCCCACACAGGTGATGTTCAGTAGCAGATGGGATTGACTTCGCCTTCATTCCTCTGCTGACTTGGTTGCACCCAGGGATCTGTTTTCAGGGTGGGACAGATGACATATTAATCATTCTTGTTAGTTCAGTGCAGCTTTAAACACCTTCAAACTGAGCAGAGGTCTCACCAGTCACCTGTGAAGGTGTGTAGGGCCTTTGTGTCGGGTGAATCTGAACGTCTTGAATGTCTGATCGTTTGTTTTAACATAAGATCTGTCCCTGCTTTGACCCAACCTTCTCTAATAATTCACAGCATTTAACTGCATTCACCTTTCATCTACTAGCTCTTAGATTTGAAGAGTAACATTTGATCTATCCTCAAATGTCCCGACAGTCAGCTGCATCTCTGCAGCAGCAGTTCCTCAGCCTGCTGTTGTTGCCTGAACACTTTTAGCTCACTGGATTTAGTGAAGAGTAAAAGAATGAGAGCTGTTTTGGACCTGAGTCCTGCTCTGTTTATGAGCCTGTTGGTGGTTAACAAGGCACACCTGGTCTGTGTGCCACTGGCAGCAGGTGTGGCTCTTTAACTGTCAGAGAGGAATACCTACCTGCAGTCCAGGTATGTGTCAACAATACAACATGTCATTTCGAAAGTGGCTGTAAGCCCCGCGGTGTGATACAAGATGCAAATAAGCAAGAAGCATTATCACCAGAGGTTTATGATAAGTTGTTGGCATGAGGTGAAGCTTTTATTTCTCTGTGTTACGTCTCTGTGGAAGCCCATTTCTGCCAGTTACAGAAAAGAAAGATGGAAACGAAGCTTCATGATAAAAACATCAGCATTGGGAGTCAAAATTGAGGTTAAAAAAAGTATAATACAATTATGAGAAAAAAATTCATAATTATGTGATTTAAAAACTCATAAAGGAGTTGAAATTGTGAAATAAAGAGTCACAATAAGAGCTAAAAAAAAACTAAATTAATAATTAAAGCTTTTTTTTAAAAATAATTATGACTCAATTAGGACTACAAAACATGAAACTTGATTGTTTTCTTTAACTGGCCTCCATATGAGTCTGCTGTGTTGCAGATCTGACAAAATAAGATGCTTATCAGAAGACGCGGTTGATCCTGAAGCACACTTTAGCCCAGATTAGGGATTTCTGTAATCTCAGCACAGTGGTTTCAGATTACACTGTTTCATTTAGTCCTGCAGCGCCTCCGACACGTTTGTGTGTATTGTGTTGTCCGTCACTTGTGCTGTAATGTGACAGTGTTTTATTTTAAATTGAGTGCCAACAGAGCACTTAAAACTGCATGACTCAACGCTTTTACTGGAAAAAAAGAAGAAATCAATTAGGTGCATTAGGATTTTAGCCCTGCTCTGATGTTGACGGGAGGTTATTGCTCCTGTAAAAGACAGTTATGGAGCCGACAGACAGACAGACACAAACAAGCAGCTGTGTCTGCACTGAAAACATCCTCCATTACGTTAGCGTTCACGTTGTTACCTTTTCTGGTGGTCGGGGAGCTGAAATGCCAGCTTTATTCATTTTCCAAGAGGTCCTCGCAGTGTTTCTGTTGCATTGGCAGATTAAGAGGACTGACTGAAGCAATTTATCAATCAGCGACAGTTATGTAATATCCAGCTTTTCCAACAAAAACACTCCGTGGAGGGAAAACAGAAAGCGTCAGGTGAAAGGGCAGAGAAGAGAACTGTGCTCCAACATCATGACAAAAAGAAAAACACAGACACAGCTCGGTCTGTATTAACGCGTTGAAATATTTATTTTAAAAACTGAAAAAATAAAAACAAACCCACCAACATAGTTTTAGTATATCATACAAAGACATATTTCAATGTTGCTATGTGAGTATTTGTTTCTCTTTGACTACAGTGTGAGGCAGTTTGAAAGGCTGGCTGAGCTGGTAGGACTACAGACACAGACCCGAGAGAGACCAGAGACAAAGAAACAGAGGGGTTAATAATAAAGAACATCTGGGCAAAAATACAACCAAACATCACTCAAGGTGCGCTCAATTCATCTTTCAAGACACTTGAAATAGCACAAAAAGTAGATTTATCTTTCTTTTACGGTCACTTTCGAAATCCAAATTCATAATGAAAATCAGGTACCGCTCTGCCTGGACCTGGCGGTACTGCAGATAATACTCGCTGTTTGGAGCAAAATTCTGAGTAATGAAACCCTTTTAATTCTCTGTCATCTGCTTCTCTAAAAGAATGACTGGCAAACACTATCCGACCAGCATCTGTTAAATAAACCAGTGTCACAACTTCTTTAGATACACAGCTGAAGCGGAGCGTCGAAAAACCTAAGTTGTGTTAAGACACAGTAAGACGAACTCCAGGAGGATCAGCACTGCCATCGTCAGACAGAAAGAAGAAAAAAACTCAAGGCGTGATCAGTCCTCTCACAAAGTCCGCTGGCAACAGGATGAAAGTCAGTCCATCAGTCTCAGGAGGAAAGTCCTGTTAAATAACAACCTCTTATGGAAAAAAATAATTACTTATATTAGTTACATGTGGTGTTCGTGTGCACCATTTTGTATTCCTAATTCAATTAAACTGAATCCTTACTTGGAGAGATGCAAAAAAAAAAAAAAAAGATGCCATTTTTTTTTTTATTTAAAGAAAGCAAACGACTATTTCCAACGATAGAAGGCTTGTAGTTTATATACACAGCTACTTGGTCTTGAAGAGGCGATGGAAGAGTCCACTGTGGTCCTTGTGATGCAGGGGGGGGGGGGGGGGGGTTAGAAAACTGTAGTCGGCCATCAGAAGAGGCAAAATCATCTGACGGACCCAGATAAAACTTGAAACGTTTCATGAATAAAAAGTTTTTGTGCAGCCTTCACCAAAAAAACTGACATTCAAAGTTGGACCGGAAATCTTTTTTAGGACTTCTTTTGTTGCTTCTGTCTGCAGGGAATGAGCGGGTGGGAACAACTTGGACAACGCCGTCAGCAGTTCATCACGCGCTGCTGCTTCTGTTACAAATTTCTTGTAGTGACCACTGACATTTGTAAAAAATATGCACCAATGAGAAACTTTATTTAACAACTATGCTTCGGGAATTAAAGGAAAGGGCATCAGCAGACCCCAAAGTGTTGTTGCTTTTCCTCTGTATAGAAACAAGTTTCCCTCTCGGTCGACCTTTGTTTTAAAGGGGCACTATGCAACAATATTAGCAAAATTTACCCTAACTATGCAGGCTGAAAGTCATTCTGAATGTTCTTTGACACTTTCTGGGTCGTTTAGTCATTGCTACGACTCCCCCTAGCGCTTCTGGGCGGAGAAACGGAACATGCAACTTGCTGCCACCGGTCCGAAGTCAATCCGGAAGTGAGCCGGCGGAAGTATCCCGCCGCCCCTCGAAAATGTAGTCAGATTGTAGTTTCGAAACTGCTTTACGGCAAACACACCCCCAAACATGGAACCGGGTAGATATAAACTGCCAGTTGCAAGGCAATTGTTGTATTCCTCATGTATCAGTCGACTATAAAGAGACCCAAGAAGCCACAGTCGGAGGAACAGAAGAAGAAGAAAAAGGAGCTTGACAAAAAAAAGAGACCAGACACGAGTAAACATAGGACGAGCTTTTGAGGAGTCCAAAACAGGCGCCGACTTGGCCGTGTTGCTGTTGAAATTGTGAGTGGATGAACTTTGTCTTTGCAACGTGACTTGATAGTCTTTTGAACAACGTTATTGCTTGACTGTTTTACTGTGAGCCCTGCATGTGTTTAGCTTGGTTTCTTGATGGCTCGCTCGATAGTTAGCGGGTGTTTAGCGTAGCAGTCACTTGCTACCAAACACGTTTGTTTGCGTTCTGAATCCAGGTTCTTGTTGGTATTTAGATATCTAGTTCGGTCTTTGAATGTCGCATGGTTTGTCGCCTGTATCTTGCGATATGTCCGGCTGAACACAGAGCACGAAGTGCATTAAGTGCCAGACGTGACTCGCTGTTTAGCCGGCCGGCTTCTTAGAAAACAGATGCACATGGTAACGTAGTAGCAGCTAGGTGGGCGGGGGAGGCTCGTCAACAAGTCTTTTCGACAGTGTATCTGCGCCGAAGCTGTAGGGGGAGCCCTGCAGCGAAAAGCGTATGCACAAAACTGGCGCAAAGCTAGAAAACGGCGAAGGAATCTGGTCTGGAAACTGCTGTTGCATAGTCCGGCTTTAACCAAATTAAAAAAGGGCAAAAAACAAAAATGACCCCGTTCCCTTAATGTTTCTCTCTCATCAGATCTACCCACGATGCACTGCTACCTCTGACTGATGTAGCATGAGGTAGTTGGCAGTCTCGAAGCTCACAGGGAGGTGAAGACTGTTAGCAGAACAAAACAATGGCGCTATTTTCCTCTTCTGAAACAACTCCTGGAACAGTTTTAGGAGTTTCCACACAAGCCTCTGTTAAAAAAAAAAAAAAAAAAAAAAAAATGTACATAAAAAAGCGGAAGAAGAGGGTCGGCTCGAGTTAACAGTCACAGGTCGTTACAATGGCGGAGAGGTGAAAGGCAGAAAGTCCAGTGAACCAGCCGGTGAAGCGGCGTGGACTTAACAAGGTGAAAACTCACAGTGAGAAGAAGAGGAGGAAGGAAGATAGAGACAGATAAAGAGCAGCTCGGGCTCCAACAGCTTCAGAAGCTCACGACGTGGAACAGACTCGTTTTTTTTTTTAGTAGGAGAGCATGCATGCCATCTATGTTACACAGAGACATGGTTTTGTGGGGGCTGTGGTGGAGCAGAGCAGACAGTCACCGGTCATCTCCCCTCTCGCTGCTGAGAGCTCGGCCCTTGTGCAGTGCATCCTGGGATGTCTCGAGTAGAACTTGTGCTCGTAGCGTCTCCGCTGGGGCTCCTCGACGGAGTGCCGTTGTTAAGAAACAACGGGGGGAGAAAAAAAAAAAAAGACAATAAATACTCAATAGAAGGGATCCAGTTCACAGTCCTGGGGGAGGTGTGGGGGGGTGTGTTTCTTCCCCCGCTCCAGCTCCCTCACATCCATTTGTTCCACCCTTTGATAGCCCCTTCCAGTCCCCCACCCGGTGCCGTCCTTTTGGGGAAGCTTTTCGGACACGGGCGGAGGTGGAGAAGCGTTTTTTTTTATATAGAAAAGAAGCACCTTTTAATTTGGCTTAGATGACAAAAAGAAGAGAAGAAAAAACGAGGGAGAAAGAGACTGAAAAGTGTGTGTGTATAAATAGAGAGAGGCAGACAGAAGCCGGTCTTCTGGTGGAGGATGAGGGGGGACGACAGTGGCGGCAGGTCTCAACCGGTGCCTGTGGACAAGAAAGAACAATTTTAGTTATCTTCTTTACAGCTCTATAATAACGCAGTATTACTTCATTATTACCTCTTCATCATCAAACCATCACTCCACTATTATATTGTTCTTGAGCTGAAATGTAAAAAGCTACCCAGCACATTTAATGTGTGGTTGCTCTCCTCTGTCCTTACCCTCTTCTCCCTCGTCCCAGCCCTCCGCTACCCCGGCGAGCTCGTAATGTTTCTTCCTCAGCTCGCCGAGACGCTCTCTCTCCTTCTGCAGACGAGTCTCCAGCTCCAGGACCATGACCTGAGGAAACACAAGCACACACACACACACACACACACACACACACACACACACACACACACACACACACTTGTCATTTCCCCTCACAAACCATGCAAAACTTAAAATCCCAAACAGAAGCATCATTGAATCAAACTTTATTCTGCAGTAATCTATATATAGTAATCTTATAGCTACCTTTGATAAATAATTAATCATTCTTCTTTTAAACAAAAAAAGCATTAATTACATCATCTAATTATCTAATCTAATCCTTGCTGGTTCCATTATTGTTCTCCAATTTCCCTCGTGTCCGTGGACGCTCTCTAAAAACCTTGTGTGTGCATTTACAACAATAGACAGTGTGTGTGTGTGTGTGTGTGTGTGTCTGTGAGAGCGGGTCTAGACCCTTCTGTGTTTTCCTTTCAGCCACAAACACAGAGTGAAGTGTTCATGTGTGGTTTGAAATGCATCCTCTCAAAGGATGAACAATGTTGCTCCAGAGTCTAATGTGGAAAACCTTCCAACGTTTTAGACAAACTCACGTCCCATTAATCCTCACTAATTATTAAATCATTCACTCCAAAAATATCTTTCCTGGAGCTAAAACATATTTTAGACACTGGGCACTCAGCTGTAGTGCTTATTATTACGATGTATATCAGCGCCTTTCTGTGCTCCGCTGCTCACCTGTGCATCCATCTCTTGTCGTTTGATCTGTGTGAGAGTCATGCTGGAGAAGTCCATCGTATCTGGACACAAACAAACAGTCCTGTTAAAACACCTTCAGAGTTTTTCTCCCAACGCCCTTAAAACCAGAACAATATTCTTATAAACCGACAGTCAACAAAAATATCTTTACACAGCGAAAACATCGATGACACTGTAGACCAGCAGAGCCTCACTGAACCAAACTAATCTCTCCAGTCAATGTGATCTTCCTCACCTGTCTCTTCTATCTGGGACTTGCCAGACTTGGTGGAGGCCACGACAGCTGCAGTGGCCTGTGTGACGCCGCGGGACGCGTGCTGCAGGCGGTGCAGCTTGGTGCTGTCTTTGTCTGCTTTCACCTGGAGGGGAAGAGCAGCAAGCATCAAACCACTGAGGCCATCCAGTCATTCACGGTCATTCTGCCATTTTCTCCGCATCAAACGCAAGCATGCTTCCCTCATCAGTTCACTGCACTTGTATGGATGCAAAACACGGAGGACTGAAGCTGCCAAAATGCAAACACATGGCGCAATAAATCCATTCTTTGTGCGTGTCTTTACATTTTGAATAAAGAAATGTAAAAGGAGAGTACACAGTAGAGTTTAGATCGGGCCCAAAATATCAAGCCCGACCCGACACGAGCCCGTGCACGTTGTGTCCGAGCCTGGCCCGGCCTGGCACATCAACTGTAATTATGAGCCCGAACCCGATTTAAACCCGACATTTTTTTAATACGTGGGTTGTTATAACTGACGTTCTCAAACTCCATGTTGCACTAAAACTACACAATCAGTGACGCCGGTAACGCGTTCCTCTAATCTGACCACTCTTTTCAGTAATGAGTAATTTAACGCGGTAATATTTCCAAACCAGAAATCAGATTAAAGTATTCAAGTCACTGTGCGTTACTATTATTTTCGTCATTTTCCTTGTAAAAATATATATTTTGCTTTCTTCTTGCGTCTCGAGGAGTGACGTGACGTGCGGGAGAAGTCACATTTTCAGCACGAGGACAACTCACATGTTACACCACGCAGCGACACGAGCAACATGGAGGGAGGAGAGAGATGCGCGTTTTCTAGCTGGAAACACAGTCATTATTTAGAGTTATTAAAACATACACACACACACACACACACACACACACACACACACACACACACACACACACACAAATGCTTGATCAAGGGCCCGGCCCGGCCCGGCCCGAGGAAAGTGACGGGAAATATCGGCCCGGCCCGGCCCACGGGTCGGGTCAGGGTCGGGCTCGGGCAGAGAATCTAAACTCTAGTACACAGGTGAATGTGTCGGTGGAAATAAATACATGCATACATAAAAAATACCAGAAAATTAAATGAGAAAAGGGGACTCAATACCACTGTAAATAAATAAATAAGGAAGGAAAGTTAAACAGAAACATCACATAAGTCACATTGTATAAATAACTTTATGTCTACATGTTTTTTTTTTATTTTCTGTTAATGTATTTATTGAGCCATTTATTTATCAATTTCTCTTTGATTTTGGTGGTTTCTGTCCTCAATAGAAAAAGGGAATATGGCCTGTTAAATAAATAAATAAATGACTCAATGATTAAATCAAATAATAAAGAATAAAAGAATACAACAATACAAAAAATACTAAATAAAATGGAAAAGTATTTAAATAGGAGAATTAATACATTCTCACATTTTCATTGTGCATTATTTCGGCAGTCTGAGTTGATGACGACGACTGGTTCGTTGCTCACCTTTGAGGCAGCCACTAGCTGCGCTGTGCTGGCAGCGATTTCATGTGAACACACCATCAACTCCTCAAACTTCCCTTTGCCCTGCACCACCAGATCAGCCGCATCTCTGGAAGGACATAACATAGAGTTCAACATAAACTCAAGGCGAAAACAACATCATGTGTTATTTAATGTGGAGGTCAAGACTACCACAAAGTGAGAACCGCCTCAGTTATAAATTACTTTCCATGCTTAAAACCTGATTGACAGTTTTGCTTGTTTTTATATTCATTTCCTAGTAGAGGGTCAACAAATCCATGCTTTGAGACATTCACAGAGGCGTCACAGCTGCTTGCAACACATTCTTCCTGTGCTAACTTTATTATCTCTTTAAGAGACTCTGGGGAGGACTGATACTTACACCATGACCGTGGCGCCCCATCCCACTGCTTTGGAGGCAGAGATCAGGCCTTCGGTCCAGCGGGAGTTCTTGGCATAGAATTCCTTCATGGAGGCTGCCCCCTAGTGGACACAAGAGGACATGCACAAATATTATCATAAAATACATGATTATTTTCTTCTTTACCTTCATAAATATTTAGTTCAGAACATGTCAGAAAAGTGACAAATGCCCAATCAGTCAAAGGCGACATGTTCAAATGTCTTGCAGTCCAACACCAACAGATATTTATGTTTACTGTCATTTGAAGTCCCCTTCCAGTCAAAATCTTTAATTTCTTCTTCTTCCTACAGTTGAATGTCTAACTTCACTGTGTAGAATGATGTCTGTGCAGACTTTGACCCTACATGGTGGATTTCACATCCTGGGCTGAAAGTGTACATTTTTCTTTGTGCTCAGTGAAAATCTGATTGGAGAAAGATGTGATTATCATTGAGATAAGACATGAAGTACTATCCTTCTTGTTGTGCTTTTCTACGTTACGTGCTGCTTGTTTGGATATAGATTTTTTTTGTGTTATCATTTCTATGGTGGCAGCTTCATTTGGACAGCTTTTGAGTCCAAGGCAAATTGTGTAACGTGGAGAATAAAATATTTTGACACCATATCATACCCTACAGTATCGTATGGAGCGCCTAATGATATTACTATTATTATTATTATTAATATCATCATCATTATTATTATCATTATTACAGACATTTTTCATAGCTGCATGCTCAGTTTTTTCTATTAGATTTCTTCAGCCATAAAATACAAATAACAACAGATTTCCTCTCTGAAAATGTCAAAGCTCTGCTCCGAGCTGCATGTTTGGAGAAGTTTGAACGGAATAATAGAAAGCATGCTTCGTTAAATGTGATAGCAATGATACGAGCCACATGTCTTCCTCACTGTTAATTTCATGGGAGGAGAAAAGCCGCGGTGTAAACTCACCCTGCCACCCTCCACGATGTCCCTTTGCAGATCTTTGGAAGACAGAATGAGCTCCTTGATCGTCTGCATCAGCTCCGTGCAGGATGCCAAAATCCTGCAGGGGGCGACAGAGCAGAGGACACAAACACTCACACACTGTAACTGTACAGCGAACACTCATCTATTTTAATAGGAAGAATAATATCAGGAAGCCTGCTCAAGTGGCGTGCATGCAGATATATCAAACTCATTTCAGTCCGGTCCAATCGGCTCGTGGCAGAGAGACGTCCTCCGACTCGACAGAGAGAGGGGCTTCATTTTTCAAAATAGCTTTTTCTTTCCCCCACAGTCTAGTTAGTGCATGACCGATGCACTACTGACCTAAATTCTTAAATACTCAATGAGGCATTTGTAGCTGCAGCGGATGTTTGTTGTCTTTTCATAACTATCTCTCGCAGCGGCGGCGCAGCAGCTTTTGAGAAAACACATTTTCCTTGGTAACATTCTAATTAAGCCAGAAGAACAGATTAGAGAAAAAGTTACAAAGAATTAATTGGTTGAATTTGCGCACAAAGACATTTGTTACACAGGCCGGATGAATAACACATTGCTCTCCCTTCTGAGTTTAAAAATGAAAGGATACAAACCTAATTACTAGATGACATGCGGGCTTACATCAGTGTGAACTGGTGTTCCTGTTTGTGTGGTTCGGTGGAGATTCACGTGCAGGCAACAGATCAACTGTGCTGGTTAAGTTTGGAATTTCTTCCCAAGAATGTAATCAAGGGATTTGTGAACTTCCTGGAGCTGTTAGCGGCACAATACAAATACTCCCATTTGGTACAAGATGTCTATGATGGGATAATGGTTTGTGCAGCCGCTCCAGTGAAAAAGTAACTACAATATTTAAAGTACAGATAAAAACAAACTTTGCGTGCCAGTCTTCGAAGTTTGCACCGTCTGTGTGGCTGAACTGATGGATTTCCCCACCCATCAGCCCTCAGACTGTGACTGTCTGCATCTGCCCTGACACATCATGTGACTGCTGCCTCGCTGAAAAGCATCTCTAGCTCCAATTAACTGGAGGGCTTGGTCTGCTGTGTGCATCTGTGAGCGGTGGATCGGTTCCTCAATCTTCATATATTTTCAGCCACTTTCATTCCTCATTCACAAACCGATTTGTTGAGTTGAGTTTCTTCTTTAAACTTAACGCTGTGGGAGAAGATAAAGCCACAGCAGGAAGAAAGTCTGAGGGTCAAGTGTGTTTCTATTCCAGGAAAATGTGATAATGAGGTCGGTCTCGTTCTGAATCTCATTCTGATGCAGGAATCTTTTAAGTGCTCAGTTAATTTGAGGATTAAAGCTTCAGACTTTTTCACCTGGGAGACGGTCCGTCGTTCTTCGGACCCTATCAGGAGGGTAAAAACTGATTCTAGTCTTTTTCATTAATCTGGGTTTTACCTCTCGTTGACCTCCATCTTGATTCCTGTATCAACCGCTCGAGACTTGTTGAGCATTTCCTGTTGGGATCCGCGGAGGCACAAAGGAGACAGAAAAAGACACTTTGAAGTTAATGCTGCAGTGAAGTGAAACGGGAGGCAACGTTTTCACATGGCACATACGAATACACATCTGCTGTCAGATGACGACGGCTAAACACACACACACACACACACACACACACACACACAAACACACACACACACACACACACCTCTATCCTGGCAGCTGCTGACTCCACAGCAGCAGAAGTGGCAGCCATTTCCTGCTCCACGAGATCTCCCAGCTCCCCCTGCTGCAGTTCCAAACCCCGAGGACGCAGTTTCTAATCAAAGAAAGAAGATTTAAGTCAGGATTAAAGCCAAATTTAAACAATTTAGACAATTAGTACAAACATCAGTGTGTGTGTGTGTGTGTGTGGAGCACAGACCTCTGCGGTGGCCAGGATAGCCTCCAGTGCTGCCCTCAGCTTGCTGTCGTCAGCTGCAGCCAGGCTGTCCTGCTGCTTCATCTGGCCCAGCAGAGCCAGAGCTTCGGCCCCGCACGCCTTCACACTCTCTGACAAGGCTGACAGGGACAGAGACAGGAACAGGGAGGACACGCATGTCAACGCCACCGAAAAACACAATGATACGCCGAAAGAGAACCATCAACGTGCCTGGTTTCCTGATTTAATTTACAGATGCATCTTGAAGCGTTAAAAGCCAACATGTTTCATTATTTACTCTCTGTTTTCTGTTAAAATATCATGTTATGTCTTCTGTAAACTCTGATGGGTGACCGTGACACTAGTGGCTGCAGCTGCACTGGTAATTATACTGACATCCCCTCGGGCAAAGTGTCAACTAACAGCTGAAGCAGCCACTCTGATGGGAGGAAGAGGGGAAGACCAAAACTACCTCGACAGCGTTTGTCGACAACAGCCAGCTGATGTGCGTCTCACTGTGCCTTGAAACGCTGCGTTCAAATGTTTCAGCAAAGCGCGGGCGGAGACAAGGTCAGCGAGCTCCCCATCGATTTGCCACAGACGCACCATCAGCTCGACCCACTTTCAATCCGACATGTTTGTTTTTGTTGCACTAATAATAGCGCTGGCCAGAGCTCCATTATATTTGGGCGTGTTTCGACTTGCTCAGGCTGCTAAAACCACAAGAGGCCAAATCCTGCGAACATTACTCCAGAATTAAGTCAGGAACTTCTATTTTAACTATGCCAGTTTTGGCTGAATTTCTGCAGAGCTGTTTTAGTCACTCAGTGTGACAACTGGAGCAGGACAGTGCGATTTATAGATAGACACAAAGGTGCATCTCACCAAATTAAAGACTCAATAGTTTCAGCTTATACCGGCCAACCTTACTGTGTACATGCAGCATATCAAGAGGTACCAACTCCCCACAGACGTGTCAGAACGCGTCGGTGTCTGGGGCCGACTGACTCGCCCACAGATTAGCATCAGGAGGGAAGAGGAGAAGACGATCTACTCATCTCTTTGTCTCCGTCACACATGCGGGCGTAGAGCTTACCATCAGCCTGCTCCACCGGCACCATGTGGGAGGTGGCACTACCCTGGACGATGGTGTCTCCCACCAGGTGGCCGCACTGGGTGACCACTCGCACCAGATCGGACACACCTGGACAAACAAATAATGAAACGGGCAAGGCTGGAATCAGAATTGATCATTTGAAGGTGGTAAGGTGTAATGGATGTAAACAGATCATTTCTATAACACTTTTCCTTTTCTTTGTTTGTTTAAATCTATATTTAAAGTAAGGATATGTGTGTGCTATCAATACATGTATCTATGGATAAGTATGAATTTGCCTTGTTTAACTAAAACACCTTTAAAACACTACTTGATGTTATAAGATAGTTAAGACTACCACAGGAATACTTTTGTTAAGTTTCTGTGTCTTGTGTTTTTATCTCCTAAAATTGTATTGTATTCAGTTTCTGGATCCCCTATACCACAGAAATCCCCCTAACAATAAAATATAATAAACAACATAAACACACACACATAAACATTGGTCCACTTTTATCACTATTTCATTGCTGTTTCAAATATATTTATACTTCATGTTATATTGTTACTTGTTGATGTACTTACTCTATTGACTCTTGCTGGTTTTTAACTCGTATTTTTTATTTGAATACTGTTAAAAATAATTTTACAAAAACATATATGTATGTTATATACAACAGAAACATTTAAAAAACTGCCTCAACATTCGGGAGGGAGAGTAGCAAGCTAATAGCTTGTTAACTAGCAGCTAGCACACATTGATAAGCTGTATTGGGCAGAAAAACAATAGACCTTGAAACACAGAGTGACATGTGGTCTAACTGATTTTTGAGAACTGCAAATGCAAAAGTGAAAAAAAAAAAAAAAAAAAAAGACAATTATGTACAACTGTCAATACGCCTTTGTACAGACAGCCTGGTGTTGACTTTAATGATTCATATTTTAAAGCCCTGACACATCCAATGCTTGCTCGTTATGTACGAGTTAATAACATTTCTTTATCGCATACAGTGGTGTCACCGTCAGTGTATCCATTATAGGTGGTGGAATGTAACTAAATACATCTAGTACTTACATTTATAAGATAAATATAGTTACTTTTGTAAGATGTAGGTTAAGCTCAACTCAACTCAACTTTATTTATAAAGCACTTTAGGCAGCCATAGCTGGGACAAAGTGCTGTACATAAATAGGAAATAGAACATAAAACCTAAAAACATAAAAGACAATATAAAAAACAATAAAAACAATAACAATGTTAAAACAATAAAAACAATAAAACACTAAAACAAGAGCAGAGTCTCATGCTGGGTTAAAAGTCGAAGAAAAAAGATGGGTTTTAAGATTAGTTTTAAAAAAAGCATATAAAAAAGATAATTAACAACTAAGAGATGATTGGCTCCAGGGGAGACAACTTTTCTTCCCTCACTGTTCCAGGTGGTGTTATTATTGGTGCCGTTGCATCATTTCTGTTCTGTTTCCTCTGAGTCACAAATAACAGCAACACAAACACACCATGACTCTATTCAATCATTTAATCTATAACGGCAATGGATCGCTAGTTAACCTTAGTTAGTTAATAGGTAAATGTACAAACTGATGGTTTCGTATTCTATCTATATTTTATAGTGCAATGACATGTTGAAGCGGAAAACCTGTCGTAAAAGATCTGACAACAGTCCCTCACAAGGCCAAACTAAACCCTCTCACCTGTGTTGTCAGCCAGGAAGGCCTCTCCGGCCGAGTGGAGTCGCTCCATACAGTCCAAAGAGGCCTGACATCTGGATGCCAGGTAGTCTGCAGAGATAAAACAGAGTAAGACTGGAGCTCAGATGTAAACATGCAGGCATGCATACAAACTTCTCTAATCACAGTGCTAATTAGTATCCCAACACTGACTGAGAGCAGCAATCAAAGCATTGGCTTCTGACCTGCGGAGCTGGTGCAGCTGATGTGTGCCGGGTCGTCTATCTGAGCCAGCGAGTCCCGGATGATCTTCTCCGCCTCCTCCACGGCTCCCTGTAGACTGGACCAGCGAGCTGCGACCAGCTGGCTCTCAAGGGCCTGCTCCCTGCTCTCCTGTGGACGCAAACACACACACACACATACAGACACACACGCTTGAACTTATCACACCAATGTTTATTAGAAATGCCAGAGGGTCCATATGTTAAACATTCTCACAGGTGCCCTGAAACATCTGCTTGATTTATTGCAGCTAATAAATAAAGATAATCAGGAGAGATAATTGAGGCTTCACCTTCTCGTTGAGCTGGTTCTGCAGGGCTTCCGCCACCTTCACGCCGCTCTCCCGCTCGGTCGCCAGCGAGCTCTGGACTCGCTCTAGCTCCTCCCCTCGGACCGCCAGCTCCACCTCTACCTTCGACAAGGACTGCACCAGCTCCGCCTTCTCTGTCTCCAGGGCAACCAGCTGCGAGCTCAGCACCTCACTGGACTGAAAGGTAAGGTGAAGAAGAGAAGAAGGAAGTGAAATAATTTGGAGGCACAATGGTTAGGATAATATGTAGCTGTCTTGACGTCCTGAGCCGCAGATTATAACACATTTCTCTTCGTTTACATTTGTGGGCAGGCGTGCAGTCCCTGCAGAGGTTTGAGGTCAAGTTTACAATCAAACAAAACTCTGGGAAGTCAAGATTGTGCAACTTGGCACCAGAGGGAGGAGCTACATCAGATCCTGCGCACAGGATGTTTATGAAATGACCATTAACTAGCCCCACTTCTGTGCGTAGGAGTTAAGTAATGTGCATGAAAGTGTTCTGCAGGTAATAAAGAGAGACTTACAGCCTGTGTGCCGGCAGGTCCGACAGAGAGGGAGAAACGTGGAGAGATGGGGAAGAAACAGAATTGTTAAGACTATGAACGCAAACTGCACTGCAGGAGATAAAGAGGGAGAGGCTGGATACTGAAGGCATGCGACAAGATCGATAAGACGTGGGCTGTGTGTGAAAGACACATAGAGGGATGGAGGAGGAGGACAGAAAAAATGAGGGAGTTGACAAGTAGTGGATACAACAATAGGACGTCAGCAGTGGGAGGCTGAGACGGATGAGCGGTACGGGGAAGGAGTTGTGACGGTTAATAGCATCAATTCATGGCTTAATTTGATTTCTGTCACCCCCTCTAAAATATTTCTGTTTTTGTTTTCATCCTGGTGTCTTCTTTTAAATTAAATCCTCCAGTCGCCTGGATGTTAGAAACATCTACCCGGCTTCTCAGCTGCCGATGATGACAAACGCAGGGCCGCAAGAGGATTGAGAGGAAGAGCGGAGGGTGAAAACCACCCTGCCACTGTTTATAAAAGGTTTCTCCCCCTACGCTGGATCCACTGACGTCAAAGACACGTATTAGCATATCTGTCAGAGGCCGTTTGAGATCCTGCTGGAGGAGGAACAGTCAGTGACTAAGAGATGAGATGACATAACAGGAGACAAAAACCTGAGATGGAGGGAGTGACAGGTGTCTTACAGATGAAAGACAATGACTCAAGAGGCTGTTTCATCACAGTGAGGATCCTGGATCTGTAGTCTTTACAATGTCAACAGTTTGATCCAGCATACAAACTAGATGCATCTTCATTTTCACTTGAAAGATAATGTCACAATATGGGCTGCAACTAACTAAGAATTTTCAACTAATTGCTTCATTATCAGGATTAAATAGATGAATCGTTGAGACTATAAATGTGTTGAATGCTCATCTTAATTTTCCGGAGCCCAAAGTTACGTCTTCTAATCGCCTCTTTTGTGCAACTTACAGTCTAAAAAACACAAAGACTCTTAATTTATTATCAGAAATGACAAAGGACAGCAGCAAATCCTTGCATTTAAGAAGCTGGATCCAGCAAATGTTTGACACTTTTGCTTGAAAAGTGACTGAAACATTAATCGACTGTCAAAATGTTGCCCAACTGACTTCAGCTTCAGTCAATGACGGTAAATTTAAAACCCCAGTCTTGACATCATGATCACTGGTAACAATCTTGTAAGACCAGGCGACGTGTTGCTTACGGCTAAACTGACTGGATGATGAAACGTTCCGGACTTAACCTGTGTGCTGTGTTTACGCTCTGAACTTGGCTACCTCTTGAGTTTTGGTGAGGATGGCTGAGCGTGAGCAGAGATGATGGAAATCATCTGTTTAATCTTGATTACATACAACTACAAGTATCCATCAGTCCAAATGTGACTGCTGAGTGAATTGGCCAAGTTGTATAAACAGCTGAGAAATAAACTTACGACTGAAATAAGAGTGTATGAAGTCAGCAGCCTTATTATTAGATTCTATCCAGATTGTACTCCATTAGGATCACACGGGTCTGTTAGTCAGGGTGACACATGTTACGTCGTTAATAATTTTGGCACGTTCTTGTAGCAGCCGCTAACATCCTCTTTTTCAAATTGGGATTAAATTAGTTCACAGCAGCTCGGGGGTCTCGTTAGCAGACTGAGGCTAATCCTGTACAGATACAAAAAAAAAAAAAGAAAAGAAAAAAGAGTGACCTGCTGTGACGAGGCCATGGTGGTCTTCAGGGACTCCACTTCCACCCTGTTGGACACCAGCTCCCTCTGGAGCTCCTGAAGCTGATGCAGTTGGTCCCTCTCCTTAACGAGAAAAGTAAGAATAAAATCACTTTAACAAATCACAATTTCTCAAAGCAGACTCTCAAACGTCTGAGCTTTCACAACTACATGAATGCATTCACACTCAAGTTCTCACAGCAAATCATGTGGCTGCACCGCACTGAGGTGTAAGCGTGTTGCTGACCTGCTGTACGTGTGTGTCAGTGATATATAATTATAATATTTATCTCACACTCACCTGTCTGTCCGCAACCTCCTGAGCGGCCTTCACCTTCTCTTGCATCTCCCGCCTCACCTCCTCCACTTCATCCTGAGCCGCCCGAGCCACCGTCATCTGTCGGGTCACCTCTGCATTCTACACACACACACACACACACACACACACACACACACACACACACACACACACACACACACACACACACACACACACACACACACACACACACACACACAAGGACATGGGACACAGGTGCAGACATGCAGAGACACACATCAAAATAATCAGGACAGAGGCTGGGACTTCAGCTTGGGGGGAAATATTTAAGGACAGCAGGAGGACAGAACTTAAATTACCTTGTAAGGTTGTTTTTTTTTAAAAAAAAGGGGACACAGAGAGGAAACAGAGAAGGATTTAATGAACATGAAGAAGAAATAAGACCTTCTCACCTTCCTCAGCAGGTCTGCATGACTCTGAACCAACTCTGTGTACTTCTCCTTCAGTTTGGTGTAGCGCTGCTCGTTGGCCTGAGCTTTTTCTGGTTGGAAACACACGAGAGAGACAGAGACAGAGACAGAGACAGTGATTAGTTATAGTGTCAGATAATCTCCTCAGATACTTAATGCAGTTCAAGTCTGGTTACCACTTCTTCAGAGTGTCCAGGCACACCTCAACAAAATTAGGGTGAGACCAATTATCGGACCCAAAAACAAAAAAACAACAATACTTTGGTTTCAATGCAGGTGACGCTTTTTGTGTTTACTGTCGCTTATGTCCCGCCCACAACATTATCTGATTGGTTACACGGCAGGAGCAATAGTCAATCAAGACTAAATGGTCGAAGTCAGCAAAATAACTAGTAACTAAAGTTATTGAATAGATGTAGGGGAGTGAAAAGTACAATGTTTGCCTCCAGAACGTCCAGAACCCAGAGCGGCAGAGGTGTTTGAAAGCGTCTTACTCTCGATCTCCGTCAGGCTCCGCTGCTCCTTCTCCGTGTCCTCTCTGACCCTCCGCAGGTCCTCCAGCTCTGCCTTCAGGAACTCGCTCTCCCCGGCAGCCTGCAGCCTCAGGTGGCTCTGCTCTGCCAGCTCCGCCTCCAGCTCGCTGACACGCCCCCTCAATGCCTGACACAAGCGACCGCTCTGATGAAGGAATGAGAAGGAGAGAGGTTAAAGGCTTTCTTGGTGGATTTCTTTGTGAGCGAGACGTGACGTTTGTGCGCTCCTCACCTCCAGCCTGAAAGACTCGAGTTCTTCTTTGAGGGCTTCGATCTCCCTCGTCAGCTGTTCGATCAGACGGTCTCTGATGGACACGGACACAACAATCAATCGGAATAGAGAAACAAAATCAATGAACTGTATTTGAATGAAATTTAACAGATTGATTTTGAGTCCAATCATAATGGGACTTTTCCAAGCCTTACTTGTCGTCCTTCCTCATGCCGTTCTGACTGTTGAAGTTGAAGGGGTCTATAGCCGCCGAGGTGCCAAACAGGTCGTCAAACGTGGTCTCCACAGCAGCCTGGAGGTTCAGAAGACAAATAAATAAAGGTCCCGTGAGAACAATCTAACAATATACAAGTAAAACCAGACATCTATAATCCAGGTGTTTTGCAGCTGGATTGTGGCTCCAAAATGCCATTAATCACCTCATCATCTCCCACGCTTACAAGATATCAAACATATTCCTTTTTGGCTAAATTTAGCTTCATTCAATTTAATCAACACCACGACATAACAGCATGAACATACACCAGATGTTTGGGGGAGAATCTAAAAAATATGTGGCTCCGCCGGGGGCTTTGTTATTGTCTGCACTGCTGGCAGGTCGTTTCCATTTTTATCTCCTTCACTTTGCATCTGCTCCCTCTCGGCTAACTCCCACAGACACAACATTCATCTCTCATTTTCTCATTGCTGATAGCAGCAACGTGAGCAGGAGAGTCGACCATCTGCAAAACATTCAGTTACACTCGTCTCGCTTTAGTTACCGGCAGTGCGGGGACGTCTGTGTCCACCAGGTCTTCCGTCTCCACCACGTGCTCCGACTCCGGGGACGACGACTCGGCGGGGATCACGACCACGGGGCTGATGTGCTCCGACAGAGCCGACGCGCGCAGGAAGTTAGGAGGGTTCTGCAAGGAGTGTGATCATTGGATTGTTTTGTTGACTTTGTTAGCCAAGCTTTTTGCATAATATATGGAACGGTGTGAATAATGCAGGTAGAAGTGGCTCGATAAGTCTTTCACACAGGTTGTAAGGTTAAAAAGACATTTGAATATTGTAATTTATTCCACTGAACACAGAGTGAAACTACAATAATGTGCAGGGCAGGAAATGAAGACCTGTAATAACATTTCAGACGTGAATGATGAGAGAGACAGAAGAAAACAATTAACTTGTGTTTTAGGAGTGTTGAAGTCTCAGTGAGGGCGACCTCACCTCAGGCAACTGTGGGATCTGAATCAGCCTCTTGAAATACTGCAAGTTACTGGAGCGATAGAACAAACTCTTTAGCCTGAGATGGAGAGGACGAGAGGAAAGGAAAATCAGTGAATCAGGAGTTGGACATTATAAATGAATTCATCATGGTGCTCAGCGCTCAGTCCGCAGGGTAACGCTCAAGTCAGTGAGCGCAGAGAGAATGTGACCGTCTGTGTTTTCTGTCTGTCGTACTTCTTAAACTGTTCCTGGAAGCGATCTCTGTGGCCCTGGAGAGTGTCTGCTGGAAGGCCTGCGAGGAGACACACACACACACACACACACACACACACACACACACACACACACACACACACACACACACACACACACACACACACACACACACACACACACACACACACACACACACACACACACAAAAGAAAGGCAAAACACGTCAGAGTTCAGACACCGGAAGTATTCAGGTATTCTGTATATAACGCGACATCCGAGTGCAGGACGGGAATGTCTCGCGCATGAATTTATCAGCGTCTACTTTTTGGGAAACCGAGAAAAGGCTTTTAGAGACTGACTGAACGGCATGCATTTTTGAGTTTATCGAGAGGAGATCTGACAGGTTTTAGGAGGCCAAGAGTCTGCACATTAATTTAACTCAGAGAGGAGCATCTGTCATCCGTGAGCCTGCTGATATTTCAGACACAAACAGTCCAGAACTTTCTCGACATGATGCAGATATGATTTCATTATATAATCACATTTTGCCGTTTAAATCAACTGAAACATACTTCAGCTAATGTATGAAGACTATTAATATTCCCTTTAACCTTTAATTGCTTGTACTTATCTGTACCTTTACAGTACTGTATTTTTATACCTTTATTGCATTTTTTAGCTACATAGTATTTTGCTTTCCTCTTTGTAGCTTTAACTTTTAGAAAGTCTCCTGTGGATAGCATCTTGCTTTGAACATTAAGCGCTGTGCACAAACTAAACTAAATAATCATCATTATGTCTCGCCAATTTAGTCATGATTCAAATGGCGTAGTTTGGGTTATTTACACTCCAGTCTCTCTTTATTTCTGTCACAGTTTGATTACGTTTTACTGGCTACTATTCTGATAATCCAATAATTGCTCCTGTAATATTCTAAGCAAACAAGGCAAATGCTCCAAAAACGGAGCAGAACAAGCTGCCTTATCCGAACATTTGGAATAAAATTAAAAAAAGCTTAAATGTCTGAGAATTAACTATGATTCACACTTGTTATTCAGTTTATTTTAGAGTCACAGTATGTTGACGGTTGTTTTCTAGCTTTAACAATAAAGCTTCTGTGCCCTGTGCTGTATGTGAATTATCATTGTTAATAACGGGCAGCATTCACCTTTAATTTGAAGGTAAAAAAATCACATCACCAACACTGGATACGCTCGAGGTTTTCCAATCCCAACAACAATAATAAAAACAAATGCCCAATGTTTGAATCTTGACCAAAACCATCGAACACCCTTCACTGTGTGTTATTTCCCCTGAGCCTGCAGTTGTGCGGTTTGACCAACAGAGGTGTGTGCGTCACTCACAGGAGTGCAGCTTGAACAGCAGCTTGACGGTGTAGTCGTACAGGTGGCTGCTGTCGAGGATGACTTGGATGAGGGGGGCCAGCCGGCACTGACCCGCCGCCGTCACCGACACCGACCGAGACATGTCTAAGGAGCTGAACACTGTGAGGAGGAGGGAGAGAGACACACATACCGGATCAGTACATGTAATCACAAGATCAATGTGCTCACAGAGCCATCAGGTATCATTACAAACGCTCTCTCTCGTGCACACGTCAGTGAATATTAATGCAATCAGGCTCATCCGTCGTGAATTTTTCATGAGGCCATCAAGTTGTGCTGCTGCAAAATTATCTAAAAACGGGAAAAAGCAAGACGCAGCCAGCTCTCGCTTATTGAAAGAGAAAAAAAAGGGCGGGAAAAAAAAGGTGAAGTAGAGAGGGAGCAGCAACCTGAACACTGACAGGATTGTACGGCTCCGTCTCTGCCTCCATCATTACGCCGCTGCTTTCATTTCCCTGCCACCCTGCTCACAGCAAACCCCAAAGCCAGGCCCCGAGAGCCTGTGTGCACTGCAGAGGTGTGGTTTCCTGCACAGCTAGAAACACACACACCCACACCCACACCCACAAGCCACAGCCACACACACACACACACACACACACGGACACCTCAGGCCTGGCCTCCTCACCCCTCGATGACGTGATGCTTTTAAAATACACCAGACCAGAGGCGGAAGCTGAGGAGGGCTTTGAGATTTGGGTGACTCTAATGAAACATTTTGTCCTCAACACTAATGGGGTTTCTCGAGAAAGAGGAGGAGGAGGAGAAGGAGGAGATAACATTATCATCACACACAGATACAAGACCGCAATTTCCTCCTCTTCATTCATGAAGGAGAGTGTAAAGATTTTCCAAAGTTTTTCTCCTGAGCTCCTAGTCACATCCCCTCCGTCTATTTTTAGCCCTGTCCGTACTTTAAGGGCCCGGGATGACTCATCCAGACAACAAACGGGCTACGGCGCGGTATGTAACCGCTAAGAGTGATGTGGCGGGTGAGGTGGAGCTCTGATGACGCCGCAGATATAGAATTCTGTCAGTCAGAGAGCATCTTCCTGTCTGTCTTTCACCGGCATGTGTGTTTAAGTGCGCGTGTGCTCAGATAAGCTCAGCTGGTAGGACAGCAGTGTACAGTCGGAGTGACTTACCACCCAGGAAGAGGTTGAGCTCGCACTCCAGGTAGTCAAACATCTCCACCGTCAACTGGAAGCTGCAGACAGAAAGAGAGGTGAGTTTAACAAACACACATACAGGTCTGTTTAATATTGAATCAGTGGAGTAGAAGGATGTTCAGACTGTCAGCCCAAATCTGTTTTTGGCACATCCAGATTGAGACAAAAAACAAAAAAAAACCACATGAAATTTGATATTTTACAAATCGGATCCAAACCACATTTGGAGATGGTTCCAAATGTGATTCAAATCAGACTTCTACAAATGTGTCTCAGTCCAGACGCTCTTGAAGCTCATATCAGATTTCAAAATGTCTTTTCTGTCACTTGACAAGAAATCCAGAGAGATGGAAGTGCATCAAAACGGCTCCGAGCAAAGTGGAGAGGAAGACAACACGGAATGACAGTCCATCGAAATAAACTGTCTGCTCTGCGGCTGGACAGCGTGATTGTCTGCAGAGTGAGGTGATGGATCAATACTTCTCAGGATTCAGCATTGGAAAGCCACGTCGGTGGCGTACAAAGCGACCGTAGCCTATGCCGTTGCCACAGCAACCAATGACGATGCATTAGTGACGCCTGGCCACAAAAGTCAGACCTACTCACTTACAAATTATAGTGGGGACGCTCCGTCTTTCCGATCTGATTTGGGAAACAAATGTGATTTGCCTGCAGACTGAACACGGCCCTGGAGACGACTCTCACACTGATGTCATTTGTCTCTCTCTAATTTTAGTCTAAACTTATTCGTCGAATGTTTCTTCATGGATTGTTGTGCTCACTAGCTCCGCCAAGGAGGTTATGCTTTCACCCGTGTTCGTTTGTTGGTCGGCTGGTTTGGGTCTCGGCCCAGAAAAGACCCATTACAAGGCGAGAGTGGGGAATGTGGAGGAGTCCATAGGCTGCAAAGTCTGGGATGGGGTATATAGGTGGAGAAGGTCTGCCAGGTACTGAGGGGCAAGGGCATGAAGGGACTTGTGTTCTTCAGATCATAGAAAGCGGATTTTGTGACAGATTTTATGTAAGCCTGAACGGTAAGGTGGAGTCCAGGATCACACCCAGAAGAAAAGTCTAACAAAAGCCAGAAGATAAACAGGGAGAATAACTCAACATTCCAGACGGAGAAGCGGCGAACAAACAATGCCAGCGTCTTCTCACATGCTCACATTTTAGTTTCTATACGTGTTTTTCTAACCTGTCCTGTACGTGATGAGTTCCTGAAAGTCGTCCAGCTCTCCCTTTGATGAAATTAAATAGTTGGAAGTGATGCCAGTTCCACACCGATGCTTAAACCTCCTGTACTCTCTCTCCTCTCTCACATGACAGCTTCAAACTCAATCCTCCTGCTTGCTCAAGAGTTCCAAAAAATGATGTGTGGTTTTTCTTTTTTTTGGATGATGTTCTTGCCAGTCGCATGATCTCCCCATTGCAGATTAGAGTGTCTTCCTGTTTTCTCTAGAGTCAACACCATTACCTCATTTACAAAATACTGTATCACTTCCTTTCCGCATTCTGATCGGCTGAGTCACGGTCAAAGCTGGGGGGAAAATACCCAAAACAATGCACACCTGTAACTGGAGAGTACCCAACCTGGGAAATGATCTAACACTAAATGAACTTTCCCCAAGGGAGGGTCAGGAACCACTGGGAGAGTAGTTAAGTAGCTAATTGTGACAACTCGAGATGAAAAGTGCTTGAAGGGAGACTTTAAAACAATAAATTATCTTTCTCCTCTTTATCTGTATTTTACTACACCTTTGTCTAGGATTTGTTATCTTATGGCACTGGGAAGAATAAAGAATGAAATGTAATTATGATGATTATGATGAAATGGATTACAATCAAAAAATACTTTCCACATTTGAATGTTTCAACTGTTTGTTTCACTCACTGACGAACTCCTCTGGATTGTGATCACGATGAATGAGCTCTTGCAGCTTATTCATGCACATGAATCATGATTAAAGCGTCTAATGTAGTAATTTAATTTCACACTTTGGTCAGCACAGTTGGAGAAATGACACTGGGACTAATTAATATCTGGATCCTGGGGTCTGGCCAAGCACAGCGGTGTTGCTCAACAATATACCACATTAACAAGGATAACAAGAGGCGAGGCAGCGGCACGAAGCACTCACAAGTTGTTAACGTCGTTCTCTCCTGCCTCGTCAAGCTGCCTGTTTGACATCTGCAGGTTGCCGGGAAAACGAGGGTTCTGGAGGAGGAGAGGAAGAAAAAGAAGAAGTAGAAGACCGCATGAGGACGTTTTTAAACTGAGATCCTGATGTCCATCTGAGACAAACACAAAGGCTGGAATCTGATGTCACAACAATTAACATCCTGATAAAACCGGACAATTACAGGTACAGTTCTATACTTTAAACTTCACAACTTTTACTTAGGGAATCTCTATATTATCATAAGTGTGTAAGTTGTTATGGTGAGAAGCTTATGTACACATTCAGCAGATACATAGCGTAATTCATCTGGAGACATACTCCTGTATCAGACTTTTTCTTTACTGATAATCCTGCCGAAAAAACAACGCTGATACCAAAATCCATCAATCAGACTTCATATGTATAGAACCAAAACAGTGAGGATTCGGGGCATAAAGAAAAAACAATGATCTGAAGGATGCTAGAATTCCCCTGAGACCTGACTCCTTTCACATAAACATAGTGGTTTAATCCACTTGTTAGTCGTTTGAAGCTGAACAGGCAGCATACAGTTGGTTTTCAGACCGCTTATTTTTTTGCTAAAACAGCTGATCTAGCACATGAAAACGACTCTGATGAGAACGGTAAGAGTCGACCCAAAAACAATAAAGCTTTGCATAGGTGAAGGGAAGATCAGGTGCTGCGGCTTCATCACTATGACCCCTTTCACACACAAATTATCATGTGGTCCATTGCCAGCACTAAAAACATTGATTAGAGCAGCTTTATGTATAGTATGCAGACACTCTCCACCACTGGTGGCTGGTAATTTTATGTGATGGAACCGATTGAATCTTTCATGTAAAAGCATGGATACATGTTTGGACTCTGCTCCTTTGCATTCTTCGATATTTTTGTCTCGCTAGATGAAGGTAATCGGAACAAAACTGTGACTCAAATTTACATAATTTACATAAAACTAAAGCAATAAAATCTGCTGAATCTGTTCTTGTTCCTCTGCTGTCCCTCTCACCCAACGCCCCTCATTCTGTGTGTATCATCTATAATAAGACAAGGAACCATGTTTATTTTAAAACATGCATGTACACAGTAGAGAGCGATTTTTTTAGCAAGCAAGAATCATCCAGGCAGAGATTGTTTTACCTCGGCAGCTCTTTTTAGGTTAAAAGTTAATATCAGACTGTGTTTGCTTGAGTCGACTGTTGATTAATTGACCTTTATCTTCGAACGTGTGAGGAGAGAATTTGTTTTTCCTCTTCTGTGAGCTCAGCAGTTCTTTTAATTAGTGTGCACGGCCTTCACATCGACTTTCGTGTTGATGTATAAGCAACAAATCTAATAAAATACGGGGTGACAGAGAGGTGAAGTAAAAACTTGATTAATGGTTTCATCTGCCAAAGTGTCACATTACTCCTTTGATTCTCGAGTTCCATCCTGGCACGCTGCCCTCTCCCGTGGGTAAGAAATTAACCTTCAGCAGAGCGACAACTAACCACATCTTCCTGTGATAGTATCAACATCGCTTTTACTGTCCCTGCACCGCTCCGCTGTCTCCTAAAAAGGCTACATTACAGATTCTTGAGAGGCCATTAGCGTAAAAGCCAGAATTTTCTATGAAGTCAGACCCCCGCAGAGACACCAAAAGCAGAGCCTGAGACAAAGATAATGAGTGACGAGGGAGACTGGTGCTGGGTTTTTATAGATCAGGCCGACTCACTTTGATGTGAAACTCCATTTTGGTGATGAGCAGTTTGAGGTAGATGCTGCACAGCTTGCCATAGCCTTCACTCAGGTGACCCTGACGGGGAAAGGGAGACATGGGGAGAGAAAAAAAAGAGACATGATCAAAGGTAGAAACTAATCTTTCTCCCCTCCTGGAAGGGTTTTTATGGCTCAAGAACATTGAGGAAGCAAATCATGAAAAGACTGAGCACAAGGTCTTTACAGCAAAACACCATAAACCGGCTGATTTTCGCAGCAGGTTCAGCTCAGTTCACTCTGCTCCTAAAGTGTGGACAAAGTTGAATAGAGTAGCTATTCTGCCAATTGCTTCTCACTTCCTTTTTCCCTGAGCTGGAGTGTGCGGGTGGCGATGACACAACAGGAAAGAGAGGCCACAACCCCTGTCACACGGGCCGAACTTCCTGTATCCTCCTGCACGGTGACATCAGCAAAAAAACTGACTAATGAAGTCAGACAAAGAGTAAATCCAGGAATACAGAGCGGAGCCGCCTCTCCACCCGAGGATATGTTGCCTAACACACATAACTGAAGAGTGACTGTTGTGTTTGTGGGTTAATGGAGTGCAGCACTTACACAATAAACCTCATGAATTTCATCGGTGTTGCGTGGATGCTGTGAAGACACTCATGCTCACTTCCATCAATGCAAGAACGTTCTGTTTTTGAATGGCTTTTATTCCTTCAAAATAAACAGGTGGGCTTCCCCTCACAAAAGCTCACAGACGAGTTTATGTAACAAAACTGCGTTAGCCACAACACTTCGCTGGCAGGAGATGAGCTCCGACAATCACACTTGGCTCGCTTTTCATGTGTTTGTCCATCACAGGCCGCAACGTCTGTCACTCAGGCGGCAGCACAGAGATGGCCGACAACAAACAAACATGCAATTTGATGACGAAAACGAGGAGACCGTTGGTGGCTGCGCTCTAATTCTAATAAACAAAACACACGCCTCTGTAATTACAATTATTATTATCTATTAAAGGGTAAATAAACAATGACTTCTGGTGCGTGGCCAAAATCCCCTCATAATGTCAAAAATGGTAGCAGATAATTTTCACAGGTCTGGAAATGTCATGGAAAGTACGTGGTAATTACCAAGTCACCTACTGAAAATTACCCCAATATTACTTAATAATAACATCGTGCTGTTTCAGTTAATAAAGGGTTGGTCATTTCTGTCATACATTTCCTGGAAACTTCCAACTAGCTTTTAGCTTAACTTCGGCTGAACGACGCCATTTGAATGTCCTGATCATGCCAGCTGACGACGTTCCTGAAACTCAACTTAATTGTCATTTAGAAAAATTGTTCCAAAGTTTAAAAAAATATATATATTTTAATCAACTGACCTGCAGAAATTTTGCAGAGACTAGTTAGAAGTTTTCAGGAAATGTATTAAAGAAAGCTATTCATTAACTGCTAATTGCAAAAGAGCTGAAAATGATTTTTCAACAAATTCTAAAAGTCCAATATGTAGGAATTGGCCACCTCTTGAATTCAAACTCTGAACAAAAGGAGCAGCTCACAGACGACGGCGCAGCGTCTTTCCTCGGCTCTTCCTCAGCACCCCGGCATAAAATGAGTTTTAATTTTAGGACTTATCCCAGCCAGATGAGTTGGAATGTGACCTGATGGCAGGCATTAAGAATAACTGTGACAATGAAAATAGCCTGATGGTCTCGTTATGTAGGTCATTCAGAGGTATCAGGATTAAACTGAGATTCTCTCATAACCAGTTCAAAACTTCTTACAGCACGTTTTCAGAGTAATCTATCAGGTTGGGAAAATCCTTCTCTTCCATTGTTCAAGTTGCTCGGCCATGATTAATCTTTAAATATTCAAAATGCAGAGCCACCAGCAGAGCGCCGTTGCATAAGATCATACTCTTGTGACTGCATGCTGCGATACAACCACATTAATAGAACAATCTCTGTGTCCTCACCCACATCCTGCTCATATCAGTTAGATCAGCCTTGTTCCTCATGGAGTCCTTTATCACCTGCAGGGACGGCGGCAGAGACAGAGAGGAGGAGGGGGAGGAGGAGGGGGAGGAGGAGTTAGAGGTCACGTGTGTTTTCATGATATTTAAGTGTCACAGGACGTCGTGTCTTTCTTACGTACGTTTGGATGGCCGTCTCGCAGCAGCTTGTGGAAGACGTGGCAGAACTTCCAGCAGAGCACCGCGTTGCTGGAGAGAGGAAGCCGGTTGACCGCCGCCCAGAAAGTGTGGGCGCCCTTCTCATGATGGGTCCCCAAGATGCAGGGTGACAGGAACAGTCAAGGATCGCTTGGTTTAATGCAGGACGTCAGTCTGGCTCGTGACCAGTGTTACATTTCATCATCTCTTCACAGCGGTGTGACTCGTATATACTTAAGAATCATCCTTTACTTATTTATCAGAATCTTTACCAGTCTAAATACAGAAACCCCACATTTTTAGGATCACTCTAAACTGATTTTTGATGGACTTTTATGTCCCCTCATGTTCAAGAGGTTGTTGTTTTGCTTGGGCGCAAGAAGACACTTTTTAACAGTTTTCTGACAACGCTGATGGCTCAGGCTAAGGTGTTCAAGGTATTCAAAATAAAAGACCAGAATAATTTATTGGGCGCCTCACTCTCCTGTATTTTTCTTATCCTATTCTAGCAGTCAGCAGCAAGTGTCACGGATCATTTGCTTCAGGAGAACCTTCATTTTCAGTCAGGCTCAATTAAAGTCCCAATTTTACATTTACATTGCTGAGAATGAATGAATTTATCAGAACTTTTTAAAGGCGGCAGTCAAACTTTAGTGTTTTTTTTTAGTTTTTTTACTGTGAACTCAAACAGAACCTCTGAAAGTTTACTTGTATAAGTATAATATTTACCTGGATGTTTTAGACTTCCAAATTAATTTTTTGACAACATTTGACGTTTCCTTTGCAAGTTACAGCCGTATATTACAATTTTTCTGTGAGGCATTTTCAGTGAAGAACGGGTTAAACCTATGTCTTATTAACTGACCCCGTAAAGTAAATAGAAAGGTTAATAATTCATAACAGAGGACATTGAAGCAAAAGTGATTTCTATCAGAGAAATAAATCATCCATTGAACACGAGCAACGGAAGTCACTTGACTAAACTTATTGCCTGTCGGCCCAGAGGAGGAAACTACACGGATGTCCTTGATGAATCAGTGCTGCAGAACGTGATCGCGTAATCACGTTCACTACAGAGCCCCTGAATGCCAAAACCACCGAAAAGCTGAGAGGCTCTTCCTCATAGGAGTTTTTAAAGCAGATGGGTAGGATTAACGTTTCCAAAATCATTATCATTTTAGAACAATAGCTATTTTTAGCTGCCAGATGCCGTCGAGGTCTTTGAAGGTTAAGCAGCGTGTTCATTTTTCTAATATCCAAAACGATTAGGATCGGTCCCCATATCTCTTTCCTGAAACATTAAAAACTACCAAACTACCCTAAACCTCTGTGTTGCACTTTTCGTGTGTTCGACGAAAGACTCTACAGGACAACAACCTCTCTGTCTATGTCTCATTGTGTTTGGTTTCACACACGACAGAATTAGCTCTGCAGCAGGGCCACATGTAGACGATATGGCTACACACAAGTTTGTTGTTTCCATCCAGCACCAACATACCCCTCCTACAGCCACGGAGGAACGGCCACACACACACACACACGGAAATCAGGACAAACACACTTCTTCCCCTCACACACACACACACACACACACACACACGGACAATGAGGATATTCCTGGCATGCTTCTCTTTGACAGCGACCTCCTGTGTGTTGATGGCCTTATTGATGCTGACAGCCTGTGAAGAGGAGGGAAGGAAGGGCAGAGGAGAGAGAAAGGGAGAGAGAGAACACAAATCAGCCCACAGACTTTTATTCACAGGAAAATAATAAAATAAAAACCTTCAAGTCGTGTCAAGTACTTGGCACCCGTCCACCTTTCAGAAAGTTGCCTTTCCCTTTCCCAACCACCTGGGGAACGGGAGGCAGCGCAGATTTTTAGTACAGCGTGATTGACCCATTTTCTGCAGAGTTGGTATTCAAGGCAGCAGCTGAGAGGCCTGAGCGCCTGTCTGCTTTTCAGGAGCGCTACAGAGGCGAACACCTGTCTCATCAGGAGACACATATGCATGCAAAGTGTCCGTTGTTTCTCCTCTCATGCTCTCATAAAGAAAACCGCCTCTATCCGGCTGATTTGTGGGATTTTGGAATCATAAAATGTGAAGAAAAGAAAAGAAACAATCATGTAAATGGTCTTTAAGACACGTTTAGCACTGGGACTGTGAGCAGGCAGATTAAACGAGATGGCACCAGCTATGACTGACGTGTGAACGATTAGCGGAGAAGCTGTCTGTGCTTTAAAATCTACAGAGGAATGTTGGCCGAGCTGAAACTGAACCCCCTCCAACTCCAGCTCAAATTAATCTATCATCTAACTCGTCTCACAGAAGCTCTGGAAGAAGTGTCACCGCTTTTCAGGTTTATATGTGCTTCCTGACAACAAACATGGTTTAAAGATTCATATTGACCTGCTCAGTCTGACAGCAGTCAGGACTACTGCAAAGCGGCTCCGGTGGAAGTGTTGGATATTAACACTTGAAGGAAGTCTGACATAAGTAAACAGCAACAATACAAGTGTTTCTTACTTGTAGTAAGTACAAATGAAAACAATCTGCCAATGGAACAAAGGAAAAATGTCTAGTTAACTCCAAGTATCTCACTGAGATGTTGCTTTCAAGGTGATTGTATTTGAACTTATCTCTAAGTAAGTGTAATGAGGTATTTCCTGACTGGATACTAGACGAACATATTCAGTAAGATGTTTGCAGTGGACACAGAAGTGTTGACTCAGCATTAGTGGCTACATATTTAGTGATTTTGACAAGGTTACAAGGTATATTTATTGTTTTTTTTAAAAATGAACTTTGTTTAGTCCTTTGGCTACATCTGTTTTAGTCAACCGAGTGTTGAGGATGAATCGACGAGACTAGCAGATATTTATGTGCTGTACATCTGATGCCAATCAGTGAGCATTATTGATAGTCTTTTTTATTTTCAGGTGTTTCTCAAGAAAAGCTGTTGTATCAAAATACAAGACTTTAAGAGTCCACAAGTCGTACCATCACAACGATAACATGCTAATGTTAAGCAGCCATAATGATTAATCTTATCAGTTGATGATGGCATAGCAACATCTGCTTTTTAGATTTGAGCAGAAAGTAAAGCTGAGGATGATGTGAATACAATTAGTTTGCAGTCCTGGTCATGAAATAAAGTCTGTTATCCTCTGGGGATCATGAATATCTTCAAATTTAATGGTTATCCATCCAATAATTGTCAAGACATTTTACCAAAAACCACAACTGTCGATCTTATGCGAGCAGCGGAGTAAAAGTCAGTAGGATTCATTCTCTGGGGAGCATGAATGCTTGTACAAAACATTACAGCATTCCAGCCAATAGCTGTTGAGGTATCTCAGTCAGTTTGTCCTTGTGCAATACTTTCTCTTTATGTCCCATCAAGGTTATGTTAGGCAGCAGCAGGAAAGCTGCATGATGAAATAAATGTGAAAACAAGCCCACAAAATGTTCCTGCTTTATGTTCCAGGCCCATGTTGTTAGAGAGCTTAAGCCATTTCAGATGGTTTTCAAAACAAGGTGTTCTGGAGCAGCATCTGGCTGCACATATCATGTTGCACATGAGCGGAGTATTCAACCAAGAGAGTTGTACATCTGAACCCGCTCAACCCAAGACCCCGGGTCTGAAAGTTCACAAAATAGAGCCAAACGTGCATTCTGTCACTTTGCATGGTATCATGAACCGAGAGCATGGTGGCCGAGGTCAAAAGAGGACGGGTGAGGCCCCTTTCATAATCTCACTTCCCACAGATGTCCTGAGTGTGCTCCTCCTCTTCCAGTATGTGAGCTGACAGGACTGGAGGTTCGTGAAACAGAGGAAATCATTGGAGGAGGAGTGGGATGGGAAGGAAGGAAGGAGGGAAGGAAGCAGGAGTGAAGAGAAGAGAGGAGGGAAAACTTGGGAGCATCAGCCACTATCACTGTCACTAAACCCAACACACTGCTGAACCGATTACTGTACATCTGCGACCTTCTGCTCTGAGTAGTCATTGCCTGTTTTGAATCTAATCAGAGGATATTTTATTTAGAATCATAATCCCTTCAAAACACACAGCTCGTTGGTATTAGAGAAAAACAATCTGGTTCAAATTCAGCTCCCGTCCAAACAACAGCAGACGATAGACTGCGTCATCCACACACAACAATGTCATCGGCAGCTCTGGCAGGCTGACAAACACGAGTTTTGTGTTCACAAAAATCTAATTTACGAGTGAGATTCAGATCAAGTCACAGTAGTGCGGCTCGCTGAGGTGAAGTGTGGACAGGAGAAGGAGGAAGAGCAGGAATGCGGAGCTGGCTGCTGTTTCAACATCCCTGGCTTTAAATTCCATCCCCGTCTGCGCTCGGCTCGTAATCCTGCCGCTGAGGAGGAGACACCACAGCGTGTGTTGTAAGGAAGGCTTCCACTCCTGTCATTAAACACGCACAGCCGCGATTAAACATGAACACTGGTGCTACAAGATCAACACCTGTCCTGTTGCATCAGCAGCCACCATCTGAGCCAAGGCCCTGGCTGTGTGTGTGTGTGCGTGTGTGTGCGTGTGTGTGTGTGTGCGTGCATACTGTAAAGGTCAAACACAGCAGGGCTAACTCTGTCCTGTCCCGGGCCGTGCGGAAGAAAATAAGACTGTGGTCAAACCTACAATCGGTTTTCTCTGATCGAGGGAAAGGTTAGCGAGTTAAACTTGAGCATTACACTTCCTGTTTGCAAATAAACACTAACACAAATAAGTTTGTAATAAGTTTGTAAATTAAACCAAATTAAAACGACATTTTGCCACTTTTTGCATGGCTTAGCAATCACTGTTGATAGTAAAATCACCTTTTTTCGGCCAATAGAGCGTATTGAACGTCTACTATTGAACATAACAAAGATGTCTTTTAAGGTCTGTTTGTTTGCTTTCAAATTAATTATGACGTGTTATTATGACACATGATGCTAGCAAGAGCTTTTTTTAGTGCAACGGCTGTATTCTTTAACAAAATAAACACTTAACACTAAACACCCCTGAATATGACTCTTTATCAGGGAACCTATATTTCCAAATTCAGATTCAGTTCACTGTATATCTTAGCCACAACATTTTGTTAATGCATCTGCCTTGCATTAGCAAAAAGGGAAGTGGCTTTTGTGTAATTTCCTGTCACTGCCCTGGTACTTAATCTGTGAAAACAACAAATGACTTTATCTTGTGCGACAATCGGTTCGAGGGCCATGCAGTAAAGATGACACAAGACTTCCGCGACACTGTTTCTATTTTTACCAACGTTAATGTGACATTTAGATCACACTGAGGGAAATTTCATCGGTTTGATTTTTTCCAACATTGTGTCCTTTCAACTCATTTCGCATCCCCTTCTCTCTCTGTCACTCACACACAAAAATCAAAGGATTGATCAAAAACTCCCAGTGCAACTGGTTCCCACATGAGGATGACCCAATTAGCCCACAGTGAGACTTTGTACTTTGTGTTTGGGTTTGAATGAGAGGGCCAGCTGCCTGGGACTCCTGGCATTGGCTGCTGGCATCGATGCATCAATGGCCTATTAGCACCTCGCAGTGCGGCCACGGAGACCAGCTGACACGGAGTGGCGATGAGACATTAAATAGGAGGTGAGAAGCAAGTGAATTATGATGAAGAAAGAGCAAAGATCAACTGTGAGGGAGTTCCATCGGTCAATGTGGGCAGAAACCCACGTCACTGCATCCTCAGGGGGTCGACCTCAGCTACTTCCTCCAGTTTCCCCACGGCACACAAAAGTTATAACAAGGATTCAATCAATTCAATTACGCTAAACACAAACCTCCTTTTTGCATCCTGGTATCTACAGAAACATCTTTTTTTTTCCTCCCTCCACAGCTCCACTTTCAAACAAAGTGTTATTGACACAGTGTTGGAAGCATGTTAAGTTAAGCCTGGCAAGCTCCAATCAGCTCCTTCTGTAGAAAGCAGGGCATTGATATG
Organism: Diplodus puntazzo; assembly: GCA_963678695.2. NCBI lineage: Eukaryota > Metazoa > Chordata > Actinopteri > Spariformes > Sparidae > Diplodus > Diplodus puntazzo. Next base: position 19,846,406 of record OZ023162.1, read on the forward strand.
CTGATCATAGCCTGGCTGTGTCCACGGAGGGGTCAGTGCACTGAGCCCACAGAGAGGAAGCATCTTCTGCCTGCTAAATGTGACAGCCCTCACCCGTCCACTCACTTCCCCACCCCTCTGCGTCGCTTCTGAGCGACTCGCGAGGGCATGTGACTGGCACTTGGACTTCCACGTTAGTCCTGGAGATATGTCATCGCTTCTATGGCAGTGGAGAAAAGGCAGCGCTCTCGGTTATTTTGGTCCCCGCCGTGGCACATATTACGTCAACATTAAAGATGAGATGAGCCCTCAGCCATCAGTCTTCAATCATGAGAAAATAACCGTGGAAAACCCAAACGGGAAGGGGAAGAGTAAATTCGGAAACACTTGTTCTCACCAGATTTGAATTCTCATGGTCGACGAGGAGGCGGAGGAGGTGTCCTTGTGTGACCCCGATGATTTAGTATGGGAGTGGAGATATTAATCTCAGCTACAGTACTATGATTATGTGACCTCAGTCATTTAGGTGGAGGAGGAGGAGGAGGACACAGAGCCGGGATCATAGACTAGTGTTTTTTTGGGAGGTTCACATATTTATCAAATCGTCGTTTCGTACTGCACAGTCAGGTCCAATGCAAGTATTCAATCATGAAGTCAATTGAAATGTATGATGAGTTTGACTTTGTTCTACAGTTCGAGTTCAGTGACATATGTGATAAAGGGTTAGGCACTCCTTGCTTATTCATCGTCTCCTCCCCTCGATTTGTCTCCAGTTTTTGTGATTTGCTGTACTTGTGGGGCTTTAGCCAATAAAAAAGATCATCAATCTATAAGACGATTGAGAGATTGACAAAAAGGCAACTATCTTGATTAATCATTTAGTCATTACCAAACATTCACTGGCTGTCTGCGATCATTTTTCTGTTGATCAGTTAATTGATTAGCTGTAGAGGCCGTTTTCCCAGCAAATGTATTTCAGATTTTCACTCCTGTCCTGTGAGCTACAGCTAGACAACAATAAACCTGCTACTGAGATTCAGCATCTTTACAGAAAAAGGCAAGATGCAGGGACATCACTCAAAGTCTCTGTGAGGGTTTAGAGTCCATGATCTTATCCAGCCCACGGAGGAAATGGTCTCTAAAACTTGACTTCTGACACAGACTAAATGATTTTTAATCTTTTGAGAGGATAATGCTCGGATTAATGGATAATGGAAATAAAGTGTATCAGATGTAGGCCTGCAAGAAACAGCTAAATTATTCTCCAAAAATTGAGATGAAACGACATTACATGCATCATGTACAACCCTCAAACACAGCAGAACTTGCCATCTATATTATAAGTGTATCCAGTGGTCCATTTGCATCATTCTAAGCCTGGAGATTTCTTTCTGTAAAGCACTTCTCCTGGCGAAAACCTAATGACTGCGAGCTCAGTTCTATAGGTAAATACTTACATTGGACAGTAGTGTGCAGAGTCTTTCATTCTCGATATTTGATGTTTTCTTCCCTCTTGAAGCTCAGCAGCAAAATGCTGAGTGCACTGACCTTATCAAACACATCTTCCCGATCAAAACTACTTATGGCCTTTGAAATCTCACAAAACCCAACTGCGGCCAAGGACATGCGAAGCGTACTTCAAAGTCGTATCTGACTCCATCTGTCAATAAATAATTCCCATCCCACTTTTCCCGTGCCAAGAGAGCACATAAACACACTTTTTTCTGGAGATTTTGGTGTAAATGATTGGTGAGGGAGGGTGCCAAAGCTGCTGCTGCACAGCAAACAGTGAGTGGACGCACAGAGGAATGAAAACAGGAAACATGCACGGCTGTCTGTGAATGCAGCGGCTCCGTAACGCTGAGGTGCAGCGGTGGAGGCATGGTCATTGTGGCTGACGCACTGGGGGTGGATGTAGTGGCGGTGGTGTTGGGAAGGGAGGCGGGGGGTTTACAGGCACTCAGTCAGGCTTCCTGCCTTGGCACACCCTGCACTGCCCATTTCCTGCCTGGCTGCCTGCTGAAAAATGCCCAGCTCCATTCCCCTTCAGCTAAAAACCTTTGCTCGGTCAACCCAGACAGAGCCTGAGACGGTCAGCCAGGCCGAACGACTCATTCCTTCAGCCCTCTCATATTTCCTGCCTTCCAGGACTCTTCCAGGTGACTTGAAAGGAAAGCTACAGCCTATAACAACATGGACTGCTCTGATCAGGGAACACATTTTGGACTTTCCAAAGTTATTTGGCAGCTCTAGGAACAAGATGACACAGCTTAAAACATATACCACAGATTATCTAAACCAGTTTTCTTGGATCTAAAACGGAAAGTAAGCCCACAAGTAGTCCCTTATTTCAAAGGAGTGCACTCAAAAACAGCACATACATTAAACTGTGCCAGGAAGTTGATCTTTAAACTGTGATGGATGTTTTAAACAAAGTTTACATTAAAGTTTTGTTGTCTTCTCTAAATAAGTTACTATAATAATAATAATAATAATAATAATAATAATAATAATAATATAGCAACTATACATTGGCTTGTTCACAGACTGTCTCATTATCTCTCTTGTCAAGTTGATCAAAGAAGACCCAAGTTGAAATAAACTGTGGTTTTCTGGACTTTACACTTACGTGTCCGTGCACAGAGAGGCCAGACAGAGAATCGATAATGAAAGATGCAATCTTTGCAATCTAGGGGTCACACAGGGGTCAGTGATGTCACTCCCTAATTTACAGACAGTTCCTTTCAACAGGTTACTCGCAGCTATAGATCAATATTATCCTCCATTTAGAGTCCAATGTCACTCTCTTTAATCTCTGTTTTTGGTATCCACCAACTCCTGAGGGGAATATCTGTCTCTTTAGCTGTTAAAAGCTCACTGTGTAAACCGGCTAGTCGCTAACTGTATCTGTCTGCTGTCTGGTGCTGAGCAGGTGGTATACACAGGGAGTTTATCAGAGCCTTTCACTGACAACAGCTGCCTACTGCTTTGAAGAGATGCTGGTAAGGTGAGGTTGTGGGGAACAACCAAAACAGTGAGCTGATGGAGGCTAAAATGCTCCACAGCGCTCATATGAGATGCAGAGTTCAGTGATAATACTTTTACTTCACATACATGGAATTTGATCCATGATTGTTGATAGGAAAATAAAGATTATTTTCAAACACTGATGCTAACTGCTGCTAACACACAGCTAGCTGCCATCAGCTAGTTAGTTCAGTTTACCACGCAGCTAGCAGCCGTATCAGCTGACTCCGTCCAGACTGGGAGCTCGGACCACCAGGGGAGTGTTGTTGTTGCTGTTCACAATCGGATATCACCTATTGAGGTACAAAATGACTCAGGGCTAGCTGGTTAGCACACTAGCCTCAATAGATATCCATGCACCACAGTACAAAAACATCTCTGACGTAACATCAACACTGTCAGCCTCTTTCATTATAATCTGTTTATCATTTTAATGTTGTCTCATTGGGTTCAAGGTTGTCTACTCCAACGAGACACACAAACATATAAGTAGCATTGGTTGAGAAATACACAAACTGCTTATTTTTGTGTGAAAGTATCTGCTGCTTACACAAGACAAAAATAACCCATCTGGCATTTAGTATCATCGTTTCTTGTGTACTTGTATGGTAAGGGGCTAAAGAAGGTTTGACCAACTTGAAACACGCTTCAGTTTCCTTGAAAATAATACAACCCCTCGCGGTTCAACAAACACAACCAAAAATAAACACTTGAAACCGAAAGCTAGCCCCACCACAGTCTGTCTCTCACACACACACACACGCATCCTCCCTTCACCATGAAATGGCAATTTATTTATTTTTTACAAACACATTCAAAAAATCAGATAATAACTGGAAAAGGCATTTTGGGCCCAAACATTTTTCCAAAAGTAACCCCACCCGACTCTAAAGGTCACTCCTCTGAACAGAGCCCTCTGTGTTGCTTGTTTAAGGGCCATTTTTACTTGTTGCAACTGACATGAACATCCGCTCCCATAGAAAAGTCACTCCACACCTCTTGAAAAAGGAGCCCGGCTGGCACTGACGAGAGGAAGGTGGTGGAAAAGATGGTCTTTTTTAGGGCGGCTATTTTTCCTGTGTACACAGGGACAGACACAGCTGTGCGAGTTAGGAGCTCGCAGAAGTCATGTTACACGGGCCTCGTTGGACGGAGCTGAGGCAGCCGGCGTATTGATCTGCACCATCGTCAACACAGTGAGCAGAATCGGCATTGAAATTAATAATGCCGCCCATAAGTGAAGGTGAGACGGTTTCACTGGCTGTACAGTAACTAGGCTTGTTTTCCACAGAAGACACCGAGCCTCCTCTATCACATTAATAACTTCATAGCTGATGCAGATAAGCCCAGTGGGATGCCGCCGTCTCTTAAGAGCCCATTAAAGAGCATGAAAACATAGAGCTCGAGGATATTTGGAGTGTGTGACCTCAGAGCACCAGGCTTCTGTTCCTGAGGGCAGAGGTGCAGGGCAGCAGCTGGTCAAAGACTAACACACACATATGCCGGAGGCAGGGCTCCAGCGTAATTAAACTCTCAGGCCGACACCCCCGTGGCAGGTTTATGAGCCTCTCCTAATAGGACGGCTTTCTGCAGCCTCGTGTGAAGGAGCCTCGGCTCTAAAGCTCGACTTCCTGCAGGACCGGTGATGTCACGACAACGCGTTATAAAAGGAACATCTGTGCAGCTCAGCGACGCTCCTCGGCCCACTTGCTCATTACTCCCCGACGCTGAACACGGGTGAACATCACAGAGTTTGTCTGTCTGTCTGCCTGTGTGTGTGTGGGTGTGTTTTCCTGAAGGACTTGATGATGGCATATGTAGTGATCTGACACCAATTAAACCGTACAGCAACAGTAAAACTCTGTTGTCGTTGGTTTTCTTCTGCACGCCACAGACTGTTTGACTGGCAACTGCCAGCCCAGTCTGCTCAGGAAAGCTTTTGCTGTGCATCATTAGAAACTTTACTGAAGTTATGTGGAGGCAAAAGTAAAGTTTGTCATTCGGAGATGAGACAGTTCACTCCTCCATAAATACATGTCATTTGAAATGGAGGCAGTTTATGGCGCCTGAGAAATAACTTGCCTGTTTTATTGAGCCATTTTGACAAAAAAGACGAAACTACAGGTGCACAGTATCTTCAAAATATAATACCTTCTTCTGATATCGTCCTGTTTTTGATTACAAACGAATGTTACCCATAGTAATGCATTTCTGTTTCTAACATGCATTTAAATGATCAATTACCCTGCTGATTATTTTCTCCACTGATGAATTGTTTGGTCTACAAAACAGCAGAACACACTATTTTCCTAAAGTCCAAGGTGATGTCTTCAGATTGCTCATTTCACACGACCAACAACCCAAAATTTAAAAGGCTAAAGATGTAAACAATTCATTGCTGAGTAAAATATAGCAGTGTAACGACATCCTGAGCAGCGAATGAAGTAACACTTCCTCTTTGTGTGTTGTAATCCAAACTTCTCTGTTCTTTGTTTTGGTAGCCGGGCCGGACACGTGTGCCTGTTGGTGAGCATGAGCTACGAGCTGCTCAAGACCTCCAAACTCGACTCAAAGCTGGCTTTTTTTCCTCTTCTCGATGCAAGAGTGACTTGATGGGCACATAATGTTACAAGTCTCTTTTCATTAGCCACTGCTTAGAGGAGCAAACTAGCTGTTGGCTGTATTATCAATCTGCAAGTCGCTGAATGTTGTACATAGCACCTTTAAAAGACGTTCATTTCACCATCATAGACTCGAGGGTGTTTATGTTCATACTGATGGAGCCCTCTGTCCGTACGCCGCGTTCATTTCCTCCATATTTGTGCATGGACGATTTGAGTGAAACAAACACAGGACTTTTGCCTTTCACTAATCATGTCCAGTAGGCCTGGGCGATAAACCGAAAATTTACCGATACCGAAATTTACGACGATAACCGACGTCATTTTGGCCATGTCGGTATATTCGGTGTCATAGGCGTAACATCCACTAGGGACAGGGGGACATGTTAGGTCCACTTGATTAATCTACCCAGTATGTGCTTATTTTACATTAATTTGATGGCAAACTCCGCCCGCCGATGCAACACCAGCTATGCCAGGTTAGTAATCAAGTGAACCCACTCTCGCTGTGAGTCGCGGACATTTGTGTAATGATGCTGCGTTCAAAGGCTGCAACAGGCCACTGTCTTCGGCCGGGCCGGTCCATTCATCAAACATTTGTGTTTTGTTTTTTATTCACTCAAAATAATGACTGTATTTCCAGCTAGAAAACGCGCATCTCTCTCCTCCCTCCATTGTTGTTTGCATTTGTGTCTCTGCGTGGTCTTACACGTGAGTGACCTCATGCTGGAAAACGTGACTTCTCACGTACGTGACGTCACTCCCAGAGACGCAAGAAGAAGGAAAAAATATATATTTTTACTAAGGAAAATGACAAAACTAGTAACGCATTACCGGCATCACTGATTGTGTAGCTTAAGTGCAACACCGAGCATGAAGATGTAAAGAAAAAAATTAAAACAGTAGAATTAACTTTGAGGAAGTTTGGAGGAAAGTCGGAGGTGTGGACCTATTTTAAACAAGTCGTGGGCCGTGATAATAACGTGTCGGCTTTGTCGAGTGCATTAAGTGCGGCACTTGTTGCATTATTCATTAAGATTTCTGTAGTTCAAACAACTCGCAATTGTAGTCGAGAACGTCAGTTATAACAGCCCACGTATTAAACAGTTGTCGGGTTTAAATCGGTCTCGGGCTCATAATTACATTCAATGTGTCGGGCCGGGCTCGGACACAACGTGCACGGGCTCGGGTCGGGCTTGATTCTAGGCTCTACTCGGTCCAGCTGAGACTTTACTGAGGTTCACCCAGTGTGAGCAGCAGGAGGACGGTTAGCTCACCTCCCAGAACATCTGACTGATTTAGGGACTGTCATCGAATTAATTAGCATGAATATATTAATACAAAATAATTGCAGTTCTTTCAATATCTTCCATGTCATGGGGCCCAGTGACTCCAGCAGCAGATTGTATTAGTAAACTGGACGAATGAGACACAGCTATGTTTATTGTACTTTAGTGCTTCCTCTATTTTATATGAATATTAATATGCAAAAATCTTGATTCTTTTTCTCAATAGCTTCCATGTCATGTGACCCACTGACTTCTGAAACAGATTCTGTGTCTATCAAAAATATATAATGATAAAGAAAATAATGGTAAAAAAGTTCTCTAATGCTCAAGAGGTTAACATATTATTGAGCAGCAATATCAACTTCTCCACTATTTTGTCTCATGTCTTAGATTCTGAAGTCCTCAAAATGTTTATTTATTTACATCCAACCTCTTCCACCACCTGCAGTACAACCACGTGATTCAATCCGAAGAAATAAAAAAGCGAGAAGCGAGAAGCTTAGAATTTGTTTATAAGGGACTGTATATTTTATACTTTTAAACTTGTTTAGTTGTTGTCATTTCAAGTAATCTGTGCTTTTCAGCTGTTCAATCGTGTGCTCATCAGTTGTTCTTAACTACTAAATAAAAAGTCCTTTAAAGTGGCATTTCTGTAAATACACAGGATTTTTTTCCCCTTTTTTTTAGGTGGGGGGGGGGTTACTTATCGTTCATTTATCGTTATCGAGGTGAATTGCTCAATATATCGTGATATTGATTTGAGGCCATATCGTCCAGCCCTAATGTCCAGTGTGCAACATGAAGTGGACAGCGAGATCTTTTAACTTACTAGCGTAACAAAGGTGCGTCATGTACATAAAGTAACTTAAGTACATAAAGTAAGTATGTTTGTGAGTCAAGTAAAAGAAATAAAGCGATTTTAAACCAAACCACAATGTTTTCCTGAACCTAACCAAGTAATTCCAAGTGCCTAAATCTGACCAAACTGCGAGGCTACGATGAAGGTCTGGTTCGCCTGGCGCTGGTTTCACTGTAGCGGTAAGTTAATACTCAACCGTCTTGATGTTAATACTCTTTAGCATCAGCATAAAAATGAAAGATGGTGTCTCTGTGACAAAGTGGTCTACAGGCCCATGACAGGCAATCGCCACATCCCTAATTCCGTTTTTGGCTGGCGACTTCTGTTAACTTCATGTCATCTCCCCTCTTTCCCAATGTTTCAGAGTCGTTTCGTAAGAAATCAGGTCCAGTATGTGCAACAGGTACAATGCACCTGGATCCTCTACTTGGTAAACTCCTCACACGAGGCCACTGCAGGGAGATGAAAAACATCAGCATCTGCTTCGATGGCACTGAAATGGACGGTTTATCTGATATTCTGTGAACATTTCTACTTCACGCGAGACGCGTAAATCAAATCCCTCAAATCTCTTGAATCCAGCGAGAAACTATTCGCCTCGACTATGCATCACCAGCGTCTGTGCAGTGTGGGAATGTAGAATTGTTTTCATACCAGCGTGTCTCGCTTCGTGCCAAACAGCTGAAACACAGAGGCAGAGGGGGAACCGAGGAGAACAGCCCTCGAGGAAGTTCTGTCACATCCACAACGCTGACCAGTTTCCCAGTTACATGAAGTCTCACATAACCAGTTGGGTGAATGGAGAGCTACTGGAGGAGTATTTCCATCACTACACCTACACCGTGTCTGCGCTGCGTGCCCCGGCTGACTTCATGTGGGCAGCTGAGATTTATTTCAGCAAACGTTCTGAGAGCGAGTTTCCTGTTTGGATCGGGTGCCTCTTTGTGCATTTGCTACTATCAATTGCGCGCCTCCTCTTTCACCGTTCCTCAAAGTTGTTCCCTTCAACACAAACTCCGAGGACCACTGGAAAAAGAAGACTCTGTGTGTCTTTTCATCGCCCACCCTCCCCCACACCTACACAAGGGCTTTTAAAAAAAAGTACAGCCATCCGTCCATGTTGGCAGCGAGAGGCCGGTTTTGTTGCTCTGGCTTACGTGCACCTGCCGCCAGGAGCCTCAGACGCATTGCTCACAGCGCACAGGAACAAAAAAACGGACGCTGCGTAATAAAATCCACACACTTGCTTCACTTTAAATTCACACCTAGTGTCGCTTTAACACACAAAGACACACTGTTCCGCTCTGTCTTAAAAAAAAAAAAAGGGTTTGTCTCCGGCGTCAGACATCAACACAAGCTGCAATTGACATTCAGGACACATTTTAGGCTGCGCTTTGCAGAACTTGCTCCACCGACCTGCAGCTGGAGACAGACAGAGAAAAAGGGAGACGGAGAGCTCCGGGCGCACATCTCACACATCATCATGTCTTGTGTCCCCAAAATTGACGCTGTTAAAGCTGAAAAAAACAAAAAAAACCCTAATGTGTCCTCATTACACAGAGAAACCTGTGATCTGAGTGATTATTATGTGGATTTAGACTATTGAGACCCTGCGCTCAAAGTCTGCTCAGACCCTCACAGCCTTCTCTTCTTCCTCTTCTTCATCTCCACAACAACAACCAAAGCAAACTTCCCACATTCACGTTTGGCTCCAAGATAAAAACAAAATAAAACCCACCAAGACAACAACAAAACAAGTCCCTGCGTGCGTGTATTGGCGCTCACAGCCCCGTGAGTGTGCGCGCAACAGCACTCCTTGGATCAGGACACACACACCAAACACGCCAGAAACCTCCATGTGTGAATAAAAGAAAAACAGAAACCTCCACTTACGATTTTACTGAGATCCATGATCGTCCTCCCCCGTGAGTGTGAGTGAGTGAGTGAGTGAGGATCCCTCGGAGCCGGAGAGGGGAAGAAGGAGAAGAAGGAGGAGGAGGAGGAGGAGTAGGTCCGCTGGCTTTATCCTAACGCGGAGTAATTAGTAACGGGAAAGCGATTGAGGCAACAAATGCATTTGGGAGAAGGAGAAGGAGAGGGGGAGGTGGAGCGGGCACTCAGCTCAACATGTGTCCCGATTTGGTATTAAAATGCTCCCCTATCCTTCCTCCTTTCCCTTCCTTCCTTCCTTCCTTCCTTCCGCGTCCCCTTCTCCTTATTTTTCTCCGCCAGCCCTACGTGCTTCCTTATCGGCGTGGACTTCCAGCATCCGACCCGCTGCCTGGGAGGACAAACCCGGAGGACAAACCCGGAGCTCCGCCGCTGATAACACCCGCCTCACATCCACGCCGCCGCCTCACAGCCACAGTGAAGCGGAGCTGTGCGCGCCAGCACACAGAGCGGCCGAGGGAGCAGGACAGGAGGGCTACCTTTATTTTGCAAATCGCCCGCTCTCTTGACAGACAATAGTAGCATGGAGCCCGCAGAGTGGGATGGCTCAAACCCCCGGTTGTTTCCCAAGCTGGGGTGCGGGGACCGCCGAGGGGGTCGCTCTGGAGGGGAGGTGAGGTCCCGGAAGTGAGGACAGAAAAAACAGCTGAGAGGCTTCACTGCTGCCAGTGTGTGAGGGCCAGGGTGAGGAGGATAAGAACATGAGAGGAGGAAGTGTTTTCTTTTTCATTATGCACTTAGAGAAAAAAAGTCTAATGGACCATTCAAGATTAAAGTGGACCCATTGAGACCACGTTAAATATGCGCATGCGACTGCTCGACAAAATGCCTTGTGTAGATGAATTGGTGAACCTGTATGTGAGAATCTTTAGTCCATAGTAAAAAAAAAACAAGAAATGATCTCATTCTGCTCAGAAAAAACACACAAGCTTGCAGGAGGTGGCCACATGAGACTGTATTTCAACTTTTTTCTCGACATTGACACTTGCATAATGAATTGCATTCCTCCTCTCAGCCCCAATAACAATATATAATATGATATATAATAACCTCTACTGCCTAAATTGACATCAGTGCACTAACACAGTCAACTTTACTGGGAAGTTAATAATCCTAATCTTTTTCATCAATACAATGGCTGTGTGTCGGACAGCATACATGCCAATACTTATATATCTGTTATAGGTCGATATCAGCTGACAAATAACATCGGTCAGGCTCTAATTGTGATGTGAGTAACGATTTTAGTGGGAATGGTGATTTTTCATTTTCATAGATAAAGAGTATTATACATTTTGATAATCATTTCAATCATTTATTAGGTAAAAATGTACAACACTTGCTAGTTAAAGCTTCATCAGTGTAATGATTTGCTCCTTTTCTTTGCCATTTATTGAAATAAATGAAGAGTGTTTGGGTTTTCGACCGTTCAGCAGCCTGAGGACGTCAATGTGGGTTCTGGGAAATTGTGCAAAGCATCTTTTACAATTTCTTTATGATTAATTGGTTAAACAATTATTAGTTGATTGTGAAAGTAATCTGCAGAGTAATTGATAATGGAAATAATCCATAAGCTTGTTTCATCACGTCTCAAGAACAGGATTTGTAGTCAAAGGCAATCAGAATAACACCATCGTGCTTCATTTAGAACCGTCTGGCGTGTGTGACACATTTTTACCTTCATAAAAAATTGCAGATTCGGAGATTTGCATGCAGCACTTTGCCAAACTATGATTTCCATAATATTTGGATACATTTTTCGGCCATAAAGAAGACAAAAGACTACAAAAATAAAGCCAAGAATCATACCGTAGCTAAAAACATGACACGATATCACTTGGTCAAATGCTTTAGTGTCTTTGAGGTCTTTAATTGTGTGTTTGTGTGTAGTGATAATGTGCTGATAGAAAACACATGAAGCCTCGAAATGAGCAAGTTTCAGAAGTGAAAACAAGCCCAGCTTCCACCGCGTGACCAATTCTAGGTAACTGATGCCCCCATCTGGTTTCTCTGAGACTGTCAACCGAAATCTTCTGCACTCAATTCAAAACATGAGTTTGAATGCAGTGAGTGCATGTTTTACAAGAGTTTTATTAGTAATTGTTATAGTTGGGAGTCCTATTATGTCTGCATTTGCTTTCGAATTTCATTACAATCTATACAGAGGAAGACATTTACTGAAAGGCCTGTCACTAAAACTACTTTTATTGAACTTGTTCCCTGAGATAATTGCGATAATCATTATTATCATCATTTTAAGACTGTCTTATGCCACTGATTTATAATATAATAGCATAATAACATAGTATGCCTTTTCAAAGGCTGTGCCACTTTTCATCAGTCACGTCTATATATTGACATAAGTTGATAAGATATGTATGATCAGTCAATTATGTGTGATAGACCTGCTGTTTATTCTCTGATTTAATCATTTAGTTGTACAGACAGTTGGTAAATGTGGACCGAGCTACATACAGAGAAGAGGCTGACACTTTTCCTCCCACCTCCTCAACACATTTGTTTTCCTGGCGGAGGCGGAAAGTTTATAACCATCGCCCACACGATCAGTTCTCTCAGCTGCCTGTGTTGAACGCTGGAGATTGCCAGACGGGGACATTTCCCAGATTTAGTGTAAGAGAAGACGCAGAGTATACTATGTCCGGTATATCTGTATTGATTAAGTGATGTTCTAAGCTGCATGTTGGTAAGAGAAAACCGTGTTTGTGTGGGTTAAAGTGAACACATTCTTGACAAAAAGCGTATTTTCAGGGGTATTAAATTGTAAAAGTACAGCCAGGGTACAGCTGCAACATCTAATGCTATCAAACGCAACAGCTCTGCTATAAATCATATACTGTCAAAGATGATAACGTTCAGTCCACCCCCTTTAGATTATAGATTTATAGATTGTATAGGCGTACCTAATAAAGCGAAAGTGATATGCTAAATCTTTGATGATTTAATGACATGTTTCAGCATCTGTAAATTAGTTTATTTAAAAGGATGATGATAAAGCTACTCCCACCACAAACAATAAGCCCACAAGATCCATTTTTAAATCCAGGCCAGTGTTTTCAAAAGGCCTCTATTTACGACCATCAGCTGACCTGCCGAGGCCAGGCCAGCCACGATAATCAATATGCTACTCATTATACCATCGGGGCTGCCCATTATACCTCCAGGCTTCTCAACATAAACAGTCTGTCTCGAGACAATGCCGGCTCTTTTCCCCCCAGAGTCTCTTCACTTCCTGGTACGGCGTGGGCCCTTCGCTGTGAGGGCAGCCTCACAGAGCATTTCTCACATACAGCCGTCCCACTCTGTCTTTGCCTGGCTTTTCACTCAGCCTCCCACCAACCCCTTCCTCTCTTTATACAGTTTACCAACTTGGACTGAAGGGCATGTCTAAGTTTGAGTTAAAACATAAAAAAAACAAAAAAAAAAAAACCCTGCCGTTTCCTCAAAATGAACAAATAGGTGAAACTGAACGCTAGAGACTGATGTTTATTCAGAGTAAGTATATGTGCCGTCAGTGCTCATTATGTGTCATCTCATCACCGTCTTTTCATTACAATTAGCTTTTCATAATCGAATTAAGCGCTAATGACACCGAGTATCTTCTTTTCTCAAGTATCACAGATTTGGGTTGAGATGACAGGAAGGTAGATGAGTTCAAACTACAGTTTGGCACAGGAGACAAAAGATAACTTATCAAACCTCACAAACCTATTCACATAATACAGTGACATGACATACTCTAAGGAGGGGTGTTTAAGCTTTTTCCTTTGGAGGGCCAAAAGTAAAACGTAATGGCGGGATGTGGGCCGAAAGCAAACACCCTATATTATTGTTTATTAGGATGCAAAATGGTACTGAGATTCCCTTTTTACGCAAGTTTGACTCTGAACAGCTCAGATTACAGAAAATGATCAATAATAAGGGATCCACAAATCTATATAATAATTTGAATAAACGTTTTTCCCTAGAAGCATCTGAGGGGCCACATTGAATGTCATTTAAAGGTTTTCTTATGCTTTATTTAAAAGAAAAAGAGAATTTTAAGTCCTGCTTAATGTTAAAGTCGGTCAAATACTGAAGAGATCGGTTAAAAAACAAGATGACCGACAGTCAGGTGTATCTGTTGAGTCGCAGAGCCAAAACATGGTCTGTGCTGAGCAAACAGGCAAAAACAACAGAGGTTAAAGTCCTCCAACATAGACACGTCTTCCCCTCTCTCAGAGTCACGTCTGACTGACTGTGGGTCTTAAAATGAAACATCCACATACAGAATCTTAAGGCAGTCTGCTTCATTAAAACAGGTTTGCAGAGAACATTGAGGTTCAGACATTTATTAGACTACAAGGCAACAGAACGTCCTTTGTACTTATTTTAGCTGTAAACAAGCCGTCCCTTTAATTCTGCCGGTTGTCAATGAACAACATCCATGTGAGCTGGAGTGGTAAGAACTGGGCAACAGTTCAATATTATTGTTATTAAGTTGTAGTGCTTTCATAACCAGGTGATCGTAAATCATTTCACATTCATCACTTTCCAAACATCTGCTGTTTGAATGAATACCTTGAGGCAAGTCATCTGGCAAAAGTTTAGTTTGTTGTTATGTGAAGTTTATTGTATAAAACCTCAGCTTAATCACTGAATATGTGATAATGAACTCTTTTGCCAAGACCCGATATCACAAAATATAAATATTAAAAGGTACAATACACAATACCACTAAAGCCAGCTAACTGTTGCTGTCGTTAGCTAGTTAGATCAGTTATCTCAGTTAGCCGTGCAGCTAGTGGCGCAGACTGTGTACTCGGAATGGGATTATGAAAAAAACACAGGCCAGGGCTAGCTGGTTAGCATGCTAACTTCAGTACATAGACAGCTTTGATACATCAAAACTATTATTTTCTGCACATTCCGTCAATCATTTTAGTTAAATCATCAATGTGTTCATCTTAAATGTTCCTTTAACTTTAACATCTATTTCAACCATGTCAGCCATCCTTTGTCAGTGCAGAATGTATTCTGAGGGCTGAGCTGTGTTCAGATGATTATTCAAAATGAGGCCACTCATGTTGTGGAAGGCTAATTTACATACCACACGCTTCCACTGATGATGTAGGTTTCAGTCTGACTTTTGACCTCGGCCGCATGTGAAACAAAAAGCAACACTCCATCTCCGTCTCTCTGTCTTTCCGCTTTACTGTGCTGTAAAACACAGAGGAGAAGTCCAAAACAATCTGTAAATCAAAGCCATTGTTAATGCCGCCACAAACTCATCGGTGCACTTTGTTCCACTTACTGACCTGTCACTCATGTCCAGCTCTATTATTCTACAGCCAGTCAGTGCAATGAGGCCACAAACCACCGCCTGCTGTTTCTGCTGCCTCAGTGCTTTTAATGGTCTCGCCTTCGTGCCTGCATGCTTGTCTGTGTGTGTGCGCGCTGCATGTACTGTATGCGGATGTCCCAACATAACTTCCCTGCGTTTTGAATTGCAGGATGTAGAAGGAGTGAAGGAAAAAAGTCAAAAGACAATGAGCGATGGAGGGGCAAAGGACAAGGCAAAAAGAAAGACAAAAGACGGATGAAAGAGGGGAGGCTGAGAGACCGGGGTGATTAAAAAATTCTTGTCCGCGTCTGCCCTGCTGAGTCCTGCTTGTGCCCGAAGGCCGCGGCCCTGCTCCTCCCCTGAATTCCACAGCTGCCAGTGCACCAAACAGCACTAAACCAGGGTGCGAGGGGTGTCCAGCACTGCAGGTCTGTCCACTACTAATTCACAAACAGTGGTACATCTGCAGCTGCCAGAGGGTACGTGGGAAGATTACTGAGTAGTGGCTCAACTAACTAACATTTGATTAAAGAAAATCACATATTGAGACAGCCGTAACGTCTTAAAGTCATGTGTTGCTATTGAGAGTGTCGATCGTGTAAAGTAGCAGTTTAAACAGTTAGAAAAGCAATGGATGATTGGAAATAGGATGGATAAAGTGTTGGAAATAATAGTTTAAAGTGAAGGATAAACTGTTTGAACAAAGTTTAAAGTCACAGCACACAACAAGAAATTGCAATAAAAAGTAAAGTAAGAAGTGCCGATGTTTAAAGTGCATGACAAACTAATAAATATCCTCAAACATTGTGAGGAACATTTATCAGGCGCACCGTGTGCAACTAAAATATAATCGAAAGTATAACCGAACGCTGGAAAGGTTATAGAAATTAGCTAAAAGTAATGGAAAACCTTTTCAAATGGTCAGCTTGAAGTTGCCTGATGGATTAATGGTTGAAACAGTTACTTAAAAAGCGGTTTAATGGTTGAAACAGTTGGATATAAGTAGAAACTGTATAAATAAACTAAAAGCAATGAATAACCCAGATGGTGGAAACAGAGAGATGCAAGTAAAACCAGCTGAATTAGTTAGTAAAGTAATGGATCAATTGTTGAAGAAGTCATCTGAACATAATGGATAAACAACTGACATAGTAAGCTGAAGGGATCTGCAAACTTGACCAAATCAACCATACAATTGCCAGTTGAACTGTGTAGAAGAGGTTGGGAAATGCTGCTGTGCAGAGTCAGAGACAGATGCAAACAGGAGTGACCTCCGTGTGGACGAGTGAAGGAGGAGGAGGCTGGCAGGATGTCTAGTTTTAAGGCCTTAATTATGTAACGTACAGTGTGGTGTCAGTCAGGGGCTCGCGCTGCATGTCCCAGCTGAGGAACTGGTTCCCCAGAAGTTTTCCCACACGCTCTAATTATGGTCGTTCATATCGGTCTAGAGATTACTACCTCCGCCAGCTTTCAACCTATTCCGGCCTCTGACGGTTTTGCAATCGAGGAGCGAGTGGGCACCTCGGACACGTTGGAGCCTTCAGAAAAAGACTATAAAGTTCGTGGTGTGGTTCAGCTTGTCATTTACTTGTGTGTTTTTCGCACCGCTATTGACAACACAATGGGAGTGCGAACCCGAAACATTGTAGTGACGTTTGAGACCGACATGGCAAACATTAAATCCCCCTTAAACTCTAAATTAAAGAGTCAGCTGCTATTATGAGGCTAAACATGTCATTAAAAGCAGGCGCTGTGTGCTATCTGGCTGCCCTGTTTCGTTCTTTTTATATCCCAGTGTGGACGCTGTGACAGAGAGGATTTTGAACACACCCTGGTTGTTTACCCAACTCGGCAGAGAGATAGCAGAGCATTTCTCAGAATCAGGCCTTCACACGACTCTGGCTTTAAAGCCCAGTAAGGCGACCCTGCTGTCTGCTCACATCCACACGTGTATAACTGTGGAATATTGAATTAAGGCTGCATGTTGAATGACACACTGTATAATCTACTGATCACCTTTCTCAACAAATTTTTCCCCTCATTGTTAATGATTAAATGTTATTTCTCCTCCGTTGCCAGCAGTAGCGACGAACTTAAACAACCCAAAAAGTTGTCGAATGATCTCAGTTGACAATAACTTCAGAAAAACAACAACAAGTGTGAATACTTCAGTATCCTATAAACAGCAAATCAATAGCATGAGTGTTTTAATATATAGCTAGTGTGTAGTCTTGGAGAAGAAATCCTAACTCTGAATTTTTATGTTTACAACATTAATGGGGTAATAATACAAAGTCAGAAATATTTATTTTTACCATAACTGAATAAACAAGCTGTTCTCAGAGGAAAATAAGGCCCAGAACACTTTTTGTAGCTAGAAAGGTGGCACGGTCCGCCACATGCTTTGCTTATTCAGTTAATTCAGTCATGAAAACAAAGAGAGTTTGTTTATAACGTTTGTTTAGGCATAAAAAAATCAATCAATGAAGATTTTTTTTCTCTTCTGGTTAAAACGTCTTCCTCGAAACTACACAGTGCACCTCTAAGTTTGTGCCAACTCTGCGGCTAAAACGAGAACGTTTTGGAGGTGATTTAAGTGTAAAAAATGCGAGACAGACAGGCAGATAGACAGATATTTGCAGGCAGACGGGAGGTGAAAGCCAACCGGCCTGCAGATTTAGGCAGCTTTAGAGCACAACAGATCAGATGAGATTATCTCTCGCTGATCCGCTGTAAAGTAGACAGCACATTCATTGATTCCTGCACCTCCTGCCACAGTCAAAAATCAACCCTAACAGGGGCGGGGGGGGGGATACACAGCATTACACAAACTAACTGTGTACCGGTACACAGAACCAAACACCTGACTGTGTCACGCCGCGGTTTAGACACGCTGGATAATTAACAGAAAAATCAAACCTGGGCTTGTTTTGACTTGCGTAAATATTTTCACTGGGAAAAAAACCTCAGATCCTCTGAACGATCTCAGATAATGGACGGCCTCACTTAGAATTGCCACGACACATGACAAGAAACCAACGTGCCCGTATCATGTTGTGATTCCGCCTTGACACACTTCCAGACGGTGTGATCTCTGACAGCCTGACAGTGACCCAGTGACCGGGCTTGGCACAGATGCATGTGTGACTCCCAGCCTCTCTAATCCATGCTGCCGCTGTCCTGGATGGGATGGGGTGGGGGGGGGGGGGCAAACTGTGGGCGCAGAATAGCCAAATACCTGCTGTGCACATTTAGGCTGTGTTGACTGTGCTGTCCAATTTAGCGGCGGCCGTAAACGGGAGAAGCACGTTGTTGCAGCAGCACTACCACGGCAGTTTGGCTGCCTTGGTTCATCTGACCTACTTTCTCCCCCTCCCCTCCCATCCCATCCCTCCCCTGTGCCTGGTCTGGGAGAGAGGGGAGGGGAGACCACCAGGCAGGAAGCAGCAGGCTCCACAGCGTAACAGCAGCCTACATACATATGGGTGAGCACTTTATGCAAAGTCACAGCATTCTTTATTTAGCAGCGGCAGCAGCAGCAGCCATAACATGAAGCTAAAGATGATCTCCTCCTCATCATCATCACTGAGCCCGCTCTTAAGGAGGGGGCCTACAGGAGGCACTGACAGCCTGTCATACATGCCACAGCTCCACACACACACACACACACACACACACACACACACACACACACACACACACACACAGCTTCAGCTAGCCTACCTCCTGCCTGGTTTTATCCTACACATAGGCTAAACAGCACAGTTATCTGAATTCAAAAGGCCATTGACCTACATTTCCGCAGCTCTTTTGTTGTACAGTAGACATTCAGTGGTATCTGTGCTGATCACAAACACACACAGGAGGGAAAGTAACACTGGAGTAACCAATGATCTGGATCCGAACAGTGTAAATAAATGATGGAGAAAAAATGGAGGAATCACTCAGAATCTGCCCAGATCAATAAGTGTGAGTGGTTGTGAAAACCTCCCAGTGAGTTTATGACAGCAAACATCCTGGAATGACTGTTATTCTCCCACCATACAAAGCGGCTCTGAGCCAGGAGCTTCACTCCCACGCTTTCACTACAATAACATTATTACATTAATGTGACCCTCCACCCTCCACCCCTCTCTGCGCTCCGTACCTGCCCCCGCTCAAAGTTCTCCTTCTCCAGCTCCAGGCTGTTGGCCCCTCCGGTCCGTCGGATCACTTTGGGGATAGCGTTGGGTACTTGCTGCATGGAGCTTTTCACTCGATCCATTGTCGTCTGTTTTTTCTTTTTTCCTTTCTCTCCCACAGCGCGAAACAGAGAGCGAAAACAACTTTCAGCCGATTAAACAAGGCGCAAGTGTAGAAAGTAAAATAAGAAATAAAAGCCGCACTAACTATGGCGGGCAGCGGTCCATGCTGTGCAGGACTCGTCGGCCCGTTCACTGGATCATTTGGCCTTTCTGTCCAACACCCCAGTCAATGACAGGAGCAGTCTGAGCGGCACCAGGGTGAAGCGAGGCGCGCTGAGAGAGAGGCGCTTCCGCCTTCACCTTTTCAAAATAAAAGCTCCTGTTGACTAACACGTGTGTGAAAATACAGATGTTTGTCCAGTAAACTGAACCTGAGCCCTTAGTGGAAGCTTTTATGTAGCTCTATTGATACCTATGTGATGTAGAGTTAGTGAATGCAACTCAGTAGACTTACTAGTACAATGGACAACTCTCTACCTGCTCATTCAAGCATGTCCAGGTCAGGTGAGTAGAGGCTGATGCATGCTTTGCTACTTTAGAGGAAAACACATTTTGTAATCTGAACATCAGATAATAGAAACAGTCAATTCATTGCCATGTCTACACATTGATTACGCAAGATAATGTGTCATCGGCACCATTAACCAGCACATACTGAATGGACATCAGTGTGTGCTCAGCTCACTTTGAAGGCCTAAAGAGGGCTTATACTTTAAATATTGTCATGTTAAGCACTTGTCATTTGTTTGGTGAAGGATTTTTGCAATAAGAATGTACAACTGCTGTGCATTATATATAATTGCACTGAAACTGGTTGAAATGCATATAACAGTAATCCAGGGGAAAAGCAGTAAATTACCATTTTCAATTTTACAATAATATTTTATGTGAATCAATCAAATCAAACTGTATTTATATAACACCTTTCAAACAAATGAGGTGAATTCAAAGTGCTATATGTGCTCATGTAAATAAATACATGAGCTATTCAGAAATCAAAACTGAATTTAGAGACTAATGCCAACTATACTCAATACTGTGAACTATATTTGCACTGTGTACATATTCAATATCCAATGTATATATTCTACATATCTCTATGTCTTTCAGTGCCTCTGCTGAATGCGAACTTTGCACATGAAAACATGCCTGTCACTTATACATCTTCTTATAAGTATATTGTATATTTTGTATTTTATATTTTTGTGTTTTTATATTTTGTGTGTCGGGAAACTTGCAAATTAAGAATTTCATTGCCTGGTGTGTACTATGTGTATATAACAATAAAACATCTTGAATCTTGAATCTTGAATCTAATGCGCTCGAAGGCAGCAATTAAATATGGGTAGTTATGATGATAAAAAGATGAAGAATACAGGATAATACAAGCAATAAAAATAAAATACCGTGCTATAATGATACCAAAAACAACAACAACAACAATAATAATAATAATAATAATAATAATAATAATAATAATAATAACAATAATTGTTAGAATGTTACAAAGTGCCTCACAGAAAAGGAAAAGAACAGCAGATAACAAACTTAATTAAACAAATACTATTAACAAACTTGTTACTAGTTACAAAGTAATGGAACAATACTTGACTAATTTATTCCTATGCTTATTTCATCACCGATTGTTTGAAATTTCCACACAAAAGTTTCATTTTTACTGCATACACTTTTACGCTCATCAATTTCTAATAATCAGTATCGGCCCTGAACAAGCAATATTGATCGACCCCTTGTTCATGCACACTGGCACACTTGCTGTGCATTCCTTACACGTTTAGTTCCGAGTTACTTTGCATCAGAGCCTAACTAGTGAATTATTAACTTAATCTTTATTATAAGCATCAAGAGAATAAACCAAACAAAACACTGGTTCCACTTATCAGGAAAATACTGAATTTTGGATCCAATAATCAGTCAAGCCAATAATCAATTGACCAACAGTATGCATAATATACATACATGTAAATATTCATGTATATGTACTTTACTTTTGATACTTCAGCACATTTTATATCAGAGACTTTAAGAGTTTCACACAGTAGTCTACTATTCAAATCGTTGACTTTCACTCCTAATAAAGTAATATTTTAACATGGTGTCTGTACGTTTACTCAAGAAAAGCTTTAGGATACCTTTCACAACACGGTGTAGAACAATATGAATCACAGATATTGAGTGATGATTACTAACGACTAATTACCTCCTGTATAATATACTAGACAGGTGATTTTACCATTTGTTGTCTGTTTTGCAGTTGACTTCTGTCCCTGACTTATTATTTCACGGGGTTTCATTATTCACTCGGATTTATTGTTTCTACTGATGGTGTTTTATGTTGATTGTTTGTACCATGTTTATGTTTACTTTTTTTTATACTGGCTGTGTGTGCTGTTCTTATTTTTAAAATAAAATTAAAGTATCTTGTTTTGAAAGTTCAATACAGATAAAGCTCATTACGATGGACGATTTAATTTTTTTTTTAAAGCAAAATGGGCATAATGACTTTTAATCTAAAATCTTGTTGGAAATACATTTTACAAACACTTTCTCTTCATGTGTGCCGGAAGGGAGACCGGAAGTGACATGTGCAACAATCGGCGGACACTTTACAGAACTCAATTTCTGTCTTTATAACACTCAGTTGAGTAGCAGGCTGCACAAAACACACGACCTGTGTGAAAACCCCTCCTGCCCCGTGTCTCCAAAGAAACGTGAGAAGGTTTTTGCTCCAGGTGTGCGTGCACCGTTCAGCTCGCGTGCTCCTCAGCGTCGCCGCTACTTGCATATTTTCTCTGGCAACTGTCACTGACTCCTCCCACTTCGGTCAGCTACTGGCTGGAGCTGCTGCGGGCCCCGCCCACAACACCAGTGCTGTGTTGAGATTTTAATTTTCCAAAGCTTTGTCCAAAAGCTCTACAGTCTCATCAAAAAGACATGAGTTGTAAGTCTAGACAGTATTCCCGCAGTGCTTTCTGCCATAAGCTTGGCAAGAAATAAATAATCACCTCTCCTGTTGTGTCTTAATCAGTGCCAACACCACTTGTCCAAGTATCAATAGTCACTGATCATTGGCAATGAACTCTATCGGCTTTCTGATCAGTGATGTTGTACATTGTAACATAGTGTATTGATTGTTAATTGGGAGAGCTTACAGCACTGCTTCTTTGTTCCCTTTATGTCACTAAACAATATTTTTACACAGATTTGTCCTGAGGCTACACCACTGTAAACCACTCGGCTCTGGCTTGTGAGTTTTGAGTGGACAGTATCTTGTTAAAGAAACCGACCCTGCTCTCGTACGTCCTGGAAGATGTACGCAGGCAAAGGTCAATTTCCTGTCTGTGATCATTCCTATAATTAATAAATCAAAACTGCCATCAGCCTCAGGAGGAGTCTGTTTGCATGACTCAAGGCTGCACTCTGCTGGTCAAATGCAGGAACCACTACAAGTCAAAATTGGTGTACATTTAATCAAACTTTTGTCGGAAACACACTCAGTAGCAAGGAGGAATCCAGTTTTTCACATTCACAAATATATATTTATATAAAAAATGTATCTATAAGCATATATATATATATATATATATATATATATATATATATATATATATATATATATATCTAAAGTGAAAGAACCAGAACCATGTCATAAAATTACTCCATTATAACTCAATGTTTTCCATTCCAAACCCAACTTTGGTAAAATTATACAAATTTAATCAGCTAAATAAACCTGATAAAGTATCAAGTATTCATTGTTTAAAAGTCAGCCCATGTGACTCATACGATAATATATCAGTTTGTAAACTGATGGAGATCATCAATGTTTAAGAAGTATTTAACTGTTGTAGTATGATCTAGTCTTAAATATGTGTTTTAAATAAGCGTGGACCCCAACATGCGGGCCAGGCCCCGTCCAGAGAGTCACAAGATGGTAAATCTGATGTGATTGTGAGATTATTCATAGGGTGGAACATTTTAGGAACATTCTCTTATCTTTACTTTTACTTTTAGTCTTTTGGGCCTCAAACATTAATCTTGATGAGACCATCTTAGAGGTTAAGAAGAGAAATAATTCTTTTGTTGGTGAGATAGCAATGGACAGCTGAAAAAAGACGAGGGGGCCCAACCAGATACTGCATTTTTGTACATTGTCACAAGCCTAAAGGTTTGGGAACTGCTCGTTTTATCTTTAGCAATGCTAATGCTTGCCATGCTTTTACAATAATGACTGGTACTGTACATACATATTGTATTCTACTGCTCTGGCTGAACTAACTGCCAGGATACTGTTAACAACCCGTTACTTACTGTTTATATCTCCGTATTTACTGCTCCCTGAGTGGTGGACCCCCACAGTAAGACCATTGCCACCACAGGTAGATAAAATGTGCCATTACATGTTATAATCTAGACAACTAGGCAATAACATAAAATACAACACTAACAAACGTAAGGTGTAATTTGTCAAAGTATCCCTTTAATCACGATTAATTAACCTAAATGAACATATTTTAATGCTGCAAACCCCTTGTAGTGCTAGAACCAAAACTAAGCCCAGGGATAAATATGGAACAAATACCAGAAATTACCCGATGCCACCAATTACAGAGAATACACTGTTATACACATTGTTCAATATATATATATATATATATAATATATATATATATATATATATATATATATATGTTGGATGTGGAAGGTCAAGGCTAGCGTGGTCCCCGTGGTAGTGGGGGCACTCGGGGCAGTAACCCCCAAACTGGGAGAGTGGCTGCGCAGAACCCTCAAACTTCCAGGCCCGAGCTTGAGGATGACACAGATACCACCCTACCAGGGTGAGAAGGAGATTTTTTAAATATATATATATATATATATATATATATATATATATATATACATATATATATATACATATATACATATACATATGTATATGTATATGTATATATATACAGTAACTATATACACATATGCAAACATATATATGTGTGTGTATGTATATATATATATATATATATATATATATATATATATATATACATACTGTATATACATATAGTACAAGGAGTTGATCAATAGGTTGTGTGAGAAGATGATGCATCATAGCCAAATTAGCACATTTGATCATTGATCAGGACAGACAATCAGTCTACCCCTGTTTCGTACCAGATGTTTATGCCTGTGCACATGTATATCATTACCTTTATAAGATATTTATCCATACCACACATTATTAGAATTGGATTTTAATTACGTGATTCACTTGTAATACATATTTAGATGAGCATTGTTAGAGGTCTGAATTGCATTGCCAGCAACTGCCTCACTGCAGCCACAGTGTATATAAGACACGCTGAAAACTTGAAACTACAAGTTTATGTATAATCTTAATTTGTAGAGTGACAACAACTGTCGTATAAATGTAGTTGAATAAAAAGGATAATGTATCTGAATATGAATATAAAGCAGCATAAAATTAAAATACTTGAGTAAAGTAGACATAGGCTATTTCATTGCTGTACTTACGTGCAGTCCCCTACTACTGACAGTCACCGTAATCCTCCAATCATTTCAACCCAAATAAATACATGAATAAATGACACAAAACGGGTCCACCCATCATTACAGCACACAGTACAAGCATACTGACAGCCAGGCTAGAAAAAAGAAAAAAAGGCATCTGAGCCGGTGAAATCTCGCGAGATTACCACTGTAACGGAGGACTGGGGCTTGGTCTTGAAGTTTTCAGATGCATCTGTAGATGAATCATAACAGCATCAAGATGTCGGGACGATCGGGCCGCGCCGAGACACGAAGTCGGGCTAAAGATGACATTAAAAAGGTCCTGGCGGCCATCGAGAAAGTGCGCAAATGGTATGTAGGCTGTCTGGGGGACAATATGGAGGGAAATGTATTAGTAGACCGTAGGCTGATATCTGCTGCGTCGCTCAACAAACTTCAGTCGGAAAAGTTCGATGATTGACGGAGCTGCTGACCAATCAATGCCCCGGGTTGACAGGCGAGGCGGGGCTAGCCGAGTTTTTTCCGCCGAGAGCTGTCAATATGGCTACAGCCTCACATGCTGCGAGCTGTAACAGAGACGGCTGTCCTGTGAACACATAACACTGAAATAAATCAACACCTGCCGACCAATCCTTAGGATTTTTACATGCTTATGTAGAGTAGGCGATAACTACCTCTGAGCGTGATGGTATATGTGATTAGCTGTCAGCTCTGCTGTGCACAGAGAGGAAGACACGAGCATGTATTATGTCATGGTGCAGATTAATGGTATTAAGGCAGCTGGTCTGAACTGAGCTCCTGTCCGAAATTACTTCCACTAATTTCATCCCCAGGGAGAAGAAATGGGTGACAGTTGGGGACACGTCCTTACGTATATTCAAGTGGGTGCCAGTGACAGAAACAAAGCAGGTGGGGTCCTCTGGCATGTAGCAGAAAATGAATTTTTAAAAAATCACCATTGCTGTGAAGGCTTTAACTTGATACACCGAATGACAATCCCCTTTTTGTTGTCAGATATATCGCACCAAATCCACAGGTGGAGATGTCAGAGGACTGAAAGACGTGGTCCTGGAAAATACTAATTCTTTATTGGATTTCACTGGTGAGTCTTGTGGCTGTTTTTTTTTTCCTCAAAAATATTAAATAAATAGCCCTCTGGAGCCATTGCATTCATCATGAGGTGTAGGTGTCACAAAGAACTGAATACCACAAACACATGATATTTAAAAAAAAAAAAAAGGAGAAGAAAATAGACCCATGTTCAGTACAACTCCTGTGTGTCCGCCTCTAGATGAAAACAGCAACCAGAGCTTTCTGTCGGACGTTTACCAGCCTAAGATGGATAACAGCAGCAGTACCTCCAGCTCGCAGCAGGTCAGCCCTCCACATACCTCTAGCCTCCGGACCGAAGACTCTCAGCCACCAATGCTGGGCCAGGAGAGTGTGGATGGTATGAAGAATCTTTTCTCTCAATTTTACACATTATGCCTGTAATTAAAAAAAATAAATGTACACACAATAGTTAGTGTATTTGTTAATAAAACTTTTACCACGAGTCCGGTCGTCTGTTGGCCCAGCAATGCAATAAGTCTTGTGTCCCGTCGTCAAGTTTCCATATAAAACACATTCAGTTGTGTCCTGTATTAACTCTGCATTCCTTTATCCGTCATAGCCGCACCAGCGAGGTCATAATCTAACTCTTCTTTGTGAATCCAGAGCCAGTTCATTCAGGACAGGAGGGGGCCGATGAGCCTCCCACTCTCATCAAGGAGGACCTTCTCTCATCAGGAACTGTCAGACGGACCCCTCCAGACACACAGGTTCACTTGAATTCAACTAGAAAATGTTTTTTATATAACAAACCGTGTGAGCATTTAGGTAACCTATTTAACACGTTTCCTTCTCATTCTACAGGAGGAGTTGGATGAATCAGGAGCGCCTCCTTTAAAGAAGATTTGCACAGGAGAAAATGCCGTTCTGAGATAGCTTATTTATAATCATTTTGTTAAAATACACACAATACTTGTTCTCAGACTGACTAGCTAAGCTTTTCAAATTGTCCTAAGGTTCAATTTCAGCAAAAAAAAAAAAAAAAAGTACTGCAAAATCTTTGTTCAGGTCTCTAAAGTCTTGCTGTTTCTAAGTGGTTTTTGAAATTAATGGAGAGGGTTTTTTTTCCAAACTGTTGCAAGTCACTGTTGTTGCAGACAGTGTGATTTTGGTTCACATGCTAAAGTATCTAGCTTTCTGTTTTCTGTTTTAGTATTTTTGCAGTTAAACATTACTTTTGCATGTCTCCATATCCTGTTGCTTATTTTGGAGGTTTCTGGCCATTTTCAATAAACATATTCGATGTGTAGCTTTATGCAGATTGATGTTTAGATGTGCCATCTTGTTTTAAATAAGATGCCCTCTCTGGATCAGGTCTTATTTTGGCTTATCATGTGTAAGAATAAAAAATGCTTTTTTAAAAAATATTTATAATATAATTTGCCCATGTTTATAACTGAAGACGTTGTAAACCGTAATAAATGCATCTGTCTATTTCCACTTCAGTTCACTGGTGCTGTAAGGTTTCTATTTATTTAGCATAATGTCTTGAGGCAGTTGCTCTGCTAATGAGGGCAGGTCCTATTGTTTAATCAGACCTGTCTAAAATGGAGCCCAAGCAGTGTGTTTGGAAATGATATGAGGATTCAGAGAGTAACGGATGGATAGTCATTTTTCAACAATTAAATTATTAAAATATTAAAGTGTGATTTAAAAAGATCATACAGTCTTTATTGTCATCAGCTGACCTCTAGTCTCCAATTTATATTCTGTGTGGGCGTGGTATATGTGAAGGGGCCGTTCCGGACTGCTAAATGACAGCCAACATTAGCCAATGAGTGACTGTATTTTAACAATTCGACGAGGGCGCCTCGCTGAAGTAGCCAATGGCGGTCGAGAAAGGGCGGGACGTGCATGCGACGCGGCTTGCTGCCGGGGAAACGGAGTACTGACGGTGTACGGAATTGTGCCGGTGGACTGGAAACTCCCGCCATTTCGACAAGGAATTAACCTCTTGATTGATCCAGGTTACTTTTTCGTAATACTTCTTGACACTGTTAACTGACAACAAGAAGCGCCGACAGCGCGAACATGCTGCGAGTATAACTGAATGAACGAAAGCAGGCCTAGTTTTCAAAGACTTGGGATTGTACAGCGCGCGCTAGACCTCCCGCTGAACTGAGCTTTGGCTGTTGCCGCGAGTTTGATTTCGGTGTGGTTTCCATCCTTTCATGTTCATCTGGAGGAGCTAAAAGTTTCCCAACTATACCGAGAGACAAGTCCAGCAAGCTGTTTTGGTTCCAGGACATTGCGTAAAACCAACATGACACTGCTACGAGAGGAGAGAAGAAGGATGCGATGAGGCGGTTGCCAAGAAGTGCACTGTTATTGTTTTGCAACGAGATAGCAATCCAGCATACTAGCTAGTCAGCTAGCTGCTACACGTTGAGTGCCGGGCCTGCCGGCGGTAACGTGAGACGTGCTAAGATATTTCGGGACACTTGGATACATGCTAAGGATATATTGTTGTATATTGTTGTACTAGTCTGTCGCTAGAGGATTGATTTTTACCGTTGGTACTCGTGCCATCTTTGGATTTGAAATGGCACCGCTTTTAGGCCGGAAACCGTACCCACTGGCTAAGCCGCTAGCCGAACCACCAGGCCCGGGAGAGGAGGTGCACATCATCGAGCACACCAAGGAGGCCTTCAGGAACAAAGAGTATCCTTTAACATGATGCTGAGGCTCAGGCTCGATTTGTCGAGCCCGCCGGTGTGTTCTACATAAGGCTTTGTCTACCTGGCTAAAATGAAATGTACACAGTCATACTCACATGACTGTTAAAATGGCTAACGCACCTAATTTTGACGTTTCCTGACATTTCCCGTCATTTACTGTCTCCCGCATGTACACAGTTTACACTCTGACAAGCTTGCTAGCAAGCTAATGTTCCGCTTTGCTAGCTAATGAACTCATTGTAGCTGTGCGGCTAACTCACTAAGTTAGCAAAAAACTAAGATTGTGTGCGGCATATAGCGCAATTTTCATGCTAAATTAAATATTGCGAGCTGTTAGGCCTCCTTTCACTTTCAGCTTTTATGGCCCCGCTGTCAGCTAATAATGCTAGCAGTGTTAGCTAGCACGCTGCTAACGTTAGGTATCCCATTATGTCACAAAAGCCTGTCGTCTAGCTGAAGATGTTGCTCGGCTGGTTAGCTAGCTGTTAACGTTATCACGCAGCCCTCTTCAGAGTGAGCTAACTCTTAGCTACCGGCACATTTATGTTTTTAAGTATGTCAAGAGAGGACAACAGCTGTCCGAAAGTGGTTTACTGACTCAGTAGAGCAATTTGGGGTAAATAGTTAGGTTCTGTTGTGGCAGCTAGGCCACTTGACTCACTTTTATTGTTGTTTGAATGAAAACTTAGAACGTCAGCGGTTCCTTAACTGCAAGCAAGATTGTGACGCCAGTTATGACAGCTCAAAGTCACACGTAATGGTAAAAGTGGGTTTTAGATCTGTTGACAGCCACCCGATTTACTGTAAATTGTTGTAGATTTTAAACCCTGCAGTGACAAAGTTATTATTTTGACGGATACTGACTTTAACATTTAAATCTCTCATCACTGCTCTAACAGCTAATGTCTCCCTCTACCTTTCCACACTATCCAATCTAGAAATGTTTTTTTTTATCATTGTTTTGTTTTTTACAGTCCTCAAAAATAGCAAAGTCAAACCTTGACAAGTCATATAAGTTGTTTACTGCCCCCACTGAACTCTCCAGCTTCCCTCTCTCCCCCCCTTGGATGCCCTTTGAACTTAAACTATTTTTGAATTACTGATATAAGTTGCACATAATTTGTCAACAATGGACCATGTATATCTCTCTTCTAATAAGTAAGCCAATGGCCAGACGAGGAGAAACTATTTACTATGCGACTGTTGCAGTTTCCTTGACGAAACGTCCACAGAGAATACGAGGCACGCTTGCTGAGGTATGATGAGCGCATCTGGACTTGCAAGAGCACTGGAAGCAGCCAACTCACACACAAGGAAGCATGGGAGGAGGAACAAGAAGTCACCGAACTGTTAGTATTGCATCTGAAGTTTGTGTTCATGTTCATGATTTTCATCCAACTAGTGAAATGATGTATATGTGTATATACCAATATGTAGTGGTCCACAGCCTTTGGGGATTTTGTTTGGACTGGTATGTATGGGTGTACCAGTTGATGCACAAGCCCAGTAGTATACACGGAAGAGCCATACTCTGTCAGTGAAGGTCACAAGGCATGCTGCGTTCCTGTGATTGGATAAATCCGGTGCTCCTCCTCTCATTCTATTTAGAGGGTGTGTGATTGAGTCATCTGCACTGGCCTGGTGAGAGTTGTCTTATCCTGATCTGCAAAAAATGGAGGGCAAAGCATTTTTCAGAGAACATAATAGTTGAAAGGATCTCTTTGAGCTCATCACCAACCAGGTGTAGGTATAGTGTATGTATACGGGCTGTCTGCAAGAGGAATGTTAACCAAGTGACATGTGTGTCCCAAAGAGATGTCACATCAATGACAGCACAGAGCATTGCTCAGCTGCCCAGAGCTCAAGTCACTGAGGATCACGAGCTGTATTTAAGCTTTGTCTAATTATATCAGCCAAGGGACTTTACTCCCCCTGCTGGTCACTCTCAGTCCTCTGATGCCGTGTTATGTAATGCTCTGGGTCCAGTGATGACTGAATCACAGAAATTCAAACAGTGTGAAAGACATTTTGTCATGAATAGAGTGCATCACACCCATGAACATATTCAATTGGTGTCTGTTGTGGTAAAGATTTCTTCTTCTTCTTCTTCTTCTTCTTCTTCTTCTTCTTCTTCTTCTTCTTCTCGATCATTTTCTGTGCGCAGGCTTCAGGAGGAGTATCCCCAGTGGTTTGAGAAACCGATTCTGGAGATGGTCCACCACAACACCGTGTCTTTAGACAAACTGGTTGAGATGTCCTGGGTTGAAATCCTCACAAAGTATGCTGTGGGTGAAGAGTGCGACTTCCTGGTCAGTTTGACTTCTTAAATTTCAACATTGTTAATGTAATATGTGTCTTCACATTTTGATGTTATGAAGACAACAGAATTGATGGTTCTCAACATCATCTTTAGAGGACCATGGAAATAGAAACATAATATAATACAATAAATTATGTCTTTTGTGAGAATCTCATGATACACCAAGAGGCACTACCACTGAGGACGGTTATCGTATGGCTTTTACATTAATGTTGATTCACATGACTGTTTCACTTCAGGTGGGAAAGGACAAAAGTTTGCAAGTGAAGGTGGTGAAGATCCACCCGCTAGAGAATCCAGAGGGTGAGACAGCGGAGAAGAAGCTTGAAGGTGCCTGTGACTCTCCATCCAGTGACAAGGAGAACGCAAGTCAGGAAAACCAGAGGAAAGAACCTCCCCCCCGAGAGGAGGAGAACAGGAGGGAGAGCCTCAGTGAGTACCAAGTCAATATGTAAACAAACAGAAGAAACTTTAAAGAACATAGAGAATGTCCCGCAGTGCAGATGCAACCAAACTGGCTGCAGAATTACTGTTAATGGGGCCCATCATATAACTGCAGTACAGGTGGATGTGTTGTTTCATAAAGCAGGCCTATAGTAGCTGATTTTCATGTTTTTTCACTATTTTACTTGTGGTTTTAATAAAAAATGTCTTTTATAATTTGCAAAATAAAGCCTCCCATTTCTTGACATTGTTTTGTTTGTCCTCCTATCAGGTGACAGAGCTCGCCGCTCCCCAAGGAAACTCCCCACTGCCATGAAGGAAGAGAAGAAGAAGTGGGTGATGCCCAAATTCCTTCCTCATAAGTACGACGTGAAGCTCATAAATGAGGATAAGGTTCGTACCTGCATCAGCAGTCAGCAAAAGTGCTACTCTTCTGTATTTTTCTGTTCTACAACAGAGGATTTTTAATTTTTTTAAAAAAATGTTAGTTGCTTTTATTTTATTGATTTTTGACATCCTTATCCATAACGAGTCTCTTGTATTTCCATGTGTTGTTCACGATCTTTTAAGTTGACACAGACATTGCATTTTGAAACAGATTCCTTAGCCATAATTGAATGAATCTTGTCTGTCTCATAGGTAATCAGTGACGTCCCAGCAGACAGTCTTTACAGAACAGAGCGCCCTCCAACCAAAGAGATCATGCGCTACTTCATTAGGCACAATGCACTGAGGCTCGGCATGGGAGAGAGTGCTCCCTGGGTGGTTGAAGATGAACTGGTGAAAAAGTTTAACCTCCCCAGCAAATTCAGTGACTTTCTTCTTGATCCCCACAAGGTAATTTACTCGTTCTATTTTTAGCATGTTGCTTGATATAAAGATGTCTCTCATTCTTGGCTCACACTCTTTGTGCTGGCCTACAGTTTTTAGCAGAGAATCCCTCCGCAAAGCGGAAGAGCTTGACATCTCCAGAGGGTAGACCCAGCAAGAAGCTCAAGTCTCCTGACACTCCAGGAGAGGATTCAGGAAATGAGAAGGGCGAGAAGAAAAGGAAAAGGAAGAAGGACTCTTTAGGCATGCCCCTTAGTCCAACCATTTGGGGCCACATGCAGGTGAGCTGGCTTGTATGCACAGTACCATGTCTCAGCTAAGATATTACTCAATTATTATGAGGTATCCATTTAAGGTCAAGGCTTTGTTTAAGGGGCTCTTCTTGTCTGTATTTCAGAAAATAACAATGAATGGCTCCCCACTCAAGGTAAAGAACTCTGGAACTCCAAAGAAAGGTGAAGGCTCGACTCCCTCCACACCAAAATCTAGCAGGAAGTCGGGGGACAAGAAAGAAGGGAAGAGAGGTAGAAAGAGTGGTGACAAGAAACTCAATGTACTTAAAGCTTCTAAAAATGATGGCAAAGCTGGTACAAAGACACCAAAGATGAAGCAGATGACTCTGCTGCATCTGGCTAAGAGCACCCCTGCTGGGAGCCCGAAAAAGAGGGCCCGTAGTACAGGCATGGGTACGCCTAAACTGGGTAAGGCACTACACCCGATGGCTCTCCACCTCCTTCGTTACTATAAGGAGCACAAGGGCAAAGAGGACAAAAAGAACTCTCTTTCCTGCCTCATCTCCAAGGCTGCAAAGACCTTGTCCCCAGACGATCGGGGCCGGCTGCCAGAGGAGCTCAAGGATCTGGTGCAGAAACGCTGGGAGCTGCTGGAGCAAAAGAAGCGATGGAAGGCCATGAGTGAAGAAGAAAGGCAGGAAGAGATGAAGAAAAAGCGCGAGGAGATCAGAGAGAAACTGCGTGAAAAGGCCAAGGAGAGGCGCGAGAAGGAGATGCTCGTGCGCCGCGAACAGTCTCGCAGATACGAGGACCAGGAGATCGAAGGCAAGAACCTGCCAGCGTTCAAGCTTGTTGACATGCCAGAGGGCCTGCCTAATGCCTTGTTTGGCGACGTGGCTATGGTTGTGGACTTCCTTCATTGCTATGCAGGGCTGCTGATGCCAGATGACCAGTATCCCATCACAGCAGTGGCTCTGATGGAAGCACTTTCGGGGGAACGGTCTGGCTTCCTCTACCTGAACCGAGTGCTGGTGGTGCTCCTTCAGACGCTGCTGCAGGATGAGCTGGCAGAAGGCTACAGCGAGCTCGACATGCCCTTGTCCGAGATCCCCCTCACCATGCACTCTGCATCGGAGCTGGCCCGCTTGTGCTTGAGACCGTGTGACGCTCACGGTGAGGAGAGCGGCCAGGGCTCAGACGACACAGGGGGTTTCGGGGGCTTTGATGATGTGGTGACCAGCGAGTTCTTGGAGAAGCTCGAGACAATCGAGGTGTTTGAGCTGAGCCCTCAGGAGAAGGTGAATCTGCTGGTGGCCCTGTGTCACCGCATACTCATGACATACTCGGTCGAAGACCACGTTGATGCGAAGCAGCAACGGTCAGCAGAGCTGTGGAAGGAGCGCCTGGCAATGCTGAAAGAGGTCAATGACCGTAAGAAGGCCGAGAAGAAGAAGCAGAAGGAGATGGAAGGTAATGGTAGGTGGTTGCCACCAGAGAGCTCCACCACGGAGGATATTTAATACTGATTTTAACTTTTTTTACTACTGATATTAACAAAACTAAAAAGCTAAAATATAACCCACATAATATCAACATTACTTTTATTCCCATGCATTTATAAATGTTTCAATTATGATTAATTTCTTTTATATCTAAATTATTAATAACTTCTGAGCTTATACACAGCATGATGCCACTATGTACATTTTTGTTCTATTTTTCTGTACTCAAAGGTGAGAAAAAGAAAGAAGGCGGCTCTAAGAAGGAGAGCAAAAAAGAATTAAAGGTGGAGCCAAAGGTTGAGCCCGAGCCGGAGCCTGAAGACATGATCAGCACCGTGAAGAGCCGGCGGCTGATGTCCATGCAGGCCAAGAAGGAGAAGGAGGAGATGGACAGACAGAACAAAGGTTAGATTTGGAGTAGTTAATCTATAAACAATGTAAGAAGATTTTGTTTTCTAAGTAGTTTCCAACCCCCGAGTCCTTGTTGTAAGTCACTTGGTTGTTTATCTGTAATAACCACTACCACTAAGCCTGAAACTTCTCACTCATATTAGTTACCATAAAATCTCTCCTCAGAGCGCATGGAGAAGGAGGCTGAAGAGGAGCGAATGCGCAGACAGAGGGCTGCAACAGAAAAGGCCTTTCAGGATGGTATCACCAAAGCCAGAAATGTCATGCGCCGGACGCCACTGGGTACGGACAGAAATCATAACAGGTCAGTGCTGCTCAGAGACGATTACAGACAGATGAATGTACATTCTTTGAAAAATTAAAGTAAAATCTAACCGTGGACCGCTTCGCATTTTTTGTTCAGATACTGGCTTTTCTCCGACGTTGTTCCTGGTCTGTATATTGAGAAAGGATGGGTTAACGATAGTATAGACTACAACTTCACCCCTCCACCTGAAGAAAAACCAGCAGCGCCTGAGGTAGAAGAGGAAGAGGATGGTGGGTCGGCTGCAACTAATGATTCACAAGGTACAAAACCTGAAGTATTATTATTATTATATTATTATTATTATTACTAATGATATAACTATTAATCGCTGGAAAGAATTAGTTGCACACTAGTCTGATAGTCAATTATTAATTTTCAGCGAAAATCTTAAACTTCTGTAATGTAAGGACTTGCTGCTTTTCGTTGTCATTTATGATTGTAAATGAAGAGTCTTTGGGTTTTAGACTGTTCGGACAAAAGAAGCAGTTTGTAGACGTCACTTTGGGCTCTATGACATTTTTCAGGCCAAATTATTTATTGTGAAAAATAATATGCAGTTGCTGCCCTATTTAAGTATGTTGACTTTTTTTGTGAACAAAGAATAATGTTAAAAAAAAAAGTAATAAAGTTGAAGGAAGTTGTTTATTTACTGTTTTTTGTTGCAGGAGTTGAGAAGGACGATAGCAGCATAGATGGTGCTGTAAGTGAGGGAGCCCAACAGGGAGCAGCATTCGACATCTGTATTGAGACAACTGTTCCCAAGCAGGGACAGAACCTCTGGTAAGAGCTTTCTTTGTCTTTTTCTGTTCATCCTCTCTCATTTTGTTCTTTGCTTTTTACACAACCGTTTGTTCTAATTTTTCCTGTCTGAACACAGGTTTGTATGTGACAACCCAGCTGAGCTGGATGAACTTGTGGAAAGTCTTCATCCTCAGGGGGTCAGAGAGAGTGAACTGAGGGTGAAGATACAAAACAAGTGAGTATACTCATTATTATAAAAGAAAGTTGTTTCAACAAATATGAATCCATCCCATCCTAGTGCGCTGCTAAACGAGCCTCAATTGTTAAATTAGCCTTTGTTGTGTTGGAACTAGCAGCAGCTGCACAGTTGAAATAAACTGAATATAGAACTGTCAGAGCATTTACAAGAAAGTTTGAACAAAGCTGGTTTTACATAAAAAGCAGACAAGAACACCAATGCAGTGTCTTTCATCCACCGAGACAGTTGGAGTTTTAAACAAGTCAGCAGCAGTGATGGAGTAAATATAAAGCTGAACCCAAAGTTGTCCCTCTCATCTTTTCAGATACCAGGAAATCCTTCACTCCATCCATATGACCCGTAAGGCCAAAATGGGCCTCAGGACCTGCGACGGCTACGCTGAGCTGCTCAGGTACCTGCGCAGTGACATCCAGGAGGTGGCCTCACGACTGCAGAAGGGAGGTCTCGGTTACCTGGATGACAACGTAGACATCGAAGAGCAGGTGATCATTTCACTACATACAATAATAGTAGATGTTAAATTTGGTAGTAATGGTAGACTGTTCCTTTTATATTTGGGTCTGAAGGAGTGTGTACAAACAACTGGAATATTCATTATTTGTAGGCATAAAAAACCATAAATATGAGGTCTAAATCAGGTTTGTTTGCGTTTTTACTTCAAGGGTTATATTTGTCATTTTTATGCTTATTTAATTTAAGAG
Organism: Diplodus puntazzo; assembly: GCA_963678695.2. Lineage (NCBI taxonomy): Eukaryota > Metazoa > Chordata > Actinopteri > Spariformes > Sparidae > Diplodus > Diplodus puntazzo. The sequence goes on from OZ023162.1 coordinate 19,882,800, forward strand.
TGAAGTGTTACTGATTTAATAGCTCTTAATTCTCTCCACAGATGAAAGACATGGAGAGCTTGAAAGACTTTGGCGAGTGCATCATCACCATTCAGGCCTGTGTAATCAAAAAGTTCCTGCAGGGATTCATGGCCCCCAAACAGAAGAAGAAGAAAAAGCATGTAGGGGAGGAGAGCAGTAAGGCTGAAGAGGTGGACGAGGAGAAGAGACTGGCGGAAGAGGCTCGGGTAAGAGAACAGAGTTGCAGTGATTAAAGTATCTAAAAAGAAGCTGAGATTTGTTCATGAAACAAACAGCAGATTAATATTCGAATATAGCTTACCACTATTGGACTCTCTTCATGTGACGCTCTGCTGATTTTAAACAAGTCTGGCCTTTTTCCTCTTAGGTAGCGACAGCGGTGGAGAAGTGGAAAACCGCTATCCGAGAGGCCCAGACGTTTTCCCGCATGCACGTCCTGCTGGGAATGTTGGACGCCTGCATAAAGTGGGACATGTCTGCCGAGAACGCTCGCTGCAAAGTCTGTCGCAGGAAAGGTAAGGACAGTCTTCAACTGCTGTCTCACTCATTGGGTCTCAAAGTGAGGAGTTGGCTCTGAAAAAAGTACAGTGCATAAGCAAATGAGATCGTTATTCCTTTATTGACATGGAGAGAGATTTGTTGTAACTTGGCTTTCTCTCGGTACAACAACCAGTCTTTACTATGAGGTGTGCTGGATGTTTGAATTGCAGTTTGGTCTCATGCTCCCTCTCTAGTGCTCAGGCAGAAACCGTCTGTGCTGAAGTTGATGGAGTCTAAGCCCAGATCCAAACAGGGTAACAGCAGCCAGCTCAGAGCAGAACAGACTAGTAATGTCAGGCAGGTCTACATAAAGAGTCAGCGTCCCTGCAGGCCAACAGGTGAACCTATAGCGTTAAGATGACAACACAAACTGAAACACAAGGGAAATCTTAAAGACATTTTTAGGCCTTAACAAAGAGTGATGACCAGAAAAATAAAACGGGAAGGATAAAAGTTAGGGATAAGTTGTAGGTAAAACTAGGAAAAATATTGAAACACAGCTCAGTTTTATGATTAATACTGATCTCTTCCAGGCGACGATGAGAAACTCATCCTCTGTGATGAGTGCAACAAGGCCTTCCACCTGTTCTGTCTGCGACCGGCACTGTACCGCATTCCTGTCGGAGAGTGGCGGTGCCCGGCCTGCCAGCCCACAGTGGCCAGACGTGGCTCCCGCTCAAGGTAGCTGTCTGCCTTACACATTCCGGTTTGTCTCGGCCCTATATTATCCATATAAACTGTTCTGCTACGTCATGGCTAATGAGTAATCGTTAGCTGCGTCCCTAAGAAAAATTATGTTTTTATTAGATTGTTGTAACTATAACAGGAGATGTTATCACAGAAATGGCTGCTTTACATGCCATTTTTAGATTAGCATTTACAGTAACAATCTGCATGCACACATCTAGTAAGGTTTCATCTGTAACAATTTTAACAAATTAAAATCCTGCTGTCATGGCAGCCACTACTTACAAATACATAGATCCAGTAAAAAATGTCTGTAGACATACATGTCAAATTTGCAGATTTCTGATGTACAGGTGACTTTTCCACTGACGACATTCTTAAAGCTGCGGTTGTGCTCAAGAGACAACTGTACTTAGTCCCCCTCACTGTGAAAAATGTACATTGAGGGCAAAATAGAATTTTAGTATTAGTGAGACTCTGATATATTATTTGACACACTAATATTAACCTAATGTTTGATTATTTTCCTCAATTTAACAAAACATCTGCAGTAGACTGTCCACTTCTCTGGCTACAGACAATGTTCCGTCTTCATCATTCGTGTCAAGATCTTTGATTTCTAAACTCTGTTGCAGAAACTACAACCAGGACACAGATGAAGAAGAGGACGAGGAGGAGTCTGAAGAGGAGGATTCTGAGGAGGATGAAGAGGATGAGGAAGAGAATGACTACAAAGCCATGGGGCACAGCTGTGAGTATCCGCGAGAGAAAATTAAGTCCAGGTTTCACTAAATTGTCTGAGTGTGTGAGTTTCTCTGCTCCACCCAGGATATCTTTAACATTTTTGTAAAATGCGAAACAGTCACATTCTTGGGCACCTGAGTTGGTTTTGGGAAAATTGGGGATCTTTTGCGATGAAGGCTGGGAATGAGAGGAATGCTGACGGGGAATTTCAGTCCCTGTCCTCTCCCTGTCTCTATTGTCTGTGTGTTGTCATGTAGCACAGCTCAGGTCTGGACCTTTGCTTTGAAGCCCTGTCTCACTCTGGCTTCACTCAGAGTATGTGGCAGGATGATCCCCTCTGTCGGCTCGAAGCCTGCACCGCAACCATTAAGAAAGTTTATGCATCGATGATGAACAGCAATGCCCCAAAGAACACATTAATGGGTGTGCAGCACAATCAATCACAATCAACAGTCAGTCGACACATTTTGGCAGAGTGCACTTATCAGCAATGATTGATTAAACATCACTTTTCAGACAAAAAACTTGCTACTATCATTATTAAAATTGACAGTACATTTTGGTGATATCTACAATTTTCCTGTTCAATCGGGGGTCGCATCTTCTTGTTGTCCTGATCACCTCGCTGTTATTTCTCTACAGTGAGACCAAGGAAGAAAAACAAGCAGTCCTCATCTCGGCAGAAAAACTCCAAAAATAAATCCAAGAAGCAGTCTTCAAGTAGTCAGAGCAGCAAACAGAAGACTGGCCCCAACAGCCCCGCGGACATCGATGAATTGGTAAGAAAACAGCCAGCACACTCACAATTTTGGAAAATAGATCTTGATACCCCCCAAAAATAGACTACACTTGTGGCAGGCATTGATGTATGCTTCATAGACTTGCAGTAATTTGTGTCTGCAGAATAAAATCAGTTTTTATATTATTCATGCAGGTGCGACAGAGTTCCCAATCCGGAGTGCGCAGACAGGCGCGGGAGCTGGAGAGGTGTGAGGAGATCCTCAAGAAACTGACCAAATTCCGATACAGCTGGCCCTTCAGGTGAGCAAAGAACATAATCTGTTATTAATGACTGGAGCAGCACCAACCGTATAAAATGTTTACTTCTACTGTAAGGTGAATTTTGAATTAGTGATACAATTGTAGGTCTCATTGAATAAAACCATGAAATATTTTCTGCTCTATACCAAACATCTCTTCCCTCATGCTTCTCTTCGTACAGGGAGCCTGTGTCCCCGGACGAGGCTGAAGATTACCTGGACATCATCTCCCAGCCAATGGATTTCCAGACGATGCTGGGGAAGTTCAGTCAGGGTTCGTATCGTCACGCCCAGGACTTCCTGGAAGACATAAAACTGGTCTTCTCCAACGCAGAGGAGTACAACCAGCAGGGCAGCACCGTGCTCTCCTGCATGGTCAAGACGGAGCAGTCGTTCACCGAGCTGCTCCAGAAGCTTCTGCCCGGCCTCAGCTACCTCCGCCGGCGGTCGCGCAAACGCGTCAACCAAGCCCCTGCTACATCCGAGGAGGAGGAGGAGGAGGAGGAAGAAGAAGAGGAAGAGGAGGATGATGATGATGATGATGAAGAGCAGGAGGAGGAACTGAAGAAGAAGATGCAGAATGGCAAATCGAACAGCAAGAAGGCCAGTAACAATCGGAGAAGGAGGGACGAGGAGAGCGAGAGTGAGGAGGAGGATGACGAAAATCAGGAAGAGGAGGAGGAAGAGGAAGATGATGATGACGATGATGGCAGGAGGAGGAGTAAGCGGACCTCTGCCACCTCAGGCAAGAAGGATTACAGGGAGCAGGATAGCGACGGCGAGCGGGACACACGGACGACTCGTCAGCGGCGTAGCCGGGACAACGCCGCGGAGGCAAGCAGCGACGAGGAGCGGTCCAGCCAGCAGCGACATTCCAAGAGACAGAAGCGCTCGTGAAGTTCAGGGTGATTTTTGTTTCTCTTTTTTTTTTTTTTTTTTTTTTTTGTGGTATCTCTTTGCTTTAAAATTTCTTTCTTGCTCTTCTAAAAAACGATCAAGAGCGCTCCTCCTCCACCTCCTACAACCAGCGGGGGACTTAAACCTCAGAAGGACTTTTTTGTGTTATTAAAATTTTTGTTCATATTTTGAAAAAAGAAAACTGATTTATATTTGTAACATGTTTAATATTGGTGATGCCTTTTATTTTTTTTCCAAACCAAGAAAAAACAAGACATTTGAGATAATGAAGAGGTCCTCATAGCTCTTAAGACTTTGATTTTTGAATTTCAGATCCAAAGTTGACAACCTCACACACAGATGTGTAATTTGACTTAAAATGTTGTCGTGTGAACTGCTGTTTTTTTTCTTTTTTTTTTTTTTTGAACATGTGCGCTCCCCAAACACCAGTTCAGTGTAATCAGAGGTCTGTCGTCACACGTAGTCCAGCCATCACGTCACTGGGGGTGTTCTTCAGGATAAGTAAATCCAGCTATAATACGTTTGTCCCACTCACATCTGTCACAAGCCATTGTGGTCTCATTGACTTAAAGTACTTCTTGTTGAGGAGATGGTGTCCATGTAGCTAGGAATCCCCTTCTTTGCTTAAAAAACTGTGCTGTTCACCTGTAAATCTCTCTTTATGAAGCATCTTGACATCAAGATTATCTTTGGTCAAATGCAAGTCTATAGATAAACATGATAGGATTTTACTAGTTGTAGTATTATTTTTGTGTGTTTTTCCAGCCCAGGCTCAGATTTATTGTCTGGGTTGAGACTGCAGATCACACATGAAGTCTCCTCACTTTAGTGCAAAAACACAACTTTCACCTCAGCTCTTGGTGCCAAGGTGTTTTCAAAACCAGGGACCCGACCTGGCGTGTTGTTCTTGGCGGCGTAGAGCTGATCAGCCTTTCCTCCTCCTCCTGTAGTGCCCTGCCACTTTAAAAGAACCGGTACCTCAATGCTCCGTCAATTTGCACACCTCCGCCTGTGTAAAGTGCACCTAATATGCCAGCAGCTGCAGGACCATACTTTATTGAAATTATGTGCATAAACATTTGTAAACAGTGTTTAAAAACAACAAATGTGACGTTTGTTAAGAAAAAAATGGGCATTTTTGAATATTTGATATTTTTTGCACATTTTATTTGGTATTGTAAATGATAACTTGTTCGGTTGATCGGTTGATCAAATTCAATAAATTGCAAAGGTTTAAAACCAGGGCTCTCCTAGTCGATGCAGAGAAAATGTCAGTCAGTTTTACTTTTTATTTTTTTGTCACAGCAGTTTTAGTAGAATCAATGATGCAAACGGCTCCTCAGAGGCTTGCGAAGATCTCCCTGTTTGTCCTGGTTCAGTCACCAGGTGGTGCTCTACTTCTGCGCTCTGAATACTTTTGCCCTGGCGCTGTTGCTGGTCTGGTGCAACACCAGACTCCCGACAGAGGGATACTTCACAGTGCTGAAGGATTTTTGGCTCTTTGACTCGCTTTTATAATAATTTCTGCACACTGCACATGAAAACTGCTGCAGCAAATTGATTTAATCATCACACACCCACTAAATGAAAACCTCTTTGACTGTGCAGAAGCTCCTGCTGTTTGTGGCGAGGTTGCCAGCAACATGTATATATGTGTGTGTATATATATATATATATATATATATATATATATATATATATATTATATATATATATATATATATATATATATATATATATATATATATATATAATATATATATATATATATATATATATATATATATAAATAAATATATATATATATATATATATATATATATATATATATATATATATATATATATATATATATATATATATATATATATATATATATATATATATATATATATATATATATATATATATAGTATATATACTGATAAGGCAGTGGTTGGTTTCCCCTCTTCTGTCTGTGTTGTGCTGTGCTGTTCTCCTGTGTTTCTCTAGTGCTGTTATCATCAAGACTTTACTGATTTCATTTGACCACTTATTTGTTTCCCCCCTCGAATATATCTGTTTGAATTTGGCTTTGACATGATTAACATTTGTTAAAAATCACAGTTAGGAAAAAACAAACACAAATTTGATCGCCGCCCTCGAGTTGAGACCTGACTGTAAATGCTTTCTTTGTTCTCGGAGGAACTGCAAAAGTCTTTTACACTTCCTTTTTTATATATATATTTATAGTCTCTAAAGCAGGGTTTGGGCAGGTTTAGAGGACTCACATGTAAAGAATTTCCAATAAAGGCCATGGACGAAGACCGTAGTTGTCCCTGTTTAATTTGTTTTGAGCTGATGAGCATCCCCGGATCGGACGGACACACATCACTGCCATCTGTAAACCTTGTGAAGAGACAATAAACGGGGAGGAAAACGGGTTAGCCGTGACCGCCGACTGATGTCTAATTTTACTTTTTAATAAAATATCAAACACTTTTCTTACTCTGGTGTGGACCCTTTTCTCACAAACATCTGCATCTTCTAATAGAAGCCAGGTTAGCTACAAAATGAGGCACGCTGAAGCCAAAACTGACATTACAGAACATAAATGGTTTCATTATTCACAGAGAAGGATGAGCAAGCTGGACTGAAAGTGTTCCATGAAAACATTTGAGTGGAAAAGGTGAAGCTGACAGTGGTTTGATCTTAATTACAGAAGTCGGGCTCTGTGTGCAGGTTGAAATCCACTTGGTGTCGAAGTGCAAGATCCAACGGGAAAGAAAATCTGAGGACGTAAAGAATGCTTAGCCACAGGAAACATTAAATATTTACACAAGGCTGTTGATAGTGTCGAGACCGCCCCTGGATGTGGCTTCTGGACCAAAATAATAACTTTGTTGAACTCGGAGCCAGAGTGAGGATTGTTTCCGTGATGTATTGAGCCGAGGAGAGTGCAAGGAGGACAGTAAGATCTTATGAAATATCTCCTGAGGTGCTGACAGCCTCTGAGCCATCTGTAACTTGGAAACAGGTGTAGAGGCTAAGATGGATCAGAGTAAAGGTCAGGGATGTGGAAAGTCAGTGGAAACGTAGCACTTGATTAGTGGAGCAGCTGCATTCGAGCCTAAAAGGATGTTTAGCTTATGATTTATAGTCCTTTTCATTATTTACAATGGTTATTATATTAAGTAGAGGGAATGGCGGTGTGTTATATTTGAGCCAGAGAAGAAGAAAGAGGATGCAGGTCTGTGGTTTTGACCCACAAGAAGAGATGGCAGATTGAGGACGTTATGAGTCACAAGCCCTGAGGCGTCGCAGCTTTTTCCGGGACTACACGGTGACTGAATCGATGCGACAGCGAGTTCTGGTGGCAGGCTGGTTGGGGAAATGGTGCCAAAACCAACTGCCGCACACCAAAATGAACTCCTGAGCGAACTTGTGATGAACCCTGAGACGCGCATCGCTTCGCTCTTAGGAGGCTTAGACTCTTTTAAAAATTTGTTGTAAACCCCAGATAAAATACAATTCAGTCTTGATATATTAACTTTAAGATGTTTGCTGGATCTAATTCTCCAAACTCAGGACTTGGAAGTATTGTTCAGTCCTTGCACGGTGCGTCCTACGCAGTGAAACATAGTTGGAGACATGCATTAATCACCGTACTTTTACTCCCCGATGAGGCAGAAGAAATCAATGACTGTACATGCTACACAAAGGCGCTCCTGAGTTTCTACAGCAAGCAGGACTGAGAGGTTCAGAAACAGTTAAAACACAGTAACATAATGTAACATAATCATCCTTTATAATGATGAGATACATCTTTAATTGATTCATTTCTGGTCCCCCAGAGGATGAACCCATCCAACTTTGGTGATCACCTGACTTTTAGCTCGACCAATGAGGTTCACGTTTGTGGTTTTTGGCTTGCCATGACATTCCGCACAGACAGTCACACCTCCCTTAAGATGAATTGTAACGATTTTTTGGGGTAAAACCCTCAACTTCTCTAATAGTTTAGTTAATATGACCAAATTACCTGCAGAGGTAATGACATTCTCATTAGCCTAATCTGCTTTTAGTGCTAATAAGCAAATGTTAGCATGCTAATACCCTAAACTCAGATGGTTATTATAGCCCATTTCCACGAAAAAAAGCACGTTATCGTCATCATTGTGAGCATACTAGCATCTTGGCATTGTCACTATGACCAAATTGGCATGTAAGCATTTTTATAAAAATATCTCTTTTGTCACCACAAACATGGCTGGAAATTGTCCATCAGTCTCCTTAAAAATATGCAGGAGTTTCTCATTTACAAATGTTGAAACACAGTCTCAAACTGTGGTCACTGGCTTGGCAGCCTTCTTTAACTTAATCGGCTCCTCCACCTCCCGTAGGACTGTCTGGTCATGAACGTTAATTTGGTAAGAACATTTCAATATGGCACATAACTTATGACATGTACAAACGTGAACATACCAGTGGTTTTCAGTTAACTGCCAACAGTTTATCCGTAACGACTGTGTTGAAAAATTCATATCAAAATCACTGTGTGTGTTTTAAACTTCTCGTGGTAGCAGACGAGTGTGTGTTGATGAAACAAGCAGCTGAGAGTCACAAAGTCAGTTCAGGATACCTGCCAGTGATTTAACGTGTCAGGATGCATTTGACTGAATTATCTAGAAATACTTATTTATGTTGCCTCTGCTATTATATCACCAAGCCTGACCTGGCAGGTAAAAGCAGGAGCAGCAGAAGCAGGTGCTCCTGCTCCTGAACAAGCAAACACTGGCCTTGCGTTGACTAATCTTTGACCCCTGTGCAAACTGACAGCAGCAGTGTATGACCGAGCCATCCACGCAGAGCGTGTAGCAACCCACCCAGCAAATATTTACCTCAGGTCCAAGTCGGCGCAGAGGGCATCTGGCAAGGAGCGAGCAAGTTTGCTTCTCACTCTCATTCTACCAGACATGATGTGCGAAACATTGTCCCACTCCTTTTAGTTCTCTTGAAATTTGTATTTAATTGATTAAGTAAAATCAACTGCCGCAATAACATCACTGGTGTCTTTCTAGAGACTGTTGCTGAAACAGATTCTGTGTCAGGTCATGAGAGTTGTTGTCGTCATTGTTGAACAATCACCACAAAGATCTATGTGACATGAGGCAGAAATGTTCACACTTTCACACAGTTCAAACTTTGATTCAAACTAGTTTCATTCGCTGACTTCCTTCCTCACACTCCCATGTATCATCTGATTTTCCTGGTCTAGCCGCTTTTACACGTTTTACACATTGCCGTCGTCAATAACATGACTGCAAACATATCCATACATGGATATTTGATATAGTGAAGTACAAGGAGTGGAGGATTGTAACAGGGGTCAATTGACGGTTTGAAAGAAAATGAAGTGTGTCGGAGATGTGATGAAATCTCAGCTGACGCCCTTCCAGGTGTAAAACAGGTCTTCACGGTCACCTGATGAGGGAATACGTTTTTTAAAAATGGTGTTCATCAATCCAGTAGAGTTCCCACCTGCAGAGTTTATGTCGAAGCTGCTCTGCAGGCTTACGGTGTCTCCACGCCTTCCCGAGACACCCACTACCACCCTGTGATGATTTTGGAGATCATTATAAATATCTTCCTCCATGTCGAGCAGGTCTTCAGCCTGAGGTAACGTCACACTGAGACCTGCCTGCTGCATTTTTTTATGATACCCGTCCCACAGGTGCCGTGACACGGCGAGCCGAGCTCTCTCCTGCTGGAGCCGGTGTTGCGGCGCATGAAGGAGAGTTTTGAGCTGTGAGCGTAACTGGATTTGTGTCACATCATGGCGCACTTCAGAGGGAGCTCGGTCAATAGCCTATCACGCTGGCAGCTGCAGGAATGCACACAGAGAAAATGAGGACAAGGAAAAATCCTGACATGCTGCCAGAACAGACAGAAAGAGAAGTAACACAATCATTCACAGAGCGTGGACGTGACCTGGCAATTGGGCGCCAAAACCAACGTATATGACCGCAGCGGCGGCGACGTGCCCTAAATCTTTCTCTCTTCCTTCCCCTTTAACTGCGAGTACAAATGATTATTAATGCATTATTCACAATAACAGAGCCTTCTCCCCCAATTTTCTCCACTCATGTGCTTCCTCTTCCTTTGATGATATAACCAAAGTAAGAGGGGAGAAAAGCGAGGGAGCGCAGAAACAGAGGAGTTCAGAGGATGGCTTTTCTCTCGGGAACACGGAGCTCTGATCCCAAAGGGGGACCCTGCGCTCTTCTGAAACACTCTGAGTCTTCCTGTAGACCGGGCTACAAACAGCAGTTTTAACACATCAGTCATAGATCCTCTCTGCCATCGCTGCTACCACACACATCAGTGCCAAGATAACACACTTGGCCTGCCTACTCCGGCTGGCTTCTCATCAAACATGGCAAACGTAGGGTGTTCCTTACATGCTGCCTCCCGCTTTACCAATAATATTTTCATTTCCAGATTTACATGAAGGCACAAATGTGAGAAATGTTAAAGGCAATCTGAAAAAGGGACCGGAGAGAATAACCTCAGAATCACCCGGGGATGTCTTTGAACTCGCGGATGCAGATATGGCAGCGGCAACAATTGGATGAGCGCGCCGCGCGGAAGATGAAAGGCAGTCAAAGTTGTTGTCGTAATAAGTGGGCTGAGGCCTTTCATGATTCATACTAGGGCTTCATCTTGCTGTTCAGTCAAGCCAGTGATCCCAAATGTTGAATAGGCTTATGTATATCTGGATTCTCTGTAAAGCTTTGCAGTGGATGATAGAAAGCCAATTAACTTCCTCCCACTGTTCTGAGTGGGCACATAGACTGATTTTTAAAAGACAAAATGCCCAAATTATGACGAGTTCTCTCACAACGCAACCTGACACACAGCGCTACCCCTTGATTCAGCTTTACCACTGACTCCACCAAAAGCTGTCTTTTAATGTTTTCTGTTCTGTAAAAATACACTTTACACTCCAGAGAGGATTGATACCACTCTCAAATCTGTGTGTTAAATACGAAGCTTCAGCCAGGAGGAGGTTAGCATAGCTTAGCATAATTACTGGAAACAGAGGGCCACAGCTAGCTTAGCTCTGTTACTAGCTTACACCTTGCCCTGTAAAACCTGTACGTGTCAATTTGACACATTTTTCTGCGATTACAAACTATTTTTATAGATTATGTGTCGCTTCGGTTTCCTGAATATCACTACCCACATACTGTACGTTATCAGTTGTCAGCGTTGTGAACATGGTGCGTCTTCAGATTTGAAGATTTTGCCTGTGTTAGCGTAGCAATATTGGTTTTATCATAATGCCATTTATCTGAGGGAGATAGAAAAGCAGGGTACTTGCAGTTCTTTCTCAACTACACACAATCAATCACTCAAGTCATCCAGTAAAAGAGAACAGTGTTTCATTACCTGGCTACTAGCGATGCTTTACCCGTAGGACCACAACACATTGATACGACAGTGTTCTCACAACCCTCGGTTTGAGGTGAGTTTCAGAGACCCGCGTTTGAAAGGGCCGTGTAGCAAAACCGAGAGGTGGGACTAAGCAGTAAGGGCAACGGGTGTCTTAAGATTGGACCATAACGTTCTAATTTGGGAACGTTCGAGGTTGGCGGACTTTGTTAGCTTTGGACAGAGCCAGGCTAGGCTAATGAGCTGCAGGCCCTAATACTTCATTTCAATCTTCCAATCGAGCTCTCTGAAAGAAAATGAACTTTAAAGATGTCAAACGTTTGCTGTACAATCATATTCTCATGTCTTTGATAAGGAGTTTTTTAAAAAAAGTGGAGCTGGCGAACGTCTCAATCTCTCATTCCTCGCTGCGAAGAAGTCAAAAATTGGAATCTAATAATAGGATCTATATATTTTTTTCCCCTTTTTCTCTCCAAATCAGATCCATCTACAGTTACATGATGACCTTGTTTCTGTCATGGCTCATGTTTCTCTGGAGTGTGCATATGCCCAGTCAGGGGGATGTCAGCAATAAATAGATTAAAGTGTGTAATGGCCCAATAACCACCGCTGCACTGCCCCACCATGCACGGGTGATTCATTTAAAAAAAAGAAGAAGAAAAAACAAGGAGACTGCAGCTGTTGGGAGCTGACTTAAGTTCATATTTAAGGTTTAGTAAGAAACTGGAGGTGAGTGTGTGTGCATGTGTGTGTGTGTGCGTGTGTGTGTGTGTTTGTATACGGCATGTGATGAAGAGCAGAGAAAGAGAAAGAAAAGACAACGCAGCTTATATAAAAATATCTATTCAAAGGTAGGCATCAGTGTAAATGTGTCTGTACAAACCTGAGTGCACTTTATGTGTGTGGGTGTGTGTGTGTGTGTGTGTGTGTGTGTGCCATGGTGTGCATGTGTCTTAATAGGAAGCAGTCACAGAGCTGCTGACGGCTCCATAAAGGAGCCTTTGAATGGCTTGGCTCTGGTAAATTCATAGCAGATGTGAGGGAAAGAATATCCACCCAGGTTGAGTGGCCCTTCACTGCAAGGCGACAGGAGTCCAATCCAGGGGAGGCAGACGGACGGCAGACAGGAGCCAGCGCAGACACACACACACACATGTTGGGAGAGCTCCAATCAGCCAGGAGGGGAACTCTGCACGGCACTGAACAGGAGACAGGAGTTTCTCTTTGAGCCACTCTAGCTTTTAAATTGAAAAAAATTCTCCCGTTTATTCCTGAAAGAACAACTCTGAGTTCCCGGCGTTGCTCTCTGGACAGGTTTTCCACTCAAGCGCACAAGTTGAGGCCAGGTGTGTGCTTCAGGGATGACCTCCACACACCGGATCACGCATTCTGGTTCCCTGTGGACCCACAGAGTCTGGAGCGCTCTGAGGCCAGGCTTTATGCCACCTTTCCTGGCTCCGACTGACGCCAGAGGAGGGCTGGGGAGAGACTGGCGCCTCACCGCCAATTAACGTCCTCTCACACTGAGAGCACGGCCAGGTAACACATGATAGGCCAGACTCCTTTGAGCAAAGGGCCCGGTAGACAGTTTAGTGGGGTGAGACTCATTAACTTATCCATGCGCCTGAAATCTGTCGATGATACTACCCGGGGCTTTTTTTTTTTTTCAAAGGGTGAGAGCCAATGGTGGCGTTAGCTTAGCTTAGCTTAGCGCGGAAACAAGGGGGGACAGTTAGCCTGGCTCAGTCCAATGGTAACATAATCTCCCTACCAGCATCTCTAAAGCTCACTGACTCAACACACTACATCTCTATAAGTGACAGATGAATCCAGGAAGTGCGCCTGACAGACATGACAGCGGCATCAAAAATGGACGCGTGCAAAAAATGTCTTTTTTTCTTTTAAAAATTTAACTTTAACTCATGAGCACACTGTAAACATCAACCTTTTGTTTTACATCCAAGCTGGGCGTTTCCCTGTTACTAGTTGCTAAACCAATTAGCTGCTGGCTATACTGTCATATTTGCCATATTGTATATACAGGCAGAGCGATATCAATTTTCTCATTTTACTTACATAAGGGGTAAGAGGAAAAATATGTATATTTTAAGGGTGAACTGTCCCTTTAAGTGCTTTTAAACTCAGTAACCAACGTAGCAAGGGGCCCTCTGTGTTAATGTGATGACTAATTATTACAGTATCTAGAAACTATGTGAATAACGTTTAATGTGCACTACATGTAGTGATCTACATTTGCATTTTTTTACTTGACAAATGGGTAAAAGTTCCCTCCTGTGCATCAGCAAAAAAATCAACCCCAGCTCTAATTAGAAGGAGTCTGGAAAATTTATCACGTGGGGGGGCCCTGAAGCTCATTCACACACTTTCTGCCTCCTAAAGGTAATTACAACTGATAGATGGAAGGTTTAGCTTTATTACCTGTGTTGCCATAAACAATGTATACGTACAATGAGCTTTTTTTAGTTTAGAGTGATGAGGGAATCCATGTGCCAGCTCATAAATGAGGCCCCAGTACTTAGTATCCGGAGGCGATTGGTAAACACAACATGAGCTCAGTCTCACTCGTAAACTGCTGCTCTGAGTGTGACCACAGTGCAAAAAGCTGCAGCGGTGTCAGGGGTCTACTTTGACGAAAAAAACCTTGCTAAAATCTTTCCAAAGAAGAGCACCATCTGACGAGTCTCGAAATGTAGAAAACGGGATGGATGGGTGTCAGGAAGGCCCTCTAGTTTTCCTGATTCAGGGTTGTAAAGGTCCCTAATGTGCTCTAAGTCAGTCGAGGTGATCTTGCATGTAAGGGGGCTTCTGGAAAAAACAGACTCTTCTGTAAGCTATATGCCCTCTTCTGTGTGTGGGGGGCAACGGCCACTTTGTCTGCAACTGAGGCTGTTCCGTCTGACTGCAACTGAAAACAAACTGCGAGAAGGCGAATTTCACACCCCGGGCGGAGAAATGACTCCACATCCCTCGTCTGCATCTCTTCTCCTACATGTCTGTGCATTTGTCTGTCTATTTTCTGCTATTTTTCCTGTCATGTGTCTGTCTCTTCTTCCCTAGCTTTTGCTTCTTTTCATTCCACGCTCAGGGGATAGACAAAGCTGAGGGGGGTTAGCCGGCGGGCATCGCTTTCACTTTTAATTAAAACTTCACACCCAAATAAATGTTGCTCAGTATCACACCCACTCATATCGCCCTATGAAAAGAGCCCGCCGGGGCCAGATGTTTGCCTTAGCAAGGATAAATATCTAAGTGGCAGCTTTCTCTGTAAGGGAATCTGCTCCCTCTGTCGTTTCGTCGGATTAGCTGGGGTAAGGAAAACATGGGGATCGTGTTGCGTGCGTTTCCCACTCTCTGGCCGTTCAGCATAAACACCACCAGTTCTTGGCCTTCCTCACATCCGTCTCCTCAGCTCCTCCGCCACTCTCCCCAGCCCCTGGGGTTCTAGGCGCAGGGTTTGTTTTAGTAGCATAGCCCCAGAAGAGTGTTTGGTTGTGTTGTGTGTCACACTGGGTGAGTGTTTGATTATGTTGAGTGTTACACGGTGCGGGTGTGCATGAGCAGAAAGGCGGGGGATGCTAATCCCTCTCCGCTTTGTCCTCTGCTGCACAGCTTTAGTCTTTGCAGGACACTTCACATTGGAACCGAGGAGGAATTCATGGAGCTGCTGCTGAGAGAGCGGCCTGTTGGATGTGAGGGTCTTGTAGTTATGCACACACACACAAACATTAACTGGGGAGGGCTACTTGCACATGAACAAACAGAACGACGGGAGGAATCAAGGACACCACAGTGTGCTCACGCTGTTTGAGGTCATATTTATAGCCTGTACATTTTTGTGTACTATCAAAAGATAAACAATTAAACCAATTCTGCTGGCAAGCAATGCATAGTCCGTGTATCCCAATTACTGAAGAGCCAATGTAGAAGTGCCTTAAACCTGCACTCTTTACCTGGCAGCAGGGGGCGACTCCAATGGTTGCAAATGAAGTCAGATTGTATTTAAGCCTATGAGAAAAATGACCTACTTCTAACTTGATTTATTACCTCAGTAAATTATTTCTTAATGAGATTATGGTGCCAATTGCTAGTTTCAAGTTGTCTGTAATACGTCATGATGTTCATTTAGTAAATAATGTTCCTATTTAGAGTAAAATGGACCCTATATATATTAGGGCTTGGCTAGCTTGTAAGTTGCTACCATGACATCTGTCAATCAGAGATGAGATCTAGCAATGCTTATACTCCCCAGCTCCACTCTTACCCATATATGGTCACTCCTTTATTATGAAAAATGAACCAGATGTTGTTGTTTCAGTCTGCTCTGTGTTGAATTGGGCTGAATATATGCGCCATGCTCCGGCATCTGGCAGAAATAGAAGCTTTGCTTATCTTCTACGGAAGGGTCCGTACTGCAGGAGCTGCAACTGAGTAGATACGCAAAGCAGCGGAGCCAGTGGACGTCAACACATAGACTAGGTGAAAACCTATCATCACCGCTGCCGTGGTGGAACTTCGAGACGGGTCGAACATGGATCTGGTGGAATTCTGGAGTAAAACACATCCGTGAGCCTCACGGCTGCAGTGGGCAACACGTTCCGTCATTATGATGAATGAAAGCCAGTGTTTGCAAGCATTTTAACATTAAGGACCCCTAAACTGACACAAAGCAGACCACAGGCCCTCAGACTGTTAGATGTTTAATTATAGCAAGTGTGTGGAAATGAATGGCCAGCTGTCAAACTTTCTGTCATTACTGTGATTATTATTACTTATGGATGAAATTAAAGTGATAATAAATTATTTATCATTAGTCCCCAGACCCCTCTATAAAACCTAATGATATAAGCACTGTAGTTTGAATCAGTCCCACAGTCTGGCTGCCATAAATATTCACTAGTGCACCAAACATGTGATGCACAACAAACACAATGTTTATTCCTGCATAAGTACTCTGCTGTTTCAGGAAAATCAAAGCAACATTATGTAGAAATTGGCATTTTGTGTGATTTGGCGCCCTCCACATTTTCTGACAGCAACAGCATTGTTCCCAGGTCTGTAACAGTTTGTCAGATGTAATGTAGGCGCTGACTACAACTCATTACATCATAACAGTGTTATGTGTTGAAAATTTGTGTTGAAGTAAACATGTGTAATGCTGTGATCCTACCCTCTCTAAACAGTGCAGGAACAAGTGATGGGGGCGGCGGAGTGGCTGAGACAGAGACACTGTTCACCCTGTTACAAGACACTGAAGCTTCAACTGTTATTTTAAAAAAAATGTATGTCTCTCGTAGTAACCAACAGGCCACAGACAGGCAAAAAGGAAAATATAGAGACAGAGGTTGTTTTTTGGTATTTTTCTGGGATTTGCTGATAAATACAAAGCTATAAAATATCCTTAAAATTCATTGTCCGATCTCACAATTCACACGGATGATAAAACGTGTGGTGTTGCAGAGGGGGGATTTTTTTGGCGAAACTTAACGACGCACACTTTTCTAATGAGTAAGCGGCGTTCAGCCCTGTTTGGCTGTGTTGTGGAAACCAGGCTGTAGTACGGAGCACCTGGCCCAGTTGCGTTCTGGTTTGGGGCTACAGACCGGCCCCACTAATAGGCACTTGAGCCCCCCCACATCCGGCTAGTACCATGTTCCACTTAATGAGGCTTCTACCCTGGGCTGTAAACAAGCCCAGATGCAACCCCAAAACACACACAGGAAATGTCTCATGACCATAACAACACAAGAATCCTGCCAGCTCATGCATGATGGGGTGTGAACAGGAAGGCTGATCCTTGCAGGTTTTCTCCCTCTCTGCTCCACAAGCACTTATTATCCTGAGGGAAAGGGCCGCATGTGGTACGACTGCTCCAGCTCCTGCTCTGCATGCCAAATCCTCACCGGCCGCCAAGATCATCACAGACCGCTGCCTCGCTCCTTTTCCACAGCCTACAGTTACAGTATGTACACAAACCACAGTTTATTCAGCACCGTGTTGGACCTGGCATGTCAGCTTTGACACGCCACAATAGGAACAATGTCTGATTCTACACAAAGAGTATTTCTCATGCAACAAGGTTTTTATTTAACTTTTAGGGGGGCTGAGACCTTGACAAAAGGTCCAGTGTTGGAGCGAGTGTGGCCCCAGCTGGTTCCCTTTACCATGCAGACTGGCTAATGTACAGTGATCAGCCTGAGTCAACAGTGCTGGCCGGAAAAGGAGCTTAATTGATGATCGGAAACTTTTTTTGGCCAAATGTGTTTGAACTGCCCCAAAATGTCCCGTTGAATGTTCTGTCATTTTGTTCACAAAATACAAATGACTCTGGATAACCTCAGCAGATACTTAACGCATGGAGCAAAAAGCACAAATGTGAGCTAATTAATGCAGAGAAACTGAGAACAGAGCAAGGACTGAAGAGTAGTTTCCACTGGGTACATGATTAGGAGACACCCCCCCCAACTACACACACACACACACACACACACACACACAGCCTATCCTATCCTTAATTAGCCAATTACATCCCTCCATACAAACCTTTGAGCTGCTTCACAAAGGACTTTTATACCTATAGACAGTCTGGTCGAGGAAAATCACTCCTCTGTTTGAGAGTGCTTCACGGGTCCCACTCGCTCGCTCGCTCACTCACTCACTCGTCTACATAAGAATTAATGCTAATATTAAAGGAACAGTTCAACATTTTGGGAAAATATGCTTATTGGCTTCTTTTCTTGTGTTAAGGCCCTGACACACCACGCTGACATCAAAGAACTAGCTGTCACCAAGGCCGACCGCGTCTCCGACTTCTCAAAAAGCTTCACTTGAATGCACTACAAAGACAGCAGCCGATGGCATGAAGGGAAATACCTCTTTGTCGATACATACAAACCCTTGTTTTGATTAAGCCACATAAACACATAACCTTCTTCTAAGAAATGGCAACTTCAATGTAAACTCAGGTTTTTGTGTCTTTGGATCAAGCCAACTTAGCTGTTTCCCCTTTTTGCAGTAGCCAAAGCTATTTACAGTATGTAATGCTAGCTAGTTGTTGTCTTCAGCTTCCTATTTAGCATACAAATATGAGAGTTGTATCAACCTTCTGTTTATTCTCATCCCAAATGTTTGAACTAAAACTATGTTTTAAAGTAATTTAGGGAAATAAGCTTTGTGGCTTTCTCTCCGAGAGTTCAGTGATTGTATGCTAAATATGACGATGGTGCCAATTAGCTTAGCATGCAGAATCGTTGTGGGGTGAAACAGCTAGTCTGGCTCTGTCCAAAGCTAAAATCAAGCAAACAAACAACCAGAAAAAACCATAGCCAGGCAAACTGTTTCCCAGCTTCCATACTTAATGCTAAGCTAGGCTAATCTGCTCTAGCTTCATATCTAGGCTACTGTACAGACATCATGAGTGCTATCGGTCTTTCAACTTTCGCCAAGAAAGCAAACAAGCCTTTTTTCTAAAAATACCCAACTGTTCCCTTGAGACTGTTTCATGTAATTATTTTTCCCTCTGTCTTTGTAAAAAATAAGAAAATAAATAAAATCTGCGAGATTCAGAGCAGGTATATTTCAAGTGATTAAAGGCAGCATCAGAGGCAGCAGTGTCAAGTTTGCAGAGCGCAAACATCATCCGGAAACTTCATGAATCACGACAGTCAATATGAAACACAACGAAGTCAAAAAGGAGGTGAAAAAAGAGGCAAGAACAAGAACAAACTTCAAAACTCCAAATCAAAGAGTGTGAAATGCAACAGAGAATAGCAGATCCTTACCGAGCCCGGGGTGGGAGGGAGGGGATCAGTGCATGCGTGGGGTGGAGGAGGTGGAGGAGGGGGGGTGGTGCCTCCTCTCTCAGAACACAGAGCCGAGGGGTGAGCCTTTGATGGCGGAGCGTGACATGAGCACATTTAGGATGGGGGGTGCTGCGGCAGTGTGACAGAAGCAGACACTCTCGCCAGACGACCCGGCCCCAAATCACAGCGGTCCTGATCCATTTTGGTACCTGTTGACAAACAACTTTCTTCACTGACCTGCTGGGGCACTCAGCTTGTTTTAGAAAGTCTAGACTCAAGTGTTTGTTCCCTGACACCGAAATAACATTTCCCAGCAAATGTGCACAGGTTTCGGTGTTGGAGCCCACTCTGCCGCCGGAGTTGTGTGATTGGACGATCATCCTTTAGATATTCCGTCAATGGCACAAACAAAACCACAGGGGTTTAAAGATGTTCAGGAGGGCCAGAGTGGGTTTCAGGGCCGAGCTTAGACTCCCACATCCTGTCCTTTTTCACTCCCTCCCTTTAGAGTGTTTCTAAAAGCAGTCCTTGCATGGGTTTGTGTTCTTTGTTGATGCTGTTTTCACATTTTTTCCCGTCCTTTGTAACTCCTGCTCCCTCTCTTTTTCTCCGGGGAGAGACTCTTTGGTACAAGAGATTAGAGCGGGTGCTGCCTAGCAACTGAATAAAAATGGCAGCTACAAAAGGGGCGCTCTCACTCTCCAACGTCTGACCTACATAATCCCAAGCCTCTGATCGTGCAACATAACAACATGATGAAAGGCCTGCTGTGATTTAACCCTCAAACAAATACTTGCCATCACTGACCCCTTAGCTCAAAGAGCATTCTCGCCCGCCGCAGAACACCAAAGGGTGACTTCTGAAATCTTGATGGTGCCTAATTAGAAAGGAAGAAGAGGCCGCGAACACTATTGGAAATGAGATGAATGTATTTGAGGAGATGGCAGCAGAGTGGCAAAGGAGATTAACAGTGATCACAGCAACGCTGTTGGCTTCAGAGAGTGAGAGCGAGCGGCGGAACCTCCCTCTGTTCACTGATTCATCTCTCCTTCAGCCACAGGCAGACGGAGCACAGGAACAAGTACAGAGGGATGAGAAAGCTTTACTTCTCTGTCTTCTGCTTATTGATCAAAGGACATGAAAAAACACTCTGAAAAGAGGAAGATACAGCAAAAAGCTGGAAACTTTTTCTCGAAACTTTCTCCTCCTGCACTGTGTTCTTAATATAATCTGCCCGGCCTTCACTCCTCCTCACCTTGTTGCCTTCCATTTTCTACCTGTCTGCATCTTTGACAGATGCTTTGTGTCCAAAGAAATGCGTTCAATCACTGTCGGAGCTAGATCTTGATGTCATCAAAGATTGTAAGTGCATTTTCTTCCCCAAATAAACAACAAAGCATCTACATTAAGCAAGCGTCTGGAGTGCTCGGAAGTTCAAACAAAACGTGATGAAGGTGCTCTTCGGTGGGGAACACAGGAGTTCAAAAAAGAAAGATCCAAGGCTCCCTTCTAGCAAAAAGTTAAAAACTTTTTTTTTTTCAGATGGCTATTTCATGATGAAATATTTAAAAAGACAGACAATATGCCCACACGTTTGACACGAAAAGCCCTTTTCATGAAAAATGTTTATAGTGTGAGGTTTTGAAAATGAAGTTTGAAAGTTTTCAGCCCGTGGCAAAAGATCATGCAGCAGATTCTAAACTCAACATCTACTTTTTCTTCCAGTTTGCGCTCAGTTTGAACTTTCTTCTCTTGGCCAAAAATCCATCTATTTTGCGTACTGGCTTTCTCATTATTTAAAAAAAAAATGTTGTGTAGAAGCAACTCAAGCAGTCATTTCACAAAGTTCATCATTTCGTATTCCTTCTTCAGGCTGTCATGAGTAGAGCTGTTCCGGATGATACCAGTATTGCATATACCTCCCATACCGCAGTGTCCTGTACACTTTCGAGCACATCCGTAACTTCAAATCTATTCGCGGTTAGTAGTTAAAACTCAGAATCATTTACAACTTAAATGAGGTGATGATACAAACTCAGATATATTGATCTTTTCCATAACTGGATGACATGAAGCTAGAAAGGTGGCAGGGTCCGCCACATATAAGCAACATAAAACAGTATGAAACTGTGTTGTCCTTTTTATTCAGTCATGAAAACTGAGAGAGTTTGTTTAAGTAGTTTGTTGAGGCATTAAAAAGAGTTTAATCCCTCAAATGTGTTTCTTAGTTCCTGTGTACTTCGCAAGCACACAACCTCTTGCATGTTTGCCCATTATGGAAGAAGCATCCCTTCTCTTTCATTCTTTACTTTTGCCCTCCAATCAAATGGTTTCTTTCTCCTTCTCTGGCATTTCAAGGGGGTTGATTCATGGTTTTTGGCTTTATGAATAAAACTGACTACATTCATTGAGTTAAATCGAGTTCACATCTTGTTTTGGGTCCTGCTTGGAGAACATTTCATTAAAAGTTCGTTCTGATTTAAATTCAAAAGGACTTTTCTTCCAGTGGAGTTCATGTCTTCACTGTCTTTCATATCGAGATGAAAGTGTGAAGTCTGGAAACTGAGACTGACAACTTACGTCCTTCAGGTCAGATCAAGCGCAGTTACCACTTGGATTTTATTCAGACTGCAGAAAATCTCTGTGTTAACTGATCAGCGTCAAGGGTCGTTTTCTTAACACGTGTGCGGCAATTTGCCAGTTTTGTTTCAAAATAATGGCGCACGTTTTCTGAGAATTTGACTGCTGGAGTTATCAGTTGGACTTTAAGTTGATCAACTCTGGACTGCTGATTGGGGAACATGCGGTTCTGAGTAAAAGAAGAAGCAGTCGAAGTGTTTCTCCCTCTGCAAGTGCTTCAGAAATTCCAAGACACTGAACAAAACAGCCAATCCTCTGTGCTCCAGAACACTTTTAATCTCTCCGCCTGCGTGCTTTCATATCGTGGACGTGATAGATGCTGCAGAAATATTTCAGCTGCCGTATCTCCTCACACACTTGACACTGTATCCTCGCTTTGTCAAAGAAAAAGAAGCCACTGGGAAGCCAAATCCTCAACCTCGCCTGCGCAAGCTTTTTACCCCACCGTGTAAATGTTTATGTCTGCATAACGGCGTGAGTCAGCATGTGCCTGTGCAATTGTGTGTGATTTCATGTGTGTTTGTGTCTTGCTCTAACAGGCGAGACGGCGTACTGGGTGTCTGATCGGAGTCCGGTTGCGAGGAGTGGTGAGCTGTGTGAACTCTGGTGCTCTCTGACTGCCGCATTTTCATGGAAAGCGTCTCTTTGGGGGCCTGCAGGTTTTCAATACGCTCATTTACACATCAAAACAGCACAGGAAAGGGATAGTGCTCAAGGGGGGCGAGGGACTGCAGGAGGAGGGAGGGCAGGGTAATGAAGGATGCTTTATTTTCTCTTTTTTTTTTTCTCTCTCCCCCTCAGGGCTGGGCAGGGGTTTAAGTCTATGAGGGAGGCGCATTGATGCCATAATGATCGCCTTTAATCAGACCCATGACCAGATGGAGGGATTTCTCCTCCGCAGACAATAACACAGTGTCAGCAGCTAAAGCGGGAAGGTGTTTTTACACCTTTTCACACAAAACAAATTGTACAAATCCTGTGTAAACGGCCTTGTTCTGTGTTACTTCAGAGTCAATAAATACACCAAGTGGGCTCCCAGGTTAACACAATGAAATATTGCTGAGAAACCTATTAGGAACAGTGTTGCCTTTTCTGGGAGTAGTCTCACTTTTGGCCCAGACAGACTTGCTGCTCAGTGCGACTGACACTATTTAACCTCCTGAGCCAGAGGAGAAGAAAAACAGCGCAGAGGCTCAGCCAAACTAAATCTTTCGAGCGAGGTCGAGCTTACTTACTCCTGAAATTGGACATTACTGGAAGATGGGGTGGGGTCTTCCTCAGAATAAGCTCGGCGTTGATTGGCTGCTGCTGCCCCGGCACTGCAGACCTCAGGTGTGTGTGTGCGTGTGTGTGTGTTTGTGTGTGTGTGAGGAGAAGGTGTTCCCGGCAGCCACATCTCTGGCGCCAAAGGAACCACAGCTCAAACAAACTCTGTTTTTGGAACGAGCCTTTCTTTCTTGCGTCTATCTGAAGCGCCGTGTGCTGCGTGATTCCTTTGCTCTGCGAAAGAGGGGAGCTAAAAATAGCTGTCGGTGACCTGGAAATGTAGAGATAGAATTCATATTTGTGGGAAAAAGAGGCAGAGCAAAGGCGTCCTGTTGCTGCACTCACAAGTCCTCTCTGTTGACCTTTGTAATTCTTCAAAACCTGGCTTGACACAGCGATATGTGAAAAAAAAAACGAACAGGAAAGAAATGCAGAAAAGGGCAAGAAAATGAAAAAAATGCTGAGGGAGGAAAAGAAAGTTTAAACAGAGCATTAAAGACAAACTTGCCCTCTGCACTACCCCCACTCCTTAACCCCTCTGCAGCTCCCTCCTTCCTATCTAATCAGCGCAGGTGGGACAAGCTGGTTTGTGTCTCACACGGCAAGTGTTTGGCCTCTCCGGGTCATGTCACTGGAGTGTAAACTGGGGAGGAAGCACGCGCCCCCGTTCAAGCGCCCATGAACTGGAACATGTGGCTGAAACACCACCAGCCGAGCCTCTGGCTGCGAGCGCGCTCCAAGCCAAACAGCCCTTTTTAATAGTTAAATGTGATCCACACGGTGTCAGAGTCCAGGACTCGCAGCGCTCGCCTGCCAAGCCATGGACAACGTCTACAATGGCTGAGTAATGAAAACAAAAAAAAAAAAAAAGAAGAAGGAGGAGGAGAAGGAGGAGGATGGAGGATGTTGGTAGTTAACCCACATTGAGTCGTGCAGGAGGAAGGAATAAGTAATTGGAGTTAACTCAGGCATTACGCAGATCCACAGAGCTCTGAGTGGAAATGCGGTTAATTCACTACGGAGACAAACTGCAGCTTTAACCCGGACCGCTGTGTGTTTGGTAAATGAACACTAACATGTGCGTGGAACACTGTGTAGTACATGAATCTTATTATAACTCAGCTGGAATTACAAATGGTGGAAAACTGAAAACAAAACAACTTTTAACCTCTGGAGATGTCGGCCAGCACACGCCTGCTTTTTACGCTGCCGAGGTTCCAGTAATGTAATGAAAACAAGCTCCTGGTCATCACATTTTTTCCATGCTATCACTCCCATGTGCCGCCGCCGCTGGTGACACAGCACACAATTACACACATAGACAAAATAATCAATTCCACTGCTGTCAAACATGGTCATTTCCACCGTGTTGTGCTGTGAAATGACTTGCTGTGTGTGGCTGCAAGTTCACGTTGGCACTTCAATTGTTAAAGTCCCTGTAATGTAAAAGCTATTTATTTTCTCTTTTTTATGGAGCATCAGAGAACACGGTGGCTCTTGTGCATAATAAAAATAGTCTTTAGCACTGAAATTTTCATTGGAAGATCCCAAGTAAGGGGGATTTATTTAATGAAAATAATGTCATGCAAACTTTTTTTTCCACATCAGTCAGTGATCGGCTGTTTTCTCGCAGTTCAGACTCATTCAAACATGGAAATCTGGAGCTTTTGTATCACAGAATTCCCTTAATCGACACCAGAAACACAGCCACAAACCACACATAAGCTAAATGTTAAGTTAATAATCCTTCTACTCAATGAGCGACCGCAATTTTGAGTGCCTGCGCTTAACTCCAATCTGTCAGTGAGACCATGCAATAAGGCTGAAATCCACTTCAGATTTGTCCTCTCAGATCAAAGTGGCGAGTGTTTGCACGGGGATCAAATGGAGCAGCGAGAGGGCAACAACAGTGATTCTGTGCGAGGATTAAGAAGAAAAAAAACCCTGCCATTAATTAAATATATTCCACCGCAAACTGCTCCTGCATTTTTGAAGACGATGATGCAAACATTAACGCTTGTCACGGATTGTCACTCCATTCATCAGCGATTCTCTTTGAGGATTATTGTCGAGGACGCCTCTGGGGTGCGGAGCGTGCACTTGGAAGACAACACATTTGGCGGGGAGCCCCTCGCTGAAAAAAACAGAGAACTCCCAGGAGAAGAATGGCAGGAAAATCAGGAAAACAAGACTGAAATAATCAGCCGCTTGTGACTATTTAATGTGGGACTGTTTAGGACTGTTAAAATGGTTAAATGTTAGTTGTGCTGTGAGAATAGTTACCAAAAATGACAACGAAGAAGCTGAAGATGAATTCCACAAATTTATTATCCTCCAAAAAGGCCAGAACCAGAGTTCTTAGAAAAGGCACTTAGTTTCCCTTTACCTTTAATAAATGCATCTAGACAACAAATCTTGATAAGAGCCGACTTTAAATTAAATATATTTACAATAAATAAAACATTTATACAGATTTATACAGATAATCATGCCACTTTCAGGAAGGAGACTAATATTTTTCCCAAAATACCTCCCGTAACAGTCTTCTTCTTCTTCTTTTTCTTATTTTGCATTCAAACACCGGGCATGTCTACTGCACAGAACACTACTGAACAGAAAATATGGGTAACAATACTGAACATTTTCCCTTTATGCACTGAATACTGTTAATAGTTTCTCATAGTGACGCTTGTACCTGTGTGTCCCTTGGCAGCAGCAGAGCAGTAAGAGTTCAATTCGACCACTCATCTTCTTACAAAGTCTTTAGCAGCTCCTTACTCAGGGCATATATATGCATGTACGTGTGTGAGTGTTTGGCAGTGCGTGTGTGTCTGTGTGTGTGTGTGTGTGTGTGTGTGTCATGCACCCTCTCAGACATGTGTGGGGTTGTCTGAGTGCAGGTCAGTCTTGGCCATGTGCAGAACCACAGCAGGAGATTTGTAGTGGCAGTGTGTGCTGCCACAGCTCACCCCGCTGCAGGGCTTCCTGCTTCTAGTCCTGTCTGTCAGCTTCCTGCTGCACAGGCCCTGCCAGGTCTGCAGGGTCTTGGAGCTCCACACCCACACCCCGCTGGTGATGCCCACCACCAGTGACATGAAGATCTTCAGCATGAACACGGCCACCGTGGGCACGGACGTCTGCAGCGAGCAGTCGCTGCTGAGCCCGTTGAACGAGCCGCACTTCATCTGCAGTCCCCTCAGCTTCCAGTAGTCCATGTTCAGCCTCTCGTAGAAGTAGCAGACGATGACGCAGGTGGCCGGCACCGTGTAGAGGATGGAGTAGATGCCGATTTTCACCATGAGCTTCTCCAGCTTCTCCGTGTTGGTGCCCTCCGTCTTCATCACTTTCCGGATGTGGAAGAGGGCCACGAAGCCGGTGAGGATGAAGGAGGTGCCGATGATCAGGTAGCAGGAGAGGGGGATGAGGACGAAGCCCGTGAGCGCCCCGGAGTCCATGCTGCCCACATAGCACAGGCCGGTCAGCTCATCTCCAGCCACCTTCCTCATCGTGAGGATGATGATAGTCTTGAGGGCCGGGATGCCCCACGCAGCCATGTGGAAGTAGTTGCTGTGGGCCTCGATAGCCTCGTGGCCCCACTTCTTCCCCGCGGCCAGGAACCAGGTGAGGGTGAGGATGACCCACCAGATGGAGGAGGCCATGCCGAAGTAGTAGAGGATGAGGAAGACGATGGTGCAGCCCGTGGACTCCAGCCCCTCCTGGATGATGTACAGCTCGCCGTCCTCCCTGTCGCAGGCGATGTTCTCGGCCCCAGCCACCGAGCGGATGATGAAGGCCACAGAGTAGACGTTGTAGCACATGGAGAGGAAGATGATGGGCCGCTCGGGGTACTGGAAGCGGTGAGGCTCCAGGAGGAAGGTGAGGACAGTGAAGGCGGTGGAGACGAAGCACAGGATGGACCACACCGTCATCCAGATGAAGGCGAAGTCCTTGTCCTGCCTGGACCAGAAGACGTCCACGGCGGGGGAGCAGCGGGGCGCGCACGACTGGCTCTTCTCCACAAACTGGAACTTGTCCGGGTTCTCGCAGGAGCCCGGGCCGCCCGGAGAGCGGCCGCTGGTGGTGCCCGGCTGCCTGGGGCGAGGGGGCACCGGGAGCATGCCCTCGCCCTTCTTGACCTCCGTCCTGGTCTCGTTCTCGGGGGCCTCCATGCACAGGGCGTTGGGGTCGTTCCTGGTGGGCAGCTTGGAGCAGTCGAGCGAGTCGGGCCAGGTGTAGCTGAACTTCTTCATGATGGGGGCACACTTCTCCCTGGCCTGCTCGCACATGGGTCTGCAGGCCGGGATGGAGGTGGACACTTTGTCCGTGCACATGGGGGCGTAGAGGGAGCAGAGGAAGAAGCGGAGGTGCACGTCGCAGCCGTACGCCACCAGAGGGGCGAACTCGTTCAGCTTGATGGCAGCCTCCTTCTGGTCGTCGTGGTCCATGAAGTTGGGCATGCGGGTCAGGTTGTAGCCGATCCCCTCGCACATGGGGATCACGATGGGCTCGCACTTGGCCGGTCTGCCTCGCTCCAGGTCGTAGGAGAGGATCTCGAAGCTGGAGCCAGAAATCACCAGCAGACACCACAGAAAGATCCCCACCTTCAGCGGGACGCCGTCCACGCTCATCGTGTCGAGTCAGAAGCCGAGATCTAGTCTCTGAGAAACAATCATGAAATTAAAAAAAAAAGTCAAAACAACGGGGGTCGGACACGGGAGAGAGATCCCCGCTATTTCCCCATGGCGAAGGCAGGTCCGAATGTCTCCTCTCCCGCTCCGTCAGAGGAGAAAAGCCCCCCTCAAAAAAATAAACAGCCTCGCGCAGAAAGTGGCTGACTGCTGGATTAGTCGGTGTTGAATTTTTTTTAAAAAACGATTAATCCCACATGCAGTCGAGGTAAAGGTCCGCAACTGAGACGTGACAGTCGGGAAACTTCGACAAACAATGGAGGGGGGAGAATTAGCAAAAAAAAGAAACGAGACACGGAGCTCCGGCTGTAACGTTAAATCCTCAGAGCGACCGTCGGCGGGCGAGCGGGGATGAACAGCAGGTCAGGAAAGCGGCCGTCCGCGTGTGTTTGTCGCCGGTCCAAAAGGGCTGTGTAGCCGCCTGTCGGGCTCCTGCTCTCCGTCCTCCGCGTTCAGGCTCGACACTGAAGTTTGAGAGCCGCTCAGTGGGACTCCAGTCAGGGGGAGAGGCGGAGGAGGAGGGAGGGGGGAGGAGGAGGAGGAGGAGGAGGAGGAGGAGGGCGCTCCGTGACGCTCACATTTCAGCCGGCAGCACCACACAAGGAAAATTATCAGACAGATGCTGCAGGATGGTGAACATACCTCCGATGTGCGAATCTAACTCATAGCCTTCAGTGTGGTGACGGAGCAACACGACAATGCAGATGTTCATTTACAGTGAAGGAGCTGCATTCAAAATGACACTAGATGGAAGATGTATCAATGAAATGCACATTGCAGCAGTGGAATGTGTTTCACATTTAAGTATTATCCATAAATTACCATTTTAAGGTTCTTGCCCTTTACTTGAGTAGGACACATTTCTATTTATTTGATATATTAGACATTTTTTTAAACTACAAAAACAAATGTGAGATTATAAACCAGAATAAAGTACAAAGATGTTATAATTAAATAATGCTCAGGTGCTTCATTTTTTGCATAATGAATTCTTTTGACTTTTGGTCCATTTTGCCCACACGTTTTTAAAAATGGAGGACTTTTACCTGTGACAAAGTTTTTAACACTGGTGTTGTAATCTGAAAATACCCTCCACTACTTCCCTTTTTTTTGCAGAATGGCCCTTTAGTTTAGTGTGTTGTGTCATTATTTATACATAGTGGTGGCAGTAGTATTCACATAGGCTACATATAAAAGAAAACATGTAAAAGTACTCCTTTACGAGTAAAGACTTTCTATCGTTGAGTATAAACAGGGCCAGATTAACCTTCTCGGGGCAAAAATGAGTTGCATGCTCTAACTTCACCTTGACTCCCTTCACCTTGAGTTATACAAGTTATAAGTCCATATAAATTCATTGTTTTAAGAATCCATCAAGGATAATGTCTGCAGAGCAGAAGGTGATGGTAACTGCAAGATAAATGTATATTTAGTATAAACCTCTACTTGTATAAAATATGTACCTATACTTTTTAAGTATTGAAGCTACTTTAAAAAAAAACAAAAAAAACAGGTCCTCTACAAACTGTAAGATTTGGTTAAAAGGCAGGAGTGCCCTACTTACCTTACTGCAGTACATATTATTTGCCACATGATAAATCTGGTGCTTTTGTGACCCCTAAGTGTCTGTGGGGCACAAATGTTCCAGGCTTGAGTAATAATATGGAAGTATAATCACCAACATACTTCAAGTATTAATTAAAAGTGCCTTTTAGATTATTATCATTATTATTGATTATTAAACATTATACTTACAAGCTCATCTTATATTCGTTATTTACATTTTTAAGTTGCAAATACTAGTTAATATATGCAGTATGACAACAGGTTTAACGTCACATTGTATTGGAGTAGTTAAAACACATCAAAATTTGAGGCGTTAAGATGTAAGCAGGATTTTAACATTGTAACAAATGGTTGAGTGTTTAAATTGCTGTATAACAATCTTAATCTTAATCTGCAAAGTCACTTAAACTCAGTCTTAAACAATATGCTGAAGTAAAAAGTGATATCATTCGGATAAATTCAAGAAATGTACAAGTACCTCTGTGCTGGACTAAAGTACAACAGCTGGATGACTGTGCAGTCTGTTAGAGAGTTATATTAATATCCACAGAATGGATTTAAAATTAAGAAATGATAAAAACCAGAAGAACGTTAAAAAGGGGAGCAAAACTTTCCCCTCCGGATCCGTAATAAGAAACCTGTCAACACTTTTCTCCATTACAGTTGTAAGAAAATGCACGCTCCTCTTGTAAAGTGATAGTCCCAGTAGTGTTGTACTGCTGCGGATTCATTATTACCCTGTCACCATTTTCTGCTAATGTTTTCGTGCAGCATAATTTGAAACTTTATTGAGCCCGGCAGGTCAGGTCTCATCTGTAAAACATAGCTGGTGGGGGGTTTCGCTGCCTTGCTTGAGGACACTTCAGGCAGACATGGGTGCTTCAAGGACAGTCTCCCTGAAAAACACAAATACACATGAACAGTGAATCCATAAATAGGATGATTTGAATTGAGGGAGAGAAAAAGACCAAACGGTGCACAGAATCAGACACAACGTGCAACAAATGAATGCACAAGTGATTGTGCAGAGCGGAGGACTATTGTTTCCATCTAGTGGCTGAATGGGGCGAGCCTGCAGCTCCACAGCTGTTGCTCTGAACATTTGATCTTTTCTCAAACAGGGGTGGAACTCAAGGATTTTGGCCTCCTGCCCTGCAGGACTGAATTGGTTGTCAACTGCATACTGTCTCTATTAGCCCCTGTGTTAAAACTCTGCAGGAGGCAGGTTTGCATTTGTTTGTAGTGAGAATTACTCGATGTTTGTAATGCTTAGATGAATACTAGCTGAGAAGCAGAGAAATGACACATTTTCAAAGGCATTTTTACACATTTTAGGGAAATAAACGTCTGGTATCTGTTTGCTCAATGTGATATAAGGCTGGAGCTAAAATCTATTATCTTAGCTTAGCAAAATGAAACAGCTGCCTTGCTTTCTTTACAGGTGACAAAATCTGTAAACCAGCAACTCTTATACACACAAATTAATAACTGACATGCTGTTTAATTAATTTTATACAAAGCATGTAGCATAAAAACCTCAATTTGTTGTTTGATTGTGGTTTATGTGCTGTTTGTGCTAATATTTCTTGGCTGTAAAACCACAAATTGTAGCCTTCAGATTTAAACTGGCAAAGTCGACTCATAACCTATAAAATGACACCATCTGTGTATATATTGGTTTGCTGTAAGCCTCACAGTTATTATGCTATGTGGTTTGGCAACGGGCTCGATTTCTTCGGCAAAAGTGAAGGTTGAGTCAAGGCGTATAAGGGAGTGCGTCTGCCATTGTGCAACCACAACAGGAAGAGTCGTTGTTTTCCCCGGTCACTATACCCAAGTAACAGTGGAACAACCTGCCTACTTATGAATACAACCAGGTGTTTAACTCTGCATTTTAATGGTGCTGAGATCAAGATTTCTAAGTCAAGTGTCCTAAATCGTGTCCTTGTGACAGTAGCCAGGCTGTTGGCTGTAACCATATTGCTAACACTGTCTTTGTGGCAGCAGAGGTAATATCAGATAGAAACACTAGGACGGGGGAAGTTGTAGGGTTGTCTGTTTCCGCTTTAGGTTTTTATGTGGATTAAACACACAAGATTATTTTCTGGAGGGCTACCTGGAGGAGCCGGACTAGCTGCTCCTCCTTTCCAGTCTGTTTTGCTAAACTAAGATAATCTCTAGCTTCGTATGTGGGAGTTGTGTCAATCGTATTTAAGTCTCAGAAGGGAAGCAACTGGCACACTATTCCTTTAAGACGATTATATCCCACAATATTTTGATCTTGTCCGGTGAGGTGTGAAAGCACTACTGCTTAAATGCTGCACTCCGTATTATCAGGCTGTGAATTAACTGCTGCCTTATGAAATGAAATCTGTCCTTATGCTCGCTAGATGACAAATTGGGCTCGATGAAGGCAGTGTGTGTTGCTTTATCAGATCTGGCATCAGGTAAAGAAAAAAAAGGCCTCCAACTTCAAATTAAGCCCGATCGAGCGGGGGAGGAAACACATTCCAGACTCCGAGATGATATCTTATTGTACGTCAGCGCCGAGGCTTTTGGTGAATCAAATAGAAATGCTTTGACTGAAGTTCCATTACTACTCAGCAGCCTCTCCACTTTTACTCTTTCGAGTTCACACTTCAAAGACAAGGGGCCACTGGAGAGGGCCTGGAGAGGCCTGAGTGTGCCCTTAGAAAGCTTCAGATTATTATCGGACTGATATCTTTCTCCAAGGTAAGCGGCACATATCAGGATGCATTAGTATCCAAGTCATAAAGCCTCTTATTCCGGGAGCACTGGTGGACCAGGGTTTGACCCTTAAAGCAATTTGAAGATAATTGACCCTCAATCTGTATCAGGGAGGGTTGAACTAAGGAGAGCAACCCCATTTTGCTCAAAACATTTTTTGTGTATGATTTAAAGGAATATTTCAACATTTATGGAAACAGTATTTGCTTTCATGAGAGCTAGATAAGAAAACCACTTTGATATCTGCTGTGGGCACCTCCCCCAGTCCTCGCTCAACAGTCCCTCCCAGCTGCAATCGGCGTCAGGAGATGTTCAGCCCTCGCGTCCATACTGTGATACGCACATTTGTGAAGCCACCGCTGGTTGATGTTAATGCAAAATGTTCTTTTTCTAAAATAAATCGGTGCACGAAAATAAGTTCATTTGTAGTTCTAAACATATTAAGGGTGTTTTTTACTCACTTTAAGTCTCTCCCACAACGTTATCCTACAGTGCCCATTAAATTTAAATGCACATGGCCAGTTAGTTTGCGACTTTTAGCTACTTTTAGGACACCCAATAGTGACTTTGCTTACTGAGGAGTTAGCAGCAATGGGAGACGGTTAGCTTAGCATATAGACTGAAACAAGGGATAACAGCTTACCTGACTCAAGTTGACACTTTTGTTTGTTGGGTTGTTTTAAGACTAGTACAGATTAAACAAACAAGATGTAACGTAACTGATACGTTTAAGAGGTGCTGAAATGTTTACTGTCAGACAAAGTCAAGATAGCTTTTTGGTGCCAGTTGATTAAATACAGCTAATACCCCTATTTCCCAAAATGCACTATTTCTTTACGAAATTTGGAAACAATGGTCCATGTAGCCTCTGGTTACGTCCACGGCTCACACAACTTGCCTAGCAACAACTTTAAAGCTTAGTAGCTAGCATATTTATATTTCAGAAAGTTTCTATTCCAGTTAGGAATTTTATTTAGCCACAAATCCCTCTTAACTCAAACAAGTGTTGTTTGTTTTTGAGAGAGCTAAGCTAGCTGTTTTCCTCTGTTTTGAGTCACTAAGCTAAGCTAACTTGCTACTTGCTGTAGCTTAATGTTCATCACATGCACATGACAGTGGTATCAATCTTCTCCTGACAAGAAAGTCACCTGGTAATTGTAGTTTCTAACATGTCAAACCATTTCTTGAATCCATTGTGACAAACTCTCTGGCTTGATTTACAACTGGGCACATTGAGTTTGAGTGGCTTCTGATTCTTAGCCGATCAGTTTAGGAGACACGAGGTCTGACCGCACCACTGCTGTGTGTCCTGGGCTCTACAATAGGATACCCTTGTGTTTTCTTTGTGTGTTTTTATTTCACCTAATTGTGTTATTTCATCTTGACCTAGGAATACTTGCAAACGGTGTATTTTGAGTTGGACAATCGCTGGCTTGCAGCTGATTTGTTTTAAGAAGGTCAATTCTATTTACTTTACCATTCTGGTGGAGGAAGTGGATATATGCTATTTATTTCTCCCCCTGCTAGCGCTCTCCCGCTCAAAATACTGCCGTATGTCAAGTCTCTGTATGTCTTTGTAATAACCAGCCTCCACACAGAACCCCCCATCTTTTATTTCACGCATTCATCAGGCGATCCGTTGGAGTGTGGGCCTTGTAATTACTACCTCTTACTTATTGGTTATCATATATCAGGCACAAAGCTATAAACATCCCATGGAGAACAATGGGAGAGCCTTGCCACAGCCCGGCATGACATTACTATCCTGTCTGAGACTGTTATGGGTGTAATAAGAGACACCTCACACTTAAAGCAATACATCTGGCCCAGTGTGCTGCCTGTGACAGGGAGTATAATGGCAAATTGTTGAGGCTTGGATCATGTAATTATCTCTTTGTTCGCGTTTTGTAGTAATTTATGTAGTGCCAGAGGAATAAGCAGACACAGGAGACGAGTGAAACCCAGCAGCAGTTGGAGTTTTCTTGTTTTCTAATCACGACGAGAGAATTATGATGTCTCTTTAAGTGACATTGTTCACTCCTTTCCAAGTCCACAATTTGAAATTGTTATTTGCTGTAATGAGAGGACAGTGTGCACAAAATGTCTCAGTTTCACTGTTATGCAATTTTATGTAGTGCTATTAAGTGACTGAGTGAATGGGCCTGATTCATCACCTCAGTCCATCTGTGTTCCTCATCCTCCAGTGTTTTGAAATGAGATAATGTCCTTTACAGCCTGCGGCAGGTAGCAAGAATGACGCTGCTGTCATATCCTCAAAATGTCAGCATTACTGGAGTTAAACAAGTGGATAATGTGGCCGTTTTGCCGGCACAAAGTTTCCAAATGAACCTCGATCCTTTGAAATGTTTTGGCATACAAGTAACTGATAAAAGCTGTGAACGTGAATGCACACAAGTCAAATGAGCTCTTAAAACTATCAACTTCTTTGGATGTATATCCACTCATGGATATTATAATCACTTGATTTATGAGTGTGCTGTTGATGGTCCCGCAGTGCAATACACAGCGGAAATGAAGGGACCAACTCACAGCTGGAAAAAAGTTAATGATTATGCATGGTGGCGCAATGGTTACAACAGCTCAAAACACTGAAATTAAAGTAATAAATCCATGGAAAATATTATTGACAGATACATTTTCAGATTATAATAGCTGCTATCATTTGGTACAGACATTTTCTTGATTATAAAATTGAGTTTGGTTCAGTAGTTTCTTGTTTTTTGTACCTCGAAACAGTGAATATACATTGTATACTTCATAGTGTAAACAGATGTTTCTATATATTAGTGAATAGTCGCTGCTATTTCCGGCAGCTGTTTTGAACTCAAAATCCATCCTGCACTGTTATATTTGTACAGCTGGTCTGTGAAGTACACATAAACCAAACATTAATACTGGAAACTAGGCTACACGTTGAATTTAGAACTTATCTGTCTTTGCTACCAGCTGGCTACAAGCAACGTTATAAAAGTGTTGCCAGCTCTCTTTAGAGGACGGAGCAACTTGTTGCTAAAAATGTTTCTACAACTTGCCAGATGATGGCTCATATAAATAGGAAATGTTTTCTAAAGTCCTCTGTTCAGAGTAAGGGGAGGTGAACACAGAACTGAACTGAACTGAACAGAACTGGTAGTTGTTGTTGTGTTTAGGCATTGCAATGTTTTGACATTTCTGATATTATCTACCTGCAGCCAACATTTTCTATGATTCCAGACTCTGTCATTCACTCAAAACACAGCAATTGGCTTTTCCCACAACAGATATTTTCCAATAAGCGCTTCAATAACTAGATCTACGTCTCTGTTCTAGTCATGTTTCCCACTGAGCCATGACAGCGTGACCGCAAGCCTTAAACACACAATACAAGGATCCTGAAACTGAACAGCCTGAAGATTCAGCAATTTGATTGATTTATTTTTATCTACATCTCTGCTTTAGACTGTGATGTAATATCTTCTGTAAAAAGGGCCTTTCGTCACCAACTTTTCTTATAATGCACCAGTCACCTGACTATCACCTGCCTGCACACCTGTCCCTCATTCCCCTCATCAGCCACCTACATTATACACCTGTAGTATACAGAATTGCCACGTTATTTATTGTGGAATTGGTCTCATCAGTCCTGGTTTTGTCTTCTGTCTTTCGTCACGTGTCTGTTCCCCTTTTGGTCTTAATTGCCTTTTGTTAACGTGTTTTTGAATAGAGATCAGTTTTTTTTTTTTAACTCTACCTGCTCTGCATTTGCATCCTGTTTTGGGGATCATGGAACCAGTAAGAAAAAAAAAAAATGATGAAAAACATTCAAAAAACGAACAAACATTATCGGTAGTCTGAGGAAACAGCAGTGTTGAAAGACGTCTATATATTGTGTTGAGAGATACTACTGAAGGTACCATGCTAACAAGCTCTTTCTTGCTAGTAATAGTTTAATACTTTAACATGCAGTTTTACACCCTCTGATTTCAAGTTTCTCTTACTAACTGAACTAACACAGGCTCCTTGTTAACTCATGGCAAAACATACTTCATTCAACTTCGACAAAATAAACTAAATAAAACTCACAAAATCAGTCTGGTTTGTTTTTCCAATAGCACTTCTGTAAGAGGTGAAAATATTCCAGTTCTACACATCGTTTTCTTCCACTGCTGCTTTCTAACTCTGTAAATCACCTCCATCCCCTGTTGTCAAACCGGCCCCGGTCGGTTTTGGAGGCTGTGTTCCGTCCAGGTTAGTGTCCGGCCGCTTTCACGTCAGGCTGCCAAATCCATTTGAGCTGGGCCATGTCGGCTGTGGTGACTCCTGCTGTGATCCGAGTTCCTGGTCCAATCAAACGCTTGGGCCGCTGGCTCCATGGCTAACTGAGCAATGAGTTAATTAGCCAGCATTAGCTAGCTATAGCCAAGGTTGGCAAGCAAAGAGCAGCATTGTCCGTTATTCTGATGATATGCTGCCCCTTATGTTTTTGGAGCTACCTTTCTATAATAATGACCATATTCAACAAATTACACTTTTAAGTTGATAGTCTGAAAAATTGCCAAATTCTGGTACAGGTGTGCCACATTGAAAGAATCTTGACTGCATGCAACAATCTATGGACATCTTTATAATATTCAGTTGCAGCCCCTTTTGAAAAATATGTGTCTTGAATATATCCAAGCTAAAAATCCCCCCGTTAATGGATTCAGTAACTACTTATTCACAGGCTGTACATTTATAAAAAGAAAAAGATTTGCATTCATCACTACAAATAAAATAATATAATATCATCATAAGAGAGTAATATTTTGTCTAGCAAAGAAGGTTAAACAGTTGGTGCACAACAGCTGGCCTTGCTCTGAACTATCCCACCCCGAGTGTGACATAAGTTCAAAATGGCTTCTGTGGGAAAGAGCTCCATAGGGTTTCAGTCTGCAGTCACATCATCAACTTAGAAACACAAAAATAGAACCACAGATGTTGACATCAGCACCAAAGTGTCCTCAGCGAGAAGAAAAGGCAAGGTTTTGTGATGAACGTTTTTCACAGTGTAGGTAAAGAAACCATAATTAATATTTATCAGTACAGATTATAAATGCGTCAGCTTCAGGATGTTTATCCATAGTTTAGCAATATCTTGAGGTCCGGATGTCAACACTCTGTCCGGGTTCTTCTGTAAATATGTTATGAATGTGAGGTGCCAACGAGAGTAAAATGTTTTCAAAGGGCTTTCTAAAATAAATGGGCTCCTTAGTTCCTGTGAGAGGGATTTATAAAAGTATCAACAGTGTCCGAAACGTTTGTACAAGAGGAAAATAAAGAGGTCGAAATGAGGAGCTCAGCAAATGTGGATTACAATCTTCTGTCCTTTAACCATGTAAACAAAATGAAATATACTCATGATGTATGTGTGTTTATGTATGTCAAGCATGCAACATGTGCGTGTTTGCACTGGAGAGCTAATGCTGCATGACTCAATTTACAACAGTTAAACGTCTCTGCTTTGTTTTTAAAGGCTGAAGTTTCTGGGCACACTCAGGTCCACTCTTGGATGTCCTTGGGGAGCAATGCAGTTGAAAGCAATACTACTGCGCGGTCATGCAGCCGTAGTAGAGGGAGGTGGGGGTGTTTTGAATGGCTGAGGCTTTGCACAGAGGGAAAGTGGGGTCAGAGGATTTAGAAATATTTAAAAATAAAGTTTTAAGGGGAGGGAAGTCTAAACAATGATATTTTGTTGTTTAAAATTGTTAGAATTTCTGCGGGAGGACATGAGAAGAAACAAAGCCTAGTGTGCCAAAGTTGTATAACTGGAGAAGATGTTATATTCTTCCTTCCCAGAATATGAATTCTCCACAGGCGTCCTGCACTGGTAACTGCTGGGATTGATTGTATTTCACTATGGGTCGGAGAGCAGCTAGTGAAAGACTGTAGACTGTTGGCCAGCCCGGCCTGGAAGGACTAAAAATGGACTGAGGGGGTTGGTGGAGTGAGCAAGGTTAAAGGAACAAGTAGCATATCTGACTTGAAATAACACTTGCAGTTGCTGTTTATTTTGTCAAGGCCTGTCAATCATGTTTCAAAACTGTACTTACAGAATGAAAAACATACAGAAGTTAATTTGAAATTCAAATATGCTTTGTTAATCCTGTTTTTAAAATCATACTGAATATGAGAGAAGGTGGTGAGGTATTTGGACTTCTTCAGATTCAGGTAAAATGAATAGTTCGAGATGGCCGAGAAGATCGATACTGCTCTCACGACTGTGTGCCAAATGTAAAGCGGGAAACAGCAGCCAGTTAGTTCAGATTAGCGACTGGAAACAGGGACGGTTAGTTTAGCTCTGTTCAAAAGTAACAAACAGAATTTGTCTTGAGCTGGCACAGCAGGCTAACTTCCTGAGATAATACGCTAATTTGTGAACTTTAAAGGCGCTAGTAGGCTGCTTCTAATTGAGACACTGGCCAAAGCTAGCTGTTTCAAGTCTTTATGCTAAGCTAAACTGGTGCTTAAGTAGATATCCCAATTCCGTTATCATCATCTTTGCATGAGAGCATGAAAACACTGTTACATTGTTATTTAAGGAAATAGGCTCGTTGTGTAAAGGTGGTCTAGTCGTAGATAGTGATGCCTTGAATTCGAGTTACAGGATCTTTTCATTGTAATACAGAAATCAGGTAAATGTTTAATAGCTGTTTGTCAGACTTGTGCTCCCGTCTGAGAACCCTCCACAGTGCACAGGTTCAGGTCTCGGCTCCCTGCCAGGGCCATTTCCCCCTCCTCTCTTTCCCTCCTTCTCTCCTTCATCTCTGTACTGTCGGAAAACTAATAAAATACTGACGGAGGGCAGATCGCTCGCGCTTCTTTGAAAAAAAAAAAGAAAAAAAAAAACGAAGGGAGAGAATTACTCCTCACAGCTGCGCAGTCCTGAGGCCATATCTAAGAAGCCGCCACCAGAGAGGTCAGCCCTGTCGCAGCCTCACACTAGCCTTTAAATCAATCACATGTCAAGGCTGTGAATAGCAGGCCAATAAGCTCAATTAACACCAAAATACTCTGAATCCGTGCCCTTCTGCCGCCCGTCACCACCTCCTGGGAGAGGCCTCTTAGATCTCAGGACATGAGAAGATACCGACAGCTCGACCCAGCAGAGCTGCCCACCCAGCCGCGGCCTCGCAGCCTCGTACAGCCCCTATCAAGCTATAGTCACATAACTTAAGCCTGCACTCACACACAAACAGCTCCGTGCCTATTTATACATCACATCCTGGCAACGCACATGGGAAAACAAGACCCCTGCACTATCAGTGTATCCAGTGTTGTCTGCCTCTGACTGTTCTGTCCCCCCGTCTGATGTTGGAGGGGACAGAGACATAAGATAGCTGCTTAGGATAGCTGAAAGATGGCTGCTTTAGATAGCTGGAGATACCAAAACAACTTGATTATGCATTTGGCAGCAGGGAGCAGTTGTTGATATTCCAGACGTCGCATTCCCTGCCGACATTCCTGTGCATGTAATTGTCTGTAGTGTCGTGTTATCAAATCATTATCGACATGAGTTAGCTGCAATAAAACAGCGGGACGGTATAATTTAAGTCTGCCTGCGGCGCTCTGTGCTGTGCTCTGAAATGAAAAGACACAAATGATTCTCTAACCGCTGAGCTTTATTTGGATCCTGATTCAACTGATACCTCGATCAGAAAAAGACCAGACACTGCAAATAGACGGAGCTATGTCAAGTTACATGTGGCAGGCAAAAAAAAAAAGAATGTATGTTGCAGTCCAATGTATGGTAATATCTCTGCAGATAATGTGAGATATGTAAGTTTGAAAATGTTAAGTTTATGTTAAGACTGGGTTGGGGCTGTCTTTAATATCTTTGTTTTGACTTTAATATCTTAAAGTCAAGACAAAGTTTGACTAATGCCATCATAAAAACTAAAATATATAACTACTTAAGACTCTTCCACAAAACAAATGAAAACATTTTTTTAATGAAACAAACCCACACAGATCCATGCTGTCGAGCCTCTATTCAGCTGCCAGGCTCCGGCAGATTTAGACCCTCGGTGAAGGCTGAAAAACTCTTAAGACACCATTAAAACCAGGCCTGTTCATGGAGGAATCCCAGGGTGGTGTTGTGTTACAGAAGGACATCTGTGTCGGGTTTCAGTTTTTCATTATCCCAAAAATAATTATTCAACAACAAAACCTCTGTTACCATTATCTTATTTTCCTTTTGAATACAGGCAAAATAAGAAATTATTATTTATTTATCTAAAAAAAGTTTATTAATTCAGATCACAATTCTTCATCATCTGTTGTTGATGAGTACATTAATAAGAAACATAAGCATGTCTGAACAATGGGAATGAAATATGAAAACAACTAAAAGTTCTCCACCCTGGTAATCATGGTTGGAAGAAATATATTTGTAAAAAGCATATGCACACTTGCTTTCTTGTTGAGAAAAGCTTGATACCTCTCTCACGTCTTTGTGGTGAACATGACGCTGCAGTCAAGAGTCCACCTATGGGCACCTGCTATGCTTCCCCCCCACTTCATGTTGGAGACAAATATTGCAATTTTTACTCCATTACGTTCATTTGTCAACCTTAGTTACTAGTTACTTTGCAGATTGCAGGCTGCATCAGAGCCAAAACAAAACATTTTTGATTTAATTAAATTGACCAGCAATCAGATTTTTTTCAAAAAAAAGAAAAGTTCTGAATATCAAATCTGATAATTATCCAGGCTGATGCTGGGTTGGCCCGTAGTTTACGGTTTATATACTGTACATGCAACTTTATATGTTAACTTGTACTGTTAAAGTACATTTATTACCAGATACTTTGGAACTTTTACCCAAGTACTCAGGCATTATTTATATCAGCAACTTTCACTTTTATCAAAGTAACATTTTACCACATTGTCTTTAAGTCAAGTATGACATTTCGGTGCTTTTTACAACACTGGTGGTGAACCTGTTAATTCCTCTATAAATAGAAGAAGAAAACGAAAGAAGCTGCTCTGTAGTTTGGTGGAACAGCAGCAGATACTTCTGTATCTCTTGTCAGATGGCAGCAGTGTGAACACACTGTGGCCGGGGTGGATGTTGTCCTTCAGTATCTTTAGATAAAGTTTGAGGATGATCGGAGTGACACAGTGTGACCAAACCCATCACCTTTTTATCACTGTGTTGCGTCGCTGTCAGGTCTGACAGTTGGTGACGAAACCCAGGTCCCAGCAGCTCAGTGTGGATCCTCCGGTCTTATCTTGATTACTGTTTATCTGTGTTTTCTTACCAGAAGAAGCCTCCATCACGGCACCATGCAGGAAGTTTGGCTTGTTTAGTTTAGGGCACTTCAGCGGTGGATCAGCAGTGATCACACAACGTGAGCCAAGAATTATACACTCAGACTAAAGACGGGGGGGATTTGAAATCAATTTGTTGTTCTCTGCTCACTTAGACTCTGCATTTAATCTCGTTGATCGCCTTTGATCTCGTTAATCTGCATATCCCGTTTCTCAGGGACGCGGTCGGGAAATTGGACATGTGCAGGCCAAAGAATCATAATTCATATATTAACACATGTCGACTCATTCTGTGCTGCAGCCAAGTGTGTAAATATGTTCAGGTCGGGGTGGGGGGGACCGGGGAGAGGTTTTGGGGTCCGTTGTAATTATGATGATGAAGCACAAATTTCTCTGAGCATTTGCCATGCGTCTGAGCAGCTAGATTACAAGCTGTCAACCGAACTCCAGCTGAACGGAGAGCGAGACGCGGCAAAGAAGAAGAAGAAGATGATGATGGGGCACAAACACCTCTTACCATTTGTCATGTTTTTCATGTGTTTGACTATTTCAATTACATGCTGTCAGCTGGAGGGAGAGAGGCAGGGAGAGAGTGCCTGAGAGATACGGCGCATGCCAGAGAGAGTGCGAGTGACACATGTTGCACAGAGTGAGTGAGGGGGGACACATGGTGGGCAGAGACAGAGGCCGAGGGAAAGAGGGCGATGCATGTGAGACAGAGCTGGCAGCAGACAGAGAGAGAGAGAGAGAGCATGGGGGTTATATACAGAGGGAGAGCGGTTAGAGGACAAGCACAG
This sequence comes from Diplodus puntazzo, assembly GCA_963678695.2. Taxonomy (NCBI): domain Eukaryota; kingdom Metazoa; phylum Chordata; class Actinopteri; order Spariformes; family Sparidae; genus Diplodus; species Diplodus puntazzo. The sequence continues at coordinate 19,925,018 of OZ023162.1, forward strand.
GGATATCAACTATCTTTGACACTCCATCCCCTCCTAAAAAACCCTGCCCCGCCCCCACAGGCCCACCCTGTAAGCCTCGGCGCTGGTACGTCAAACGAGTCCTATTTATAACCTGTGGATGGATGAGGGAATCAGGTGGACTCCTCTCTGGAAAGAGTCCACATATGAGGGGTGTGTGTGTGTGTGTGTGTGTTGTTAATGTATGTGTGTGTGTGTCTGTGTGTGTGTGTGGAGGGGTTGGATGTTAGCATATGTGCATTTGTGCCTATGAATGTACACTGGAATGTATCACATGGCTTAATGTAAGGCTGTAAATGTGGGAACAGAGTCAAGTTTTTTCTTCCTTCTTTTTGGTTTGTTTGCAAAAAGGTCCCTTGTCCATTTCTCTCCCTATTTCTTTTATTCGTATCTGAGTTTAACCTTGAGTTTGGATAGTGTTGTCAAACTATTTCAAAGCTATGATGGTTATTTCAGGACGCTTTCTAAGCTTGTGGTCACACAGTCTTTGTCAGATCGTGTCACGTGAAAATATCAATTAACACGCGTGATGATTTAAAACAGCACACATTTAGACTGCAGTCACTCTGGATTTTTCTCCTCAATTGTTTCTATGATGAACAGGGATTTGTTTTTTGGTTGCAAAATGATTTAAATTTAACATGCGACGTGGCCCAGTGATTGGCAGCTTGAGACAGGAGGCATGGTGACATACTATGACCAACACGGTGTGCAAAACTCTGATGGAAGTTAAAGCTGCTGTAAGCATTGTTGGCGCATTTTAGTATGAGCCATCACCTGTTTACCCGTTTTACCTGTTCACACCATCGTTGGCATACGATGGAGGAGAATCCTACCCTTTGTGTGCTCCCCTAACAGACAGAACCGCCTTGTTATGGAGCTCTCTGTCCTGATTGGATAAAGTCGGCATAGATCGAAAGTGCCCTATCTCTTTTTACTGCATGAGCGCGGGGAGGAGAGAAATGGGCTACTGACCAAACACTCTATAACAGTGACGACTGTTGGAATATAAGAACAATATATCACTTCCATCAGCTTCAATGACAATAAAGTTTTTGATAATCTGTATATCGAGTACTCTTCCCTTTTCAGAAAGGCACTGGGTTCGTCACTATCCCTTTTTTCCCGGCAACCAATCATATATCAGATGCAGCGGGACTACTCACCCGGGTAACCAAGAAAATGGAGAAGATGCTTGTTGTGGGTGAGTCCCTCCATCCAGAGCAGCTATACACTGACTGTTGCTGATGACTGTGGTGCTATTGTAACTATATGCATTGTAAGCATGTTACTAACTGTGCAGTCAGCCCTCTGTTACCATGCTGTTAGCTAGTGTCAATCAAAACCGAAGCGCAGCTCTTTTTTCCTCGCCGCACGAGCACTTCATCCCAGTTCTCCAGAGCACACTGCCAGCACTTGACCGCCAGAAACAAACTTTATGTGGACACGAGCCCAGAGTACATTTTGCTTTGTGAAATCTGATCCGACCGCTTTATTTGGGTGTAATATCTCCAGAAAACCACAGAAGTATTCTATCAAAATATGCTGACACGCTCACATATGTCTCTTTACACTGTTGTTGATGCATTAGCACTTTGTTCAGAGAGACATCACATAGTACTGCCGGAATAAACAAACATAAATATCATGCTATAAGATAATATAGGAGAGTGACCTGGATAAACATCAGGTGTCAAACCTCCAAACTTGTTATGCAGATGCAGGGATAGGGATCTTTGCACCTCGTCCTCAGCAGTTCCTCTTTCTTTTTCCCCACAATCAGCACGTGTGCGTCCCGAGGCCGAGGTGTAAGGCTAAACCTGCGCTAACACCAGACAGCTAATAGGCTCATCCATCACGGAGGAAATGAGACAGGCTCTCCCCTGCTCTCCCTCTCTCTCTCTCTCTCTGCTCAGCCAACTCTTGAGCCCCGACAAACTCAGACACTTACAGGCAAAATGACTGCAAAGTTCTCCACCAGGGTATCCTTTCTTTATTATTCCAAGTGAACAAGGGGGCCCTTCATAGTCAACGTAATTTATCCAGTGTCTCATTTCGGATAAAAAAGCTAAAAAATGAAGCGGAGGGAGCGAGAAGGTCGCTGTGGTTAGAAACCTCCAAACCTCAGGCCTTCCTGAGCAGCCTGAAATTTGGAACCGAGGCCAGAGGGTCATGAGGAGGCCCATTCAGTCCTGGCTCTGTTTTGACACTGGCGAAAAACACAGATCCATCAGTAGGACCATTTACAAACCTTTGCGTTCCTACACTTTGTTCCCTTCTTAATAATTTTCTGGCCCGTAGTCACAGAATATTTCATGCCTTTCAGAGCCGCTGGCACTAAAACCATCAGAACTAGTGTTGAAGGAAATGACAGAAAATAAGCATTTTGAGGACGGCATCTTAGAGTTGGCTTATGCTTTTAAATTTCAACTGATGATACTAAAACTTTTACAGGGATCCAGGACCTGTGCTGCCTGAGGAAACAGTAAAACAAAATATTTATAGCAAATGTGTGAGTCTTATGTGTTACACATGAAAAAAAGCAACAAAAAAAGCGCGTTGGGTTGTTTTGCCAAATACAGTCAAATGAACCTCCTGAAAGTTTAAATTATGTTAAGAAATCAGTATATCATTGGTATTCAGTTTCTTATTGTGCTTATTTGGTCAGAATGGTGGGCCGGATTAACAAAAAATAGGAATTTAGTTTTTTGTCTTGTTCAACTAATTTGATTGGTGTACTTCCAGGGCTTCCAAGTCCTGAAGTCGGCTAGCTCCAATGGACACATGGGTAGCTAACTAGCTGTGGGGCTAATGTCATTGATGACGTGATTTAATGTGTGATTTGAGCATGTTCATTACTCATATTCTTTTTAAACAAGGTGTTTGAGACTTGCCTGTGACTCGGGATGTGCTAATGTCTAGTGGGAATCAGAGCTAACATTACCAAATGAGGCTTAATAACATTTTCCTTATGGAAACTAGTTAGCTCTCTTGCTAGCTTCCAAGATTGGAATACAAGCAAATAGAAGTTACGCTGGAAATAAGGTGAATGGGGAGTGTTTGCTAATTGGGAAGACGTTGGCGAGAAGTTGGCATTGGTCTACAGCTCACCATTGTCTTCCCAATCAGCAAATGCTCCCCATGTAACTCGTTAATGTCTGTAAGATATATGTACATGTTGGGGCTATTACCTTGGAAACTGCAGGTTCCGGTTAAGTGACAGGGCGCCCTGGAAGTTCAGCCTTTAATTCTTGCAAGGTAACACGGAGGGCTAGGAATAGGGCGGATGGCACATCGCAAAAGTTACCAGTGGGTCTCCAGTGATGGCTCTCAAATGTCAATCAGCCAGTGCCAAGAGAAAAATTGACTTAGAGGCCTATGTTTACAGAAAGATTTCCAAAAGCAGATGTCACTGTATCCATCTCTTGTCTTGAAAGTGGGAAAATGTGCACAAATATGCAAAAATCCATAATTTTAGTTGGATTTGAAGATTTATTTGGAGACTGGTTTACTTTATGTAGGATATATATATATATATATATATATATATGTATATATATATTAGGGGTGCACCGATCCAATATTAAGATCGGATATCGGTTCCGATATTGACAAAACGGCTGGATCGGGGATCGGTAAAATGAAACAGATCCACCGGCCGATCCAATTTTTTTTTTTTTCGCCGTCGCAGCACATCCTACGTCATTCGTCAGCGTCAGTGTGTTGCATGCTGGAAGAGCGCAAGTTGTTGTTTGACCAACTCTTTATTAGTTTATTCTCAGGTTCAGCTGCTATGTTTTATTTTGTATTCCTGTTTGCAGGTCGTTACACTTACTCACGTCACATTTCAGGGGTCGACAATATAAATGGCCCGGTGGCCCGGATGTACTTTTAAAACTGTCCGGGCCACCAGAACGCTGCAAGCACTGGCCCGGTGGGGCCAGTGAAAAATAATTCCCTGTGGTTTGAAATGATTTCTGTGAAATCGTCTCGGTAGCTAATTACCGCTAATAGTGTTACGAGATCCCGACCCGATCAAAGACAGAGACATCTACTTTCTGTGCGCAGCGAGCGCTGTGCCCTGGGACGACAGCACACCACCTACAAGCAACTGCAGTGTGCACAGCTCGCTCGCTCCTGCTAACAGCTGACCGGTGAGGCTAACAACTGATGGCGGGGCTACTAGCTAATCAGCGGAGAAATGCAGGGGTAGACAATAAGGGAAATTTGCCACTGGCCCCACCATTCTAACCACTGGCCCAGGACAATGTCATATATCGATCCCCATATAAACGAAAACGAACGTATCCCAGCCAATTCCTGTGGTCTAGCCATCAAGGCTGGAACTTTCTACGATACCAAAACTAGTAAATTTCCATGATTCTCGATACTTATTCGATACCACGATTTAAGAAAAAAAAAATTATTAGGCTACTTTATTTAATAAAGGGTTAGGGTAAATAACTGTTTCACATCAAGCTTGTATTTAAGCTCCACAGTAAAAACAGAGTTAAAATGGTAAATATGCCTCAACACAAACGTAAAGTCATGTAGTCATTACTTTTATCTTCCAGTAGTTCAATGATAGAACTGTTGTTCTCATTCATTCACTTTTAGGCTGCTTCCACAGACTGATGCAAAATTAGGTCATTGTTTCATTTCTCAGCTCTATTTTGTGTTTACACACGTTTGTTTTTTCTCTGCTCCAAACCATGGATGTATTATGGTGTAAACGCGCACCACCGCTGTGGCACACACCGAGCAGCTGGAGCGCCTCGAGGATCGGCCACGTTCACATAAATGGACCGCGAGCTCGACTGTAGCGGCACCGAGACCCAGCGTGTGCTCTGGCCCGCGTGTAAGGTCCGCATCGGTCCCAACAGGACTCTACACGACGCGCGCTGAGGGCAAAGTTTAATGGTACCGAAAAAAAAAGGTTCTTATCGGTTCTAGTGAAAACCTTCAATCAGCAGCAGTGAGCGAGCGGCACGCGTCCCGCAGGAGCGAGCGAGCTGTGCACACTGCAGTTGCTTGTAGGTGGTGTGCTGTCGTCCCAGGGCACAGCGCTCGCTGCGCACAGAAAGTAGATGTCTCTGTCTTTGATCGGGTCGGGATCTCGTAACACTATTAGCGGTAATTAGCTACCGAGACGATTTCACAGAAATCATTTCAAACCACAGGGAATTATTTTTCACTGGCCCCACCGGGCCAGTGCTTGCAGCGTTCTGGTGGCCCGGACAGTTTTAAAAGTACATCCGGGCCACCGGGCCATTTATATTGTCGACCCCTGTACAGTTTATTATTAATTCAACAACGGTATCGGATCGATATCGGGTATCGGCCGATACGCTCAGTCCAGGTATCGGTATCGGATTGGATCGGAAAAAACTGGATCGGTGCATCTCTAATATATATATATATATATATGTACAGATAGACGGACAAGAAAACAAATAGGTACATGCACGAACGCGCGCACACACACTCACACACACGCACCCTTTTTTGATGGTAAAAGACGTCTTTGATTTGGTCCCAAGTGCTATACCCAGAAGTCTGTATGTTTTCCCAAAAGCAGGAAAATCATAAAAAGTCCAGGTTCCTAAATTACTGTCACTCAAAGAGTTCCTTTCTCCTTCTCTCTCTCTCTCTCTCTCCATGTCTCCATTCACCTCTCCTCCCGTCAGCCCCGCAGTCTCCGACCCTTTCCTGCTTCCACCAGCAGCAATGGGGGCTTTCTCTTGTTTCCTGGTGCTGGCGCTGCTGGATAAACACACAACCTCCCCCTCGTATAAAGGCTCAATTCTTCTCCATCATGTTTAAATATGGATACAAAGAGAAACTTGTATGATAATTTTTGGCATATGGTGGTGGGGGTCAGCGGGCGGGGTGTGTGTGTGTATAAGGGAGGGGGTGTGTGTGTGTGCAGGCTAGACAGAGTTCTGCCTTGTTCTGATACTTGTCTAAGATTTCGAGGTTTTTTGTTTTATGCAAGACCAGACCGATGCCATCTGACAGGGTGAGTGCCTGAGCAAGCGCTTGTGTTTGAGCGTGCCTGAAAATGTGAGGTTCAACAAACGCTTGGCTCCTTCCAGTCGTGTGCACTGATATGGTAAGTGTTGGCAGGGTACGGCGCCGCATAAAGCAGCACTGTTATGGAATTTTGGGTGGCATGTGAAAACACACCGAGAAGCCAGGGATTAAACAAAGACCTAATTGCAAAAACTCAAACGAGGGGAGAGATAGCTTCTCCTCTCCGATGGCGGGCTGTCTGGTCCCTGAGCACGTGGCTATCTTTCATCTTTGATTTAGCGATGGAGTAATGGAAATGGAGACAGAATCTGGCTCCTGGGTTGGAACATGCTGGAGATGACACAGATACCCTGGATGATACTGATGGGCTGATGATAGCCTGTATATCACCTTACTGCCCCGGTGCCAACAGCATACAGTGAATTAAGTACAGGCCCCTGAGGAGAGTGATGTTACCCTCCGTGGATGCTTCAGAGGCTACAACAGCTTCCAGTAATACGGCAAAGAAGCTGCAGGCTTTAAAAATATACAAGAGCTGCTGGTTGTAAACCTCGTTTTATATTTCAAGATGTCACTTTCTAGTAAGGCGTACTTAATAGAGGGTATGTGCAGTACGTTGCAGCTATGGCTGCTTCATTAGGCAACAAGAAACTCTAACTATTAAAGGTAAATTATGTAGTTTTGGTGAGAAATTTTAATCAGACGAGGAAAGATCTTCACTGACTGATTTTTTTTTATGCCTAAACAAACTTTCTTTGCTTTAATGACTGGATAAAATGAGTAAACAAACACAATTTCACACTGTTTTACTCTGTTTCTTTACTTTGTTTATGGCGGACCCTGCCCCCTTTGTAAATTCAAACTGTGACCTGGACCTTTTTTGCCTCTGAGAACAGCTTGTTAATTCAGCATTTCAGGGTTTGTATTATTACTTCATTAATATTGTAAATATCCAAATCGACATAGCACCCCTAAACTATATTCTATTTGTACATCCATTACTGCAGCTACTGTTAGCTCGTTAGCTCAGTTAGCTGTATTGGACTACCAGGCGAGCTTTGGTGTTTACGCTGCTAACACAGGAGCTTTGGACCGGTAACATGTAGTCCATTACTTTCCAAACCTGAATTTGTTCTCAACAAAACAAAGCAAATAAGTCAAGATATTGTCCTGTGTCTTACTAACAATCAGCTTAAACCAGATAATTTGCCACTGTCGGCGCAGAAGAAGGCTCACAGATAGAAGCACAACATTTTTTTAAACTTCTCAATAGTAACTGAGCAGAGCTGGAATCCAAGTCCAATTACATGCTTCTTCTGGAGCTTACTAGCGAAATATGTAAACCTCCAATTGGTATTTTGTCAAACTACCATTTACAAGATGAAGAATCCTTTTATTGTTTACTTATGAGCAAACGAAAGTCCTGAAAGTGCGACAGAGGAAATCCTAACAGCTGTCCACAGATCCGTCTCCTTGGCCTCCGAGCAAACTCCATCCGCTGATGACTGTTTGTCGGTGCGATCCAACATGACCCAATCTATTTTGCCGTGAGTAGTATTTGATGCTTATCAACACTGGAAATGAAAGTTGGAGGAGAGGCAGTGACCAAAACCATCAGATAGGAGGAGCTGGCTCCAGGATGCTTTGTGGTGATAAAACAGGATCAGCCGGGGATTTGGGTCGGACACCGGGGAGTAGGTGGAGTGTGGAGATGGTCGGGGAAGATGGGAGGGTGTGGATTTTCCACAACAGATAAAATGACAGAGGTGCATGGCAAAAAAGGTGGAGATGAGAAAATCCTCTCTTTGTGGAGGGACTTTGTTATTCATTGCAGGAATGCTGCATGCAGCGTAGATTATTGTATTGGGACGACAGTGAATACATGTGCACCTGGAGCTAAATATCTCAGTATACTCAGGCTGTTTTTGCAGTGTGAGTGTGAGGGATACCTATAATGATTGGCAGCCGTGTGCAGAAGTAATAAAGCAGCTCATTCTTCTGTCTGTCAGAACATAGAGCACACATTCACCGGCCGCCAACGGACACAGCCTGCTCTGACGAGGACACATAAAAGTCCTGTTTCTTTTGTATTTGTCCCAAAAACCTATTTGATTTTTTAATCCAATCTCACCTTACCCCCGTCTCTCCCAAAGATCTGGAAAAACAACACATTAAGTTTACATTTGGCTCGGCCCTTTCCATTTTGACGCACTCCAATGAGATGAACGACTGTTTGTGTTTTTGTGGAATAAGTATAAAAAGTCCACATCAAGTGGTGCGCAATTACTCATGCCCGTTTCAAGGGGAACTATTAACAATCACAGCCGCAGTCGGTTCCTTGCGCAAGATTTCCAACCAGATAAAACTACAGCAAATCTTTATTCGGCAGAGCAGGCGTTTCCTTGCATTTACTGAGTCCCGACTGTTGACTTTTAGACCAAATATTAAAACTCACTCTCCTCCCAAACCCTCCCATGAAGAAGAAGCAGGAACACCAGTGCTGTCTGTATCAGAGGTGGCTTGTCTGAGCAGGTTGTAGCGTTTTGAATTCATTCAAATTCAATCTGGCTGTAATTGTATCATCGTTACACAAAGAAAGGAGGGTTTTTAACTGAACTGTAAGCGTTTGTGTGTGTGTGTGTGTGTGTGTGTGTGTTAGATCACCTCATGCCCTCATCTAATGCTGAGGCACGGGGTGAGGGGAGATTAGGAGACCCGCTGTAGGGAGGATGATGGGAGATAAAGCGCCCGTATGCCAAACTGTACAGAAGAAAACTGATCTCAGAGATAACGAGATCTAACACACTGATGTTCAGGTTTCCAGTCAGTAACTCTGACTCATAACAACCTCCTCAGTACAGCGGGCATGAAAGAAAGACCTTGAATGATTTTGACATGTGGAGGAGGGAGAGATATGGTCAGTGAAAGGAGGCAGAGAAGAAAACAGACAAGGCTCGTCATGTTTCCAGTGAGAGTTTTATGTTGTCTGTTTGGTGGGGAGGGTCATGTACACAGATATATCCACGGATCTGAGACCGAAACTGACAGCTCAAAAAGAAATGTTATATCATTCATCTCATTCTCATTCATTGGAATTTTTTGTTGCATATTGCTCTGACAATGATTTTGAGATCAGCGTGCAGGGCACCAGAATAACTGTCTTCAATCAGGTTGCCACTTTATCGAGGGATCTGGAGTGATGCTAACTTCTGGGTTGGCCTACAAAAAACACGTCATCCCTACCCCACTCTATAGAGCTGCCTATAGTATTAGTATTTTAGATGACACTGGTGGGCATTACATGAAGTGCAGTCAGCATCCTGTTTCTTGCGTTCATGCTGGAAAACAGTGTGATGTAGACAAAAACTTGACCTGATTGTCATTTTACATTTCTGCAAAACATGGATGAATTTAAATTTGTACATTTCATATGTCGTATGTTGCCAGAGAGCACTGTTGGAGATGGAGTTTCACCATTTGTAAGGGTGAAAACTGTGGGTATTTTTTAAACAGACTTCAAACATTTACTGTCTGTTTGTGGCAACAAAACTGGATATTTCCAATGGGACGTCAAGGGAATTACAAGCCAAGTTTGTGGCAACAGAACTAGATAAGCAAAAACATGATCAAATTTTCATCTGACAGATGACCTTCACTAGATAAGACTTTATTCTGGTGGGTGCCAGTTGTTTGTTGACGTTAGTAGACTCTAACGTTAGCTACTGTTGCACACTGTCGGTGATGCAGCGGAGCTGAAAAGAGGCAGAGCGCTCAGGACCGTGCAAAAAAGCCACACCTTTTGGATTTTCCCAGCAAATCTGTCTCTAGTCCATGTTGAAATCAGTCCACAGGCTGTTAGGCAGCCATGAGAGTGGGGACATTCACACATCCATTCACACAATGGCAATACAAAGTGATAGATAAGTATATATCTGATATCTGATATCTGATTTCACCTGGTACCAGGTTTGATGAGGTTTAGGCACCAGAACATCTTAGAGAAATTTGGGTTCAAATGAGATTGTAAATTCTGCTAATATCAAGTGCTGCAGCGGAGCTGTTTTATCTCAGAATATGAACAGTAAACCTCAGGGACATGCTTAATTTTCTCAGAAAGACAGATGAAAGAAATGCTGAAAGAGGGATTGCACCGAGTTACAGAAGCTAGTGGAGCAGAGGGCAGACAGGACATGACATCAGGATTTGATCTTGGGTGTCACGTATCGCTTAAGACTCTGCTAAGTGCATGTTTGTCAGTAGCAGTAGTAGATCATCGGCACTCGGGGAGAAGGATGCACATGCAACACTTGCTGCTGAATTAATTAATCTCATATGACAAGAACGTAACATTTGCAACTCTGTTGCTCAAGTGCATGCTGGGAGGCCCCTTGGACTCTGCAGTTATCCTCATCCTTCTTGTGCGGCTAAACTAGATGTATTTTCTTGAGTTTCTGGCTTTTAACTTTTGGACAAAGTTGTTCATATTCACTAAAACTTGACTGAAACTGGGTTTACTCAGGCCAAGCAACAACATATGTGCACTGAGATCTGTCTCGAGCAGAAGGGTGAATATATTCTGCCTCTCTCTGTTCATACGTTGTCTCGGCATGTCAGCACTGTGATATGATTTCGGGAAAGCCGCCACTGTGTAGAGCATTAATCAGCCAGAGCTTAGCCTGTCATCATTCAATAATGTACTTTACTGTGTTCCTGATCCTATAAAGCTCCAGCCAGCATTACAAACTCTCTCGGCCTTAACAGAGGGATGAGCTAAAACATTGATTGCTCTCACTTCTCTACATAAATCCTGTTAGCAAGAATGCTCCGTCTATCACAGCTGTTGGACGGAGAACCTTGTGTCTCCAGGATTGAGAAGAACATTAATACTGTATGTGAATTTCTGATAGATAGCAACGTCTTTTGAAAGAAACATTTCTCACAGTGCATGGGCAAGAATGCAGTCATAAATGATTGAGTTAGTGCGCATTAAGTAATGTAGCCTTTCAGTTTGGCTCAAGTGTTGAGCACTCAGCCCCAACAGATTAGACCCTGTTCTATCCAGGTTAAACAGACGTGAGTTATGGTGCGTGTTCACCGACGGGAGAGTTTTAGCTTCCTTGGGTGTTATTGTTCTAGCCTGTTGATTTACAGCACGTGTCTGAACTGTTTGGGCTGTTGATTTACAGCACATGTCGAGACCATTTTCCCCCCCCGGGCCGAGAGAGCCACAGCCCTTGGCTGCGGGTGCTCACTGCCAATCAGGGCCTGGAGCGGTGCGGGTCACGCTGGGTGACGTGGTTCCACAGGGAGGCATACTGAAGTCTAATAAAGCTCCAGCATATCTGAGAGTAGAGAGGCCCCGATCCATGGGGGGACTCAATCTGTCATGGCCCATCAGTGAAGCCCTAAAGCACAGCAATGGCTGTGTTCCTAACAGCTCACTGGGGCGGTGTTTGTTACTGAGCAGGTCTGAGCTGCTGTCTCCGCTCCACAGTCCATCCCACAAACACAGGAATGACCAATACGCCTGTTCTGTGCAGACTGACGAGGCTTAGCCCTAAACTGTATGAGACAACTGATGCTGACTGACAAACACTGTGTAATGCAGTTTGTAGCACATACAAAAACTAAGTCAACATTGGAGGGGGCCAAAATCTGCTGGTTGGTCTAGGATCACTCCATCGCCTGTAAAGAATTAACAAATTGGATAAAATTTGTATATATTTATTTATGTTAGGTAGCTTCCGTTCTGACAAGAGTTCAGCTCAACACTGCCAGATGTTAACCATTCACAAAATTGAAAAAACGTCTATAACTTTGCAGAAACCATCACAACTGACATACATAACACTCATATTACATTCCACTATTCCACTTCTCAATATGTTTGAAAGAAATTAACTGCAGAGACAGTAAACTGACATTGATTGTGCCTACAGCAGTCGAGCAACAGCTTCTCTTGGGGTACGGCAACACTATTTGGACAAACCATGCGTGGAGTGCATGTCCATAATAGTCCATAATACAAGAAAAAGGTAGCAGTAACAATGGCAATTTGGTAAGTCTTATTATGATCATGATTACGTTTGCTAATGATTGTTCTGGACAGGGGTACATGGTTACACTTAGAGCATCTGTAGATACTGGGCAGATGTGTCCTGTATGTACATTATACATAGTACATATACTACAAACATGTATTACAATTGCCGCCCTGGATTTTAAGCATTGAGTAGGCTAAATTTACTACTCATACTCAATGTTTTGTAATATATTTGTGTGAGTTTTTAAGGACACTGTATGGTGCACACATGTCATTATACTACAGAGAATAGTAGATGCACATTTTCAAATCTGACTCCATGGTGGCCTTAAAGGTGTAACTTGTAAGAAATGGCCATAATTCAAAAGTAGCTGGACTCGTTATACTTCTAGCTATATCTTTGGCTGTAGCAACTAGCTGCTTTTAGCAAGTGGCCCAGTTAGCCTTGGAGCTAAGTGGCTATCTCAGCTGACTGGAGGCTGCCCGGACCGCAGCCTCTGATGACGGGGGAGTCACTGTCATCAACAAAGCTCAGCTCAACCTTGTTCCTCCTTGTGAACATGGTTGGACACCAAACTGGGACTGGCCACGGCCTCTGGGATCGATAGATGCCAGTTTGAAGATTGAGGATAAAGCACAGAGGTGATTTACATCAGCTTTGACCAGGACTATGACCCCCAGGGGACACAGCAGGACCCCTCCGTGAGAGAGGTGTGAGACATAGCCAGAGATAATAGTGGAAAGACGAACCAAGACTAGTTTGAATGACGTGTGTATTAATATAGAAAAGAAATAAGAAATCAGAAGGTGTATGGTTGTAATTTTCTTTTTAGTCGAAAGCAGTAAAATGATAGAAGTAACTGGTCATCTTACAAATTGCCCCTTTAATCTCACAATCCTGAAGTAACAACACTAGTGACTGAAACTAAAACCCTGACATTATGCTTAACAGCGTAGTAACAGCATAATAAATCTTTGTACTCGGCATGTAGCAGACATAAAGTATGACGTGAAGCCGGTGCTCTTCGCAGCCAGCTGAAGCAGCCGAGTTTCTTCAGTCATGTCCTAATGACTCCTGACATCAATGAGAGGTGGAAGAACTACTGAGAGTTTGGCTCAGACACCATTTTGTTTCCTCTGCCAGGGTTTGTCACTACAGCTCAGGGTTAAAAAAAAAAAAAAGGCATTCAGGTCCGCTAAAGTGACACAGGACATTATGGATTACGTCACAGGGTCAAGGGGATACATGTATGAACCGCAGCCTAGCGTTAAATATCAAAGACAGACTCGGGCTGCCACTGGTTTCCGGGAGATGGCACCACAGCGGGACGATAGGAGCCTCCAGGAGCCTCCAGGAGCTGACAGGTAGTGTTTGTGCTCCAGCTGCTGTCCAGTGCCAACTCAAACCGAGTCACTCCGCTGCAGCGTCACTGGGGCCAACAGAAACAAGAGGGCAGTTAGGTGAGTAAGTGTTTCTGTTGACTTAAGCCGGGTATATATCTCTGATGCATTGATCTTTTTTATTTTCACTTTAATCATCTTAATGTGTTTTTGATTTCTCTGTAAAACACTTTGGTCACTCCACATGTTTCATTATATAATTTGGTGTGATTATGATGCTTAATGTGGTTCTGTTTTACCTTCCCCTTTCCACTCACACTGCAGTCCTTGTTTAGTTATGTGTACATTGTACATTTGATGTTGGTTGTGTTTGCACAGTGGTCAGGGTGAACGGAAACACTTTACCAGCAGGTGTGATAAGATTTTAGCTAACAGTCAAATAAACAGCCCATCTTGTTGGACTGTTCTGTGGGTTTACTGCTGCCAACTTCACGCGCGAGGCCTGCCGGTTCCTGCAGACGCTCTGAACAGAAGACGAAAGTTTTACTCTATAATTATGGAGCTAACTGGAGCTTTTCTAGCTCACCGATTTACCACATTCGCCCATTCACACACTGATGTAGAGGCTTATGTGCAGGTGCTGACGTGCTCATCAGGAGCGATACAGCGCTTCTTAACCAACGTGCCCAAATATGATAAAATATCATCTTAAAAACAATAATAATGAAATAATAAAACAATATTTTTATGCTCAGCCATTCATTCACCCTGCAATGGAACAGACATTGGGAACAATTTGGGTTCAGTATCTTGCCCAAAGACATTTCAACATGCAGCCAGAGCCGGGATCGACCACAGACCTTCCGATTACTGGACAACATGCTCATTATTGTCATTCTTGCTACATCTTATTGCCATTCTACTGCTATTACGTCTGTCCAGTCCTCCTCTGTTGCGTTTTTTAGGGGTCTATTTGTTGGGTTTGTCCTGATACAACTTGATGGTCTAAGGTTGAAGAGAGTCATATTCAAAGCAGATAATTTAACCCTGTGAGGCCATTTTGTTATTCTGGCCTCTATAAATAAAATTCCCTGGAAGTGAATCTACAAAGGTGACTAGCACAGACTGGATGTTCACATAATTAGCTCAAAGGTCCCTTTTATTGTCAGGCAGTCCTCCTCTGTTGGTACATCATGCACATATATTCAAAGACAATATACTGTAGCTGCTTTGACTTCAGCCATCACGTACACATCTTCTTTCAGTTTATACTGTTGGACTAGCACTAAACTTAAGTATTATCTATTATTGTTATTCAAATATTAGCATGCAGACCAGCTATCCCTGTCCAAAGCTCCCATTCAAACGATGTAATCAGCCACACTCCCCTGGTGCTCCAAGATCTTAGTCCAATAGCTGCACTGCTACCTGAGCTAACTAGCTAATGGCACTCAGTGTAAGCAGCATTTAGTGGTACTTCGGTAAAATGCTGCTCCCCATTTGTTCTGAGAACAAGGGGGAAAATGACAGTTGACACATTTTTACATTTTGGTCATATTTCCCTTAGTTTAGACAGAAAATTCAACAGCTTCCAGTGCTTCAAGTTCAACTTGTCTCAGCGCTCATTCCTAAAATTACAGACCAACTTCACTTCAGTCAAACGTTTATTTCAACTTCAGTTTCTTTCAGTGTTTCAGCTATTTTTTTAAATTTCAAATTTCCTGAAGCAGGTGCATGTGAATTTCTTCCTCTGGTTATATCAAAAGTCTGTTGCGATTGGTGTTGCAAACTCTGGAAATATTACACTACATTTGGTCAGTGATTATAAACGGAATATAATGTAAATACCAAACAAAATTGATTTAAAATGCAGTGTTCAACTCTACTTCAGGGTGGATTTTCTCTCCTTGAACACCCACTGAATGAGACTGAAACCAAGGAGACTCTTAAGAATGCTATTTTCATTCTTAAGTGTAGCTGATACCGAGCTTACAGACACGCCTTTCCTCTCTGCAACCTCCCAATACTGTCCACTATGTGTTCAATGTACGGAGGAACGCCGGATTGACTTACCGAGATCTCACAGAGGTCTTCCCCTCTGGTCATGAAGGCCACTTTATACAGCTGTACATCTGTGACCCGGCCTGTGGAAATGTCACAGCCGGGCTGTTTGTGCCCTCTGTGCTCTTCCTGGCGTGAGGGACACTCTCTGTTACACCCTCTCACCCACAGATGCCAGTCAAGAATGACCGGGGCCTCGCTAATAAATGCTAATGCATGCAGAGTGGAACATGTGCTGCGAACCGCACATTTTTGTGTACTGTACGTCGTTGCTAATGTTTAAAACATTTGACCTCCATGTAGTCTTTATCAGGGCAGAGCGAAACAAGTTAAATCTGACCTCCGTGGATGTGTTGGGTCCACTGATGAGACCTCCGCAGCACATGTGCGCAGAGCCATGGCGGAGCGTATTTGCAAGGGATTACCCCGATGATCTGTGATAAAGTGCTCAACTGTTTTCCACACACTGCTCTCATGGCCACAAGGGCATTAGAGGCGGGTGGAAGCGGGGCGAGCGGGAGGAAGAAGGGAAGGGGGACTGAAATAGTAAGAGAGCAAGATGGACGCAGAGTGACAGGGAGACGTTGAGAGGTAGAAACAGAGGGGGACAGATGGACGGACGGGCAGGGGGGAGAAAAGTGAGCAGTGGCAGAAGCGACAGACTGCGAGTGTGAGATGGCAGAGAGGGAGAGTGAGAGAAAGAGAGAAACAAAGAGCATATTGTCAGTGCTGGGCGCTAATCGTCCCTTCTTAGGCTGCCAGAGACAACAGGTGAGAGCAGTTTGACTCCCTGCAGGCTCCATGAGGCTTTCAGGGCTGTGTGTGTGTGTGTGTGTGTGTGTGTGTGTGTGTGTGTGTGTGTGTGTGTGTGTGTGTGTGTGTGTGTTTAGGGGACCTCAGGAGAACTCTGCCAATGCCAACTCAAACGGCAAATGAGGAGTGAGGGCCGCACCATCAAAGGGTTCTTTTCAGAAATGCCCTTGGCTGTATATATATATATATATATATATATATATATATAATATATATATATATATATATATATATATATATATATATATATATGTGCGTGTGTGTGTGTGTGTGTGTGTGTGTGTGTGTGTGTGTGCTCTGTGTGCAAGGTATACACATCTTCCAAGTAATTCTCTCGTCTCCTGACACCAGTTAGTTTTAGCGGAGCGTGTGTTCAAAGCAAAACAACAGAGGGGACGCTGCATTGACGTGCAACGAAGAAGACGGTCTTTGATGTGTACCAGGGTGCGTGGGCTTATTATGTGTTAACAATGTGACGGAGCATGTGACCCAGAGCAGCTGTTTGCACAACTCTCACCTACAGGAGCACGGAGGTGGCTGCAGAATTTCAAGCAGGAGAGATTAAGGAAAGAAACCCGAGGAGAGGAGAGTTTCTGGCGCGACTCTGAAAGCAAAAGAAATATCTAAAGGTAAAGAAGGAGTCTTTGTCCATTGGACGATTAAATTACCGCGCCAGCTAGGAGCTACACCCTTTGACACTGGTGGCGGTGGAGATCTGGAGATGTCTTTGGTGACTGAGGAGGACGTTTCCTTGAGATGGAATGAGATCTGCAGCAAGACGATGCCTGGATGACTGGAACTGTAGGTCATCACTTACCCCATCTGTTCTGTTATGATAAAAAAAAATTGTGCTCAGCAAAGTTTTGTAAATTGGCAGCTTTGGTAGAAACATGTCCATCGGGGCTACAAACAATCAGACACTTTCTTGGGAGGACAAACTAAAAAAGTGAGCACACCCACATTGTCTGCAAAACCACGAGGGAGTGCAGTTACAATAAAAATGTGTAATTTTAGACATTTTTTCAGCAGTTTGAGTTGCAATCAAGTACAGTTTTATCATAATTATAATCATAATAATAATACATTTTGTTTACATGCCATGAAAACAAGTTTACAGTGCTGCAAAGACATTAAAACAGAAAATACACAATGTGCAAACACAGGTAGACGTATCTGAAGTACTGATCCTAATAAATGATACGTAAACAAGAGAATGCTCATCAAATCGTTTATAAAAAAATGTTTTAAAAGATTTTTAAAGAGGCTAGAGATAAGAAAATGAAATTGCAACAATCTGTGCAAACCTGTGATCCTCACACAGGTGTTTTCATTTCAAGTTTTCAAGTTGCCTGATGAGAATTTGTGGGTGTGTCCACATCTCGCTTGATTGACAGCTCCTGCAGTCTCCTCTTAGTTTAATTGCACCTGTCAAATAATGGTCTCGTCATTTGAATTACAACTCAGAGGTTTTGGTCAAATAGTCTTTTGCTCAGGAAGATTCAAACTGAGCGAAATGACCCTGGAAGTATCGAAGTCGGAGCTCCGATGAGACCTGTGCAGGTGCTTCCCTTCTTATCTCCTTTAGCATTACGCTGTGTTCACGTGCTCCCCGGATGGTCCCACTTCCCAAGTTCAGAAATCGTTCGCCCGACCTTGGTGTGGAACAAGTCGGTATGACAAGGAAGGGCAAAAGAAGTAGAGCATGCATATTTATGTAACTATCAACTTTTACTTTCGACTTTTTTTCAGCTTTATGACTTTCCAAGTTGATTTTTATTTTAGGGTGTTCATATGAATTTTCCCTGTCAGAATTACTTTTTTCAGATTTTTGTTGAAAGCACATGAACTCACAATGATGGTGCCATCCCATAATTCCATGCGGCATTACCATAGATCACATCAGTATGTAGTGCAGTCAGATTCTTGTAGCAGTGTAGTTTTCTTTTCGTTGCTTAACGTTCACATTCACAAACTCTCATTTTTTTGAACACTCAACTGACCCCAGTTTTCTGACATCAGGTAAATCCCTATACAGCAGCGTCCAACTTTGACCCGACTGGACATATAATTAGTAATTGAACCCCCCTGTGAGGGAGTGCACAGAGGATAGATTGAAGTGCATAGTAGCACAAAAAACAATCATAAGTATGAGGAAAGTTTCAAATTTGAACTCTCACAAAGCAGCATTAGTAGCCTCCCAGCAGCGTTACTTAATGCTCATATGGATGCACTTTTGGGACACCTGCCATGGCATGTCTAAGAATACAGTCATAGAAATATGTGTGTTGGTTTGCTGCTGGTGTTTAACGCCAGAGAGCAGATGTGGGACAACCAGAGTGGCATCTTTTGGCAAAACCTTTTGGTATTCAGGATTTTTTTCACGTTCTATGTCTATGCAGTAACTATCACTTTTTGTCAAAGTATACAAGACATACATTCTCAGTGTACTAGCGGATATTTGTACTGTGTTTCTATTCAGAAGGAGCGAGTGGAAAAGAGTTCCTGTGGAAAAGTGCAGAGTTCTGTTGTGCAGAGCGTGGAGAGTTAACTACGCATGCAGGGATAAACAAATGGACTGGAGTCACAGCAGACCATGTCAAGAAACATCTGGGGGCAGTGTGTGTGTGTGTGTGTGTGTGCGTGTGTGTGTGTTTATGCTGGCATATTTGCATTTGTGTGTGGGAGACCACATCCTCGTGACGATCACAAGATAAAACCCATTAATCCATCATACATGTGAGTATATCAGACGTCACTGACCGAAGGTAAAGCTAAGAGCGATAAGGTTACAGCGTGGAGTTTTATTTTAGATTTGAGGCATACTGCCACTAAAAGTATTCTTAACACAAGTTATGACCGTCGTTGCTGGACTGGCAACTTGAGCTCGGTTGGGTTCGCCAAGGGACGGCCTGCAGCAACAAAGAGCCCAAAGTCCAGAGAGAGTGGTTAAAACTGTGTTTTCATCTGGGAACTAATTATTAATCTTTCCTCACACAAACACAAAGAGGCTAGTTTGGATAAAAGATATTTAGTTTAAACACTTTCCCCCCCGGGGATTAATAAAGTATTTTGATTCTGATAGTTCCCGTTCTTGTGTTGGACTACTGTGCCTTCTTTTAACTGGCACCATTTAACGTTAACATTAATATAGAGTACAATACATCCATCCAATATCTGTAATGGTGGTAAACGTCCTAATCAATGCAGAATTTTGCACATATTGTCACTTTTTGCATCTGAAGCATCTTTTCTTTTGTCTGTGTGATGGCTGAGCTACCGTGAGATGATGCTGTTGATTTTGGCTGCAGGTGCAAATGTCATGAGAGGGTCCACAACTTTCACAGGGCACTCTGACACTCGGCATTTAGACCCCGCAGTTGCCGAAACGGAGGCTAAATCATTGCTCGTCTGTCCCCGACTCACCTCTCTGCTCCATTTGCTGAAATACATCTTTCGTTCTTTCTTTTTTTTTTCTCCTTCCCGCTTATTCCCAGAGAAGTCAGGAGTCTTGAAGCTGATGTTGCAGAGAAGCTTCTCAGGCCAACAGGGACCGGTCGTAACATCCTTTTTGTAGATTACACGATCAAAACTTTAGGGGAGGTTAGCTCTGTAACTGCTTCGTAAGGTGTCTTGACAGAGTTTAGGTTTAAAACAAGGCCAACAATAATTAAATGACTGATGTAGTGTTTTCTGTCTTAGCTGCCAAAACAAAAACCTCAACGTATCACCTGTTGTACTTGTTTTACTCAAAGGGAACAACTGGGCTGTCCGCCCTCCGTCTCTGCAAACCCGACACTAGAAGTTGATACTTTGAGGCTTTCCTCTCATGTACTTCATGGCAACCGTTCCCCCATGGCACTGCGAGATTTACCAGAATTATCTTTGCAACTACCACAGTCCAAGCGTTTAACAAAAAAACTTGATGGACAGCATGAAGAAATCGAAATGATTCCCTCTGTGGCTCGACTAGTTGTTTTTTTTTTTTAACGAATGCAGTTTACTGACGGTCAATCTCACAGCCTCTTCCACTCGGAGCAGCTGCTGCTCTCTACCTGAGGCCACAAACATGACGTCATCTGAAAAAACAACAGAGATGCCAGGCTGCTGTCGCCGAACCGGACATCATCCAGACCTGGAGAGACACACATCCTGTCCTTAATGAATGAAAAAGAGGACAAGGTGCATCCTTTTAGGAGTCCAAACTAAAGTGCGCGAATGGACCTCTTCCTCCTCCTCCAGCTAGCGAACAAGGACCAAATGAGTCACGGCATGAGAGGAGTACCTGTGAGGACACACCGCATAGCTTGCTCCTTTTCAGTGTTATAAACACACCCGACCTTTGTCTTTCAACAAAAACCAGATCGTTCACACACACACACACACACACACACACACACACACACACACACACACACACACACACTCACACACACACACACACACACACACACACACACACACATACACACACACACACACACACAAACACACACATCCTGCACTTTTCATTATTAATGAAACAGCTTTGTGGAATTTTATCCATTCGCAGCTGTGTTTCAACACACCCCAGATGTCTGAGGACGGTGTGATAGGCTTACAATTAGTGAGACCCACACAGACAGGCAGACAGACAGACAGACAGAAAGGGTGATACTGAGAGTTTAAAGCACAGTGTCAGGCTAGAAGAGGCAGGCTACACACACGCACACACACACACACACACACACACACACTCACAGCAGAGATGGACTTGGATCGGGCCCAGGCTGCCTGCCGCGCCAACTGTCAGTCATATTACACCGCTGACAAAGAATGCAATAAGTACCAGCTAATTAAATCAAACTGGATACACTCTTAGAAAGTTATACCAGCCCGCAGCTTATATTTCTGTTTTCTTGTGTCGCCGTCATCCAACACTGTGGAATCGATTTCCATTATACCTGCTTCTGACGGGGCAGGCCGAGACGTCCACACAAACACAGATGTCAAAACCAGCTCGGTCTCTACTGTAATTAAAGTACATTAGCACATGCACCACAACTGCTCCCCCCCCCCTCGCGGTTCAGGACGAGGGGTTGTAAAGTGTTTCCCTGATGCAGTATTCTGTATCATTATATCCTTCTCCCCTCGTTTGATGTGCTGATCTTCAATCAGCCTGCAGTGGAGGGCTGAGGAACATCAGAAAGCTTTATGCTGCAGTCGACTCGGGTTTCAGGATGCTGTAACTTTTTGAACTTTAAGCTGTTTCCTTGGGATTTTCTGCTTGTGGGAGAGAACTTTATTTCTAGTGACAGGTGACCGGAGAGATGTGGCAGAGAGAGAGAGAGGGAGAGAGAGAGGGAGAGAGCCCTGATGGTGGAAATGGGCAACTGTGAAAGTGAAGGAGTAGGACGGGAGTTTAAAGGATTGGTGAAGTCGCTGCAGACTGATAATCAGATTAAGCGGCGATGATTCACAGGTCTGAAACCCGGCGGGTTTAGGTCGACACTCTGGATACTGCAGCTGCCGGTGGGTAGACGGGAAGATTGTAGAGTGAATCAACTACACCACCGATTTCAAAAAGGTGTGGAAAACGTAGATAAATACAGAATCAACGGTTTTTATGACCTCACCACAGCTTTGTTCATGCTCGTCTGTCGAGGATGCCCTCTTTCCTACCTAATCGTGAAAATTCCAGGACTTTCCCAGTTGGTTGTAGCTTCCGTCCCATCTTGCTCGAGAAATGTTGCTAGCAACTAATTCAGAACAAGCATACATTAGCAACAATCACAAAGCTGATGAGGTAAAACATTAAATATGCATACAATCTAGTATTTGTACAGAATGATTAGCAAACTATCACATGCTGCTTTATTTGTGTGCTACAGCGTCCCGACTTTCTTTGCAATCAAGGTTGTGATTCAGAAAAAGAAATAGAGATCATGACTTGATGAAAAAAAAAAAATATATATATATACATAAATATATATATATATATATATAATAAAAAAAAAAATATATATATATATAAATATATAGGAAATACATATGTAAACATATATTACAACCGTAGAACCTAAACATGATGTGTTCTGTTAGTTGTCATTAACTACACTTTCAGAAATTCGTTGTGTTTCGGCATAAACTGTCAAACAAATACAATCAAAGACAGACATTTAACAACAGTGCTGCACATAATCACCAACAACAAAGAATAAATATGCTGCACCCGTCCTAACAAAGCAGGGTCATACTGCGCTGTTTGTTGAGCCGTAATCTTGCCAGACACATGAACAATCTTAATGAGTTTGTTGTTGTTTACTACACACAGTGAAAAATGTGTTGCTGAAAGCTGAAAGTGCTTCACCAGATTCATTTCAGCACCATGTGAGCACAACACGAAGCGTAACAATGATGGTGCAATAACTTGATTTTGACTCATTTTTCTCTCAAAGAAGTGAGATTAAGATATAAGGGAATAGCCTTGGTTGATATTGTACTTTATTGTGCAAAATCCGCAGCAAATGCAATTAGTTTACAGAGGTTCAGTGATCTGACATACACCTGCACAATTTAAGAAAGCTGTTAAAGGTGTTTCATGTCCATTATGCTTTCCTTGTATGTAAGTATCGCTGCTACCGTGTTTTTCAGTCCCAGTGGCCCTGCGTGTTTTAACTGTTTCCTGCTCAAACACACATGATTTAAATGAATGAGTCGTTTTCAGGCTTCAGCAGATCTCGATGACGAGCAGATCATTTGGATCTGGTGTGCTGGAGCAGAGGAACATCTAAACATGCCCCTTGTTTTAGATATACTATCTTCCCTTTCGCTTGATAAACTATAGCCTTTACACTGAATAGTGGCCAGATCAAGACCCTCTACATTACATCTTTTGTTTCTCATGTGTGTATTAGTTTGTGTAAACCAATCAAAAGAAAAGAAAGAAAGTAAATCTGCGTCTCTGGAACACACAGGTGAGAGCTGGGTTGGTAACTTGTTCATTCATTTAGCAATATTTTTTTCTGCAGGATCTTCACAATACCCTGCCAGTGTTTTATCTGAATCCTTAAAACCTGAAGTTTCCCCTGCTTGTAACACATGTCATTTTTCTTGATTCTCATGCCGTGCAGCAGTGATTCAGGACACTGATACTCTTTTCTGGGCAATTCCCAAAACATGGGGTTATACACGGAGCTGGAGGCACTGTTTGGCCCCACTGGCAGCATTTTTTCGTTGTTGAAAGAAAAATAAATCTTGAAGTCTGAACGTGAGATTAAATGACATAGACAGATGATTTCATGCAGTAAAGGGACCAAACATGGTGCAGAGATAGGACGGAGGCTGAGAGTGTGGGACTGTGTACGTGTGTGTGTGTGTGTGTGTGTGTGTGTGTGTGTGTGTGTGTGTGTGTGTGTGTGTGTGTGCGTGTGTGTGTGTGTGTGTGTGTGTGATCAGGCTGTATCCATGACGTTGTCCAGCCCCTGGCAGTGGAAGGGGTCTGAGGCCTGGGCGCCATGGAAACTGCCCATTGGGCCTCAGTGGGGAAGAACATCACGCACACACACACACACGCACACTGTGTTTCTGTTGGACCGCCCTGCAGGAATTCACTTATTTGTGGAAATGTTAAGAATTCAAGCAATGAAGCTCAGAAAAATTGAATGTTGACCAAAAACTAAACACTTCCTGAGCGGTGGTGGGATCACCTCAGCAGCTCGGTATAATGACGCTCTTTGTCCTGATCTGGGTCTAGATTTCTTTATTTTTGGTGAATTAAAATGGCATAAGAAAACCAACCTGGAGCTCGCTGTGAGTGTGAGACAACGAGCTTCGATCCTCTTCCTCCTTCAATCTCTCTCCCACATGGCCGGCTCTCACTTTCCCTCAGCAGACAATGGCCTCTCTGTCTTCACTGTTTAACCACTTTCTCACCTATCCTACATGCTCACGCACACCCTGGTGGGACACACCCTTGTGCATGTAAGACACAAATCAGTGCAATTTACATCTATGGAAAAATGCTCGCACAAATGCACGCACACACACACACACACACACACACACACACACACACACACACACACACACACACACACACACACACACAGCCAAAGAAGGGAAATAGCAGCAATATCGCTGGTGTGATACCATCCTGAGGATGCCAGGGCTGAGCTGAAGTGTGGCACATGCCTTTGATGTGAATCCAGAGCATGGGCATGTAACAAACGCAGATACCAAATTACACCCTGTCCCGCTTTGATCTCTAAAATCCCATGCCTGCTTCTACAGAGGTAATAAGATTGTGTGTGTGTGAGTGTGTACAAGTCAGTGTTTATTTAGGGGCTTGTGTGCATCTTTTCTCTGCACGATCAGCGTCAGATATGCATAAGTGTTCATGCATGTGTGTGTGTGTGTCTGCATGCATGAGTGCAAATGTGCAATGATACGTGCAGGGTGTGTGTGTGTGTGTGTGTGTGTGTCTGTGTGTGTTTGTCTGTGTATGTGTTGGAGGGTCAGGCCTTGGGGAACTAAACCCTGGCAGAGGCTTGTAGGCGCCTGGTAAAAACATGTTCCTGGAGACCTTCTGCCGAGTTTGTCTTGTCGTCACGTCGTCCACAGTGGACTCCCCACTCTGCCTCCACGGCCGGCAGTGATCAGGTTGCATCTTGGATTTCCATCTGAACCACCCTCTAATCTCACGGCAGTATAGCGTGAGTGGAACCACTTTTCAGCCCTGTAAGGTCACCCCCTCGCAGGAATTAGCACAACACATGTTTATGTGTCCCACATTACCGTAATGTGTCTGAGGTTTTGGAGTGATACGCTGAGTGACGGATGATTCACTCTGAATGACGTTATGTTGTAATTATGAATGTAGTGCGGACCGCTGTGGTGTTTTAAAGAGACAAGCACCTTCCTTTTCTCAGAGTGGACAAACGATGATGGATGATATGAGATGAGCAAGGAGACCTTGAATGTCATCGCTACCAGGAGTCATTTGTAAAGAGAAATCACCGCAGCAGGGTAGCATGAGGATCTGCTTTATTTCGCTCAAGCTTTTTTCCATCACATCTCATAAAAATGTTGTCGCCTGGGATTGACGTTGGGTAGAAAGAAAAAGAAGAAGCACAAAATATTGTTGTGAAAAACACACGCATGAGGCAAGACGGCTATAAACAGCATATAAAATCATTACAAGCCAAAACAGTCACATAAAAAATGGGAAAAAGGTTGAGTCATTGTTATGAAATCACATTTTAAAAATATTGCAAAATATCACTGGCACTGTCACGTGCTGACAATCTCTTTATGTGCGTTATGAGTTAAAACAGGCAAAAGAGAGTACAATTGATTGTACAAAGATTTAAGAACCAAAGTAAAGTATAAAAATGATAATCTGACTCAGAAATGGGACACCTGAGACACCCTGCAAGGCTGAAGGTCAAGGCGATAAACATATAAGGCAACTCTTACGGTGCATTCATCCTATCTTTGTGATTATATTTTACAGAAGAGTGTTGCAAAGTACTTTATACTTATACGTTATTTGTTGTCTGAAAAGCGGGGCACTCGCAATTTGGGGGCCCTTGGGGTGGTAGACAAATGCATCAGAGGCCACGGAGCCCCCTGTCCCTCCATTGGTGGTGCCACTGGAAATAAACTGCAGAATGTTTTAAAGCTCCTCGGTCGGATTTCTTTCAATTATTTTCAAACCAGTTTGAAAAACCTCAAGACCCAACCTTTGTGTGTGTGTCTGTGCTCCAGCTGATGTACTTGGCTGAACTTGCACTTTGTTCCTTTTAAACTTTAGTTAGTAGTTATTTCACTGTTAACAAACAATGAAATTGCTTAAAGCCTTTTACTCAGCAATTGTGTGCTGTGAAGTTGATGCTCATAATACATGACGGTTTGTTTCTATCTCACTGGGACATGTCCTGGTTAAATAAAGCTTAAAACAAAATGAAAAATAAAATATCAGCACATTGTCTTTGGTTTGGTCCAATCAGAGACCAATCTGACGCTCCCCCAAATCATTTCCTCCATATGCTCACTGTCAGATAAAGGCCCAAAATAACTGAATAACTGCACTCAAAAGAAAAATAAAATCTCCTTCGTTCTGCTAAAGTAGTGTCTTAGTCCATATATGTCTACTAGAACCAACCATGTGTGGAATAGATGTTTGTTGTTGCTATGTTGTCAGCAGTTAACGTCTGTTTCTTTCACAGGGTGATTTGGGGGGGTAGTAAAGGGGTGTTGCATTGTTAAAGCCAAAGATTTAACGTTAACATGCTTTTTTTTTAAGTGGAAAAACTATGCGTACATACGACAATTTGTCTCCCTGCATCCCCTTGTTAAAGCTGAACGAGTCATCCAGTGCTTGTAAATGCCTGAGCAGCTCAGCCAGGATAATGAGGATGATGGGGGCCTGCGGGAGGCAGCTTCACGGGCGTCTGGCGGCACTTAGTGGTGAAAGCGTGCTACTGAGAGACCTCGCATTGGCCTGCAGCACTGAGGTCGCAGAGACAAAAAGGCATTCATGGCATTTGTGTGAGACTCGAGTGCGTCGGACAAACGTGACACATTACTGCAAATACTGCTAATAATCCTGCTGCTATTCAGTGACACATGAGCATTAATGGAGCCTGTTTACAAACACATGTAAACACTTAGGCCTGCCAACACGGCCGAGTGATGTAATGGAAAGTATGAATGCACCGAGGTCCGCTGTCTCACCAGGAGGGCAAAGTGTGAAGCAGAAGTCGCAGCACGCTGTCAGAGTGTGTTTGATTTTAACAGCGAGTCACGTTTGGCTTCAGAAACAACAATGTTCTGATAAATGTGATAAATTCTTCTTCAAAGATGTTTCCTCATTAACTACCAGTGCTGATTTGCAACTGAATGCATCTACTTAAGAACTGAATTTTGAAAAATTTGTGGTTCTTACTAACCCTAACCCTGCTTGGAAGGCTCTTTAAATTTTAACGTCCCTTTTTCTGCTTGACAGTTTAAGTTCCTTTACAAAGCAAGATTTCTTTTTATACAAAACTTATAAAATATAATGTTTGTCATAAATTAAACCACCAAACAGTTAACAGTTCTCAGTACAGCTGAAATTATCCATCAATTATAATCAACTCGTTGCTTTTGAAATGTTAAATGTATTTTTAATAATGTTGAGGATTGAACTGTTGGTTCGACAAAGCAAATCATTTTGAAGGTGTCACTCTGGGTAACTGGAACTTTGTACAAATTTGGAAGAAGTGGAATGGAAGAAATAATCAGCTGATGATCTCATGACAAAGTATCTTTACAGTGTGGTATTAATACTTCCTCCACCACCGTTTGTAAAGAAATACATACAGATTAAGGATAAAAGTGAGGTAGCTATTTAAAGAGGTACCTGAGGTGCGTCATGTAGTCTTGTACTAGGCACTTTAAATATATGAAAGGTCCAGTGTGTAGGATTTAGGGAAAAGTATGGAATAAAATGTCATAATTAGGTATTTATTATGTCTGTATTGCATAATAACTTGAAAATAGGAATTGTGTTTTCATCATCTTAGCAGGAGCATTTTATATCTACAGAGGGAGTGGCCCCTCCACCATGTTCTACAGTAGCCCAGAAAGGACAAACCAAACACCAACTCTAGAGAGGGGCCTTTGTCCTCATGCAGCCACCAGGGGCCATTCAGTCACTTGCAATCATTAGATGGCACTAAATCCTTCTCACTGGACATTTAAGTTAAAGGACTTCTGGGTATTTTCAAGTATTCAAAAAGGAAACATGTTTTCCTAGTTGCCCATATTGAGGAGATAACACGCTTACAAAATGGCGCACAGCTTGGATGCCCACGCATTCTCAAAGTCGAGGTCGTTCTGACTAGAGTCATTCAGCTCGTCGAACATTCCGCTGTCGATCATCTCCTTCTGCCACTTGATGGAGACTGCGCCCGTGCTGAACTCCTTGAAGAATTTTTCATCTTTGGCATCAAACGTAACGTCCTCATCCTCCGAGGTGTCTCTGAACTTGTCCATGTTGTTTGCATAGACCACGTTGGATTTTGGCACCCAGGGGGCCTCCACCAGCCCAGCCTCCAGACGGTGGAAATTAATGTTCTTGAAAAACACGTGATTTCGTGGGTCATCGCTGCAAGTGGTAGAAAGAAACAGGACATGTTTACTGACTGAATGGAGAATGCAACTTGCATTACACATTTTCTTGATGTGATGATTTATTCCTCGACGTCTACACCTAATAACCTCATTTCACAAACTACTCTATGTGCTTAAGAACGTTTTTTACCCACCGGAACCCGAGGCGATACTGCGCCTTCTTCCTGAGGAAGCAGCGGATGATGTCTTTGCTGGGAGCGTCAAAGCGTCTGTGTTCAAACTTGATGTCGTCGTCCAGAGTGCGACGGTTCACCTCCTCTTTCTGCACCTTTTCTCTGAAGTCTTTAAAAGGCAAACGGGCGGCCAACATCTCGTACATGCTGCAGCCCAGAGCCCACCAGTCCACACACGCGCCGTAGCCCTCCTGCCTCAGAATCTCAGGGGCCATGTAGCCCGTCGTACCAGCCTGACAACACAGACATGGGGCAGACTGTGTGAGAGAGACTTTGAAGAAACAGGGTTTAATTTCAACAGATTTTGTTAAGGCTTGGTTTAATTCTGGGGAGCAGGGACACAGGTATCTCACATATTAACTGTACTCTGTTTTACCTGCTTTGGGACAGCACAAAAATGATTAGTAAGGGTAGGTCAGAAAACGATCCAGAGTTTCACTATTCATCATCTTTTCACTTTCACTTTCACGCTGAAATTATTCACACAGCCGGGCCATTTTCCTCCAATGTCACGCTCAAGGGTGGGACACCAGAATGCTGGGTTAATGTAATGTCGTCCAGGTTACAAGTCGTATAAATGTCGGCAATATGACAAATTGTTGTCATTTTACAGCTTCCTGATTGATCAGTAATGGAAAAGATGATGGATAGTGAACATTTGGAGCAGGGCCGTAGCCAGGATTTTAGAAATACTGATGTCCTGCCCCCCACGCCCACCCATACATTAGGAGCATTTTGAAGACTTCAGTATAAATCTGTGCATTTGTCTGCATTTTGACAATTCGCTTAGGAAATAATAGAAGTGCCAGCAAATAAGTAAAAATTGGACTCAGATTCCATCAGAAGAAGAAGAAGAAATGTAACAAATATAGCCAACCTTGACTTCAATGTATTCAACTAATTTCTATGCTAAAAATAACTTATTTGCATGGTTGACACTTTGTAATAATCATCATAAATAAATAAACTTTATAGATAGTTAGATAAGTAAGTTAAGATTAACCATTTACAAAGTATCAATCAATCAATCGCAACTTTCCAATAAACAATTTCTAGTAAATAGTTTATGTAGCATTTCATTGCTTGTTGACATTTAAATAACTGTTGAATAAAGTTGGATTAACTATAAATATGCAGTTATTAATAACATAGAATTGTTTATTTTAATGATATGACTGTTAGGATTTGCAGCGCTCTGTCTATCTCCCCTTGTTTCTCCTGTGTTTTCCTCTTGTTGCATGTTTGTCTCCCTCTGTCTGTTTGTCAGTGTTTGCTCATCAGCCAGACTCCTCTCGCCTGCTGCTCCACACACCTGCGGTCTATCTACACTGATCACCAGTCACCTGTCTTTCCTATGCTCCGGACTTTCAGCTTTGGACTTCCTGGGAACTGCTGCTGCCTCATTTTGAACGCCTTGCTTTTTTAAAATTAAAACAGTTTATTTTTTTTTTAACTCCTATCTCCGGTGTCTGCATTGTGGGTCCAGTTTTGAAGACTGATACTCAAGATATCAAAGATACAGAAAAGATACAAAGGACATGACCGCAGTGTCCTCAACGGTAGCTACAGCACTCATTTGGAGGCACACTCAGCCATATTTCAGGGGTAAAACACGTCATGTATGATGTAGTAGGATATCGGAGGAAAATGGCCGCTGTGTGAATATGGTCTATGGGGAAGCCATATCACAAAGCGATGAGTGTGTGGTCCCTAAGCTACAAGCTAACTGTGGTACAATGCATCAGATGGTAATATAATATTTAAATTCAGTTTTATAGTATACATAGTATACATTATGCATGGTCCCTTATGTATGCTAGCAGTGGTGCCCTCAGGATGTTTGAGGGATGGGGGGAAATTAAAAGAGCACCAGCTGTATGCAGGAGGGAATCAGAGTACAAAAAGGGCTCTGAAAGGGCACTTAATCATGTTTTATCTACCATTAGGGCATTCACAAGGGCAAACAGTGGCGTAGGAATGGTGTGATTTTGCCAACCCAGAAGTTAGCACTGCCCTGGCTCCCTGGATTTTGCATTAGAAAAAACAAAAAACAAAAAAGCTAATGCTAGTCAACAAACAGACAACATTGCGTGACATAAACGCCACCACCAAGCATCTAACTACGAATTTAATGAACGTGTGCTGACTGTGAATGTATTGATTAATCTCCTTGTACAGACACATGGGGGCCATGCCTGGTATTAGTAAAGCAAAGACTGAGCAGCTAATGCTAAGGGTCAGTCTTCTGTACATTTCCCAGCCATCCAACTGGGGATGAGGTCAGTCACCTTTTAATCTGACTAATTTGGGTCAAAGAGGGTTTGGTCGCCTGTGATGTTGGAGAGGACATTATATCTATTCCTGGTAAGCTACTTGTGGTGGGTGGTCAACAAATGCATGTGAACATACATTATGTCGAGTAGCACAATCTAAACAGAGTGCATGTCAACTCTCTGACATCGACAGTTGTAGGTCAGTCAGGGGACAGGTCACCACACTAACCTTCTGACAGATCGTTTTGCCTTTTGGCAGCTCCACAGCTAATCCGAGGTCTGACAGCCGACATTGTCCTTTAGCATCCAGCAACACGTTCTCAGGCTTCATATCCCGGTACACAATGTCCATGGAGTGCAGGTGGAGTATCCCCGTGGTTATCTGGGCCATGTAATGAACAACACGCTCCATGCGTATACCCCGCTCCCCGAGCTCGTAGATATGGAACCTGAGATCTCCTCCATTCATGAGGTCCATGGTCAGGCACAGGTGGGTACTGTTGTCGTAAGCGTAAGCCAGGTTTACAATGAAGAGGCTGTCGACCGTCTCCAGGATCTTCTTCTCCAGAAGGGCGAACCTCTCACCAGCTTTTTTCTTCAAGCGCCTCTTATCTAGCCTCTTGCAGGCGTACATCTGGCCTGTGTATTTCACCTGCACGGCACACACCTGCAAGACAGAGCAACTTCCCTTTGAGTCCCTACCGTGTCACCCTGGAATTGTGTTTATGCTCCTTTTTGGGGGTCAGTGTGTAATAATGACAGAAGCTAAAATATGACGAAAGAGGAGCATAAGTAGAGAAAATCACCAAGTCAGTCTATTGACCAGCTATTACGAAGCAATATTAAGCTAAAGTTTGCTAACAGGAGCTAACATTGGTCCCCATTAGATGTTGGTCATACCAGACTAAGAAAGTCTGTAGCAACAAAACTCCAGAGTGTATAAATTGTGCCAGGGTTCTAATGAATTCAGTTTTTCACGTATCAGAAAAACAGTTTTAATTCATTTTCAAAACAGTCTTAGTGTTTAAGGTAATAACTATGTTCCCAGGGTTAGGGTTAACACTGTATTGATCTGGACCCCTCAAAACATGGACATTGGTAACTTTGGTCCCTGAACATAGAAGAAAAACCTAGTCTCACTCTCATGTTATGCCAGGGTTTCCTCTAGCCCCTGCTCGTAACACTGGGAACATAGATTCGCTCCTGGTGCCCATCAGTCAAGTCCATCAGTCAAGCTCAGATTTATATTTGAAATCGAGATGATGGTATTTTTGGTACTTACCTCGCCAAAGCCACCTTTCCCCAAAGTCCTAAACTCATAAAAGTATTTGCTGGTGATCTTCTGCTTCTCAAACTCCTTCCACTGCAAGAACCTGTAGAAAATGGGGCTTTTTAGATACTCTGAGAAAGGTTTCCCCCTCAGGAAGTCCCTTGTGGCTTCTTTTATCTGGTCCATTGTCACCTCATCAAAGTTCTTCTCTGATAAATTCCTGCATTTTTCAGCCGCCTCTCCTGTGAGGTAGGAGAGAAAAGTCTTGGATTCAGGCCAACAGAACTTAGTGAGGATTCTCTGTTTTGCTTTCTCTCTGGTTTCACCTTCGGCAAAGCTCCACCTGTTCAGGTCCTCCAGGAACTCAGTGGCTGCCACATACTGCAGGTCAGACGCCAGGAGGAACTGCTGGAACAACTTCCTCCCAATAGGCTGCCGCTCGCACAGGGACTCGTACTTATTCCCCCCAACCAGCTGGAGAGCAGAGGACTTCTTCGGTTTTGGCAGCGTCAGGGAGACTCTTTGCTTCTTCAGCTCATTGCGGTCTACATGCTGAGCCTTCAGGTAGGCTGTGTTGGCTACCAGGGTGTCCAGTCCCACCAGGTCACTGGATGTATCCTGTGACATACCTGGGCCCGATCAACTACATACCTACAGTTCACCTATCTGCAGGTTCCAGGCACAAGTGAGTGCCTCAAGCACATACATCCTGAACACCCTCCACCTCTTGTGCTGCGTCTCCTGGAGAATTAAAAGTACCACAGTCCTTAGGGATTTGTTGCGAGCTAAGTATCTTTGCATGCTTATTCGTAGACGGCACCAAGGGAAAGCAACTTATCTAGTTTGAACTTAAGAGGCTTTAGGCCCATCTATTTTTAGAGGATGCAAAGTGGTTGTGTGCAGTAACTGGGACTCCAGCATGATGAGGTGGCAGATGACCTGAACAAGTTATGGTTGATTTTAGCTTGTTCAGAGATAAAGAAGCCACCGAGAGAGCTGTGTGTTTATAATATGTGAAGTATGCAGCAAAGTATGCACACGTCATTGCTTATTATAGGAGAAAGAATGAAGACTTTAATTAACCCTAATTGGTTTAGTAGACAGCCCAAGAAATTAATTTTCCTGAGCTGTTGGAAGAGTGACAGCATTCAATACTGGGGGAGGCTCTGCATCAGGTAGATGTGTCCTTGTCCTTGCATGTTCAAGTGCCCCTTGGCAAGATACTAAACCCTAACTTTTGCTGTTCCAGCCACGTGAGTGGTTGTGTTAATGGCGAAGTGAAGACATATTGTGAAGTGCTTTGGTTAGGAAGAAACTGTGTGCACTTGGTACGGTAGCCTCTGTCATCAGTATATGGATGTGTGTGTAAATGTGTGAATGAGGCAATTGTTACGAAGCACTCTGAGTGGTCTGCAGACATCCTATAGAGGAAGTGAACAAAATAACATGAATACCTGCACGGATAATGCAATTCATTACAGCAAAAAAAAGGTATTACTTACATTGCGCAGTACGCTTCCAGTCTGGGCAGATTAACAGGACCGCTATCTGAACAGCTAACTGAGCTAATTAGCCAGTGACAGCTATAGTTAGCAGCAACAAGTACAGCGAATAGGAAACAAGTGCAGTAAAAACATCAATTTCAGAGCCCCATATCAACATTTCCCAAGCCATTACATAACAATGAAGCTCTAGTCGTACAGAAGTTTACACGGTTTCATCTAAAGTAGGTTGGAAAAACTACTGATGCTGATTGGCCAGTCAGTTAAGCAATGTTCCAATTGGCTAGTCAACTCAGACATAAAATGGGGTAAAAATGTATGCTTGTAAATGTTGTGCTTTTGCATTAAATCTACACTGTAGATGTCCAAATCAAGCCAGCAGAACCAAACACATCAAACTTTTATTCTGTGCAGTACTCTTTTCAAGTTGTGCTCCATAAAATACCAAAAAAGCAAATTAGTCATGTGCAGCTTCCTCTGGAGTCACTTTCTCCTCAGTCAACTCCAGAACTATGAACACACTTAAATGTATTAACAAGTATTAGCTTATTGTGAAACCTGAATCCATTTATTGTGTTAAATGTATTATTTTTTTATTGGAAGTTTGTCTAAGTAGCATCTGAGTCTTGTCAAGGTAGAGCTACATTTAACAGATACAGCTTACTGCTAGGAAGTTTTATTTGCAACAATGTATGTTTTCATGGAAATACTTTAAATGTGTACTCAAGTATAGTACTTGAGTAAATGTTCCAAGTTGCAAACTGTCACTGGTGCTTTGATCAGGTTAAGCTGCAAACTGGAACAAGGCCAAACATAGCATACATGTATAACAGGTGCTAGAGATTAGCATGGCCACGTTCCAGGTAGTTCACTTTGACTGCCAAAGTACTTATGACTGTAAGGTGACTTGAGGATTTTAGACTTTAACTGGACGTTTCTATGTTCAGAGGTTGTTTGGTGATCAACAGATTGTGTTCAGGAGCTCACTCATACTACCAGAAAGTTATCTAAAATGGTTTGATTTAGACCTCTGGTGTCTATAAAGTGTAAGATTCCCATTTGATTGAAAGTAACAGAATCTGAAGCAAGAGACAACGAGGGGATAAAAGTATTATTTTAAACAGAAACTGATTTAAGAATAAGTGGGAATCTGGATGAATCTTGGTTAGCATTCAATGCCAGATGTAAGTACTTGACAGTACTTTTCTTAATCTAAACTAAAACTATAACATTAGCTGAAGAACACCAATATATAGAACTGCTTCTAATAATAACAATAATAATAATATTAATAATAATAATAATAATAATAGTAATACACCAAGTCTGTTCAAATACCCAAGTGAAAAAATACATGCTTACAGCTATACACAATTGTTTATTTTTAAAAAGACAGTCACATATTCAAGGTGTGCTGAACACCGCCACAGACAATAACGTAATGCTAACATGTGACCAAACACTGCAACGAGGTTCATGCTTCTCTTAATGACTCTTAATATGTCCACACACATCGACCCCTTGGTGACCAACACGTCCTCGATGCTTTAAATTTATCCACCGTCCTCCTTCGACCAGGACTACTGGAACATGCAATCATAAGTAGGAGGGCAGCTGTTGATGTCTAGTGGCTCTGCACAGGATGTTGCAGTGATCACTGTCAAGTCTGTCACCACTTTTTGGGTGCATACAGGTGTCGTCTGAGGATCAGACTGTCTGGCATTGGAGCTTATTTGCCGATTCTTTGAACCACCCAGTCCTGCTGGCAGAGGGGGCAGCGATTGTTCTGCTTCACCCAGAGGGACATGCAGCAGTTATGGAAGGAGTGGTTGCACTCTCCCCACACGACTGAAAGAAGATGAAGAGAGAAGGACATAGGGAGAGTGAGTGAATGATTGTATATGAGAAGGAGAACTTTATAATTTGTCAGCTGAGGTTTCACAGAATACAAAAGCACAACTTCAATTATTTTAATGCTGAATAAAAACTGACTTAACTTCAGTTTGTCAATGAAATGTATTCATGCCTTAAGATCTGCCTTATTTTTTACATTTCTGTCATGCCTTGGAGCACTCAAACAAGGTAAAATCACACTTAATAAAAAGGTTTTCAACTTGAGATAAATTGATCTGAAGTTTTAATTAAAGGTGCACTATGTAGTTTTGGGCAAGAGATTTTAGTCCGAAGAAAAAGATCTTCAGGGTGTGAATTTTTACGCTTAAGCAAACTAAATAGACAAAGTCTCTTCATTTTCATGACTGAATAAACAAACTGACCTCAAAGGACAACAAACTTTCTTACTGTTTTACTTTGTTTATATGTGGTGGACCCTGCCACCTTGTTTATTCACTTATGGAAGAACTAATATTTCTGAGTTTGTATCATTACTTCATTAATACTGTAGGTTTAAGGATCCTCTCCAACACTACACAGTACCCATTTAAATTATCCTAAGACACATACCCTATATGCTCATTAAGCTTGATTAAGTCACTGATTTACAGGGCAAATATCCAGTAAATCTTCTTAAATCACAATACCAGTCACTCTGTGGAGGGTCATTCATACTGCATATAGTTGCATTTGATATACATACAACTTCATTATTTTCCACCACTTAACTCGTGATATTAGTTGTATTATAATAACTTGCTCTGCAGATGGCTCTTAGAATTAAATATATCTGTTAACAGGATATTTAAACATATATAAACATTCACCCAACGCCATATTAACTAAATACCATGGGTCAACCAAACAATACAGCGACACAATCTCTCTTTGACTTGGTTTACTTCATGGCACTCGAATTTAAAACCCTTTCCCTTTGATTAGCTGGCTTGGTCGGCTTATTTGACAGCTCCGACACACTATAACTAATGCTAATGTTAGCTTCTTGGATTAACCTGCTCTCTTTTTGGTGACTCAACGCTTTTATAACGTTTTAGTACTTACCAACACAGTCCTCCTGTTTGTTTTCCGCCTGGCACCGGAGACAAGCGTCTGTAAATCAACAAAAGATATGTTACAGTGGCACTCTGACAGCGACCTCCCGGTATGAATGCAAATATTAGCCACCTTAGCTACATTAGCAGGTGTCCGAGCTAAGCTAGCTAGCCGGCTAAGTAACATCGTCTGTTCCCCGGACTCACCCATCACTTGTACCCGACAAATGGCACAGGTGTCACACTCCACGTCCCAGCTCCACATAGCTACGGCGTTCCACTTCTTTAAGGAAAACATCTTGTCCCCGCCGGACTTAGAGCCTGAAGAAGTGTTGTGAGAGAGGACTATACTCGGTTCGTCACCGTCATCCATCTCTGCTGCGCTGTATCTAAGGTAACGCTAGCCGGGCTAGCTCAACGGCTAAACAAAATGGACGAAACTCTTGAGCAACGCTAATGCTAGCGCTAGCTGGTTTAGCAACGCGTCTTGCGTGCATGGCAACAGAAGAGGGCGCTGTTTTACAGGACTTTAAGTCTGTGTGGTAAACATAACCAAAAGAATACACAACACAAACACACAGACAAAATGAACACATGCGTTTGAATATAACCTACAAAAGAGCAGATGTGATTCATTACAGTTACATGCTTCCTATCTTCTCATCTCGTTTTCCTTCTGTCCATGAATCTAGCTTATTTTTAAAAGAATACGTTCATAATAACATCTGTGTGGACAATAAATACTACTCTCATCAGTTTCACCCTTATTACTTATCACTTAAAGCTCTTTATTCACCCACAAAAAATTCTGACTCTGGTCAGACAGTAACTCACAAGACGAACTCCTCCATTTCCTATCAGCCCATAAATGTTTACAATCATCATTACAGTTTAATTACACAATGTCTGTTGGATCTAAAGGTAGTAGCTTAACCTACTTTCGGTATTTAGGCGTACCATTCATGTACAGGTGCTTCTCCATTACAGTGTTTCATTTCCTTGTTTTGGCATCCGCTCTTTTTAGTAAATAATAAAAGATCAAGACATAAACATAGCTTAACTGTTAATGATCCTAGACTGTGAAGTTTAACATTGCATTACACTATATTTCACTCTTGACGTTATAAAAATGCTGCACAGGAGAGAAGAGACAACTAAGAGAAGAGACAATGAGCTGTATAAATCAGACGCTGCACTATAAACATGCACAGAACGGACAACATTTGCAGAGTTTTACGTTTAAGGACTTGTTAACTCATCAGTATGTTAACCCTCTATAGCACCATGGGAACATCTCCTGAATCTCTGCTCAGCTGGGCAGACATACAACACACAACAACAAGAGGGAGGTCACAAGTCAGTTCAGACTGGAGTGTGCTGTCAAGCCACCATCATTGATGTAGTGTTTGTGGATGTTCATTTCTCAACCAGAAATCTGTTTTGAGTCACGTACCGTAATACAATTCCAGTGTATGTCCTCCTCAGGGTATGTACCCACTTCAGGGTAGATAACATGCACATTTCTTTTGATCGGATGTCATACAGATATAATAAATCCCCTCTGTGTGCTTATTACTTGGAGATGGATGTGTGTTATCTCACACGTGCATCTGCAAATTTTACACCAGCTGTGTATACATTTTTCTTTCAGTCAGTCAGTGTGCAGCCCTCCCACATTGTCTCTGCATCCCTCAAACCCGGGATCAGAGTGAGACATACCGGGAGATGAAAAACTGCGTTCAAGGTTTGAGAGTCACTGCTACTACAGGAGGATTTCTTTGAGCTCTGAATGCAGGTTTTATGGTTACAGACACACTTTAAACAGCTGTGAGATGTGTTTATTGTGCCAAAGTAAGAGAATACTTACACTAAAAGGGACAGCGATGCCAACGATTTCTTTCACCGTCTCCTCTTGAATGACACTTTTAAAGTATGTAAGTATGTAATCATCCGTGATTTTCGAGTTTGGCCTGATGTTCCCACTGGGGGTCCAATGTCAGTACCACTTCACTAAATCACTGTCAGGAAGGGCTGTAGAGCCGACTCTGTGTATCTCTATGTATCAGCCTGTCTGTCAGCCCCATAAAAGTGGTTTATTCCACAGTAAATTAACCCCGGCTCGTTATAGAGTTTTCTTCTAACTCTGTCCAGCTGGTATGTGATTTGTTACCATGATGACTGGGATGTCACAGCCTAAACGATAAACTCTTTAGCAAAATGTCACTAACATGTTTGGATTAGTGTTATCATTCTCTCAGACTGCACATGATGATTAATGTTCTGTGAAATATCTATTAAAATATATATACTTTTTTATATACGTATATCTTAGGAAAGCGTTTTTACCCGGAGACGATCAGTCCAATTGTAACCCGTATAATTACTTAATCCATACATGCAGTTACTGTTATAGTGTTGATTAGCTTTTGAATTTCGTTTCTGCGATTTAGATAGATAGATAGATAGAATTACTTTAATGATCCCAGACTGGGAAATTATTTTGTTACAGCAGTAGTGGGTCCGCAAATAAAACACTTCGTACATAACATAAATAGAATCCAATATATACATAGTGTATATATACAGTGCACAGTGTGCTATAAACAATAAACAATAATAATATATACAACAAAACAGTAGAGAGACCAGAGTTCTTTGTCAGGCAGAGGTGAGAGAGTTATTATATAAAGTGATGGCTTGTGGCAGGAAAGATTTCCTGTATCTGCTGCTACGACAGCGGAGCTGAAGCAGCCTTCCGGAAAAGGTGCTCCGCTGTCTGACCAGTGTGAGTTGGAGAGGGTGGATAGGATTATCCATGATGGATAACAGTTTTTTCAGTGTCCTCCTCTCCACCACAGCCTCCAGAGTGTCCTGTTTGCAGCCAATCACAGAGCCAGCCCTCCTGATCAGTTTGTTGAGTCTGTTGGTGTCGCTGGCTCCGATGCTGCTTCCCCTACAAACTACAGCAAAGAAAAGTACACTGGCCACCACAGACTGATAAAAGATCTCCAACATCTTGCTGCACACGTTGAAGGATCTCAGCTTCCTCAGGAAGTAAAGTCTGCTCATCCCCTTCTTGTACACAGCTTCAGTGTTAGATCTCCAGTCCAGTCTGTGGTTGATGGTAACACCAAGGTACTTATAATCCTCCACCGCCTCCACATCCCTTCCCAGAATGCACAGAGGTTGGAAAGCCGTCTTCCTCATCTTCCTGAAATCTATCACCATCTCTCTGGTCTTGCTGATGTTCAGCCGCAGGTGATTCTGTCCAGTCCACTCCACAAAGTTGTCCACCAGTGCCCTGTACTCCTCCTCCTGTCCCTCACTTATACACCCAACAACAGCCGAGTCGTCAGAAAACTTCTGCAGGTGACACGACCCAGTGTTGTACTGAAAGTCAGTGGTGTATAAGGTGAACAGGAAAGGAGACAGTACAGTCCCCTGTGGAGCTCCTGTATCACTAACCACCGCATCAGACAGAACACTGCCCATACGGACAAACTGTGGCCTGCCTTCTCAGGTAGTCAGTAATCCAGGAGATCATTGTGTCGTCTCACCCATCACCCGCAGCTTCTCCCCCAGTAGCAGTGGCTGAATGGTGTTAAAAGCACTGGAAAAATCAAAGAATGTGATTCTCACAGTGCCTCCTCCACCATCCAGGTGCGAATGGGCTCGTTGCAGCAGGTAGATGACAGCGTCATCAACTCCCAAGTGGGGCTGGTAAGCAAATTGCAGAGGGTCTAGCAGGGCTCTCACCTGCGGCCTCAGGTTGGCCAAAACCAGTCTCTCCAGCACCTTCATGACGTAAGATGTGAGGGCCACTGGTCGATAGTCATCATTGAGGTCTGATGGTGTCGACTTCTTTGGAACAGGAACCAGGCAGGAAGTCTTCCAAAGCACCGGTATTCTCTCCTGACCAAGGCTCAGGTTGTAGAGGTGTTGTAGGACAGGAGACAGCTGGCTGGCACATGTCTTCAGGATCCTGGGGCTGATACCGTCAGGGCCTGCAGACTTCCGCTGGTGGAGTCTCTCCAGCTGTCTCCTAACCTGTCCTGCAGTCACAGTCATGCGGGGGAGGCTGCTGGTGTCTTCAGTGGAGGACGAGGAGGTGGAGGAGGAGGTGAAGGCTGAGGAGGAGGAGGAGGAGGTAGAGGAGGAGGAGGTGGAGGAGGAGGAGGAGGAGGAGGAGAGATGTTGCACAGGAAAGCTCAGGGCAGGGGAGTGAGGGGGGAGGGGAGGAAGCATTTGGGGCAGTGAGGGTGTGTGGGGGTCTGGAGGTGTCAGGGAGACGACAGAAGGCTGTGAGCTGAACCTATTGAAGAATCTGTTCAGCTCATTTGCTCTCTCCAGGCTGCCCGATGACTGTCTGCCGCTCACCTTACACCCAGTGATCTGCTTCATACCAGTCCACACATCCCTCACATTGTTCTGCTGAAGTTTGGCCTCCAGCTTCCTCCTGTAGGCGTCTTTACAGGCCCTCAGCATATCCCTGAGTTCATGCTGCACTTTCCTCAGTTCTTCCCTGTCTCCAGACCTGAACGCCCTCTTCTTCTTGTTAAGAAGGACTTTCAGGTCATTGGTGATCCACGGCTTATTATTAGGGAAGCAGTGTACAGTCCGGGTTGGCATGGTGGTGTGTTCACAGAACCTGATGTATTCTGTGATGCAGTCGGTCATGCTGTCAAGATCCTCTCCATGTGGCTCAACAAGTGCATCCCAGTCAGTCGACTCAAAGCAGTCCTGTAGTGCATCAGCAGCCTCCTGAGTCCACCTCCTCACACTCCTAGTGTGGACAGGCTGCCGCTGAACAAGAGGGACATACTTAGGGGTCAGCAGAACCAGGTTGTGGTCAGATCTCCCAAGAGGGGGGAGGGCTGTGGGACTGTGTGCATCCTTAGCATTTGCATACAACAGATCCAGTGTGTTACAGTCTCTGGTGGGGCAGTCAACATACTGGTGAAATGTTGGGAGGATTTTGTCCAGTGACACATGATTAAAATCCCCAGTGATGACAATAAATGCGTTAGGATGCTGCGTCTGTATCTGGGCAACAGCGGAGTGGATGACGTCACAGGCCTGCACTGCATCAGCTGAAGCAGGAACGTACACACCGATAATGACGGTGGACGTGAATTCCCGGGGCAAATAATAAGGCCACATCCCCACAGTCAACAGTTCAATGTCCGGGGTACAGAGACGTTCCTTCACGTGAACATGTCCGGGATTACACCACCTCTCACTCACATACAGTGCAATCCCTCCTCCTTTCTTCTTTCCGCGGCTCCCACGTCCCTGTCGTCCACAGTAAAAGATTTCTCATTGTTAAGCTAGGTTGTTTTTTTTCACCCATTTCATGTAAGACACTGATATATCAAATGTAACATGTATTCATAAACACAATCAAAATAAGGACATCAGTTGTAGCATTTTATGTACTTCTACAAGCATATTTTTAATTGATATTTATTTGTGAAACTGAGACAACACTTTATAATAGTCATCACAAATGAATGGTAAACAAACAGTTTAATGCCTAATAAACCATTTATTAGATTCAACTTTACAGTGAAGTTTTATACAGCATTTTATTGTTTCTTAACTGTAAAATAACTATTGACTAAATTTTTGATTAATTATGAATTGACCATTTATTAATGATGGTCATTATAAAATGTTTGCGCAATTTAAAAGCATCGTGCCAATAAAACGTCAGAAGGAAAATATATGCTACAAAAAAAAGAAAAATGTTATTTTTCCCCTCACGTGTCAGACTCTCTCCAAATAACAGACTAACCAGTCATCACAGTCTTCAGTGTGCAAGAATCCAAGTGGATGACTTTTGCTCACCCGTTTTGTGCTAATTTTAATTTAAATTTTAAATGTATTGGCAGGACAAGAGCCTTCAACAGTGCTGAAGCTTCAGGACCCTTGAGTTTAGGATCATCATTATTTCACATCTGTGCTTATATTCCGAGTTTAAGTAAACCACTGCACATATATGAGGAAAGAAATTTGCATCATAGATAGATGATGAACACATTACAATAGCACAGACAAATGGTTAAAACAGGGACCCAATAATCTGGCAATGCCTGCAGTTAAACTCCCACTGATCAGGAGACATACGGCACATCCAACGTCCCACCCCCTTCTGCTGCAGCGGCACACTAAACACACACTAATCTTCAGCTAACAGAGTCAAATGTTTAGAATTTGCGAAGACAATCCTGCTTTTACACATCCTCAAGTGCAGTAGAGGCGCACATTTCGGACTGTCCTTGAATGCAGCACTGAAGGAGATCTCAGGACTGATTTAGAGAAGATTTGTGAGCCTGAAGTGAAACCTGTACTGGTCAGAGGAAAAGAGAGGATCTATCATGACTGCAAGGATTCAGGGAGCAGCGGGCATCGACAAACCAGTGCCACGGAGCAGAGCAAATGGTAATTCACTGGACGTGGAGGTGGTGATGTGGTCAGGTACAGGGTTACTTTCATGACTTTACCTGTTGAACTTATTGCATTTATTTGG
This sequence comes from Diplodus puntazzo, assembly GCA_963678695.2. NCBI lineage: Eukaryota > Metazoa > Chordata > Actinopteri > Spariformes > Sparidae > Diplodus > Diplodus puntazzo. Next base: position 19,968,172 of record OZ023162.1, read on the forward strand.
ATTTATTTTCTTTCAGCCTAATATTGGCTGATAATGTCACCTGGATCATTTGGTTTTCAGGCTGGTACCTGTCTCATTTTGTGTGCATTTGACATTAAAACAGATTTTCATTGCCTTATTTTGCAAACTTTCCTCAGCCTGTAACAATAAAGGTCAAGGGTGTAGTGATTGTTGGTCAGTTCTTTATATTCTACAATGTGTCAAACAGGTGTGTTTAAGATGAGCGACACATACAAAAGCTTCATTTTGGCATCAGTAATTGTGTAATTTTGTATTTTTACAAGTCTGCCTCTCATTGAATTCCCCAGAGTGCTGAATAATTTCAAAATGAAACACTTGACCATGTAATGATCCTGTTTATTGATTGGCTTATAGAACGTTGCTCTGCTGCCTCAATTTGTATCTCTACTATAGAATCGTAATAATCAAAGGACTGTATGCACATGCCAGAGGGTTGGTATGTCCTGATATTCAATATGGGTAAACAGCGATGATATTATACACAGTCGCATTTTAATTTTTACAGTTTCACTATATATTTGTTCAACAAACCCTCAGGTTATACTTTGATGTTTTCCCTCATTTAGTTCTTCTAACAACAGGATCTCTACACCAGTTTTAAGGCATGTTAGACACAAAATAAACGGAATTGAAGGTTTTTGTCTCAGCTTACAACAAATGGGTTGACATTTTGGCGTTTTCATTGTTATTATAGCTTTGAAAAGAACACACGCATTATAAAATCATGCAGTGCAGGTACTGCTGAAAGATAAAGGACCATATAGAGTTTGTTGAGTTAAAAAAAACATTTCTTTGTACAGTTTGGACTCTGGTGGGTTGTTGACTAGATAAATTGCTGATAGATTAAAGTAAATGAAGAAGACAGGAGGAAAAATACTGTGGTTTTCACAGTTGTTGATATATTTGTTGTTTGTCAAACATGTTTAAAAAAGGGATAAATATGGTTTTCTGTTTTCCAGCAGTTTCCCTCTTAAAGTGAAATTCTCACCAAAATGCAACTTAAGCTTTTTTTGTGAATGTATATGAGTCAAACCTTCGTGTAAAAGCATAATTACGACGAAAGAGGCACTTTGTCACGATTGACCGTATTTTCGTTTTTGGCTCAAACTAATTTTCAATGGGAGTGCATGGGGCACTTTGACGCTAGCATAAAAATCGCTATTTTTAAAACACTAAGAGGGCTCGACACAACATGAAACTTTGCTGGTAGTATCACCAGGGTCTCTACACATGAACACGATCATTGAGAACATTGTTTGTGTACACAGAGTTTACTAAAAAGAACGTTTTTGAACAACTCACGTTCCTGTAGCCGTCGTCATGGCAGCCCAGATGTACTCTGGGATCGCCACGTCTGGGTAGAGTGTATGTGGTTCAGTTGAGCTATGTGTAGAGACCCTGGTGATACTACGAGCAAAGTTTCATGTTGTGTCAAGCCTTCTTCGTGTTTTAAAAATAGCGATTTTAATGCTATCGTAAAAGTGCCCCACGCACTCCCATTGAAAATGAGTTTGAGCCGAAAACAAAAATACGGTCAATCTTAGAAGTGCCCCTTTCATCGTAATTATGCTTTTACACGAAGGTTTGACTCGTATACATTCACAAAAAAAAGCCTAGGTTGCATTTTGGTGAGAGTTTCACTTTAAAGGGCTGTAGTTTCTAGGCTCTCTTCATCAAAAGGTGTTGGCGTGTAGTTAGGTGATAAAAGAATTCTGCGGAGGCAAGGCTGGGTGGAATGATAGAGCAGTCTTTATTGAAACAGATCTCAAGCCAGCGTCTGAATCAGAAGCGGCAAAAGCAATGCCAAAATGCTTCGCTCAGAAATCCTATGGAGCCTTCGATCTTAGGAAATCTACCAAGCAACCACCTCTACCTTTTCTTCCTGTGAGGGCTTTTTTAGAGTCCCTTCTCCAGTACACACCCACTTCCTCTAATTGGTATCTTTGGTAAATTATCCAATAGACTAAAAGAGGAGTTGACCTGCCTCCCTGCTCATCTCCCATAACTCATCTAACTTGGCTGCGGTCAACCTTACGTCTTGTCCTCAAAATGGCCCAAAGGGTCTCTCTGTCCTGCTACCGCAACATAAACGTTCAGGCATCTCCTACCATTTGGCGTGCGGGTCAAACTCAGGTTTAGTACTTTATGGTGGCCATGCCGTCTGCTAACCTTTAACACACACACACACACACACACACACACACACACACACACACACACACACACACACACACACACACACACACACACACACACACACAGCTAAAAAACAACTCTGGGACCCGAGGAGCTGTGAGTCCAACTCTGTCTACATTCCTTAACTCACACAAGGAGAAGCAGTTGGTCATGGTTAAATCTAAACTGGGTTGAATCAAAGATTAGAATGTGTTGCAGTCCAGATACCTCAGCGCACTTACTGAACGCAATAAGTCGTCCACAGCAGTTTGTACCTACATAAAGACTGTTTCAGTATCCTGAGATGTAAATACTCTTCACATTTAAAATTAACAAGACAGAGACATAGGGTTGAGATGTTGTTTTTATAGTTCAGTTAAATCAAACATTTCGAATTAGATTTGTTTTCTTAACTGATTTTAAAGTAGAAATATGAAGGCAGGCTCCTGCCAAGAGAATCACAGCTGGCGAGCAGTCAGCCGTTTATTGTGTTTAACTCGTCCTAACCTGAACTGTATGATATTTGACACGACTGAGGGTTTCTCTCTCCTCTGCGGGTTGTTGCAGAGTCGATGGTGAGAGTCAGGGGAGCCCTGTGGCTGATGCTGGGCATGCTCAGTCTGTCCGTGCTGCTGGTGGTGCTGGGAGTCTACGCAACAACCCGAACAGAGAGCCTCAGTGTGTCTGGATACACATCTGGAGTGATTGTAAGATGGTTATATGTCCCTTGATAACTCTCTGCCACGATTTGTTCAGTAAGATGACAGACATGATATTATGATAAAGTGAATGATTGACAGTCCTGTAAATGAGCCCTTTTTTTAGTGATAGACAGATGCTTAGCTGACATTCAAGTTTTTCCCTCTAGTTTTGAAACTGGAAGAACTTCAACAGTCTTCCAGAAGTAGTGGCACATTTTTCCTGAATTGTATCCACCTTAAATCTATTTCTTCTGGGCTGAGTCATGATCAATTTTATATCTCTATTTCACCTTTTGCAACAGTAAATAACATAAAACATACTACGTGCACTATTAAACTTGGACCATACGAGTTCTAGCTGTTCAGCAACAAATCCTCACACCTTAATGATTGAATGCATTTATTTTGCCAAAACAACATATTACCATTCCCAGAAACAACATGATAGTTGAGTCTACCAGGTTCAGTTCAGGCTAGTAAAATGTCCCCTTCAATCATTCAGCTTTGCAGTTTGGCTCTAAATAACTAACTCCACTTACGAACTTACCTACTTTATGAACAAAACTTCCGTTACGTTGTGCATACGCAACTTAACTGCATTAGTAAGTTAAATAAATCAGCATTGACTTTTGATTTCACACTGGACACCAACAGCGATCTTCTGGGTGAGAGTCCTGTGCTCCTTTGACCCTATCATCTATCAACGACTTCCTCCCTATGTGGACTCTCTGTACAACTTTGCCTGACCCCCCTCTTTTGCTGGCGTCGAAATGACTATAGCAACTAGATGTCAACGACTAAGAAGAAACATAAACATGGGTCATAATAAGCTGCTTTCACAGTCGCCTTATATTTTTCTGATGAGGATGGCCTGCTGTTAAGCGCTAATGTTGGCTTTTCTTTTCTTGAAATAGAACCAAACCATAACAAAGTGTCACAGTTCTGATGAAAATTAATCACATTTCTTTTCATTTCTTTTTGTGTTCAGCTGACCCTCGGCTCGTTCCTGGGACTTCTGGGGCTCCTCCTGGAAGAAAACCGTAAACAGCTGGTATATTCTTCTGCTCCCCCTGTATATTTTCATCTGACACACGCACACGCATACATCCTCCCTGTCATATTTTTCCTTCGTGTTTTCCCTGTGCAAACCCCAGCCCTGACCCGGCAAAGGAGTTTTTTTTGGCCCAGAAACAGAAACAGTATGTCAGCACAGACACCAGTGGTGCTGCTCTGCAACACATAGCGGACAGCTCGTGGCCATCCACTTGTGACACCAGAGACTTTTATATTCATCAATGAGGAGTGGGCTCAGAAAACAATCAATACATAGGTTAGACTGAATAATATGTTCTTTATTAATGAACAGCTTCTGGAATCCAAGAGAACTGAGCGCTATCACACATATACTGTGCGTGAGATTCTGACATATGGTATTCATTGTATAACACGGACTATAGTATTTATGTGGTTCTGTCACCACTTGCTGCATGTAGATATCCTCCTGCTACAGTAAACATCTGCAGCAGAAATAAATGGTAAAGAGTAAAATAGTCTAATCTGCCATCTGTCGACACACATTCCTTTCACATCAGAGTGTCTCCCCGGCCTTTGTAAATTTGTGAAGCATACATCGACTGATCTTACCTGCTCACCACTTAGTTTTCCAAGTAAAAACTATTTGGTAGGTATGTAATTACACTAAATCAGATATCAACTTAAGTATTGCTTCATAGTTTGGGTTAAGGAAATTAGGCAGGTTAATTTGATTTTGTGGAGAAGAACCATTTTAGTTGTCGGTGAACTACGTGCCCGCTGTAATCATCTTATTTTCTAAATGCCGGCTCAATTAACTGTCCAAAGGTCTTTCTCCATATATCACATGTCATATCTCAGTCAAACATTTGTGGTTCTGATATAGTAGCAGTGACTCCACGCTGTCAAAACAATCTCGGTTATCTAAAAAAACATTAAAAACAGTCTTAATGAGGAACATAAGGGGCATGGGAGAAGACTTGAGGTTTTTGGATTTGGCATCCTGTTTTTAAACACATGTTTTTTTTGATAAGGATGTGGAATTTTCATCGGTCTTATTCAATTTATTCCACCGATGACATTTTGTCAGGATGCTGTAAAATGAGACTGAATGATATAAGAGCAGGAATGAAGGAAGATGTTCCGCACAATCAGAGGCCGTCAGTTACAAAGTGTTAACATGTTCATCATGCTCCGCAGAATCTCAAGTAGGCAGATAACACACACAACAGTAGCAAATAGTGTTGCAATTTAAACAAATAACACGTATCTTACTTCTGTTCTGAGGCTGATATCAAACTGTACTTTTATCTGTTGGAAAAAGATAAAAACTTTTTCTCAGCATTAAGCTGCATTCTCGTGAAACTACTGTCAGTCGAATATAATATCATCAACTTTTTATCTGTTTATTTAAAGGTTTTTAAGTGGAAATTCTCTCATTCACACTTTTCTTCTTTGTTCCTCCTCCAGCTGACGGCTGCCATTGTATTCCTCAGCATCGGGATCATCTTCTCTTTTTTGTGCCTGGTGATAGATGGCGCCTATATTGTCTTGAACATGGTGAGTTACCTGCTCTTGCATATGTATACTGTAACACTAGACATGGTTTCACTGTGTGAGTGATGAAACAAAGCAGCAATCGAAGACTGTGAAGCAATAATAGACACTGTGCTGGTTCACTTTGATCCACCTGGAAAGCCGTTTGGCCTGTCATCTCTCTGTCGGCATCATGATACAACTGTGTCCCTGAAAAATTCCCACAAGTTAGAGCTTAGTCTTTAGAACCTTCACCAGCTTTGTTTTTTTGTGGTTTGACAGAGAAAATTACCAGTTGTAAAAGTATAATGTGAGAAAACAAACGGGACCAAGATGCACCATTAGTGCACACTGCAAAAAAGGGGGGTCTAAAAACAAGATAAAAACACTAAATCTGAGGGGAAAAGTACTCAAAACAAGTGAAATTATCTGTCCATGCAGCAAGATAATTTCACTTGACAAGATTTCTTAAATTAAGAATTTTAAATCTAGAAATAGGAATGTCTACAGAAGTATTTGGAAGGCTTAAAATAAGCCAAACATGCTGGTTTTAAGATGAGAATACTTAAAATTTAACTTTTCACAACCCTAAATTAGGTGAAATATAGTAAGCATAAGCATAAAAATAAGCATAAAATGCTGGATTTAAAATGAGATTACTTAAAAAGTAACTTTTACAGCCTCGAAATAAGCGAAATATACTAAATACAAGCAATTACAACAAAGCCTTTCTTACTTTTAGCAAATTAAACTGAATATTAGTTAAGAAAAATATAAAATTTAGAGAAAAATACCATAGTATTAGTGAAGAATGTCTAAACTCTGTCTTAATCCAAGCAGGTTTATCTTGAAACAAGGCTTACTTCATCTTAAAACTAAACCTTAGTAACCTAAAGACTGTCCTTATTTTTAGAATATACATCTTACAGAAATCACAACCAGAATGACTTATAAGAGCGTTCAACATTTCGGACTAATAAAAGATATCTTTGCGATAGATTCCTCTTTAGTTGCTTTTGAGTACCAGCGTTATGAAACACTGAATCTGAGTCCAGAGTTGCTGGCATATGAGGTGGCAGTTCCCAATGTTGCCCAGGCTACAGAATTTGTAAAATAACTAATTGAACTGCATTTCGTATTTTCCAGTTAGTTTTAAAGACAATACCTTTGTTCCAATAAAATATAGCCTTTGTGACATTATTGCCCACGGGCATTAATATAGAGGAACAATAAGTATGTATGGGTGATTCATGTATTGTGTGACCCAGTTTGCCTGTTTCCTGTTTTGTGTTTCCTGTTCCAGTTTTGTGAACAAACATTGGTCATCATCTGCTTGAAGTCAGAGCAATAAACTGTTTTTTCAGATGCTTTTTGTGTGACTCTTGAATCAAGCAAGTTGAGTTTGTTACTGAATCTTAAAACAAGATTTATTTTGATGAGACTTTGGGGGCGAGATGTAATATATTTTATTTTAACAGTTATTTACCTCATTTTAGGATTTCCTGCCTATTTAAGACAAAAAAGATAAGGTTTGCTTGATATAAAATTATAGTGTAAAGTTGAACACTTAAAATAATAAATTAACTCTTAAAACAAGACAAATTATCTAACACTTCTAAATCTAAGTTTTTTTTTCTTGGTAAGAACCAAATAATTTGCAGTGCAGAAGTGTTTTCAGTTTAAGTCCAGGCCTCTAATCACACACTGAGATACTGAATGTGATGGATGGCAATACGGAGCTTCCTCCCTAAAAGAACTTTGGACAGGTTAAAAAAGCAAAGCTGAATCTCTGTTTCCAACCTCAAAAATAAAGACAGATGGAAGACTCCCTCTTCCTATTCAGAGAGAAATAACTATCTATTCATATCTCAGAGTGAAATTAAAACTTCTTGCAAGTTCTTACACAGAATAAAGTCTTGTGTGTAACGAAACAAGAGTCCTACAAACTGTTGATTAGTTTACTTAACAATACCTGAAACCAATTTACTTATGATGCATTATTTATTTTTGATCTTTATGAAATCTGTCACTTCTGACTAGTGTGAACTCCAGTTCCTGATAGGTGGAGCTTTATATTTAGCACACACAGGAGAGTGGTATCAATCTTCCAGGCTGTCCTCATTTGGAAAAGAAAAACGCTCATGTAGTTCGACTCTGTAAGCAGCGCATTACGAACTATATTTACATTTCTTGTTGGGCAGCTCCATCTAGTGGTTTTAGTTATTACTACAGCAAAAAACGGCAGGAGGAAGTCAGATGAAGTTGTATAAAGAGCAACAAGTCCACACAGGGAAGAGTCAGGGACGGATGGTAGGGTCATAAAAGTAAAGCATTCACCCAGCAGGCTGCTGTTCATGTCCAATATGAAAGCCATGGTCAACGGTGAGTTAATCTAAGACATTAATTGATGTCAGGAATTCAGGTATTCCTAAACCCAACCAAACTGTCAACGTATGACAAAGATTTATACAGGTAATATTACTTCTATAGAATGATATATATTATTTTCGGCTTTCCTTTTGACAGTACACACAAGAGTTATGAGTGCAGACCTCCCTTTAAGAATAAATTCTCAAAACTACTGAGTGAGTCTGTTCACAGTGTAGTAAATTTCGATGCTCGAGAGGTCCTCGCTTCAAAACCAGACAAAGTTCGCTACTCCCCTTTTTCCACTTGTCTGAGCTCCTTTTTAAACAATATAACATCATGTTTTATATTTCTTCCTTCCTTTCATCAGGGGGTCCCATAACACAACAATGTAAAACCAACAATAACATCATCATCTAACCAACGACACAACACATCATGCAATTAAAAGAATATAAACCATTGATATCTATTGTAGGTCAAGTTAACATCGTGCCAGGGACAGTGATGGAAGTTAGGTCCAGGACTCAATTGTTCCAACCTTGACAAAGTCTGATATGTTGAATGTCATAAAATATTTCAAATTGTAACAAAAACAGGTGTGATTACTGTGACTTTTACCAGATGAACCATTTACAGTGAAGTAAACCTTATTTTAACAATTTAAAAGAGCCATAAACAATATTTGTACTTTTGGAAATTGATCACAAATGGACTCCAAACTCAACCTTGAACCATCTGGATGATCTTTTTGAGTAAATGTCAGTTTATTTTGATTCTTGACTGTGGTTTTATTCTGAGATGAAACCCTGTGGATGATGTTTCTTTCTATATTAACTTTTGCCAGGACATGCGTCCACTGAAAGCAGGGAGATGTCAGTATTACAGCAGTGGCAGCAGCTACATCTATGAGAATTTCTACACCTCTGTGAGTAAAAGTTGTTTAACTTGTCTGCCAGCTGACACACGTTATCACAATCTGAATTACAGTTAGGGCGAGCTTCATGTGTGTGAGACTACATTTTGAATTTGCGTTGCCTTTTTCAGGTGACATGCTGGAATCCGACAGAGTCTTGCAACATGACTGTGCGAAGTGGGACCTGCTACTGCTGCGACCTGTACAACTGCGCCAAGTGAGACGAAGCATCATCTACCTACGATATTATCTCAGTGTATTGTTACCACTGCCATTCCATCATGAATTAATCAATCGTCGGCAATAAAAGAAGCTGTCGTTTTGTTCTGCAGTGGAGGCTACCTCAGCAACTACTATGAGTTTGTTGGAGTACAAAGCTGTGAGGAAGTTCTCACTCTATACATTTTGATTTGGACGCTCACCGGCCTGAACCTCGTGGCCTTCTTCACAGGCATCCTCACCACAGCAGTGCTGGGCAGCCTCAAGAACTTGGTAAGACACACATACACAGACTTAGACTCAGACACATATCTATAAAGATACGTATAGTGTGTCAACATGACATGCTGTGTACATTTATGATTAAAATCCCTTTCATCCTGGACGAAAACCCACAAACATCTACAGTCATCTGGGTTTTGTCTTCAGTCTGGGAAGTTGTCTTTACAGACTGTCGGGAAATAGCAGGCACTTTCAAATAATGCTTGGCAGGTGATTGAGGAAACCATCTGTCTATCATTGTCTGTCATCGACTTACCAGTCAGATTAATGAAGAGTAAAAACATGTTTTTCCATCGAGAAAAGCCTTCTTTGTTAACTTTTCAATGAAATGTACTCAGTTCTGATATCACTGAGGCTTTTGCAGCTCTGCAAACCTCTCGAGGTGCCACATTGGCTCTTTTCAAACAAACTAGATGCTTCCCTTAAGACAACGATTGGTTCAACCGCCGTGGTTTGGGTACAAGCGAGCAAGATGGATTTGTGAGATCTCATGATCACGGTCTTGCGAATCAAGCTGCCTCGCTCAGTTAACAACTGGCATTCGTTGCCAGGTCAAATGACTCTGCACTAGTCACAGATATTTATCATATCCAACACTGATTGGCTGCAATATTAACATGGCAACCAGGTGGATGTGAAAATGTTTTGGCTTATTAAGAACTGGCTTATTTTCACACTGTGCTAGACTAGCTGGCTCTCATATTCATTCAACAGGTCAAAGACGACCTGTGTTTTCTTAACACTTTGCCTTCTGTTTTTGCATTCACTGCCTGCAAGGCACCAAACCTTTTTTAGTCTGCTCTGTATGTTGTCTTTCACTTTGCAGCTCCATAAAATAGATAAAACAAATTAACACTTACACCCACTTTTTCAAATTCCGTGAATACTAGCTCCTGACACTGTTTTGCCGATCAACAGTCTGACTGAACTGTGTTTAGGGTGAAGGAGCTGGGTTCAGATGCTTTAGGTTTTTCAGCTTTATTCAGGAGAAAACACTTAACAGTAGTGTACAAGCCAACTGAACTGCAGATCAAACTGAAATGACTGCCAGAAAGTATAATGTAAATCTGATGTCTGCCAGTGAAAACTGATAGCATCAAACCACAGGTTAAGCCTTAACCTTCCTGACCTAAAGCCTCTGTCACTTATTGTTCGACTGCACAAGCTGCTCATAGATAAATTGGATAAGAAAGCAACGGGGAAGCGTAGGGATGTGCTGAACATTTCATCCATGTGCCATCTACAATGTGGGACTGACTCAGTGATGGTTACAAAAAAACAGCAAAAACTTTATTCTGTGTACAGATTGTCACTATTATTTTAGATATTCAGACTTATCGCATAAAAAGTGGAGACGACTGCTCAGCTTTCTTATGGCTGCAGATCATAAGCGTGGTCAGTCGACTTATAAATCACATATTTGGTAGCAGCAGGTTCTAGACAATTTCACTGTGTATTTACTGAGCATTATAGAAGATGGAGCCAGTTGGTGAAACGGATGCGAACCAAATGTAACTCAAGCACAGTTTCACAGAGATGCCACTAAGCTGGGTGGTGTGTTTACCGAATGTCTTGTCTTATGCAATTTCCTTTTTCTTCAATGGACTGTGTGGTCACACATTGTTGTTTGTTCCCTGGAGTGTTATCAGATTTGACGTCATGCATACATGGGACTGATGAGTGAGTTTTTAGAGGTATGAATCAGGATTGGATCAAATAAGTTCTGGTGGGAACACAGAGCGTGACCAGACATTGTTTTTCTGATCCATGACAAGGTTTTCCCTTGTAGCTACGTCTAATTTGCAAAATGTGGTGCTCCTTGAACAGCATGCCAACGTTAAGCCAGATGATCTCGAGACCACATGCTGCCTTTGAGGGCAAGAAAATGTGTCAGCTGAATTAAGAGTGTGAGTCTTCACATGCGGATTCCGTCCTGGTCGTGGAACAACGGACCAGCTCTTTACTCTGGCAGGGGTCTTGGAGGGGGCCTGGGAGTACAATCTCCCAGTCCACATGTCATTTGTGGATCTGGAGAAGGCGTACGACCGGGTCCCCCGGGATGTTCTGTGGGAGATGCTGCAGGAGTATGGGGTGAGGGGGTCCCTTCTCAGGGCCATCCAATCCCTATATTCTCAAAGCGAGAGCTGCGTGCGTATACTCGGGAGTAAGTCGGACTTGTTCCAAGTGGGTGTTGGCCTCCGCCAGGGCTGCGCCTTGTCCCCAATCCTGTTTGTGATATACATGGACAGGATTTCGAGGCGCAGTCGTGGTATGGAGGGGTTACAGTTCGGTGACCTTAAGATCTCATCACTGCTTTTTGCAGATGATGTGGTCTTGATGGCATCATCGGCTGTAGATCTACAACACTCACTGGATCAGTTCGCAGCTGAGTGTGAAGCGGCAGGGATGAGGATCAGCACCTCTAAATCTGAGGCCATGGTTCTCAGTAGGAAACCGGTGGATTGCTTACTCCAGGTGGGGAATGTGTCCTTGCCCCAAGTGAAGGAGTTCAAGTACCTCGGGGTTTTGTTCACGAGTGAGGGGATGATGGGGCGTGAGATTGACCGGAGAGTCGGCGCAGCGGGTGCGGTGTTGCATGCGCTTCACCGCACGGTTGTGACGAAAAGGGAGCTGAGCCGGAAGGCAAAGCTCTCGATCTACCAGTCAATCTTCGTCCCTACCCTCACCTATGGTCATGAGCGATGGGTCATGACCGAAAGAATGAGATCGCGGGTACAAGCGGCCGAAATGGGTTTTCTTCGCAGGGTGGCTGGGGTCTCGCTCAGAGATAGGTTAAGAAGCTCAGCCATCCGGGAGGGACTCGGAGTAGAGCCGCTGCTCCTTTGCGTGGAAAGGAGCCAGTTGAGGTGGTTCGGGCATCTGATGAGGATGCCACCAGGGCGCCTTCCTAGGGAGGTGTTCCTGGCACTTTCAACTGGGAGGAGACCTAGGTGTAGACCCAGGACCAGGTGGAGGGATTATATCTCTTCTCTGGCCTGGGAGCGCCTGGGGATTCCCCGGTCAGAGTTAGCCGATGTGGCCAGGGAAAGGGAAGTCTGGGGCTCGCTACTGAAGCTGCTGCCCCCGCGACCCGATTTTTGATAAGCGGTTGACAATGGATGGATGGATGGAGTCTTCACATGCAGCGGTTTGATGGCTGAAACACAGTGGTGCACATGGTGGAGGTTTGCCTGGATAAATACTCCCCCTTATCTCTCTTGGTCCGAGCGTGTTTTATGGTCACAGGAAGTCTGTGCACGCTAGGTATATCCTTCTCTTCCACCTCCTTGCTGTAAAAGCATGGTCTCATAGTGTGTGTCAGCAGGGTTACCCAAAGCTGTCTGTTGATGATAAATCCCGCTCTGTCAGTGAGGTTTATCAAAAGCATTCCTACACTCCTCCTCCTGCAGCTTCCTCTTGTAAAACCTTCAGAGACACTAAGTCAAAGACATTTGTCCTCCAGACTCTCCCTATAGACTCCATTTGATATAGTCTATTAAGTTCTTTTTATAATCTTTACAACCGTAATCTTTCATCATCATCAGGCATCGTACTGTTGGGTTTTCAGTTCGTTAGAAGTTTGGATTGCATTAATTTTGACTTTGGGAAATCTTAAGGTCAGACAGTCTGGTTGGTGCTCAGTCCACAAGAACAGGACTGATGGAAGAGAAAAGAAGAACAAAACCTTTGTTCTTTGATAATCAATTTATTTATTTATTTTTTGTCTAAAGTATATTGGTTCCAGCTTCTCAAATGTGATTATTTGCTTCTTTTATTCAGCCTTCTATGTTAGCAAATGTAACATCTTTGAGTTTTGGACTGTGACAAATAAACAATTTCAAGTCTCCTGGAGCATACGAGTGGTATTGTTCACTAACATCTGACATTTTATCTACACTGACCACTAAATGAAGAACAACATTATTTTTTGATTCATCTGGCAAATGAGCAAAGCCTGGCTGCACATTTTTAAAGATGACTTTGCTTTAAAAAGGAATTTAATTTAATTTAAGTTGTATGAGCTGAAAAGCTTGAAGAACTTAAAAAATAATTATACAACTTTACTTGTTAGAATTCTTTAAGTATGATCACTTTCATAAGATTTTATAGTGTTAGCACTTAAAGAATATTGTTAGGATATCGAACCTCCCTTGCTCGACATAACCTGACTACATTGCCACGCCCCCTCTACATGGTATTGAGTTGCAACAATGAATTACCAGCTTTGCAATAACCATTATGTGACTGGTGTTGGATTCCTAAAGCAGCTTCAACTATCCCACAGATGTGACTTGTAGATCAGCACTGAAAATTGCTTCTACCACCTGCCTAGTTAAAGTAGCAATTTGTAAGATATTGCCACAACTTACGCTTAAATCATCAAAAGATGAACTAACATTATCAATCAAATAACAGTTTTAATGTTATGTCAAAGACTTCCACAGCATGTCTTGCGTTGCAGAGATGTCTATTGATGTTAGCATGCTAACCAGCTTGCCCCGGCCCGTGTTCAAGTTTCTCTCTTTTTGCAGAAGTTGGACGGGTTTAATTGCCTCATTAACTCATTGTAAAACAAACTTCATTTAGACTCAACATAAGCTAAAATAAAACCCAACAAAATCAGCTTTACACTGTTCCAACATTCACCTCCGCTTTGGTCATAATGAATCCTGTTTGGAGCAATCTTCAACAGGTGGCCAGTCTTTTAAACACCAAAGATTCAGCAATTTTACGGTCTTAAAAGAGCTTTATGAGAGCAAGGATTTCTTTGCCAGCGCCCACTTTACTGTAATTGCTTATGAGAAAACTGAACTTGGACTTTTGATCTGATTTGGCCTGAGTGAAACTCACGAGATCACCGCCAGCCGACCACACAGCTTTTCATTATGTCACACAGGATAATAATGATGATTAAGGGATTAGATTCACTGAACTGACTTCTTCCTCTGTTATCTTTAAATCAGGTGCTACGTCTGTTTTTTCACTGTAGGAATGTTTTCAGATTTCTGACTGCGTGGGACTTTTGATAACAGAGTCCCTCCAGTAGGTGTGGCAACTGATTATCTGGCTACATACCTCTGCGATGATAATGTTTACATTAATTGTTTTACAGATGTTTAATATATTTTTTCAGCCCATGTCGCCGCAGTAGATTAAATCAAAGATAGGGAAACTAACAGTTTGTAAAGTTTATGGGTTTACAACAATTTTGTATTTAATCTGAAGCGTGCTGCAGAAAGACAGACCACCCAAATCGAGACCAACAAGACAGGTTCCAGATTCATTAATGCTTTATTTCCAGGAAAGAATGTGTGCTGCATAACTAAAATGACCTGATAAGACCGCTCTTCACTCACTGTGTGCCTTTTCAGTATGTGAGAAATTGAGGCAACTCCCATAATGTGTCGATGATTTGTGAAAGATTCAGCATCGCACATTTACCATAAGGAGCACAGCGCTGAAGATGGGCCGGTTGGCCTCTGCTGTTTCTAATTCACTCTCCACCATCAGCTGTTTGGCTGCCAGCTGCTCCACTCCATTTAGAAGGCAAATACTTTACTTTTACTCCACTATTTATTTAATAACTTCAGTAACTAGTTACTTTGCAGATGACATGCTGATACTGAAGCACATTTAAAATCTGATACTTAAGGCTTTTACTCAAGTACTATTTGTTTGGGTAACTTTCACTTTCAGCAAAGTAATGTTTTAACGGGATATCATTGCTTTTACTCAAGTTTGAACAAGATTTCAGGACATTTTCTAGTTGTGTTTGTGGCAGCAAAGCCGGATAGTTATAAGCCAAAACGTGATCTTTTCCTCAGCCTAACCAGAGCGTATACGCAGCTTTGTTACCAAGTGTGTCAACAACATTGAACCTAAAGAAACGCAGTTTCAACATCCAGACCTCGTAGAAACATTGCTAGCATTTATTGTGGTGATCGGGCTGACCAGTAATCAGTGGCGGTTCTAGACCAGTTTTAGTAGGGGGGCCAGGTTGGGGCTGGCTTTTTTGTAAGGGGGCACATACAACCCAGAAAAAAGGATAAATCCCTCATTCAGACAAAGCAGTGTTTACAATTTCAGCAATTTTGATTGGGAAGTAAACTGTTGAGACAATTTATCTCTGCTTTTTACCTTCAGAACAAAATAACTGCAAGAAATCTGTTATTGTGTTACTGATGCAGACTCCCTGTCAGGGGGGCCACAGGGGGGTCCAGACTCAGAGTTACGGGGGCACTGGCCCCTGTTGCCCCCCCCCCCCCCCTAGAACCGCCCCTGCCAGTAATGTCCAGTTTTTTTCATGCAGGTGTGCACTGTAACCCAAAAGTTCACACTGTTCACTCTGCTCTCATTTCAACGAAGTTTGCTGCCACATTCCCTCCTCCACCACCACTATCACCACCACCTCCCTGGGTGCTGTTTCTCTTGATTTAAATGCTCTGAAAACACGGTGTATCGACCAACTTCTTCATGTGATCGATCAAGTCCAACATGAACACAAATTCTGCCCAAGTTGGAACAGTTTTGGTTATTTCAGATGAGTCTCTTGTACTTGTGTTTTTTTTTTTTTCCCTCACACATCAGAGCCTTGAAATAATGGTGAAACAGATTGCTGTAAATGATCTGTTCTTTGACATCAGTGTGTGTGACTGAACTGATTTTGCATATTGCACTCGTCCAGGTTACGTATTTAAATGATCAAATCCACAGGTTCACGTTTAGGTTTGTAGAGCCATAAATAAAAGACAGGTTTTAATTGTGATGGGACCAAGTGGCCTCTTTTTCTTTTGGGAGATGAGACACTTGAAATGTAAACAAAATAAACCTGAAGCAGACTGTCTGTCATCATTGTCTCTAATCATTCTCTACCATAAATCATTAGTGTGTGACTGTTTTATTGTTTTCCTGTGTGCAAAGAGGACACGCTGCTTATAATAATATCGTGTGTGTTTTCTCTTTGTTTTGTGTCAGAGGAGAAGCAGCCCTGTGAGCGAGCCCTCTGAGAGCACAGCATCTTCCCCTACAGCTCCTCTGCTGATGAACGCCAACACACACACTGCTCACCAGCTCCACCCAGTCAGTATGCGGTCAACACAAACACACACACATGCACACATGCACACATGCACACACACACACACACACACACACACACACACACACACACACACACACACACACACACACACACACACACACAAAAGATACCATCACAAGTAAACATGTGTATGTTTAGTTTCTCCTCATTTTTCAGCGCTCGCTCTCTGAATCTTACAGACATGCAGTCGACTCAAACCTCCACATCTCCACCCAACATTCATCCATTAAACACCCTTAAAATCGTTTTCACCATTGATTGATGAAATCCAGAAGTTTTCCCACTGATATTCAGACGCTCCCTCCGAGCCTGACGTTAGATGTTCCCTGTTACAAACTGTACAGGGGCCACGTCAACTTTCAACTACATCAGAATGAAGAATGTGGAGAAGCACCAGTGTTGAAGTCATGTGAAAGACATCTTTGCTCTGTGTTGCAGAGATGTCTACTGTGCTTCTGGTACCTCTTATTTTCAAAATAAAAGCTCTCATCAGTGGTGCTTTTTGCCCCAGATTTGATACAAAAAGAAAAAAAAAATATATATATTTTAGTCATCAAGACTAAGATGTGACTAAGTCTTATTTGATGAAATCTACATCTGGTTTAGCTTTAGGAACACTTTGTCTGTTTATTTAAGTATCGCAGAAAAGGTTCCTGAAGTCAAAGTCGTAATTTATTTTTAGTTTACAGATCAATAATTATATTATCACCTTTCCTGCTCTGGATTCAAACTGCTTTCATATGAGGGATTCAAAGGAAATGATGCAGAGTCCAGTCCAATGTTAATGCATGTATTTTAATCTCACTGACGTCAGCCTCAGCATTTTGTGTTCACTATCCTGACGCCGCATCAGAGCTGCTAATGCTAACTCAAACTTTCCTGCTGCTGCTAGTTCAGAAGCATTCCCTTGTTTCAGCCGCTGTTTTGCATTCAAGACTCCACACTCAGAGGCAGTAAAGTGTCAACTAAAGTCGGTCCAGCGCTGGCGTCGGCGTAACCGGCGAGCTTTTTATAGAATTAAACCCATAAAGATCACAAGATACAGAGACACCCCAAAGTTCTTCGACCCTTTGAGCTTATAAACAGTCGATTTGACAGTGACTCAGCAGTTTTACAACAGAATTTCAGTTCTTTCTAAAAGGAGTGTCCTTAAATTCAGGATAAAAAATTCTGTTTTCCACAAACAGAAACTGTGAAAAAAGATCATCGAGGGCTCCACACTTGACCACCCACATCTGATCAAGTTAATTGGTTGCAGCATTTCAGTCTCTGTCAGTACTGTAAATGTGTTCAGCAGCAGGAATGCTGTAGACCAGTTTTTCCACATCAGTGGAAGCTAATCAAAGGTGGAGTGTGAATGTTTAATGTTGATCCAAAACAGCAGTTTGACAGAATATGTGAGATCCTGAGGCAGGTTTTCTTTTTTTTTTAACTAAATCTTACCAAATGTTGATTGTACGAAAGACATTTTATCTTTCATCGTTTTATATTGGGTGAGTTGCAACACAAGGACTCAGTCTTAACTCAGAAAAGAGTTCACACAGAAGATATATTACTTGTTTCTCTCTTTCCTGTCTTGTCCATTTCACCCAGGGAGCCTCGATGTATTTTCCTGCAGCAGACGGGACAGCAGCCTCACCCTCGTTTCCCTCGTCGTCAGCTCCGTGGCAGACTCCAGCCGTCCTCCCTTCGCCCCGCTGACCAGCCTGCCTCCATACAGAGTCCCCGGCCTCTCTGCCTAAGCACCACCAGCAGCATTCAACCGGAAAATGGCTGAAGAACATACAGTATGGAGAAAGAACAGAAAGGGACAAACATGTAGTTATACAGTATATCATATATTATTACGTATATTATGCAGATATATGAAGATTTTGTTTACTAAAAATATAAAACTGGACGTGGAAAGAGCTTCCTGACGGCAAACACATTGCTTTTGCTTTTGCTGAAGAACAGAAAGGCCTTAAGTTGTTAAATGTTTGTAAATGAAATGTAATAAATGTGGTCTGTAGGCTTTGACTAACTTTCACAAACAGCAGTGAAACCGCACACAAGAGCTAACACTTAAACACACGTGAAATGTATCTTTTAAAGTGGCCCTAGCGTGGCTGACTGACGTGGAAACACTTCCTGTTAACCTTCACTTTTATGAATAAAAGATGAACACGACGGGCCTCAGCTGTCCTTACTGGAATCCATAGCCTGCATTTACAGTTTATTTACTGTCATGACATAGGCAAGAGTCGTTGTGGTTCAGCTCGGCTGATTGTGTCTCCCAGTGCTTCTACTCTAGCAGAAAAAAGATCTTTATTCCATCCAGTACAGCATGAAAAAGAGGTTTGACCAGGAACGGTCATCCTTGGATCCATTGAGGCCCAACAGAGGACTGGATGAGATGTGGCTCTGACCCATGGAGGCATGGACACAGGACTCTGCTGGTGTCCTGTCGGCTGTGGGGTGGTGCCTCCATTTATCGGACTTGCTCTGGGACATCCCACTGATGCTCAATTGAATTGAGATCTGGGGACTTTGGAGGTCAGGTCAGCACTTTGAGCTCTTTTTCTTATTCCCTCGGCCTTTCCTGCTCAGTTCTTCCAGTGTGGCACTGGGGTGGGTGACTTCCACATGAGTTCCAGGAACTGAAGGTTTCTCAGCAGAACACTGTGTTTTAACGAGATGATCAACATCATTCACTTCACCCTTCTCAGTCTTTGTAATGTTGTGGTCTGTGTATCTGTGTTAGGTAAAACAAAACAAGCTATAAAAGACACATTTTTGTATGATAATGAGATGAAACTGAACTGAAATTCACCTTTCAGATTTAGAGTGGTGTCCTCTATACATTCTGACATTGGATGAATCCATTAAATTTAACTTGGTTCACTCGGCTCAAAATGCCGATTACAGCATCAAGTGGTCGTACATTTGAATTTAATTGGCTTTTTCATCCCACTGCAACATTTTGGTGAAGTGCTGGGTCGACACGTGTGTTACACACCTGAACGTAAGTATTTATTCAACTCTGGACACAAAACAAGCTCCATCACTCTGCTGATATAATATATTTTCCTGGTCTATTGATTCATTATTTTAATCCTTATTTCTGGTTTATGTGGAAGCCGACGAGGCACAAAAAACTACATGGCAGAGACCGAGGAGTTTGAGGTATGGCTGGCAACATGATGTGGAGAATAACAAGGAGTGACGGGACGCCAGCTCTGTGAGAAGCACGGGGTTCTTTCCCCCTGTAAAACTCTCTCCGGTCTCCCCTGACTTCCAGTCAAAGACAGCGAGTGTTGGACACAGTGCTGTGATTGCAACATCAACAACTTCATGGATGCATTCCCTATTTATAAAAACATGAAAAGGCAGCAATCAATAAAACATGACGGATGGAGAGTTGGGTGAGGTTTTGCAGTCGATGAGACGAAGCTGTAGGATTCTCCTAATGTCAGTGTCATGATGGCAAACCAGTGATGTTGGATAAAGAACAGCCAAACTGTCAATTACGTGTTTGGGGAACATTCACTGGTGAGACTCTACGGAGCCCCTTAAGGGACATGGGGGAAAGAAAAATGATGGGGGAAAAAAAAAAGATGTCATTTTTGCGGGATCTCGCAAAGGTTTTGTTAGGGTTAACCCATGTCCCTTAAGGGGCTCCGTAAGACTCTGCTGACAGACACGGAGGTCCAAAAAAACTAAAGAGGCTCACATTGCCTCACAGTCGGTGTAGTCTGAAAGACAAATATGCTCGAGGTTTTAGTGTGAATGTGAAGACCGGGACGTTTCCAGACGGCTGTGAAGAGGAGATTCAGAAAAACGACATTTCTGCTGTAATGACACATGCACATATACATTACATGACCTGATAGAGAGGAGAAAACTAATGTAACAGTTTAGAATACAATTTAGATAGAAGCACCTCATACAGCTGGACTCAGATAGGGACATAACATTGAGCCCATAAATAAGGTTAAATAGGTTTGATAAGATGCTCCTCCAAAGTCATTGAGGCATCAGGCATCATGTGCAGGGTCCCCTGAGGTTGTGTGGAGTAACAGTAGAGTCTTTCGGCATCTTCTTGTGTCTTTTTGTCCAGAGCCGGCCAAAGTGGGGCCCGCGTAGGCGAATGTTAGCCCGGCATAAGGTTTGATTCGGCCCGCCAGGTGTTTCTAGTAAAAAGAACAAATACATATAAAAAGAAAACTATACTATTTATGCTTTTTTTTAAATCAAAGTTAAAGTAAGAATTCTCTTTAAATATGTAGGATCCCTAATGATTAATTTTATTTTAGAATGAGCGACAATTTGTGCAGGGAGTCAGTAAATTTAGGGAACTTGGGATTCTGTGAAAACCTCTAGAGGCAAATGGCAAAGAACATTTAATGAGCTATTAAAGATTATACTGGCAAAGTTAGTCAATTTATTATTATTCAATTTATGACCTGCTTTTTTGGGCACTTTACGGTAGAAAAAAAAGCCACACTTCTATAGGTAAAATTCTTCTACAGGGCTTTTTGTTTTTTTGGGTGGCCTGACCCTTTAAGCGATGTCAGGTAGCTGCAGGGGACGACAGGGAACAGGGAGTTCATGCACCAGTAGTAGATATCTGTGAGGAGGACTCAGGGATCGAAACGCAGCGTGTCTCTGCATGTGTATTCAAAATGTAATTAAACTTTTAATAGAAGATAACGTTTTCGTTGTGTCCGGTTTCCTCCACAAGTGAAGCTTTGTAACAGGAGCACGTCTCACGCTATGGTATAAGTTTGACCCTGAAAACACAAATATTTTCCCGTCACAAGCTTTCAAAATTGTGTTCCCACCTTATAGGAGTGAAAACAGGCTGTGTCCACATGCGGCGTGATGCCGACAGTGACGGATGAGGACGGAGCCGAGGTTACAGGGAAGTGATTATTCATGTCATGCCAGGCTGAAACTTTAAACCAATTTACTTGTGAAGACTCACCTGCTACTATTGTGCATTGTGAATCAGCACTGAATCATTAAAGGGGCGATTCGACATTTTGGAGAATTCGCTTTTTCACCTTCTGGCAGGGAGATAAATGACAGGATCGATTAGCTTAGCATAAAGACTGGAAACAAGTGGAAGCCTCTCGCCCGGCTCAATGATAAAATCCTCACTGCATTATTCAAATATTTTGTAATATAATTATTTTGACAAAACTACGAAGAATTACTTTCACAATTTTGCTATTTTAAATGTTGTGCTCCGCCAATATTGTTCTTGAAACGTCCGCGCCAACAGAGCTTTGAAGTGAACTGAAAAATAAAATGCTATATGACGGCGGGTAGAGAGGTTGTGGCAGAGAGCCATCAGCTAACAGTGCTATCAGCTGAAAACAATTCATTCAGAAGTGCATAAACCAAGAAATATCAACTTAGAGAGGTCATTATCAAGTCCACACACTGCACTCTGTTGACTGTTTTGCGAGGGCTGTTATTGATAAGGTTTGGAGTGGTCATGTCGTGGTCACTGTGTCGGCCATTATCACAGCTTCAGAATGCATCGTCGCCTGGTCTCGGACGTCGATGTCTGATCTATGTAACAAACATTTTCACGATGTCTCCTCCATTCTCCCTCCCCCGTGCAGATCACTCAAAATGATGTGGAAGTGTAGTTTATGAGGTGTTTCTGATCGAGCATATCACAGAGCTAAGTGTTATCTGCGTGCTCATTGTCCAGAGGTAACCGAGGGCTTATTTCTGTGACTGAAGCGGGAGAACGTGTGGACAAACTGGCTCGCTCTTTGTGTAAAAGATCGATCTTTGGTCTGGAAGAATCATTTTTTCCCCCTAGAATATGATGCATGAAATTATGAATGGATGCCTGTAATCAGCACCAGAGCCAAAGCCGGGAACAAAAAACACGGATGACCAATTTTTCCTGCGACTGCTGCTGAATAATATTAGCTCATCAGTTTATTAATGAGTGGATCGGAGAAAGTAGGTGTTTTGTTCAGATTGGAACAGGATCACGGGGCAATATTTTCACAGCTGCTGATTGAGTTTCAATCAAACCACTTCAACGCTGCTAACGTTGCCTTTATTGAATAGGTCAGTGTGACTGTACTGTTTGCACTGAGCTGTTTTCAGGGGTGGAGTATGAAAGATGGAGGACTTAATGTTCGGAAAATCACTTAATCATGGGGGAAAAAAAATCATCTGAGGTTTAGAAATCACTCCAGGGAACATGATTTATTTCAATCGAGCATGATTAAAGACTTTTGTGTTGCTCTTTACTCAGGTATTGTATTGAGATACTTGAAGTTTACTTGAGTATGTCCATATATCTGCTGCTGTTTGCTTCCACTCCTGGCAAATATCATAAACTTTTTACTCCACTATATAAATTTTAGTTACTAGTTACTTTACCTGCTGCATTAGAGCAAAAGTAGCCCATTTTTAAATTATTCTTTTTCATGAGGAAACGGATAAAAACACTGATTCCAATACTCAGAACAATGCTGACTAGTGAGTTTGATAATAGGTCGATAATCTTTGACCTGCAGCGTACAGCATAAACATACACGTTAGTATATGAATATGATACTTTTACTTTTGATACCTAAGGACACTTAATATCAGATACTTTAAGCCTTTTCCTTTCTATTCAAATGAGTTCTTTCACTTTTACCAAAGTAATAATAATAAAATAATAATAATAATAATAATAATAATAATAATAATAATAATTCAAATTATTGTTATTATTGTTATATTATGTTCTAATAATATGATACAACAGTGTGGGTGACTTATGAAGACATAATATCCTTATATTGAAATAATAACTATTTACTTTACAAATTAAGATTTTTGCATACAAACCACAACATTAAAAATATTAAATGATATTATGAATCAAACCACACAACAGTAACGGATGTACAGTTTTCTCTCGTGCATTACGGGTTGGACAAAACAAGTATTGTGAAACTGTGACTTTGGGCTTTTTTCTGAAAATCAGCAAACCGAACAATATATTTATCAAGAAAATAACGAGCACATGAACTGATTATAAAAATCTAATGTAAAATCCTGCTTTTACAATAATACATGAGTAATAATAATCTAATGATATATATAAGTCTAGCGGTCAGTATATCTATCCGCATTACATACTTTAAGGTCATTTTCCTGATTATACTCGCATATTTTCATTAAAGTAGCATTATCAATTTACTGGTAACACGTTATTTTTTTCACAGTGTGCCATCCTGAGTACGTCCTCCACCACTGAAGCACAGAGACTCAACAAGTAGGAGAATCGTTCACAAAGTGTTTATTGTAAATTGTTTCAAATGGACACAGAAAAGACCATGTATGGAAAATAAAATGTTTCATGTGTATACAAAAAGAACAGACATTGTACTCGAGCAGTGTGGAGACATTCAGAAGAAGTGAGTCCCCCTCCGCGGTCTGACTGTGCACCGGACATGAAGAAACTCTTACATCTCCGAACAACATATTTCGTTTGTTTACCGTACCCATGCTCTCTTCTCTTTGACAGAACAGGTGTAAGTTGATTGGCAGAACAAAAAAAAAAAAAGTGTTTTGCAATTCTATGCCCCCATTTGAAAAGTAATTCATACGTCGTTTTTGATGCTTTGACAAAAAACTCGGGTTGACAGACCCTAAAAAATCAAATGTTGTACTTGCATAAAAAATGACTTTTCCCTCATTTCTGGAATTGATATGAAGTGCTCAGAAACACACATCAGATGTGCGAATTATTCATGTGATAGTTCAAAGCAAATATGATCACGTCCCTTTCGGTTTGGTAAAAGTATGACATAAAATTGGCCACCGTCCATCATGTCAAAGCCGGGAGGACTACTGGCCTCATGCACTTCAACAACTACCAGGCCACTGCATGAATTTCCATCCACATTCTGGCAAAGACTTTTTTCACTAAAGGACAATGTGTGGACACGAAAGATATCCCTTCTTAAAAGCAGATAAAAAAACATAATTCAGTGACCAAGTGAGTGGAAATAAAGCCAACAACATGTTCACCTTCATATGAAGATGAGCGCACCACAGCTAGTTCACTGGCCCTTTTTAAAACGAGCAATGGAGTCGACATGCGAGCTCATACAGCACATACAGCGATTACTTTATGCCGTCATTAGTCAAGATTCAGATCCATGTACGTTGTTGAAATTTGGTCCTTTTTGACAAACACAGGCAAAGTTCATCAATTCTTAAAGTCAACAGTTGTGTTTTGGCTCCCTTTAGGCATTTCATTACCTTACAGCCTGCACGTGAACATGTAGAACATTACACACAATATTCACTTCAGTAACACTGCGTCAAGCTATCGATAAGTGGACATTTTGGCAGCAGCTAAAACCACACACAGTCGGGGACGAAACCAAAAGAAGCGCTGCAGGACAAGGAACAAGGTACCGTACCAGTATAGCAACACATTAAATCAGTGTTTAAAAAAAAAAAAAGATACAAAACATTTCCTAGAAAAATATATTGTTAAATACACAAAGACATGCATGTTAGAAATATATGACGGACCAAAGAGAGAAAGGAAAGTACACAGTCAACCCTGTATTATCAGCATTAAATGTTCAACTGTTGTCGTTAAATTAAATTCAAGTTTCTTTTGCATCTTCTCAACACTTCATTGTTCAAATGGGCAAAAAAGAGAGAGAGACAGAGAGAGAGAGAGAGAGAGAGAGAGAGGGAGAGAGAGAGAGAGAGAGAGAGAGAGAGAATCAGGATTGAAACAAAAGTCTGATTGTTCAATTTTCTCCAGCGCAAAAAAAAAAGATTTGCTGATTAACCAATGAGTTGACGGAAAAATCATCTGTAGAAACGTCGAAAAATTTGCTGGTTAGAGACGAAATATCTGAGGATTCTGTTGCTTCCATCTCTTTCATCTAACAAACTGAATATTTAAAGTTCAGTTTGACCAACAGGAAAAAACATCTTTCTTCATGTTGGTTTCTGACACCTTGTGATGAGCATTTATCATCAAGTTTGACAACTTATAGATTGTTGTCCAAAACTGTTTTGTCCCTGCTTCTGTAAGATATGCTGATGATTTGATGTTAGCATAAAAAGGGATTAAGATTGCTAAAATATGAGTCACATACAGATTGTGATAATGTAAATTATAATTTTTTTTAACCTTGTTTTAGTACACAGACTCTCCTCGACTCTTCTGGCAGTGTGTCTGAGTGCTGTGACTAACAGCTGTTAGTTTAATAGTTAACTTTTAAACTTTAAGCCACAAAGTGTCACGTTTCAAACTGATTCTCTAAAACCTTTTGAGTACAACAGCTGGAGCTGTGGAGTGCTGCTGGTGTGGAAAGTTAAAAAGAAGAACGAGGGACATGATGTGTTTGTCAGGTGCTGCGATTGTCTGGACTGATTTAGTAATGACGGGGGGGGGGGATTTGTCATTCTGATCGATTCTTCTCCGTTTTTCTCGTAAGCCACTATAGATATGTTGAGATGCTCTCGACAGGACAGCACAGATCTGATGTACACCGTACCGATAAGATTCACAATCAAACACAAACACAAAAACAACTCTATAACCACAATCATGTGCTATCAGGATTCAAAACCGAAAGCATGCAGTCTGCATGTAGCAAAGTAGAGGCAAACACATGAACAGAAACCAATTTATATATATATATATATATATATATATATTTATATATTTATATATTATATATATATATATATATATATATTTTATATTTATATATTTATATATATATATATATATATATATATATATATATATATATATATATATAATATAATATAATATAATATAATATAATATAATATAATATAATATAATATAATATAATATAATATATATATATATATATATATATATATATATATATATATATATATAATTTGTCTCCATTTTTAAAACATCTGTATTCAAAATACATTAATTTTTTTTCAAGTCAAACCTATGAAATTGTCTTTGGTCAAGAAAAATATCTTAAAATCTACAGGCTAAAAATGTTATTGTACAGGAATGAAACATAAACGTACTCGAGATCATGTAACTGATCGAAATGGGGAAAGCTGATACCAAGTATCTAATCATTTCCATTTGGAGTGCTCCAAATATTTAAAGTGCTTCTGTATTATTCCCTCAGCATTTAATGTGAAAGAAACATCCATTGAAGTAAGGCAGATCGGTTTCAACTACTCAACTGTCCTCTGAAAATATATATACACATTTGTTCAGACGAGGAAGGACACTCAAAGAGTAGAGAAAGATAAGAGAGAGAACGGGGCACAAATAGAGGACGACCCTCTAGAAAGATGATGATTATCAAATCAACTCTAAAGACAGGTGTCAGAGCAAAACCTTAAAAGATTGGGAGAGCATCATCACAGCTGTTGATATAAAACCGGGTGAATAAAAAAAAATTAGCAGCCTATTCACACACCATCTAATGATGCCTTTTCCACACAGAGGACATAAATTAAGACAAGGAGAAGAGTCTCTTGAGAAGGGAGGGGGGAGGGAGGAGATGAGGCAGCGTACTGCCAAAGAAAACAACACCTCAGGGTTTGTTTCATTTTTCGAGGACCGGGGAGAGATCCTGGAGGAGCTCACAAGCTCGTTCTGGTTCTTGTTCTAAGGCTGTCACTGCTGTAGTGGACTCATGATGTCTGGAGGTCAGGGTGTATCGTTCATCTTTCTCCGGGACACACAGAGGGCGCTCTCGCTGAGAAAAACTCCCGCGGCTCCTTTTGCGCTCACTGTGGTGTACCGACCCCTGCTGGTATGGCTGTTTCAGGCCACACCTCCCTGTGCTGGTT
This sequence comes from Diplodus puntazzo, assembly GCA_963678695.2. Lineage (NCBI taxonomy): Eukaryota > Metazoa > Chordata > Actinopteri > Spariformes > Sparidae > Diplodus > Diplodus puntazzo. The sequence continues at coordinate 19,995,359 of OZ023162.1, forward strand.
AAGAGGTTTTCCCTACGATGGGGTTGTCCCTGAAACAGAACAGGACAACAAAAGTGGGTGCACAATGCACTGGTGGTTTTGATAGTTGATTACTCTGTAAAACCTCTGATAGGAGCAGCTATAAAGTATGCATATGTACACTACCGTTCAAAAGTTTGGGGTCACCCAGAAAATTTTGTGTTTTCCATGAAAAGTCACACTTTTATTTACCACCATGAGTTGTAAAATGAATAGAAAATATAGTCAAGACATTGACAAGGTTAGAAATAACGATTTTTATTTGAAATAATATTTTTTTTCCTTCAAACTTTGCTTTCGTCAAAGAATCCTCCATTTGCAGCAATTACAGCATTGCAGACCTTGGGCATTCTAGCTGTTAATTTGTTGAGGTAATCAGGAGAAATTTCACCCCACGCTTCTAGAAGCCCCTCCCACAAGTTGGATTGGCTGGATGGGCACTTCTTGCGTACCATACGGTCAAGCTGCTCCCACAACAGCTCAATGGGGTTTAGATCTGGTGACTGCGCTGGCCACTCCATTACAGATAGAATACCAGCTGCCTGCTTCTTCTCTAAATAGTTCTTGCACAACTTGGAGGTGTGCTTTGGGTCATTGTCCTGTTGTAGGATGAAATTGGCTCCAATCAAGCGCTGTCCACAGGGTATGGCATGGCGTTGCAAAATGGAGTGATAGCCTTCCTTATTCAGAATCCCTTTAACCCTGAACAAATCTCCCACCTTACCAGCACCAAAGCAACCCCAGACCATCACGTTACCCCCACCATGCTTGACAGATGGCGTCAGGCACTCTTCCAGCATCTTTTCAGTTGTTCTGCGTCTCACAAATGTTCTTCTGTGTGATCCAAACACCTCAAACTTCGATTCGTCCGTCCATAACACTTTTTTCCAATCTTCCTGTGTCCAATGTCTGTGTTCTTTTGCCCATATTAATCTTTTTCTTTTATTGGCCAGTCTCAGATATGGCTTTTTCTTTGCCACTCTGCCCTGAAGACCAGCATCCCGGAGTCGCCTCTTCACTGTAGATGTTGACACTGGCGTTTTGCGGGTACTATTTAATGAAGCTGCCAGTTGAGGACCTGTGAGGCGTCTATTTCTCAAACTAGAGACTCTAATGTACTTATCTTCTTGCTCAGTTGTGCAGCGGGGCCTCCCACTTCTCTTTCTACTCTGGTTAGAGCCTGTTTGTGCTGTTCTCTGAAGGGAGTAGTACACACCGTTGTAGGAAATCTTCAGTTTCTTGGCAATTTCTCGCATGGAATAGCCTTCATTTCTAAGAACAAGAATAGACTGTCGAGTTTCACATGAAAGTTCTCTTTTTCTGGCCATTTTGAGCATTTAATTGTCCCCACAAATGTGATGCTCCAGATACTCAACCTGCTCAAAGGAAGGTCAGTTTTATAGCTTCTCTAACCAGCTAAACTGTTTTCAGCTGTGCTAACATAATTGCACAAGGGTTTTCTAATCATCCATTAGCCTTCTGACCCAATGAGCAAACACATTGTACCATTAGAACACTGGAGTGATAGTTGCTGGAAATGGGCCTCTATACACCTATGTAGATATTGCACCAAAAAACAGACATTTGCAGCTAGAATAGTCATTTACCACATTAGCAATGTATAGATTAGTTTAAACCTCGATTAGTTTAAAGCACTGTTTAAAAAAACAGTGCTTTTCTTTCAAAAATAAGGAAATTTCTAAGTGACCCCAAACTTTTGAACGGTAGTGTATGTGTTTGTATGTAGCATGAAGTAACGACAGTCCAGACTTACAGGCTCCCGTACTGTGCCGTGGTGTCGTTCCTGATATTGTGCTGCCTCTGAAGTTCCTCCATTATGTTTCGAAGCTGTTTCAGTGTCTGAAAGGTCTCTTTGGGTTCCTGAATGGTGAACTTGGAGTAGTCCTCCTGCTCCCGCTGCGGGCCCTGGTACACCGCCATACTGGCACAAGCATCTACACAGAGGACAGACATCATTATGCTGCATGGTGTAGCTGAAGGGTTGGGGTATGCTGGCGCAGACGGAGTACACCGGATTCTAGATTATATATTGTATCTATACACATTCTTTACATTTGATCGTTTAGGTGACTTTTTGCCTCAAGTCTGGCCTTCATGGACTCCAGGAAGAATAGCTACTGTGAAATAGCGGGCGAAGGTGATCCACACAAACAAACAAACTATATTTCACTTTTTGCTGCTGCTGTGATCAAAATTATGAGACTATTTATAAAAAGGGCTACTAGTTTATTTGCCTGTTGTAATTTTACTGTATTAGTCTATTCTGTTCACATGCCATTGATTAACTTCCTGTACGTCCTGGGTAGGGGATTCCCCTTTCTGTAGCTCTTCCAGAGGTATTTTCTACTTGTTCCCTGTATTTGTTTTTTGTAGCGAAGTTTGTAATTAACAGAGTTGAGGGCCCGAGGATAGTGGGTGTCGTTAGCTGCAGTGACTGTAACCCTCTTGAGACAAATTTGTGATGAGTGAAAATGACCCATGTAAATAAAACTGACTTGACTTGTTTTACCCAACATAGATGTTCACAACATCAAAGCAAAGAAGCTTATAGGATAAATTTCCCAAAAGGTAAAAGAATTCAATCATTATCTTCTCACCATGCGGATGAAATGTCAGGTGAAGTTTCATCATCCCAAAAAAGTGGAGGAGAATACTACTCACCGCTTTGCTGTGACGCTCCAGAAATGTTTAGTTAGACTATGAAACTTCACCTGATATTCCATTGGCATGAGTGAACATAAATACTGAATTTCTTTCATTGTTGGGTGACCTTATCTCTTCAAACTGAAAGTCTGAACTTTTACTTTGCAGTCATGCCTTTTATTACCAATCCATATCATGCTGGAGCAGAGATAAAACAATCACGTCACAGGTGTGTTAACACATATGATACCGTACATAAATCAACATCAGAGGTCACAATCTTTCACAATGTAATGCTCCAACAATCCAACTGACCCTCCATGTTCTGGAGCTTGGTATCGTTTGACGAGAGGAGGGAGAAAATTCTCTCCGTTTCCCGGTCACAGTCTATGTCCAGCTGCAGGTTGGCCAGCACGGTGCTGAAACAGGAGAGAACAAAAATGTAAGGAGAGAATAGAAGCATGTAATATTTTTATTTCAAAACCAGCTGAGGCTGGGATGTATTTTCTGTAAGCTGTATATACGACGACAATTCCCCTAAATGCCGTGACACTGTGTAAATCATAAATTAAACAGAATGAGATTGTTTGGTAATCCTTTTTGACAAATACTCCAGTGAAAACAGCACAAAGACTTATTGTAATTTAGCCTCCTGCTGCAAAACAGTGTACGATTTGAAGGGATGTTGAGAGAAGACGAGCAAAGGTGGAAAAATAGATTGAAAGAAAATCCCAGAAAGGCCAAATGTTGTTCTCTTGTTCTCAGTAATGAACGTCTGCTGAGAATTTCCTGATTATTTCCACCTTCCTGCACACAATTATCAAATACATTTTGAGTTCAGCTCCTCTAAAAGCTTCCTGGAGAAAAAGAGCTGTATGTCAATGTCTTAAAGAGGAGTTCCTTCAATGCCATGTTAAGCATGTTGCTCCATACGTGAGAAACAGATCAGTTGATGAGAATGAGAATCTCTTTCTACACAACATTCCTGTTTTCATGACTCACAGCTACATGGTTGGTGAAGCTGACCACAAATGGCAGAGGTTCAAAACAGCAGTGAGCAATTTTATTGGGTGTTTATTGTGATCTGCAACACATGTCCCATGAAAAAACACTTCATAGATGAAACATTGTCTGTCCCGGTGTTGGTGGAGGCGATGTGGGCAAAGACTCACGTTGTGCAGGGCTTACAGCCGGGCTCGTTGTTACTCGGGCTTTTGCAGCACTGCCAGGCTCCACTGGTGTAGTTTGACGGATGGAAGGTACTAAGACGTCCCTCATTGCAGCGACTGACCTGACCTAAGACCTCCAACCACTCGCTGGCCTCCACACAGTTTCCTGCTTGCACATACAGAGGCTTCTCAGAGTGGACCACCTGAAACATCTGGCACAAGAGACAAACCGTTCATCATTTCCAGGTCACTTCGGGTCAATTCTTACACTCATTTACTGGGGAGTCAACAAATGCTCATGAGGCTTACATGAGGTAATACAATATTTTATCAACTGTATGTTTCAACTCGGTGAACTGGCTCTGGGGCTAAAGCCGTCATTACAAAGGGGCCATACTTAGGAAGTGATGACTGGGCGTCTGAGGGGAATTGGCTTACATTTTTGCGGTTAAAGGCACTTTCATCCAGTTTCTCCACCGCCTTGATATTTTTGACATTGATGATGCAGAGGGCCTCTTTCCCTGAAAAGCAGAAGTTATTTCGTTTAACATTTGTACAGAATAATACACAGTTACACTCACTTTCTACAACCTCCTAATTACTACTTAATCTATAGGAAGTAAGAAAAACTTTGTACATGAATTACTTTCTTAATATGCTTTGCTCAGTATGGGTCTTGTAAGATGCCTCAAGAATAAACAATACGCAGAAGTTGCACACATCCAGACACTGTGTGGACCAGCAAAACATGAGAATACGTCTGCACACTGTAGCTGCCTTCACTGATATTTATTGGTACATCCACAGTGGAGCACTTGCATTATACTTACTGAGAGGGAGTTGCATTGTGCATACTTTTTTATCCAGGTTTTTTTTTTTTTGTGTCGCAAGAATAGTCAATCTCCCTGAATAACATTTCATTAATATTAAATCACTTCTATTGGCCATGTTTGAGCGGATTGTAACTTGAAGCAAAAAAATGAGACATTCCCCATCTCTCTCATATCTCTCAATATAAAACTTCTTTGTTATGGACTGGCTCATGTTAATTTAGAAATGGAGATAGCTAACAAGCTAACGAGCAGCACAACACAGACGCTTCACAGAGCCTCTTTAATTTACAGTTATTCGGACATTATGAACACTTGTGGTTTAGTGTTTTGTTACGTCAGAATAACTCATATTTATGAAGTGCTACTGAGGGAGAATGACTAGTCCAATCTAATCATCTACTAAGGCCAATACTGAGATCGTCACACACACACACAGTTAAAGTCTTTACTTTGGTGCCATCTGCTGGCTAAGAATGATACTGTGATAGAAAACAGCATGCGGCCATCTCCTGTTAGTTTTATGCTTCAAATTGTATGTGAGATACATTAGATTTGAGTATGAGATGATAGAAACTGGTCTCACCTTTATGTTTGTGGTAGGAGAGCTCCCTATTGGTCACTCTGAGCCATCTCTTCTTGAAGTTTCTCTTGCCCAGGCGTTTTCTCCCCTGGGCACGTTTCTGTACCTCCCTATGAATGGACACACACAGGATTAAGATTCAAGTAAAAAAATAACCAGCCCCTTTTAACTATTTTGAGCATAAATAAATAAATAAATAAATGTGAATTTCAAGCAAATAATTTATTAAAATTTTGTGTTGTTTTTGCAAAACTTTACTCCTCTATTTTCAGATCCATATCAAATTCTAAATTGCATTGTTGGTAATGTGAGAGTCAGCATTTATGGAGCTACCCCTTTCACTAATCTCAGTTAATATCACTACACTTCTAATCTGCTCTGCATGAGGCTCAGTGAGTTCTTAATGGTTACTGGACAAAGCTTTCCTTTGACCAAATGCTGATTTTATTCTAAAGCAGCTTAAGTGTTCTTTAGCTTCAGTTACCGACGCCAATGACTCTTGACTTGTTGATGAAATAAGTAGGTCTACTTGTTACGCACTCCCCCCTTCTGTGTTTTCTCCTCCTCTGTTCTCCTTCCCTTCTCTCAGGTGCTGCTTATCAGGCAAATTAGCCCTGCCCCATATTTAAGGGAGGGTGGAGGCGAAGGAGCTTTCCTCTTCCACGGACCAAGCAGTCCTTAATGTTTTACTCCATCTTTTGAGGATGGACGTCTGGTAGTCCTGCTTACGTGGTTTTGTTAGTTAGTTTAGTTTATGTAGTTTTTCTTTTCAGTTAAGTTCTGGGTCCGACAGCCAACTGCGTGGCTGGCCCAGTCTTCCTCAATCTTTTTGTTCATTTTGGCCAGGGCTACAGACTCCCATCATTTTAGTTCATTTTGGTATTGTTTGTAAAATCAACATTCACTCTCTTTCGCAAACTTGTTCTCATGTATGCCGTCTTTTTAAATATTTTATGGGTCACAAGGTAGAGCCAACTGTTTGAAATAAAATAAAGAAATAACATTTCCCCAGGAGAACATTTTGAAATTTTGCAGTCAAAAACTCTTCTTACCGACCCCCCCCCCCCGGCCCCATGATGAACACTCACCCCTCCTTGAGAACCACCGCATCCTCCAGTCCACTGGATTCCTTGCTGACGTTAGAGGAGATCTCATCAAGAAACTGGAAAACAGAATTGACGATGATGTTGGCGCTAACCATTTAGAATGATGAATGAATACATTAACATTATATGTATTGGGAAAAATACCTTTTTTACTTTTTCTATACACTTGTCTTCTTGGAATGATTTGAAGAAGTCGTACATGTAGGTTTCTTTGAAACTAGACTGAAAAGAGAAAAAAACTAAAATCAACATGAGACAGATGTGAAAATACTGCATTTGATAATGTGTCAGTTACACAACACATACAGTAGACTATATTTAATAGTTTTCATCTAAACAGAATTTTATTCTTGATAGTTTCTCACAAATGCCTTTTTCAGTAAGTCATGACTCTACATTATGAATACTGTTTTGCTTTAACTGGCTGAACAGAGTTTATCATCTTGACTATTAATCTTACCAGTTTTTTTGACAAACTACCCCAGCTGCCCAGAGTCTGGATTGTTTTTGAAATCAGTGTGAGTGTGCGGGAAATCTCAGGATCCTTGAATCGAAGAAAACATATCATGACAACTGTTAGTCAGGTACAATTATGTATGAAAAGTATATTTATGAAAACATTGAAGTATGGTGCAAGGGACATGCACTTACAGGATGGTGGGAACGGAGTTGGAAGGTGTGTGGAGAAAGAACGGCAACAGCGAAGAACCGCAGGAACACAAAGCTACTGACGGCTGAGTACTGAACATGTGGGTCACCTGCAGAGGAATGCAACATACTAATAAAGGATTCTGGCCTCCCAAAGCAATTATCAAAAGCTAAATACAAGCTGCAGCACATGATGAAGTTTAAACACCAGAAAAATAGAGAAAATGTTTAGAACTTAATCAGTTAATTGTAGTATAATTTGTTCTGGTACTGATGTTCGCCAACATAGTTGGCACAGCATTCAGAGGAATAAAGAAATAACTTCATGAAGTGATGACCCATAAACACTGATCTTCACATCCATTATGCACATGTCTTGATGGGTTTTGTTCATGTTCTGGCATTTACCTGGGAATCGTTTGCAGGCCAAGTGTCTCAGTGACCTGAAGACATCACACATCAATGGGGGACAGCTGGAACTGGACTGGGTGATGGAGGAAAAGACTTTCTGGACATAACCCTGCAGGTTTTCCTGCAGAGGTAACACAAACATTACTTTAGATACATTTAATAAAAAAGAGGAAAAAAATATCTTGATGGTAAAAGTCACTGAGAACAACAATGATACAGTGGAGGTTTGTTTTATGACATGTTTTTATGTAAACATTTACTGTAGCAGCAAAAGATAAATCAGTCTGATCAAAACTAGTTTAGTGTTGTTACCTTGTTGACCTCCACATTGTCTCCTTCCTTTAATTTATTGGGGTCTATCTCACATGATTTGTTGGATTCACAGATCTATAAAAAGGTTAAAAAAGGACAAAAAAGAACAAACATGAATCAATACTAAGATAACAGAACTGTGCATGTTTTGTGAAATTACAATGAAAACAACAGGAGATGAGTTAGAGTACAGCAAACATTTAAAAAAAAGGTCAAAAAAACCTCCAAATGTATTTAATTGCTCATGTAAAGAACAGAAATACTACGACTGCAAAGACAGTATGCAGTCGACCAATAACACAGTGATGGCACATTTTGAAGATCAGAATCAATAAGCCACAGATGAACAACTGAGCAGAAAATTACAACATTAATTATCATGAATGTGGGCCATGTACAGAATCTTATTGAAAAAGGGTTCCAGTGCAGTCAGTGCTCTGTAAGAACTCTAAACCTTCAAATTAGGTCTGCACATCTGCTTATTTGTCACTGTTCGACTCGAGGTTTCCACACTGACCTCAGTGACTCATGGCACTCCCTGCCATACACACTGGGTGTGTGTGTGTGTGTGTGTGTGTGTGTGTGTGTGTGTGTGTGTGTGTATTCTTGTTACTCATACCTCATCTATTACAGGCTTCAGGGTAACCGCCAGGTAATTCTTTCCCACAATCTTCATCATGTCATCAATGCAGCGCGTTGCCAGTGAGTTGCCACGGAATATAGTGTTAGCCTCCCTGTGGGCACACAGAAACGTTCCAGCAACATTAAGGACGACATTTGACCACATTTGTTGACAAAAGATCATCACACACTTCTTTTTTTAAACATATATTTAGTGCATTTGACAGTCCAGCCCAGTTATTAAGGAAAATACAGATCAGTGTTTTTATGTCCTTATTTCTGTAGTTATGCCATCATTCCTGCTTCAATTTTAGCATCTGGGTTTGACATTTCATGCACCACACTAGTTTTACAATCAGGACGACGCAGTGATGCTCTGGAATGGCTTTACACGTTTATTAGAGTGAAATAAATTTAACATGAATATTACTCAGATTCCCCCTTTAAGTTTCTATTGTATTTCAGAGTTGCTTCCTGTTTCAAATTCAGCTTTGGTTACATTATCACAGCCAGAAGGAAGGATGGCAGAAACACCCAAGTTGTCATATAAAAAACAGGAACTTAACTTAAACTCTTAATGGGTAGGAGAAGTAAAAGTGTAGGTCATGACATTTACCTGTATAACTGTTCATGCATACCTACCTCTACTGTAGGTGTGCATGTGTGAGTACTCACTGAGTGTTGTCCAGCTCCAGTGCTGCCACAGCAGAGACAAAAGGCACAAAGCGATTGTGGTGAAGCAGCAGTCGAACCGTCGGCAGCACAGCCTCGTATCGCTCTCTGCAGATATCCCCCAAGATGTGTGCTGCTGACGCCGAGATGGGCTAAAGGGGCAGACAGAGAGAGAAATTTACATTCATGTATGTGTTTTTAAACGTTTTCCCCTCCGTATTACAGTAACTTAAACCGTTTTCCTGCCTTCGCATCTGGGGATTTGAGCAGCAGGTTGCAGAGTGGCGTGTAGCAGGCAGATGGCAGCACCGTGTCTTCTATGTAGGTCAGCCTCAGACGCAAGGATCCCAAATCGTCTGACTTGGACTTGCTGCCGTTCCCCTTGGGCTGGAGGAGATACCTGTGAAGACCACAAGGAGACATGTTACTGAGTTGTGTTGTGTGGAAAAACAAATACTCTTCAATCTCATAACAAATGTTGCCTGATATTCAAACAGCATCAATATCAATCTAATAATTTTAAGCTTCTACAGCTTTAAGAAACTGGAGGCTGATGGAAGGTTGATCCTGTGCCCTGCAACCACCTGCTCAACACATCAGAAACCAACTGTTACAAATATTACAGGCAAAAAAGAGAGCTAAAAGGGAAAAAAAAAGGAGAGAATGCAGGACTTTCCGTCATCATTATCCGTCAGCGTTTTGTTAAATGAAGACCCTTAATGTGCTTTAAACCTGTGCCTTTTCTAAATATTGGATGGTTTCTGCATGAAAATACCATTCTGCATAAAAAAAAACAACAGCTGAACACACTTTTTGGACATAAATGCTTGGATAAGTGCATTGAAGCCAAAAACACAGTTCTCTGAGGTGTCATCAAGAAGAAAGCAGCTCAAACTCTTTGTTAAGGGCATTCATAGTCATTCACAGCTCAAAAAAGCTAATTCCTACCTGTAAATGCTATACTGTCTTTGACATTAGCTTATTATTTTCCCAGCTGTTTCAATAATTATGTTGGACTGGATAACTTCCACTTAAAATTAAAGCTTTTATAGTGAACATTGTTCAAGAGAGCATTGCTCATATTTCTGCAGCATGCATGTCTCTCTAAAGCCAACAGGTGGAGCAAAACACAGAATGTTTAAATGCAGAGTTGAGCTGCAGTGCTTCAGAAGGCTGCAGCCACATACTCTAGGCTTGTCCATAAGCTGCTTGATCTGTAATCACGGTGCACAGGCAGAGAGACGCTTCCCTGAACAAGTCAACAGATCACCTGTGCTGATTTAACCAAGCTGAACAGTTTGTGTGCAAAATGGACGATTTCCAGCATAAACACAGGACATGAGGTACTGCCACCATGCAAAAAGCCACCCACGCACTCAACTCACAGCCCTCATGTACTCACAGATTGCTATCTGGCATAATCCCACATCACCTACACTGACGCAAAGCTAGGAGACACCCACACAATGGAAAAAACTGCTGAACACTGAGAAATCTAGGAAGATTTTTAAAAAACACCTTTTAAAAAACGGAAAGGAAAACGAGTTCAGTGTGTCCTGGTGGATAAGCAGGACAGAGTTCCTAAGAAAAAAGACTCCAAAGAATGGAGAGTTTAAAGAAGTTATCTGTTAAGAGGAAGATGACCGGGCCATGAGTCAGAGTGAACAATGTTGACAGGCTGGCTAGTTTTGTTTATTGCAAAAACTGTAATACATTATTAAGAAACAAACTCATAAGATTTAGTCAGGTATAGATAAAAGAAAGTCCTAGACTAACTTTATCATTGTGCCTTATGTTTCCACAGCACAATTAGATCTACCAAAAAACTATTTTTTATATAAACCCAGAAAGTCATATCTGCGGTGGTAAACAACCTTGAGCCAGAAAGGTGTATGCATTCTTAACAGGTCTGTCAGCCTTCCATCTTCCATGGAAATCTAAATTAGGCCTATTCATTTTCAATCATGGGAAATAAAAGTCTCAGCCTTTGGAATTCATATCTATACCAGAAGTAAACGTGATCTACTCCAAAAGCTGTTGTCTAGACTTAGAATTAAATTGTTTTCTACTTTCAATCATTCTCTAAATGTTAACATGCTACAAGTTTAGACAGTCAGAGAACAACATTATATCTTAAAATATACATCATTTAAATCAAATTACAAAGCATGTATTTTGTAAAGAATAAATTCAAAATTAATGTCAAAGTTTGTTGAATCAGATAGAAATCAGTCAGGATCTGGAGTTATAAGGAACACTTTTATACTTCTATACAATGCAGAAACACGTTAATTGTATCTGTTAAAAAGCACATTGTCTCTTCATACTCTGGTAACGGCGTTGCATTTTTTACAGTTATAGTACACAGTAAATGTTAGGAATTATAGTGCATTTATGTAGTGAAGAAATATAATTAGTTCTTGACTTGGAAAATTCATGTGACCGCCCTCTCAAGATGAAAAAACAACAAAAAATGTTGCTACAGGCCTCCTTTGACGTTGGCAAATGAAAGTTAATGTTTGGCTAATGGTTAGAAACTGAAGAAGAAGTTAAACAAAAACCAGAACACAACAATGAAAACAACAAAAATACCCTCTAACACAAAATCGATCCATACAGCTCATCTGGCATAATCCAAGTCTCTGAAAGCCCTGAGATCCCAAATTCATTTGAAAATATGTTTTTGTTTTACACACCTGACGCGGAATCAAGTGTGTTCACCCACTTCAGAGAGGTTGCACACTAACACTTTTAGCTTAGCAGCTACAGTGATGACTTCAACTTTAAAAAGGGTTTCAAATTAAATTGGGATCTCAGGATAAACAGAGAAATGGATCATGCCGGATGAGATGTGCAGAATCACTTTATGCTATATTTCTGTAGTCCCCACCTACTTGAGGTGTTTAGGAGAATGTTGCTGCTCTGCTATGAAGCTCCAGAAATGTTTTGTGGACGACGGAACTTCGGCCATCTTTCTATCAGCATGGGGGTGAGTAGATTGAGTAGATTTTTGATTGTGAGTAGATGACTGATTTTCGTCTTTGGGTGAACTTATCTTTTAAAAGATCATGAACAGGCCAAGTCGGAAGAATGGCGTGGCAACACAGGAAATGGGACCATTCAAGGGTCATGTGAATGCAGGGTGGAAAGACCTTCTCTTCCGTCAAGTGCTTACCAGGCTTTGTGGATGTGGTCATCTCGCAGGACCTTGACAGGGACCCGCGTCTCCCCAAGAAACACATCCTGAGCCAGATTCTCATTGTTCCACAAATCAACTCTGCAAAGGGAGAAAATGAAAACTGAGGAAGGTATTTGATCTATCATCAAACTACACATGCATCATGTAAGATATAATTCAGTTGCTCTGTGTGTGTTCAGCACAAACACACAATATCACCCTGTTCAAATATGGCAATAAGGGACACAATAAATATCAAGTGGTGCTTACCTGCTTGGTGCTTAAAAGCCAACACAAGACCCGTGCAATGAAACCACCTCAAATCCAAAACTCAAAACCATGCATGAGTGTTTACCTTTGAATCTGTCTAGTCTTACCCAGTGAGCTATGAGTCCACTGTGATGGACGCCTCACATATCCTTAACCAGAAACCCAAGGCTCTCTATCAGTAGTCAGAACACACCAGATCTAGATTCACTTTTTTGTCCTCAAGTTGTTAAGAAATAATTTTTCTTCCGACAAGACCATAGAGGGGAAATGAGAGGGAGAGAAAGAGAGACTGAAAGTGAAACAAACATGAAAGAAGAAAAAAACGTTGACTTACTTAAGCTCAAGTTTTTCAATGTCTTCCTCCTCTACTTGGAAATGAGACTTCTTAGAGTAGCTGCTGGATCGTGTGACCTGAGGGTGAACATGTTGAGGCTTATTCATAGGCTTACTTATACATGTAGAGTCTTTTATTCAAAAATCTCACAGTAATGTAATCAAACGATCATATTAAACCTGTGATGTGGCAAAACAGCAAAAACATGTACCTCAAAGAAGAAGGTCTCTTCGAAATGAGGGTTGCTGGTTTTCTTCTTTACCTTTGTTTTCCTTTGGTCAGACCTGGGGAGACGTAACAGAAACTCTGATAGTCACACTTTAAAAAACTGCTGTGATTTTTACTGACAAAAAATAAAGTAAGTAGTTTTATTTTTGCTCATCTAGCTTTTTGTCTTTTAACTGTAAATTTGATAGTACTGCATTACTTTTAAGGAAACTGATGAAACATGATGTTGAACATGAAATTAATAACATGTAAATGAAAAGAAAATCACTGTTTGTTATTAGAGATCCAATTATTAATACTATTTATGTAAGTAAGACATAAGGTGCACTCAGCATTTCTATACTTGCAGCATGTATTTAATATCATCTTATGTGTTTGTTGTCAGGAAATCCCAGCTTCCTTTGGTATATGTGTGGCATTTAGACGTACCTGGCAGGTCCAACTAGTGACACGGTGGCATAGGGGTCACAGTTCTGCCCACTGATCAAAGGCAGTCCCTGGCACTCTATTATCCTAGAGGAGGTCATAATGACAGAGGGAGGCACACCATTAATAAAATACTGCGAACAAGGACATTCGTTTAGAAAGCATATCCTCAGTAACAAGTTAATTTACTTTATGACCATCAAAGCAGTAGTCAGAAATATTTGTTTTATTTACATAGTTATGTTGTGAAAAAAAAGTGAATTAAAAAGGAGAAGGGATTAGATAATTTCTATTTGCTTAAACTATATTAATTAATATAACAAACATAGATCATTGATTAGATTTTTTTCATTACTTATTTCAAAAATTCCACACACTTAAAAAAGGATGCTTTTTCACGAAAAAAAAATGAATACGCAGTTCAATATTTTATCTTTTTGGGGAAAATGGGGGGGAGACCAAACCTAATAAACATTTATGACATTTAAAAATGGAAATATAATCTTAAAAACAAGTTTTGTCATGACTTGGCATGATAGAGCTAACATTATACAGTACAATGTGTCCATTTCTAATTACTGGGTCTAGCCTTCTTCATGCAGTGTTGATTTATGTATCAGTGTTGTACTTTGTTTATTTGATCAAAATGTCTAGAGGCCACATTAAGAGGAGAAGGATGACATATTGATATGAAGTTTGTTTTCATCCAGTTTATCAGTTCTGAGACGTGCTTAATCTGGCATTAATTGTCAAGATCATCATTTTAAAAACAACTCTTTTGCCAGGTCCTAAGTTCTCACACATGCCATTATCAAAAAGTGTCTGCAGTAGATAGCAGCACTATGCAGGGACAATCTGCTGCAGCAGTCTTCATTTAGAAGCAGTGCTTTGCCCTCATGTTCAGCTCGTGTCACACAGGGACCTCTGCTTTTTTCACTAATGTTTCAGGTGACAACAAACAGACACTGTAGGCACCCTAAACAGGATGTGGCTGCTAAGCACGAGTCACCAGAGAATAAGAATGAATTCAGTCCAACGCTAAGTGAAGCCACAGGGAGAAAGCAAGCAGAGCCAATGTCAGGATGTTTGTGCATATTCTTCCAGGGTGTCATGACATTATTCCCAATAGCCTCCTTGCATCTTGTTCTTAACTCGAGCACAACTTGCTCCGCTCGGACATATCTGGTGACTGATCATACTGCAACAAGCTAACTAAAAGTGTGCAAATGATAAGCTTAACCCCCTTTGGTTTTAACTTTATCTGGTCAGTAGAGAAAAACGAAAAAAAAAGTGGCCTGCAGCGTTCATCGTGTACGCATACATGGTGATAGCTAACAGCGAGCAGGTGACAGCTTGAGCAAACAATCCAAGTTACACAGTGAATGACGGCAGCAGAAAACCACAGCGGTTGCAGTGTGAGAAGCACAGGCTTCCTGCTCAGATGCCATCACTTCCACCTCATAACCCTGTTCTGCAAATATGAATGGGGGATGCAAAACAACATAAACAGCGTGAGGTCTGAAACACACACTCCTATACGTGTAGGTGCGCTTTGCATGCTAAACCTCAACCTTCATTGAGCGCTTTTCTTTTGAGCAGATCCCCGTCCTCTGTCATTATTTGGTAAAAGTTTTAGCATGTGACATTTTTTTGTATTTAGTTTTGTAAAAAATATTTCTATTCAACCAACTAAGTTAGAGTGCACATAAAGAAACACTTAATAAATAGATAAATAAATAAATCCCTTCACATACAGAAAACTCCCAAACCAAAAAAAATAGTGGATCATGTGGAATGAAATAAGCCTTTACTTTCTCAAGATTCAAAAAACAACATGAGGTCTTAGGTGGGGCTGGGAAGTTCCAGTTTAATAAAATTAATCTTGTTGCCAATAATGATACATATACTATAATATTGTTTGATTTAAAGTTCTGCGATGGTGGTTATTCACCATCTTATCACACTAGGTAGACAAATAGGGCACATCCAGGACATGTGAATAAAGTCAGGCTGGAGCACCATGACATCCATCACAAGTCTTGTTGAAAAGAGGATATATTGTAGAGGGTTTGGCTTTTAAATAGCGGATATAATGGAGGACATTAAATTGAATCAAGCCGAGTCTGGCACAAGGTACTTCCTTTTATTATTTTCTCAGCAGCATCCCAAGTTTTCTCTGGGAAAGATTCCCCAGTTTTTATTTCCAAGTCTACTCTGGTCCTAATCAAGGCAAAAGCGTCAAAATGACAGCAATACAGGATGTCTGACAATGAGAGAGAGAGAAAAGATGTGAGCCCTGAATTTAGAGGAGATTTTAGATTCTGGGACTGAGCAAAGTCTGTAATCTAAAAAATATCGAATTCTGTTTTAATGAGGAAGGTAGAATGTTTTTAACAGACTGTTGAAATTTGCAAATGTACAACCAATGTATAGGTCCTTCTGATTAGTAAAGCCTGAAGTCAAAAACTCGCCGGGTTTCTGCACGTTATTGGGCTCAAGTTTGAAAGCTCTGACTATCTCCGGAGGTTTAGCAAACACATAATTTCCATCAACATCTTGGACAATTTTCCGTCTCTCCCACACATTTCTGCAGCGCACTATTCTGAGCCTGTGAAGTTTTTACCAGAAGCCGTGAATCTTGCAAAGTTAATTAGTGGAAGCACTCATTTGGTTTAATCTGCAGTTTTTTAAATTCTATCTTGATTTCAAATGCCCTGCTAACATTCCCATTTCATAAGACAACCAACTGGATCAGAGCTCAATTGATTGGCAACAAGGGAACCTTGGTACTCACCGGACAACTAAGTGTTGGCCTATTAAGCCGGTCTCTGTGATCAGTTCATTCAAACGCATCTCCAAGTGAACCTTACCCTGTTGAACATAAGGAGAGGAGATCGCCCAGTGAGAAGTTAGAAATGACTCAAATCATGAGATCTCAGTCTTACACCAGGGCACAAGTAAAAAGTTTCAAGCTGAATCCCAAGTTATGTGTAGGCTGTAAAAGAACATTGATAATGTGGGCTGCAGTATGGGCTTGTGAGAAAATGAGCATGTCAAATGCAATTCCTTCAACCCTCATCATTTTATTACATATATGTAAAAACAAATTTCAATTTCTCTATCCGTTAATTCTTTTTTTTCTCTCCACCTGCGGCCAGGCTCTGCCTCCTGTTTCATGTCGTTTTAGGTTAATGGAGGGACCATATGACAAGAGCCACAGCAGCTGTGAATTTTGTCATCACTCAGAAGGCTCTTTACGGGGTCGGATGTGGTGAAGGCTGCCGGTCTCGCCTTCGGAAGTGTCAGAGAGAGAGTGAGAGAGTGAGCGAGAGAGAATGAGTGAGAGAGCCCGAGTGAGAGAGAGAGAGAAAGAGAGAGATAAACAAAACGCCCACACACTTGCACTCTGTCTCTGCAATTCAGCACTTGGCTGAGATGGCGAGTAGTTCTTTCTGATGCAAGATAGGCCTTAAAGCCAATATAATCTTGACTAGATCCAAATGAGCCCATATCATAAGCAAATTAACACTCACATTACACCCGTCTTCCTTTGAGGAAATGATATGACTGAAAAAGTGTGTATCTTTCTCCCAGCACTGCAATCTTCTTCATTAGCTGCACAGGTAGACTGGAATATGTGCTAACACAGTGCTCACAGGGTACACACACAACCCTCTGTTTGACTACAAACCAAAGCAGCGAGGCATTGCAATAACACCTCCATCATTCACTGATGTAACTTTGCAGTTGAAAGTGTCTACTTGTGAGTGAATCAGTGTAGCAGCACATACCCAGAATAGTCTGGCGTGGGCTAATGGCAGCTAGAGTCAACACGTTAGCTACAGCAGCACAGAAGTGGTAGTGTAGCTGTAGTTTCACCCAGCGCAAACCAGACCACAAAAACTGATCTGATCAAAGAAATGTACAGTTGAAATAGAACAACCCACATATATGGCCTAAATGCGATAGAAACTAGAACTGCAGCCCAGAAAAAAAGATCAATAAAATGCTGAAAAACAAAGAAGAAAAGACAGTTTCAACACATGAAGACAAAAAAAAAAGTGTTAGACTAAATTACTGTCTTTCTGTTTAGCAGTGCAGCTAGATACAAAGGTGCTGCAAATTGGTACAGTAATAATACATTAAAGAGAAAGGTTCATTCTGCTGTGAAGCAAATGCAATTCAAATGCTGTTTAAAGAGAAAAGAGTACATGTATGTGTGTGTGTATGTAATCTACTGTAAGAGCATCACTGGCAAATGTGAACTCTGTGTATGTGTTATGATATAATGAGGTATTTGAGTTTGTACATTGACAGAATGGATATCATATAGTCTAGAATTTTTTAAATGTATTTTACATCACTGTATTTTCAATGTTATTGACAATGTTTTAAAAAAATAGCATTATCCGGGAAGATTACGTGATGAGGAGTCACGTTTCCCTGCCTCATTTTTGTCCTGTTTTCAGGAAAAAATATTTGTTGCTTTGGTACCAGTCTGGTAATTCATAATAAAAGCAAGCCAGAGTAAGTAGGTAAAGTGAAGAAAAAGTTTTTACTGCGTGCAACTACCACAGAGTAGACAATGTGCTTCCTGTTTCTACCAACACACGCACGCCCAGTTTACATGAATGGTCAGGTAATATGTATTTTCAGGCATGTTAGCATGGATAGATATCAGATTGGAATTAGTGCTAAAAATGCTCAGCTAGACAGAGATCATCTTGTTTTAAAATAAGAATGCATAAGTGTGGATATAGCCTCGTGGTTTTCAAACTTCTTGTATCAAAAAGGCAATTTAAAATTTCAAGGCACACCTGTTTTCATATCCATGCAAAATAGCCTCCGTAGCAGGTTATCTTATCAGTTCACCTTTATTTATTTATTTTTCACTGTACTAAGTTTGCCTCTGTATTAGGAAATGGATGTGTACAAAGGACTAATATGGTAAATTAAAAACTCAGTAATACTTGTTGCATAGTTCAGTAATAATGTATGGCTGTAAAAAAAATCCCATGCCACATCTGAACTTGCCTCATTGCACACGAGTGTACCACTGATACAGCCAGTAGCGTCAGTATGATAGTCATCAGTGAATGCTTCAGCCGCAAGCTAACTTTAGCCAGCTGCAAGCAGTTTTACAAAACGTCTTTGTCTTCATTTACTCAGCAAAATTGTCATCCATAGCCCATTCGATGACATTAGTTGCAAAGCACAGAGTATTGATACCATCAGAATATCTCCTCTCGGGCTTTGGACAGGTGGTCATGCTGGTTGTATAAAACAATGGCTACCTGTATTTTAGGCTGTACTGGTTCTATTTGTATCATATAATAAGATGGAAATGAGTTGGTGACAGATGCTTCATGAATTTTATCCAGACTTTTAAAACAACATTGGTTGTACATTTTGGACAAATCTACATCTTGCAGGTGAGAAAAAAACAGTGATAATATTCTGCTGGCATGCCAAAAACATAATCTCATCTTCCACAGGTTTGTCTCGCAAGTGTTTACAATGTGCAAACGTTTTCACTGTCAACCTCTTAAGCAATAACAGTGGATCTCAAAGTGATTAAGAGGACCTATGATGGAGTTCAAGGTGCCCAGTAAAAAAAAAAAGGGAATAATTCATTTTCACTATAATTCCATCATAGATAGAACAATGACAGAAAGGTTGACTATTTAGGTCATGGGCTTTCTTTAATAATATGTCTAAAAGCAGAAATATCAGACTGTGGTCTATGGTCTACTTTGTGTTAGTGTTTTTCAAACTTTTTCACATCAAAAGACCTCTAAACTGAGATTAAGGGTTATTGTTTTAATCTCAAGAAGACTCACTAATACTTTAAGTCTTGCATATTGGATTTTATTTTCATTTCTTCAATGGGGGCTGACAGTAACAGCCAATCGGTGAACAGAGTTGAGCCTGTCTCAGGATTTCAAACTGTGAGAAACACGCCAGCTTCGACAGAGACTATTAAACCTTACTTTGACATGGAAATTATCTTATCTGTATGCAAATTTTAGATAACGTGCAAGTGAGTTTCCTGCTTGTTATGTTGGGGTGCTGCAAGTTGTGAAAGCGTACATCCTCTGAGACCGGAGGGAGTGGTGCAGCGTCATTATCAATAACATTAATGGTAATTAAGTTCAAACACGCAGTCAAATACTGATCAAAATCATGAAGAGATATGTCATAAATTGACAGCCAGTTTTTCATTTCACCAGTGAACTAAAAATTACCTGAACTTCTGAGTTAGGATCTACTGGGTGAAGGCTAAACCAGTGCTCCTTCCCATTGTATTTACACAGGTCATCCTTCCTGATTGACACCTTGCCTGTGAAGAGACAAACATACACACATTAAACTACAACTCATCCACTCAAATGAGAAAATATACTTCTGTAAGTGCCTTATTTAATGCAGCTTACCAACAGGTAGTTCCCTTTGGAAAACGCTCTTGGCATAAACATAGAAGGATAAACACTGAAACGGGCGTGGGATCTCAAAGTAGAAGTCCTCTCCATAGAAAGGGCTGTAAATAAAGTAAGAGGTTTACATTAGCAAACAGGGCTGAATCCTTCGGGGTGAGAACGTGTTTAATAGCCTAAGAGGTATGGGGTTTGATAAACTGTGACCAGATTAAGAGCTATCGCCTGATTTCCTCATTCAAGCCATTACAGTAGTCTACAGCTAGTCTGTGTGATAAATGCTACAC
The DNA here is from genome assembly GCA_963678695.2 of Diplodus puntazzo. Lineage (NCBI taxonomy): Eukaryota > Metazoa > Chordata > Actinopteri > Spariformes > Sparidae > Diplodus > Diplodus puntazzo. The sequence continues at coordinate 20,015,550 of OZ023162.1, forward strand.
TGGAAAACAAAGTTGAAACAATCACATCTATTTAGAGCTTTATTAAAAATAAATCTTATTAATTTCAACAAGTTGGAAAAAACAGCCAATTTATTTCACCTGACACCAATGTAAATAAATTAAATTAGGATAAAATAAAGAATTAGGATTAGGATAAGTGTTTTAATGCTGATAAAAAAAAAAAGCATCTACACCAAGAGCACCTTATTATTTCAGTTTGTACCTGTGTGTAGTGAAGATGCCTAACACACAACTTTATCTTCCCCAGTTGGCCCTTGACTCCTGGCAACTAACTACAGCGGTGGGCATTGGGAAAGACCCACTGCATGACTTGCATTTCCTGGTCCGTCGACACTCATGTCTGCTGCTCTACCAGCTCTATAATATCATATCACCGTGTCCAACCTTTGCATAAATGCTTGGACAGACAAAGACAGTGACATATAGTAGCTGCTGACTACAGCTAAAACATGCTAAAGTACTGTGAGCAACACAATAAGTGTTACACAGTTGTACACAGTGTTGCATGCAGCTACAATCATTTCATGCTGTCTGTACATTTAAATATATTCAATTAAATCTTAGACGTCCACCTGACCCATTCATATATTAACAAATCATGTGATCACTAAAACAAATTCCTCATGTACTGTACTGCCGTTTGCTTATCACAATGATCTAATTAATTAGATACAAGGCTGTATTTTATGGCCTTAGATTAAGTAGGAAAAATAGACAATAACTGATTAAACTGCACCAGGCAAAGTGTAATAACATTATTATATTTGAGCGTAACCATGAACACACAGGATTTGTCAATTTACTGGAAAATGAACTGTCTGAGCAGAAGGTGGACAACACAGGGTGCCCTTATGACTCATCAGGCTTGTGGGGAATGTTCTTGCTATGTTGTGTGTCACTTTTGCCATCCATTCGCTCCACAACCTCTCTTGTCATTTCGTTAATATGCAGCCTAACAGTGTACAAGGCCTGTCACAATTATTAGTGAAGTCTCATTTGTGTTATGTTCCTATATGCCATCAAATTAAATGGGAAAATACAAAATATGACTAAAAAATCCTGCAAAGTGAAAAGAAACTGGGCTGACTTGGGTTTTTAAAGTGCTGAAAAATGTGGTTTTGAGAACAAACAAATAGCAGAGCTTAAAAGGAAAACAATCTACTGAGGAAAGCCTTTATTTATTTGTCCTAAATTAACTTTACATTGTCATCCAGTCAAGACACAGGAAAGAATACATCTATCCCCAACTAAAACAAATTAAATCGGATGTGTGTCAATACTACAGATTGCAAGCTAAAAAACAACCGGAAGATAAGGTCACCACTATCTATGTATCCTTTATTTGTGCAGGATGAACTTCTTTTTTATGATTGCCTTCCTTAAGTTTCTACTGTTGTTATTTTTTTCACTTTAAAAGATGTGTGTCCTACCAGTGATGCAAAAATACTTGTTTGCCATTTAAATCCAAGGTCAAATTGATTCCAGCGTAATTTGAGGGCAGTTTTAGTTTTATATCTTGTTGTTGTTATATAAATTGTATGACTATTTTGATGATTACTGGAATAATATTGTGAATTGTAATTATGCTGGACAGGATAATGAATATGAAAAATTACATTTTCATATCATCCCATGTCAAAAAGTAATTTTTAACGCATTTGTGTCAGAAAACAATTCTTATCAGCAATGTCATCAAGCCCTAGCAAGAGGCCCAGGTACAGTCTGGATGGGTTACTGGTCCAGTGCACCTAACCTGCATGTCTTTCGACTGTGGAAGGAAACCTGAGCACCGAGAAGACACCCACTGAGACACTGGGACAACAAAACTCCAATCAAAACACAGCATGTGCTATAATGCTGCCTAGCAGCAAAGTGGTTACATCTCTTCTGTCCAGCTCTGACCCTGTAGGAACTGGCACAAACATGGAGGGCTCAAGCATCTGTGCCACTTGGCCCTGCCAACACAACCACCTCACGACTGAGACTGCAAACTAGACAGCTTGGTCTGACATAGCCGATTGTAGGTTAAGCTCTACCTCAATGTAGGTGCTGCCTGCAGTTGGACCACCTGTCCCAAACAGACTGAGCAGTGCTTAAAGGTTTTGCTGAATTAACTGTTCGTATGTTCGAGTAAAACTGCAAGCTTTCTTAAAGTGCCAAAGTTTTGAGGTTTGTTTAGTTAAAACATAAATGTAGCGTCAAATAATTAGCATCTGGCATATGAACAATGAGACACATGCTTGGTGAATAAAGTAAACTGACGGAATGCAGCTCAGACATGTGTTTCCCTGTCAAACATTACATGACTGGAGTTTAGGGGTCATGACCTGGAAATTAGCTTTGTAAACAGGCATATCTGTGGAAATATTCACCATGAGTACAGAGGGAACCTGGTCCTACAGCTCTTCAGTCGCTGCACGGAGGCCTCCCCCTACAATTCATGCATCTTGGATGGTGAAATATCTTGCCTGACACTTCCGCACTGGGTTTGGCCAACACATCCAGTGTACGCCCACACACCCTCCTCAACATCACATGGAATTATGCACTTGTAACCTCTTTATTCTGTACACACTCAAACACACTATACTACCTTCCCCTCTGCTGTCATCATGCTAGCAAGAGCCACTTGACCACAACTGTTTGAACATGCCTGCTTTATCCAAGGGATTAGCTGCAATTAGAGCTTCCTTTTCAGCCCTTAAACCATTAGAAATAAGAAGCCCATACAACAGGCATGAGTCAAGCACCATTAAAAAAAAGAAACAGTGGGCCAAATGTGAGTGATTATTAAGATGTGCTAAACAGAGGCTAAGGTAGTTGAGAGTGACACAGAGAGAAAGACAGGGGAGAGCGTGGGAGGACACACTTCCTCAGAGACTGTAAAATCCTTTTGAACGGCACCGAAATCAGGAGAGAGGGAGAGAAAAAAAGGAGCTGTTGTGAAATACCTAGAGAAGGCAGGCCCATGTTTACAGCCAGATGTGCAATGATGTAGACAGAAAGCTGAAAGATTTTCTGGTGCCCATCTCCCACACCTTTCTCTGAATCGCTTGTGAACATGAAGTTATTGGTAAAATAGGTAATTTCAGTCTGAATCACTTAATGTTTCCCAGCTAAAATGGTACCACGCACACATACAGCTCTGAGTCACACACGGACAGTTTGTAAGATGTAATCAAATGGCTGAATTTCAAACCGGACGTTTCTCCTGTGATCAGCCTGCTACAAATGTAGATGGTTAAGAATTAAGTATAACCCTTTCTACATGAGGGATTTCCTCAACACGTTATTTATTTATTTTTTTTCTCTCTAGCTGTGTTTTGACTTCGAGTCTTCAAACAAACTGTAATTTACACGAAGACTAACAGCATCCAAGAGTAATGTTCCAGAACTCCAGGCCATTCTCTGGATTTAATGTTAGTAAGCTGTGTCTTATATCCAGAAAAAAATTTGGCTCAGTCCAAATCCTATGTTACTTAATACTTTGCCCAAAAGAACTCACTGTTTTTTGTTTAATCTTTAATATGAGAAGCAGAGATAATCAATCCATGACCATAACTTAATCAACACTATTCCTGAAACATTACGTTGTATATTCTCTTGATATTCATGTCAGAGCTGCAACAATTAGTTAGAGTTAATAATAGGGTTAGTTAAGGTTAATAATTGTCAACTATTTTAATACCTAATTTCTCAAGCAAAAAGTTACTGGTTGCAGCTTCTTAAATGTAAGGATTTACTGATTATTTCTCTCATGTATTAACCGTTGCAAGTTTGTTTTGTCCATAAAATGTGAGAAAATTGTGAAAACTGTGTGTCGATCAGTGTTTCCCAAAGCTCAAGATGACGTCCTCCAATTTTTTGTCCACTACTCCATGACTAAATGTTTATTGATTAATAGTGCAGCAGTTAGTTGTAGCACCAGCTTGTTTCTATAATCATGGCAACTTAACAGCCATTGCATTAGCAGATAAAATTTACATTTTCATGACATTGTTGAATGGTGTTATCTTGCAATATCTTGTATTTCTAGCTCTCTTGGAGCATCCTACATCATTTTAGATTAATATTACTAGGACTGAAACAGACAAATACTTTCATTATCAATAATCTATTAATTACTCAGTCAATCAAGCAAAATGTCAAGATGAATAACCCCCTAAGTTCTAACATGGCACAGTCAAAAACAATAAAAAGCTATTCAATACAGGATACACAAATAAAACTGAAAGTTTTCACAAGGTTTTCACAAAGTTTTGACAAGCTACACATCCAATATCTTATAAAAAGTTCACTACCAGTTCAAAGACTTCACTAGGAGAAGGAAATAGCACAGATATGACACTGAACCCAAAACCTCCGCCTGTGATTAAACAGAGGGATGTTACTTGCTACAGCTGAGGTGTGTAATGTTGGACATGATAAAACCCAAGACACTGAAATCTCTGTACACACCTGCAATCACTTCCCCTCAGGAATAAGGTTTCTTTCTTCTTCTGAGTTGCTTAAAGTATCACACTGTCTAGGAAACTAGTTCATGAATACTTTCATACTAATCATGATATTCAACCATGCATTTCTTTTTTCAACTGATGGTATGAACCTGTTGTTTGAGTGGATTACCATAAGTATTGTCACTGCACACTTAAAAACTACATCACTGGAGCTAAATTCACACTCTCTTCAACCTGTACTATTCTGTATTAGCCAGTAAGATTGTATCTCTTGTTGCCACCCGTTTAATGCTTTCTATTTGTGTCAATACAATCAGTGGCTAAGTGCTTTCATCCAACCAATTTTAAGAAAACTCTCTTAAATTAAACTTTATCTACAATTCATTAACATGCAATTTTTTCAAAGCAGAAGATAGCTAGTCTGTGCAACATTAACAGAAAAAACATACACATTTCCTGACACTGCCTAGTCAACCACCAACATTTTGCACATCATTTATCATTATGTAGTCCAGTAGCATTTCATGTTACTAAAGTTAGCATGGTCTATATTCTAAATTTAGAAAAGTTAGGAAGTTAAATTGACATGAAACATCTTACTGTACAACAATAGCTGCAAAACACAAAACTCCAACTGGATAAAAGACAATTAAAAAGTGTTTAGAAATGTAGTCAACATGAAAGTTTACTTAACTTATAGAATAAATTACTTGCTGCTTACCTAACGCTTTTGTCAAACACCTTGGTGCGGAACACCTCCTCCTGATCCAGACTTATGGTGCAAAAAGTGCAGAGATCCCTTTGTCGATTTGGACCTGAGACCGGACCCAGGTTCTTAGCTTCACCTACACCAAGGAGAAAAGAACAGCATTACTATTGACATGCCTAAAAACAACAGTAGTCTTTCAGAAGTTAAAATGAATATTAAATGTTAAATTATTTTTTGGCAAATATTGTGAATGGGATGATTCAGGTTTAGTGGGAATGAACACTTCTGCATCACGATTTTAATTTTCATTGGAAAAATATATAAAATCAAACCAAACAAAGAAGTTTTCTTACGCGTGGAGAACAAGATTTGTAGGTCAGAGCATCTCTGCAGCACTACAGTAATTCATTATAATGCTGTTTAATGACACATTATTGTTGTGATTGTTATGACACAACAATAAAAATCATCTTTTTGTCATCTGAATTTTGCACTTTGTCTTTGCCATATTATCATTTCAATTAATTGTGGGGCCCTACTTTTATGTACGCTTGACTTAGAAGTGAACTTAAGTAGCAGTCTTAAAGTGTGAAAACTCCGAAAAGCTAAACAGAATGCACGTATTTAGATGAGTAAAATTCTACAATTGATCTTAATCAAAATGGAAAAACTAAACATAAAAAACATAAACACTTCCGTTCACTAAAGATGACGGAGAAGGAGCTTATCTTGAATCAATATAAGCACATGGGATTGCAATCATACACCGCACACTTTTTAAACTATGCTTTTACAATCAACATCCTCATCTTCATATGGGGACACAGGTTCTTGTCAGTTGTCAGGGCAAGCTGCAGAGCGGATGTAGCTCAAGTAGACTTGAGGCTCCTATGTGGTTAAAAACATGAAACATTGACTTCCTCAGCATAACCAATGGCGACGACGCAGCGCTGATTCACAAATGACAAACACCTTTGTAACACACGCTGCTTGCACACACTTGCATTACATCGCAGGCAGACCCAGATTACATTGCATGATGTTTTGTGCAACACATGTATAATAGATACCAAATCAAAGCCAGATGAATTGAACTTAAATCTATAGAGCAGCTAATTGGCAGTTACTCAAACACAGCAATGTCAATAACTTCACAATGAGTCTCATTTAGACTGGTGGATTAGAGCGGCAAAGACAAGAGTCTAAATTGGTTCTCTAGCTTTGGTTAGGTACCCTAAGTCCACGTAGAGTCCTAATTAAGTAAAGCCACTGGTGAGATCAGCTTTTTAACGGGCTATTTATAATGGTGTATGGCTAATCTTAGGAATGGTCAGGGAAAACAGCCATGTTGTCACTAAGCTCGACAGGGTGACTTGGTGGGAGCAAAGCACATATGCAAGCAGACACAAACACATCCAGTATACTATGGCCAACCATTCCTACTGCTATCTCTTCAATAACAATCTCACTAAAACAGAAGCAAGTCACCTCTGAAAACCATGACCTAAAGGTCAGAGAGTAAACAGTAGTTTGTCTTTTTAACAACTGGCCTTTTTTGCGATGTCTAGCTCTTATAACAACGCAATCAAGGGAACATATCAAAGTAAACAGGCCTGCATCTAAAATCTGCTATGAGAATACATCTTCACAGAATACCACCTCCATTGATGTAGGCTAAAGGAAAAAGGACAAAGTGTGAACGAGGAAGAATGGAGTTTCGTAAGACTGCAAAGTGAGTTACATGCCATTATAGTTCCTCTATTTTGTTCTGCTTACCGTTTTCTCATTAATTCATAGTAGTGAAACTGTTGTCTTCCTATTGTGTGCTATGCACACAAGCCTTATATACTAGTAAGTCTTTAGTCACCTTCCAGTAAATATAAAAAGCCCAGCTGTGTTTATAGCCAGTCATTACACGGTCTACATTAACTTTTACTTACTCACTGTTTTGTCAAACATGTTACACATTTAAGAAGATAACAAGAACACAAAACTCTGCTTCAGTACCAGCTATTTCAAACTAAATTTTGACAGCACTTAATTCTACTTTCCTCACTGAGATAAGTAATGCCTGTGGAGCAAATCTAATCCGGACGCTAACCAAATATCTCAACCACCAACAGGACGGTGCTGCAGTAGGTGAAGACTGTAATGATATTTGTTGAAAACTAAGAATAAACCCCACAGCCTGTTATCTATGTGTACAAGTGCATGATTATGAATCTCAAACTTATGACGACAGCATTAATTCACACCTTGAATTTGAGTAATGGGCCAAAACCACACTTATACATTCCAACAGGTGCATGCCTGCATGCAGGTACTCCAGTGGACCAGCCCCACCTGAGAATGAGGATGAGGAAACTTGCCTGACAGGCATTTCACTTTAGAGCCAATGTTTCCGATTTAGATGCATGACTATTGTAATACCATAATAACTACACTGGGGCAATTGCAAAATACATTATTTGTTGCTCCGGGCAAGATAACTCACTCATTCCCATGAAGGGTTTAATCATTGATGCGGTCGCAACTGATGAGACATGACGATTGCATTTTACTGTCTTTTTTATGAATCCCTCCACATGCAGATCAGAGAGCATGAAGAATAAAGATTCAGAGGGCTGATTAAACAAACTCAAGGCTTGAAGACTTGATGACAAGCCGACAGGTTGATCACTCCGTCACCAATCAGTCAGCATGCCACTGTGAGCCAATGTGACATGAATGACACTATAGATGACAGAGATATCATGTTCCTGGCTTATTGTAACACTGGATATTAAACATTAGCTTGGCGTCTCGATAAAACTCTTCACAAGCTTACATTAAACTGAAAACGGTGAGTGATCATTTATTTGCTGCCTGAGCTGTTATTGGATAAGCTTTGCGTTTTGGCTGAACGTTACCGCTGAACATAATGTTATAATTATCTAACAGCAGCCAAGTTACCTGTAACGTTATAACTGAATGGGTGAGTGACGATGGACTGAGACGGTTGGTACGAGCTAGCCCACTTTGCCACCAACGTTAACTTAGCTTCCAGGGCAGCTCAGTCCACACAAAACGGCCCCATTTTGAACACATTTTAATTTCTAATGCGTATAAAAACACCCAGTCAGCTTGAACGCCGTCACTGGTCGTCGTGCGGCCGTACTCGATGAATGAAATCATTCACAACAAGCTAGTAGCAGCTGCTAGCATGCTAGGCTAACTTGACGTTGAGCACCAGCCTGCAGACCGACCAGATGAACTGGCTGCCTCTGCCTCCTCACTATCGACTGTTGATAGCACGCCGCGCCCTCCGGCTTCCCCTCTCGCCGCTCGCTGCCTGTCCTACCGACCTCTCTCCCCCCGTGAGGAACGGAAAACATCGACTCGCCAGTCAAACTTACATATTTTACCCCGCAGGCTCTGTAAAATCCGAATCCTCGCGTCGTCCTCTTCCGCCATGGTCAGAGCTGACTGTTGTCGCTGCTCCGGTGCATTCAGCGCTGGTTTATCATATCCGTTTATGAATGCAGGCAGAGTGGAGGAAAGCCAGCCCCACTGCCGCGTCACGTCAGGTCCCGTCCGTACACACTGGTGTCTAAAACGTTTGGAGAAATATCAAGCTTCCTCAAAAGTCGAGCTCCTCGCTCTGGCTAGTACTTAAATCTGGAGCTGGCAGGAGGTTTAAAGAGGATTTAAAGTCTCTGTGCCGTTGCTCATTATGCAACGACAGCGCTCACAAAGAACTGACACTTTGACTTGTGAAGCTAGCTTAGCTAGCTTATCTTGGTTACTAGTGCTGTAGGTTAGCTAACCGTGTCTTCATGACATGCTTGTATGAACAGATTGAACTGGGTGTGAATGAGCTGCCTCTGCTCTAAAACCAATGTCTGAGGCGCACAACTAAGTAATCAGAAAGTATATGCTACACAGATTATATTTACATGTGAGTGGCAATATTTATAACTCTGCTAATACCACTGCTTGCTATGTTAGTGTCATTTGTCTAACATTCTTGGAAAAGTTAGCAGGCTAATATGTAGCCTTTTTTTTTTTATTTAACATGTATTTCTCTTCAACTACGCTAAAAATCAACAGTTTAAAAAACTATCATTGGTATCATGCTACTTATTAAGGATAGTAATATCAACTGCCATGATCAGTTTCATAAATGTTTATTTAAAGGACAGCTGGTAATGTTTGTGGCATTTACATTGAATACATTATTGTATATGATAGTGGTTGTGACGTACCTGGGTTGCAGCTTTTAGCAGGATAAATTATTGGAAAATAGCTGAGGTAATAATAACAGTGGGATTTCCTGAATGCTTATTTCATTGGAATGTACACTATACCTATGTATGAGTTGATCATGGACAGTTGTAGACATTATGCATTTGCAATTTATTCAACTTAATCTGTATTAAAATCACATTTTAATTTATAATTTGAATGGAATCATGACTGACATTGTGTGCTCTTCTTTCTTTGAAGGTGATGTTGCTTTTGGCTCGGTGAAAACACAGGTCTGATCTTCATGGCTGATTGTAGCAGGGAGCCTGAAAGGGCAGTCAGGTATGGATTTTAACTTTATTATGAGCATGTATAATAGTTGTGTGTTCTGTGAACATGGTGCACACACTAGCTCACAACACCTATGTGTAATCAGATATCCTCGTGGGAGAAATTGTGTATGTTATAGTTGCTCCCTTGAGAATAGGAATATCACATTGTAAATATATATATGATTAGATTAGAGAAGGATAGTACGACAAGAGTAAGTAAGCACAAACATGAACTACTAAAGTATACAAATAACTGTAAACACATGTATAAAACTACAAAATGTGACAACTTTGTATGCAGGATTTTTATCTTATATTTGATTAGAATACAATAACTATTTTACAATATTGTGATCGTGTGCCCTTTTCAGCCTTGCATTTAAGTTATTGCCAGCAGACTATGCAAAGATTTTACTTCACATTAATGTAACTAATCTGTCCTTATCTCAAAATCCAATGGCCCCCGGTGCCATTAGCTGTTTCCCAATTATTAATGCAAAGTAAAGAAAAATTCTGCTCACGTTCAATCTGTAATAGCACCAATAACATGACTTTAATTGTTGCCATCAGTGTTGCTATAGGATATCTTATATTAAATGACATGCCACATTGAAATTTGGTAAAAATGGTGACTCCATGGCATAATCAGTGTGCAGCAGCACCTTATAGCCACAGTTTATGACTCATCTGTGACATCACTTGACCAGTCTTAGAAAGAAGCAAATAATTTAGAAACATCTGGAAATTGCGTCTCGGGGCCCAGCTCTACATGCAGATGCAGTTTGGGTGAAAGAACGAGGGGATGAATGAATTTCTCAGATGGGCTGCAGGTCCCTGAAGGACCTGGAGGAGCAGAAAGCCACCATATGGCTTTATACTTAAGAAATTGTTTGCTGTGGAACAGGTTTTGTGACGATTTAAATCTTGCTATTTAAAATGTCCTAAAACAAAAAACAAAAAACTGAATGCCTTTTAGGGATATTGTCGTATCAGTAAATGTGCTTATCAGTCAGTCTAACGTGTTGGTTGGTGTGAATTGATAGTCATGGCATTTACCGTATCTCTTAAGTAGGCTAAAGGAGGACAGGATGTAATTGTTTTGAATATCAACAACATTTATTTAAATACTTTTACACATTTTATACACAAACACACAAAAGTAGTAACTTTAATCTCAATGGTGCCATGTGTTAATTATAAATTAGAATCATATCAATGGTGCTTAAATTGAATTATCAAAGTATTTAACAGATTAGCATAGTCTAACTATAAAGTGCAACTTATCAATGCCAGTTACAGTAACTGAATGGGAGGTTCAGAAATGTGTAAAATTCATATTGTTTTTCCCAGACATATTTTTGAAGAAGTGAAGATGTAACCACACAAGACAGCTCTTCAGTTGTCGAACACATTCTACCAATGTTCTGAAATCGCACACTGTTTGTAGCAACGTTACCAACATTCATATATTTTCTTGAGGTTACCGTTGAGTCTGCCATATATGCATAGACAATGGACAAAGTACAGTCTGTGTCAGAGGGTCCTATATTATCCAAAAAACAACTTCTACAAAGGTGAAAAAATCAGTCATTCATCGAGTTAAGGAGGGAAATAAATTGCCGCCTACACTGATATTAGGTCCTTTTGTTTAGTGTCGTCCATTCAAAACATTTTATTGAGCTCAGCTGCAAAGACAACATTACAACTCTTGGATCTCTTAACCGATGCAGTGGCTTGAAGTCAAGCCTCAATTTCTCCTCTGCCTATTGTTTGCCACAGTTCTCGAAGGTCTTTAAAAAAATGGCTCCTCTTTGCACATCCATTTATCTGGCTTGTGCATAGCAATGTGGGCGCCTTTAGCTTCCGAGTCATTTCTCCTGAACAGTTTAAAGGGCTTCTCACAATCATTGTGATTGGTCGTTCTTGGGCCCATCAAAAAATCCTTGTTGCTGTCATTGTCTCTGTCACGGGATTGCTTTTTTGGGATGAGATGCATAGAATGATGTGCATTGAGCCTTTTCTTCTGCACTTTCTGTTTCACCTTTGAGGGCGTCAAGGAAAGCAATGGGTCAATGCAGGGTGACGGCGGACCTTTAATGTTGGAGTATGACGTGTCTTGGTATGTCGTCAAAGACACAAAGTCAGTTGTATCCTCAATTTTAGGCTTAATTTTATCAATGGAAAAACCTCCTCCTTCCAGCCTTTCACTTTTTATGTCCGGGCTTCCTTGATTGTCACTGTCTTCTGTTTTGATGGTATCTGGTCCATTGTCTTCACTCAGGTGTGCTGAGTATTTAGAACATGGTGTGAGGCTATCATAATTATATCCCTCCTCATTCGTCTCCTTGTGTTTTTTCTCATGGCTTTTCTTAGTGGCAAGGTAGAGAAAACGCTGGGGACAGAAAGAGCAGCGATACTTCTTCTCTGGGTTTGGGCTCCGGGGTGTATTATCGAAGCAGGAGCCATTTTCCATACAGTTGTTGCAGATGTAATCACCTCCGGCAGGTACTTCACCAGGGGGACCTTGTTTTCCACAGGTCCGGCAGAAACATGGGTGGGAACCGATAACATGAGCTCTGAGACCGGTCTCTGTAATAAAAGAGCTGTCACAGATGTCACAGTTGTAGGTGGCCCTGGGGCTGGGGTTCCTGTTAAGACCACGTTTCCCCTCTGCACTGACACCTGAGATGCTCTCGTCTGTCAGCCAACTACTTTTATCAAGGTGGGCTTCACTGGCAGCAATTCTGTCTCCAGATGTTTCGGGATAACGGTGAAACAAAGCTTTTCTGTGCTTGAATCTCAACTTCTTCCTTTTCTTTTTAGCTTTGTAAGAATAGTAGGGACGCCAAAGCATATCAGCTGTGTCACAGTCATTGGGATCATCGTACGTCTCTGTCTCTGTGGCAGCAGTGACTTCTTGTCTGAGGCGGAGTCTGGGGCTCTCTGAGTTTTCCCTTGTTGGAGTGCACAGGCTCTCCTCCACACTCAGTTCTCTGATTCTCCTTTTCTTTCTAGGGAAAAGCTTAGATCCTTTGATTTGTCGGCGGATGATGGCTTCATTGCCTATTTTCACTGTTATCTGACAGAGAGGCATGGCTGCACCATCCACAGATGGGCCCGGGCATGCGGGTTTGGCAATGTATGTTTCTGTCTTTGCACCCACCATCTTATCGTGCACCAAATTCTCAGTGCTTGATTGAAGTATCTCCTTGGTCATTTCCTCAACTCTTTTTGCTGAAGCTGACAGCTCACTCAACTTTTTAACGGTGTTCAAAGAGTTTAAGAATGGCACATTATGACTGATGTGCCCTGAGTTACTTAGAACTGAAGGATCATCCACTGAGGGAGACTCTGTATCGGGTTGAAAAGAGAAGGTACTAGCATAGTTGATGAAGGAGGAGTCTCTATTCTCCCCCTCTTTTCTTGTGCCTCTCTGAATATCCGATTCACTGTCCCGACTTTGATCAACATCTTGGTCACATGGCTTGTCAAAGCTGATGCGAGGCATGACAGGTGCCACCATCTTTGTTGTTGCCATGAATGTCAGAGGGAACGAAGCGGTATCAGGGTGGCTGATCACACCACTTTCTTCAAAAGGAGGGATGAGAGAGTTGCTGTCTAGTGGAGCTTGGTCCCCTCTCTCAACACTCTCTGAATATGTCTGACTGTACGTCTTGTATTGTCTCTTTCTAAACTTCATGGGCAGAAGCCTGTAGAGTTTGATTGGATAAACGCTGGCTTTCAGCCCACCGTTGGCCGATTTTTTCTTAACAGCTAGACTGGGATCAATGCCGTGAAAAGACTTCTGATGGTTCTTTAAAATATAATACGTCATGAATGTCTCGAGGCAGAAAATGCACTGATAGCGGCGTTCTCCTGTGTGCCAGATTTCATGCTTAGTACGGTACTCTGCCAAAGCAAACACTTTATTACAATAATGACAGGGATAAGCCCTCTGCCAGGAATGTACATTCTCGTGCCTCTTCAGACTGGATATGGTGACATAGACCCTTTTACACACACTGCAGTTGTATCTCCTCTGACTGCCACCTGGCCTCACTAGCCTTTCACTCTGTGGAGGCTCTGATTGGTCCTCATGAAGCGGCTCTGCGGTGTGAGGTGTAGAGAGGTCAGCAGAGGGAATCTGTGATGGGATGCTTTCCATATCGGCCATGTCATCCGAATGGACCTCTTTGGTTGATAAGTCAGTAGCGTCTAGTTTAGGCGGGCCTCTTGCTAATCTGGGACAGACCTGCTCATGGTTGCGTAGTCGTTTGAGGTGTATGAACTTTCTGTGACAAAACTTACAAAACAAATGACTGACAAAACGCTTTTTATGTACCTCTGAGTGAACGGTGAGAAGAGCTTTATTTGTGAATATCTCTGGACAGTGCTCACACCCGTAGATTGAAATGCTTTCTTCTGGGTGAGGTGAAAGGGTTGGTGGACCTAACTCCATTGGAACATTGTCAGTGGATATAGGAAGCCCGTGGTCTATATTTCTGTCTGTTTCTGCCTCTGAAAAAAGTGGAGGTGGGGTCATGGCTGCAGTAGGTGCTGCAGGATCACCATCAGGTAATGTGGGGGTTATTGCATTTGGTTTATCTGTCTGTGGTTCAGCTGGTGTTGGAAGTATACTTTTACCCAAAGTGCCTCTCAGCCTGTGGCGTTTTTTAAGTGGGCCTGCGTTCCTGTAAAGGAGTTGCTTTTGCTGTGATATTGCTGGCTTACAGACCTTCTTGTTGTCCCACTGACTGCTTTCCTTGCTTTCCGTAGATTTGCTGACTGCATATGAGTGCTCTGAGAGGGCTTGGGTTGTTTCGTTGCTCCCATTGAGGCACGATGTTGTGGGGCAACTTGATGGGAGCTGTCCCGCATCTGGTGGCTGGCTCTCCCCATCGGTTTGAACCAGAGGGGTGAAAAGATTGTTCCCAGGACACACTTCAGTGATAGAAAAGGCATTGGTGATACGTGGCCCTTTTGCACTGTCTATCTCGTCGGGCCTGGGAGCTTCTTTCTTTGTTTTTTTAGACAATGGGGCTGTGCTGGGGTCTGTGTATTTCACACATTCATCCTGCTTCTCTTGTTCTGCAAGCTTCTCTAAAAAAGGGATTCCAAGTCTTTTTCCAGCTGCCACTAGCCCCCCTGTGTCCTCTGCTCCAGGTGAGGTCACCTTTGAGCAGTAGATAAAGTTGAGAATATTGGCGAACACCTCAGACTTCAGGTCCATCAGCTCCAGCACTTGGCTCGAGCTCCATGTCTCAGGGGTTGTCAGAGCGTTCCTGAAGTACCCGCTGCAGGCTGCCAGGATGTTCCTGTGGGCCCGAAACTTAACATCTTCCACCACGATGGTAACATCACAGAAGAGGCCTTGGGAGCGCTGCTCGTTGAGTTTGCTCAGCACAGTGTGAGGGTGAGCACTATCCATCAGGTTCTGAGTACATGGGGACACCACAGTCATCTAAATAAAGAAGAGAAGAAATATCAGCTTATTACAAAATGGTGGATCTGGACGATATTGTAAAAAATATACAGAAGATGTGTGTACATTTTGTATTTGAAAATATTGTAGCTCTTCTAGTGTTATAACACTAGATGGCGGTAATGTCCTGACAGATGAGCTCCAGTGCCAACAGTCTGGTCAACAGCTCTGGTGAGTCAAGGCATCATAATCTCCATCCTGTTTCATTAAAGAAAAGCCCTGCATAGGGTTAGAGTTAGTTTAAACCTTCATGAATGGGTCGCCTACTGAGTTTAGGACAGACAGTAGGATCACATAGGATCAAAGATTATCTATTGTAAATTGTGAAACCTTATGAAACTGATGCAGATTTCTGCCACCACTATCTGAAAGTCTTTCCCCGTCTTTTGTTTTCCTGTGTCCTATTCTTGTTTCCCCTGTGTAGAAGCAATCTTTAATCTCTCCTAAAGGCTAAATAAGAATTGTTTAAAGCCTTGTTTCATTCTATTATTATAGGGAAGACCTCATTGATGGACTAACAAATACATCGTTTTGATGGAGGATGGTTCGAATCTCGACCCAGAATAGACCCCCTAACTTCTGAGTAAAGGGATGGATTCAGGATTTTGTTCTCACTGTCTTTAACATTACATGGTTTGATCTTGATGGAAAAAACAGGCATATTTAGCTGACTGGTATCTATATGTGAGTACATAAGGGGAGAATTTGGCCTTGATGGAGGTATGCACCTATTGATTGCCATTCTAGTTTTGAGTGATTACTTTATGTTTGATAAGGGTGTTATTTAGAATCCCAGCTATTAAGAATTATGTGGGAAGGCATGTTGACAATACTAATGACACTATAAGTACTGCAAGAAAAATGTTTTGGTCAAAGGACACTAAATTTGTACCAAACATGTTGCCTCTGTCCTGTAATTGTAGTGTGAAGGTTGCGATTCAAAAGGTTTTTTTAATATTGAGACCGAAAGCTTGATGTCTTAATAACATCCTATATGCAATGGCTTCTGGTCTGCCCACTAATTTCCTTTCTCTTCAGTTGATCATTTTCTCTGTGGATTAACTATTTTTTTATACATTGAATATTGTTGTTATGACCACCCCACAGTAGGCTATGAACTAATCCCAGAACCAAGCCACGAGAGTACTCCCATCTTTCTAAGAACAACACCTGTACTCTTAATGTGAGAGGTCTTATCCTGCACCTGGTAAAATATGCTGCAGGGCACTCAGTCATACATTTATTTGTTATTAGCACTTATTATAATTCAATTTTGGTGGTAATCTATTTGATGTGCTACCACAGCTCTGCAATAGCTCTGGTTCAGTCGTCTACGTTAATGTGAAAATGACATGCAGACAGTTACGCACTGATGACTCATACGTTCCCTTCTTCGGTTGTTTGTCAGTCGGCAGTAGAGAGGCGCCCTTTTACTTTCCTCATGTACGTTTTTTGTCAACTTTAACGACAGGGAACAGTTAATTGATGCCTCATGAGTGAGATGGCTGCCAGGAAGTTCCACTGTTGTAGTGTAATGTAGTACAGAAGTACAGTGATCGCTGCCATGAAAAGTAGAAACAATAACATCTCTAACCTATTCAAAGACGCTGCTGTATAAATAACATTGTAATACTATATCATAGGGACACACGTTTTCCAGTTGTTACACCTGGGCATACACTTATGCATTTCTGGTCAGACAGGGAATTACATAGTTTTCGTATAACGACAAAGCAGCATTTGTGGATTCATCTGATTTTGACAGTAAACTACCATAATCTACAATCTGCTACCCCTAGAGGAAGTTAAAGTTCATCTATTTTTACTGGGAAAGAGGATGTATCACTCAGCATGTTGTTCTAATAGTGGCCTACTGATATCAGAGTCAGTTTGGTTTGAGTCCATACTGAGTCATTTAGCATGCCTCATGCAGCATGCTGACTGTACCCGCTAAGACTCACTCAGCTTGTTCTTGTAAGTGATGAATCATTGCACCTGCATCGCCTTTAATTGAATATCCAATTTAAGATCAGAGAGAAGTTGTTTTTTGATATTACTGTTATTTTTTCACCGTGACTCAAAGTCATACAGTGACTTTGCTATTTAGCATGAGACCATGATTTCCTTTCTTCCGGAGATGCTTTGGCTATCTGCCGCCCCAGAGGCGCCATGATTATATTTTATGTCTCTCCCTCGCGTGTTCTTTGTCATTATGCCATATGAGATTTAGTCAGCGCAGAGTGTATTACAGTCAAGTTACATTAAATTACTGGCAATGTTTATCATTATAATGTTTATAATGTTAATCAGGGATGAGGAGTGCCGTACTGACATGCATATAAGAAGTCTTGACAAATATATAACAACTGATTTGAAATGGAAATGTTACTTCTCGCTGTTCTTATTCCAGAAGTCTTACATCAATTAATTATCTTGTGATCTTGAGAAAACAAAAATAATTTCAATCAGTTATCTCATTATCTCAGGAAATCTGTCTCCTGTCTTCTCGATATGATATATAAATTAACCTGTTATCTCGAGATAACGAAATAATTAATTTGATCTCGAGATGAGAGCAAAAATAAATGCAAGCATGGCTGCTCTTGGCTTCCGTAGAATCTAACTTTGTTTCGTGGTTTGCTTATTTTTCTGTCCTCTGCATCACGCATCATTTGTAATTCCTCAAGGTAACAGATTTAAAGGTATTTTTGTTAAACTCCAAAGTGATGTCGATCATTTAATGGTGATATCATTTTTATTTGTTTTTTTCTCTAATTTCCAGTTTCACGTTCGTGCAACAAATGCAATATGGCCGCCGTTCTTTAAGCTTCTGAGGCTGCTGAAAACACAACCAGCCTCCTGCCTTCTTTCTCAGACAGGCCTCCGTTGTCATGGCAACATGCTATGGCGCAGCACTTATTGGGATTCAGCTGGATGGCAAGTGACCGTGTTAGCTGTCCGGGTATACGGTCCCCTCTCTCCCACAAACATCCTGCCCTCTCTGAGAACCTGCAACACACAGCAATCTACAGAGCAATCGAGGTTTGCTTTGTCTCCGCGTTAATGTACTTTGTGTATGTGTATTGGTCTGTGTGTCTTTGTCTGCAGGAGAAATGCTACCCAGAGGACTTTCTCATCTGATAACAGCAAGTGATGTGCCACCGCTTTTATACTAATTTCTCAGTTGCTGCAGCTCACAGAAACAGTTTCATCCTTTCCTCTTTGTTGTCATTTTACTTTACCACTTTCACTTTTAACAATTTATACCAATTGTTGTGGTTTTTTGCCACCACATGCTGAGCGGAAATTTTAAATTTGTCATCAGTGCTTATGATTTTGCCACACCCCAACCTTCTTTTACCTTCAGAGTTCATGTGAAATATTTTTTTAAGTCTCGACTTGTAAAATAAAAATCCCCACATGCTAAACCACAAACCAAGAAATGACAGTGTAGCATACAGACAGTCTTGTCAAACAAAGAGCGAAATATCAAAGCAAAAGACACTTCACGCACCTCTGCAAAGCGTACTTCCGCAACAAAACAGGTTATAAATTGAGGGGAAACCATGCAAAACATACCTTAGTAAATCAGAGAAAACGATGCTGGGCGAACAGGAACAGTGTTGTGAAGTATCCCTTTTCTACAACCCTCAACATACCCAACTATACGTGAAAAACAGTTTCGTGAGGGCTAGGCGAAAGTAGTTTTTTTTTTTCTATGATGGTCGCTGAACGGTGGTGTTGTCAGAAGCAGAGCTTCTTCTGACGTCTTTCTTCCTCTCCCTCCCTCTCTGTGTGCAGATCTCTCAAGCTCCAACGTCCTTCGCCTCTGTCCATGCAGCCCAGGTCCTGGGCTAGATCTGCCCTGCCCTCCTCTGACTGTCCCTCTTCTGTCTTGCTACAGCTATAGAAATAACTCGCAGTTCCTCACAGCTATACAGCATGTAGCTAAACCAGAGTATGGGTCTGCCTTTGTGCTAGCTGGGCAACTGAAGCGTTCGCTCTGGAGCCACTGAGCAGGAAACGGCAACTTTTATTAAGCATGGCAGAGGGCTGTAGGGAGAGCGGAGAGATGCTGGGTGCTACATCACACACGAGCTCAGTAGTCGATGCTACAGCCAGAGAGAACACTCAGCTGTATTGCTGGTAGCAGCGTAGAGTGAGGAGTGCAGCAAATGCCGTATTAAACCTCCCCAGCATCAACTAGATCCCGATGCATCGATGTTGACCAAAAGCAAAAACGTCTTATGCATGAAACTGAATTATCTGTACAGAACATAGATCATGCACCTTGAATGCATAACGCTACACCATCTGTTTCAGGCTTGTGAACACAGACTCTCTGTCTGTGCAGCAGTACATTACACCAAAGCCCTTCGTCCGCGCTTACGCAGTCACTGTGGTTAGGTAATGCAGAAGCCGAGAGAAGATGGCAGAATCTGCTGTCCTATTGTGCATCACAGCAGTCACAGGACAGATGTTCATCGATCGACATCGAAGCACTCTCTCACATTTGCAGTAAGCGTGCAAACTGAATGCAAAGCTGAGGGGGAAGAGAGAGTCCTGCTATCAGCGGGGACTCTCGGTATACCTATATAGACGCTGCTGATTGATGCAAAAGCAGCAGATGCGTCAGCACTGCAGACGAGGGGGAGGGGAGGAAGCTGAACCCGACATGGCACTGTGAGCCTCTCGCTAGCCTCTGAGCTCAGAAGCAGCTCTTTTATTTACACAACTCAGTGCAGTCATATGATTCCTCATGCTGGCCGAGACCTACTTTAATCTTGTTTCAGTGCCATGTAACTGTATGTACTGTTGAGTTCAAAAGACAAAGTAGCAGGTGCCATATCATTATGCATGCACTCATTGCCCTAAAGGAATGAAATGTGCTTTTCAAGGAGTGTTTGTGCTTTCGTCTCTTCAAATACATTCAGCAATAACGCTAGATCTTAGCTGATGTATTGTCCTTTTCCCCTTTTCTGTCCTTGATGTATCACATTATGTGGGTTTAATGAACACACAATTAACCACAGACTCAGTGGTCTACTTTTGGTGCTGACAGCCTGCTTACTTGAGGGCCCCTTAAATTAGCCTGAGGGACCAGCCAGTGTACCAGTCTGTCAGGTAATTAAACCTTAAAATGTGTGTGACACTGGGCCATGTTGGCGTGACACCTAAAAACCAAAAAAGAGATAACGATCGAAGTGGCTAAAGTCGCTGCAGTACATACTCTCTGTAATAGGAGCCAGAAAATCTAAATTTGGGAAACTAGGGGGCAGTCTGGTGGAGTATGCAGCAGCCACCGCAGCTGGCTGTGATTTTCAGAGACTCCTGTCAGTCAAAAAGCACGAAGTTCTCAAATTCAAAGCAAAGAAACAACTAGACTATGGACAAATGCATGTATTTTAACTGACTGCAGTATATTTGCAGTTTTCTGTGAGCCAGTGTCTAAGATCTAGACCAGTCATTCCATCGGTGGCATTTAAAGAGAATATATATACATTTTTTATCTCTGGAGCATTTTTAGTTTGTGTCCTCATTTCAAGTCCTCTGCAGTAGCTTCAGTGACTTGAAGTGAATGCTGATTTTGATTCAGGGCAGACCATAAGATTTAAGTCTTTGTGCAAACATATCCATCTTGTAGACTTTCTTAGAACACAAAACAATTGCTAATTTGTATGAACTGTATGGACTGTATATCTTACAAATGCGTGTAGAATGAAATGCCGCTGTGGCTTTTAAAATCATTTTTAACATGAAATTTTACCATAGTGGACCAGTTTTAACTTCTGAGCCATCAGTAATATTTTCCATATTCGGGCAGGTTACAGGGTTCCGAATAGGGTTGTTCCAATACACATACTAAAATGGGAAATGCCTCTGACACAAGCTAAGCTTCTTCTCTCGTGTAGGCAAGTTCGCGTATTACTGAGGACTGATATTTGTGTTCTTTTTCAGTCATGACCGATCAAATTAGGTATTGAAGAGTTCTATGGCAGTCATGCTCTGTATGTGTTTCTTAAACATTTTTACAGAGGGTTCAAACTGAGCCAGGCCATCCAACAGTGACAATCATATCACATCAATACAGAGTTAGCAGTATAAAGCTGTTAAATAATAATAACATATATGTTTTTTTTAACGCGCTGGTATCGAATCAGTACTCCGTATCGACCAATAGGCTACTTCATGTATCGTATCGGGAAGGAAAAAATGGTATAGGAACATCTTTAGTTGGGAACCATTATTTATGTTAGTTAGAGCCTTACCGATATCTCAGCTGGCAGATATAATTGATCGATATTTGCCTATTCTAGATGCATCCGTAATTTGGGACAATAGGTTTTGTTGTTGTAAAATATCTTATTCAATATCTGAATTTTTTATTTTCCAATATCACTATTGGCATCAGCCCCAAAAATCCAGCACCAGTCATGCTATAATGTTAATGAAATAACTGGGAAAACGTCTCTTCTCAGTCTAAAACTTAAATGAGGAATCAAAGCTGCATATGAAATCAAATGTACTGCACAGACTTAAAGAGAATGTTAATCTTTAGAATATTAATCTGAAGAGTGGATCATATTGACGTATTACGTAAGCAGCATTTTGTCACCAGTCCTCCATCTCACAGCTCGGATGCACTTTAAAAAAAAAACAGGACAAAGTTTACCGGCCTCCGTGTCCGTGCCTCTGATGCTCAGTAAACTCAGCCTCGGCCTGTAGAGACGCTCATCAGCAGAAAGGACAGACGGTAGTACAAGGCTGAGTAGGCCTCATCCTCATTCTCAAAGCATTCACACTCTTAGCATACAAAGACACTCATCCCTGGTAGCACTTAGGTTGCCGCCTTAACAAGCACTCGTACTTGGACTTGCCTACCAAAATGTTTCTGTGCAGACGGTCCTGCTGGGCCTGTCTCTGCCGCTGTGGATGTCTCTCCGCTGTTTGTTTAGAAGCAGGAAAGGCTACCGTGCTCCCTTTGGCCTAGATTAGGCCTTCTCTATCTTCCTTCTTCACTGCTGTCTGGATGTTGCCTGTGGACTATGGTTCTGGCAGAGGTTCCTTGTTCCTGCTGTGTAGAGTTGCCTTCTGGAGGCTGCTGCGTCACTCCCGCTGCATCACTGACCCATAAAGAGGAGCTGAGAAGGAGGGGTGGCGTGGTGAATGTGTGGAGGCAAGAGATAAGCAGCAAACAACCGCCACTGCTCCAGCAAACAAATGGATGAGGCTTCCGCTCTGCCACAGTTGGGGCCTAGTTGCTGCTGTGGTATTCAGGAAGTGGGTCGGGAGACAGATCCTTTATTGTTACGTAATGAATATTTTTCCTCCCAGACCAGACTCAGCTGAGAAGGCGGTATCCAGTGTTCAGAGGCTAATAATAGGCCATAGTACCTACCCGTCAGTGCTGTATGCGGTCATGTCAGATCATTCCAACACCCAGCTATCATTCAGGCAGGAGATTATTTAATATTGAGGGGAGTTTTGTTTTTGATTGAAAATGACCTGCTTTTTAACATGTCCTGGAAAACAAAATATTGGAATGACTCATGTTTGTGTTTCTATTTTGTGACAATAACAAGGACAGTACTTTTAGTATGTAGCCGTTTTGTTATTATTGTACCATATGTTCTTTCTGATCCACTAAGGTACCTGTTAGAAACAGAAAAAAAGACAGTGCATACCTTTGTCTTACGCAACTGGTTTCAGGTTAGGTCGCACCGGAGAGGCAGATGCCCTTACAGACGTATCTGTACAAGGTTTCAATCCAGAATAAGTGCGTTGTACTCTTTAGGCCTGGATATGGTAACCAGAATTACACTTGTTTTGCACACGTTACCTAAGGGTTTATTTGCTTGATCCTCCTCCTCCCATCATCTGACTCTAGTTTTCACTGCCATGTTGCTCCCTCTGCTGGCTGCACAAATGAACAAAGCACAGAGCACAAACAAACGCAGGCTGACTGCAGGCAGAGACAGCATTGGGTGCCAAGGGGCCTTCAGCAGAGGGCGCAAGAGCAGTTCACTGGCAAATGTAAATAGGAAGTACAAGTGAAATTGAACATTTACCTCCATATGTTGACTCCGGTTGCTCTAACTGGCAATAGACAAGTTTTTTTATTTGACGTGTCATTATGAAGTAAAAATGGATTGGACAATTAAATAGATATAGACTAACAAAACCATCTGCGTTCAGATTGATTCCGGTAAACCTCGCTTTCCACTATACAATTTTGTCGGCACAGAATCTTCCAGAGATAGGAAGGTGAGCCAGTCAGGTTAGCAGCCTGGCACCATTTCTGATTGCTTTCTCAACTCTATTATAGACTGAAAGATTGGATAAACTCACGTTTGGTGCTGTGTTGTTGTTATTTGGGACACTGAGGAAAATGGAAACAAGCCAGTTGTTTGTTGCCACTTTGTTTGCCATCGAGTTTCACAGTGTGAATGAGTTTGTGAACAATTTGCTCAGCTGTCTTTATCTTGCCCTTGTGAATGTGTTTTTATTGCAATGTCTGGTTTGATGCAGCAGTTCACTTAATCCAAGACAGATTTCTCCTATGGAAGACAATAAAGAATCCTTCACCTTAGATTATGTTTTAGTAGTTGATCAGGAAACACAATGTTGCACTAAATGCTGTATTATACATAGTATTGCAGCGATATAGCCTACCGTTCTCAAAATATAACTGGGTATGAAAATGGATGGTAATTGCATCATGTACATTTGCTTATTTGCAGTATTGAATTCCACTGTACTAGTGCCGATTAAAAAAAACAATATTTCAAGTTTATATACTATTGTATGTCCATCGGGAAATTATAATAAAGCATTCATTCAACAAAAAATCCTTCTGTTTTCTTTCTGTTAAAGGTCTTTTTAACTAATGATGATGATAATATAATAATAATAACAATAATGTAATGATCTGTACTGTGACACCTTGAAACCTGGATGTTTTCTGCGATGTCTGTCATACCGTGAAAATCTCATACCATTGCTGCCCGAATCATACAGTATGCTTATGTAATTTATAAGTAATAATGCTCAATGTACACTCCCTACAGCATAAATAACTTGCAAGTAATGGCCTCTATCCGTTGAATGCTGCTGGTAATTGTTGACCATCCAAAATGTAACAAGAAAAAGGCAATGCATCAAAATATTGATTTGTATTGCAGAACATTCAACACTTTTAGTGGTGCAAAGTGAAAGATGCAGCCACAGTTTTAGTTAAAACATTAGAACAATGAGGCTGTGTTTGTTCAGCCTGGTGTCTTGCCGTATTGATTGCGAGGCTGCTGGGCTCTGTTGGCTGCGGTGTTAACACCAACGCGCTCACCTGTGAATCAAAGTTGCAGTCCAGGAAGACTCTAGTCACCAAATTGGGCTACTAGCTGCACGGCTAACTGAGCTAACTACCTACAGTGACTTCAGCCAGAGATGGCTACAGCAAAGGGTATAGTGAGCAACAGTTTGCGGTTACTCCGGTGATATGCTGCCCTTTGTTTGTTTGGAGTAACCTTGGACAGGTCTTCACACACTGCACCTTGAAACCTATGGAATAAACATATTTGTAACTGCTCTTGTTTCAGAGTGTTAAATGAATACAGATGCAGTAATGAAACTGTCCAATTGCTTCACCGCTTGCTTCTCAATACCATTGTGTTGAAAAGGGTAAAAAAAAAGATCTCACACCAGTCCATGACATTCGCTAGGTCCTCCATGTCACAGGTGACCTCAGCACACCGATTCCTCACAGTCT
Organism: Diplodus puntazzo; assembly: GCA_963678695.2. Classification (NCBI taxonomy): domain Eukaryota; kingdom Metazoa; phylum Chordata; class Actinopteri; order Spariformes; family Sparidae; genus Diplodus; species Diplodus puntazzo. The sequence goes on from OZ023162.1 coordinate 20,040,541, forward strand.
GCGCCAAAACGTCTCAGAATTGCAGAGCTGGTACAGTCCAACAACAAAACACAATGCAGATGAATGTACAGTTTACAGATACATAAAAGCACCAACATACATGCCAAAGGGGGAAAGAATTGTAGAGAGTTACACCCCACGCCTGTGTCGTCTGATAAAGACAATACTGTACCGTCTGAACCTATGTGAAACCTGTACCACCAGTGTTATATATTCCAGCTGCGTGTAAGACAGGATCCTGAGCAATGTGACATCAGGTATGCGCTCCAGGTATTCAAACTTTTCCTTGACAAAGTAAAATGGTATGTTCCAGAATTCTCTACCGAAACGTAGAGGAGCACACTTTATCTATCTAATCAAATGCTGGGCCCAAACAATGTGGCCTAATGTAACACTTCTCCAAACAAAATTAAAAACAAGTGGAAAAGGTTTTGAGTATGAAGTAATGTGTACTGCTGCAGTGAGATTCCCAGATAACCCAAAATTAGAAACAAAATAAACAGTTAGGGCAGAGAAAAGATATTATGAGTTAATTCTAGGAGAACACAGTGACTATTGTCTGAATCCAAAATGACGTGAGGCAAGATGAAAATTTACATTCTAGAACAAGGTTACAGGTTTGCGTGCAGGCCTGGTACAGAAGTCCTTCAACTTAGCCTACAAAGTATGTAACATTAGATGTCATTTATATCTAGCTAGCTAGCTAACTCTCTTTGTAGGTGCACATTAAGCTAGCCTCAGTTACATTTGCACAGTGTTTTTTTTATCAAGACTTAGCTCTTTACCAAACTAGTCATTGAGACTCTGCTTTATGTAAGCTAATACAAATGCTCAACCTCAGTTTTGGTAGTGACAAGTTGGAAAAAATCTTTTGTAGGTGGTGGACTTTGACCCCTCGAGTCAAGTAGATGCTCCCCAAGCAGGGACGCCATTTTGGACGCAGAACTGTAACCATGACATCTGAAAAGACACTAAATAAAATGTAGTGTTTATTCAGTGGCAGAGAACTCAGTTTAATTGATTATAACACTGACGTGGCGTGATGATAAAAGGTAATGCACGACATCAAATTAATTTATAGAGATGATTGTTTGAATGCATATTTATTAAGGGGGGAGGGGAGGGGGGTCACGACCCAGCGGATTGATACTTTATATCTGTGACAAGCTAATGTTACCAATGACTTCAGTGTTGCAGTGATTATGTCTGAAAAGGCGGGTAATATAGCTCCATCTTTGTGTCTGGGGACTCTACGGCTGACAAATAGTTTTTACAGAGCAATATATTCAGTACTTGCAGCGGCATTGTTGGCAAAAAAACAAGCAGATGCCGAAAGCTACAATCAGACGTAAGTAGTCCCTGAGCGGATGAATCACGCGGATGTATATTGCAGTTGTAGGCCCCACAGCTGATGTGAAACTAGCAGGGGTAGAGAGAGAAAAGAGGAGCTGGTGCACTGCCTGTTACAACTACAACACTGGAACAAATAGGTAACAACATTATGCAAAATGGTAGAAATTTTCAGTGACATCTCAGCCAACAGTCTCTTGGACCTTTGAGACTAATTTATACCGAAATACATCGGAGGAATTATGGTTCAGTGTTGCGAAAATAGCTCGAATCCCGTTCCTGCTTTCCTGTTTTTTTGTGTCTAAAAGGTATCAGAGGCCATTTCTTTTTGCTAGCTAGCGTTAACATGCTAGCTGCTAGCTAGACAACTTGTAAAATTAAACGAAACTGACAAAAATGCTACCAAAAGACTGAATTCGGGAGTTGTGACGAGGCCGTTGTTTGTCTAATAAATCCCATTAACATCCTGTCGAGCTGGCAAAGCGTTAGCAAGCGACAACAAGGCTAGCTAATATTAATTAGCTTGCATGCCAAGGTTAGCTGGTAATAGCTATAACGCTCTTGTTTGGTTTGACAACGCTTAACGTCAGCTACGTGACTGCCCCGCAGCAGCTAATTCGGTATTGATAAGGTTAGTGGTTTATTGTCAACCAGGCAGCTAGCTTAATTTACACCAACCAGTAACGGTAGCTCGTCTAGCTAACCGTCAACTGTTTATTTTTGTCAGCTTACTGTTTACGAGTGAACAGCCATTGAAGGAACATTCGCTATCTTATTTGGCTAAGCTAGCATTAGCTTGCTAATTATTCACCCGAAACTTGTCATTTTGGCTAAGACGCCTGGCCAAATAAGATAATTGACGTTATTTCGACCATTTCACCCAACTCGAAATAAGAACAGATGAACTTTGTTGACACGTTGCTTGTTAGGAGTCAACTTGTTTCTGTCTGGCTAACATTAGCTAAAAATGCTAGCCAGTGTCCTAGTGAGAGGCAGGCATTGGCCTTAAGTCAGCTTAGAAAACATTAGTGATCCTCGTAGCTAGCTATCATTAGTTAGCTATACTTGTGTACTCAATATTCGCGTTGACAGTTGCTAAGAGAGTGATACTGGATCTGCCTGGTTACCAGGCGACTTGACAGTAATGTAATTTTGATTTGATCATCCTGTCAAACAGTATAGAGGGTAAGCTAACTTGCGTGCGAGACATATATTTTTTTTTTCTTTAAACCTGATCGTCTGCCAGACACAGCAGTGTGTCATGGCAGTCCGAATAACAAGTTAGCATACAGTGGTTTACTGGTAGCCTGCTAGCTATATTACATTAAACCGCTTTCGGAAGACGGTCAAGCCGATGCTGCCATTTTCGATGTGTTGCTAATCTCAGGTGAACGATATCGTTATTTAGCACGCAAGGGGCCCGTCGGGACCATATGTTGAAAATCGCCGTTTAATACCATAACATTGTAGTTACAAACAAGGTAGCTGTTTCAATTTGGCATTGCGCTTAGATAGTAAGCTAAATTGGTTGACACACCGGTACGCCAACTACGCATTTCCATGTACCCACTGCTACGTTAGCCAACCTAACTTTAACCAACGGGTCTTTGATATGTTGTAACTAGGCTTTTTAGCGTTTTCTCGTCACCATATTCAATATCCAGTGGTTACGAGCTTTGCTTTTGGGTTGTTGGATTTTTTTTGTGTGCGTGGACACGGATGCGACTAAGCTTCTGTCAAAATGTATGGGTCGCTAGGGTATGAGTGGCTAAACATGCTAGTCGGTGGTGGTAGAGAACTACGTCAGAAATATAGGCCTCTGTAAATCATGGGTATAAAAAAAACGGATACTGTCGTGATTGTTAAGTGGTGTAGTAGCAGAAACTTTGTACCGACGAGTGTTTAAAGCTGCCGATCATTTGATGTGCTCTACTAATCACATTATACGCGAGTGTGCTGCACCAGTTGTCAGAATGGACGAATAAACAAAGACGAGGATGCACTGTCAGTGCAGGCCTAAAATGGCCCTGTGAGCTTGCCAAGTGTGGCGTATTTTTATGATCAATGATATCATGATTCTTACGAGGTAGACAAACTACTAATGTTCATTTTCTTAATGGCAAAAAGTGTTTAGGTTGTGATTTAATAGTCTTTATGTATCAGTTGATTAGATCATCCTGCTGTGTGTGTGTGTGTGTGTGTGTGTGTGTGTGTGTGTGTGTGTGTCTCCAAAAGATATCAATCACTTTTGTTATCAGTAACCTCATGTCATTAACTCATGAGACTTAGATTAATATTGTACTTGACTTTATATGTCAAAGACGTTTTCTTTCAAATCCTCACTAAATTATTACGAAAAACTTCCCCCAACAACAAGCTCAGTTGGTTAGGTATCTAGATGTTTATGGGATATCATGGCAATTATAAAGATAAACATTAATAATCTTTACATTAGTTGATTTTCATTAAAAAAAGATCTAAAACTTAATAATAATACTAACTACTACTTATAACTACTAATTATAATAAATCTCTCTGTGTTGCTTTTTTGACATACAGGCTTCCTTAATAGTAGGTTTATTTTGATGGAGTTTTGGGTTGTAGTATAAATATCTTTAACACATATTCTGATGATGGGGATTATTATTGCTATTATTATTATTATTATTATTATTATTATTATTATTATTACTGAATGAATTAAAAGCGATTGTTCTTCCTGTGTAAAATAAATGTTCTGTGTGACTCTGTATTAATGAAACGGGTAGACAAAATTGTCTTAATTCTGAAAGTCTGTAAAAGCAATTATAAATTTGTACATACTGTAAGTTAACATTTGAAGTTTGTTTAGTGGTGTATTGTAAGTGGTTAACATAAGTCTATCATTTTTTGTGACTGTTATTGGAAGACTTGGAACATAAACTGAGCTGTGTGGACCTTATTTGTTTCTTTATCTAGAAACAAGCATATTACTGTCTTAAGTTAGAAATCTACTGTAGATATAATAAATAAATTAAAAAAAAACACTCAAAGTCTTAGCCCAGTTTTTTAAATAGTATCAACGGTGAGTTGTCAAATTCCTCACTCCTGATGTTCTTTTGGCCTGTTATCGCCCCTACACAAAGGGTAATGTCAACGTAGGATTGGTCAATTGTTTCCTGTAGGGAATTTGTAGTCGGAGATGTACAAACTTGAGAAAATCAATGAGACATTCATTCCCGTGTTCATCTCAAATGGGCTCAAGAGTTGAGCTTAAGTGTGACTGTACAAGAGTTCAAGAAGCTGTCACCTACAGCACAGCAATTTATTTTAAACCAAGGACAACCTAGTGGTTGTAGGAGAGCATAGAGAAAAGCCTTACAGTTGACTTTTGTCATTGTTCATATGTGGTTACTTTCTTCCTTTTATTGCAGTGAATGGTAGTGTCTAGAAAGGGTATGTCCCTTCAGGAGAGAGGTGCCAATGTCCAACCGGCCTAATTCCAATCCAGGGGGGTCACTGCGCCGTTCACAGAGGAACACTGCTGCGGCCCAGCCACAAGACCACACAGTCGCAGGAAGGTGAGTTGACTTGCACACTTTCTTCTAGTTAAAATCTAAATACAGCATAAGTATCAGTAACTAAGGTTTGTGGGAAATATTAGTTGGGGTTTTAAGGAAGTAAATAATGAGGTGTTCAGTAGAGGAATGTGTGTAATTAATGTTTTGGGGGTGTTTGTCTTTGGTTTATTTTAACTTGATGTAGAATGATTCTATCCTCTGTGATCAAAGGGGATACTTATCTTTTGTTCTTTTGTCAGAGTCAAATGGGGGTTTACTCTGTTTTAACTGTTTTTGCTTGCTACTTTAAAGGTGTAATTGATCACAGGATATGCAGATGTAGTCAGCCAAAAATGATTTGGGGATTGATCAAGACTCTTTTATGTGGCTTGATTACAGAAACCCACACTGTCACTTGCTCTTTAATTTTAAACCTTACAGGTTGCAGTCAGAGCAGGTAAAACATAAAGCAAATTCCCCACCTGAAAGTAGAAGACCTAATTCTAAGGCTTCCAAAGCCACAGCCAGCTCAGTCACTGGCCAGTCCAGAGGGCACAGCTCAAGAAGGTACCCCTCCTCTCTACTTGGTGCTTATTTTTTGTGCGTGCATTGGGTTCTGTTCTAAATCTAAATGAGTACAATGAATATGGTATTGTAATTGATCGCTTCCCACAGCTTGAGGAGTTTTCTGAGATGGTGTTTTGTTGTCCCTCTTACTCTCTGACAGAAGCGGTCTTACTCTGTCCGTGGCTTCATTTGTGTTACAAGACGAGCCAGAAGCTGCAGGGACATCTGAACAAGAGCGACCAGGCCACCAGTCAAAGAGTGAAAGCACCCGAGGGCTGAAGCGAAGCGAAGCTCCAGACCAAATTAGTACCTTTGGACCGACCCCTGCCAAGAAGCCCAAATCAATCCCACAACCCCGAGACAATACCTCAGAGACCAAGAAAGGCCCAGCTAAGTCCAAGAAGAGATCACTTGCGTCAGAAGCACCTGCATCGTCAGGTCGAGGCCAGAGCAAGAAGAGCGGGGCCGCTGGGGCCTCACCGATCCAGAAACGGAAGAAAGCGGACTCTCTCCCCGGTCTAAGTAGCACCGCTGGGTCCCTCCCCAATCGTACCGAGGGCAGAACTGCAAAACCCACCAAGCTGGCGTCTAAATCGGCCGCCTCAGCCAAAGCTGGGTGTAGCAACGTGACGGATTCATCCTCCTCTGCCTCCACCTCTTCCTCTTCCTCAACCACAGGCACCAACAGTGCCACCACGCAGGGTGCCCGAGTCAAACAAGGAAAAGATCAGACCAAGGCACGACGCTCTCGCTCAGCCTCCAGCCCCTCCCCACGCCGCAGTACCCGTGACAAGGAGCAGGCCAAAACCACCAGCTCTTCAAAATTTGAGTGGGCAGCCCGCTTCAACCCCAAAGTCAACCTGCCAAAACCCAAACTATCCTTGCCCGGATCCTCCAAAACTGAAACCTCCAAACCTGGGCCATCAGGATTACAAGCTAAACTAGCAAGTGAGTCACATTACCTGTATATGGATCCCCTCTATTTATAATAGAAACATTGATTCTAATTCACACAATAAACTTATATCGCTCTTTCACAGATTAAAGAGAACACTTTGGTACTATTTCACAATTGTAGATAGTGTGTCGTATTAGAGTTAAATTATCCCTCTTTTAGTGATAGGAGAAGTTGAGTATGGTGAGAGAAGTAATGGATGAATGGAGGTTTCATGTTTAGGAACAGGATCTGTGAGCCAAGCAGATTCACAGCATCAGTTCCAAAACCTCACTCTTACCCTATGGGAGCAAACCTATTTGTTGTGACTGCGGCCAAGTTGAGACACATTACAGCACACATACAGATAAATGCTCAAGTCGTTGGAAAATGGAGTATACATCCATTTACATGCAGGGGTAAAACATTCACAAAGGCTGTGTCTGAACTCACTCCCTCATTCACAGTGTATACATTTACACACTCAGAATACACACACTCGGATGATATGGACAAGGGTGAACATAGTCCACTTTAGTAAATGGAGAGTGATTTTGGACACTGAAGCCTTTATCAAGACATCTGTTTAACTCATATCATGATCTCCATGTATCATGTATAAATACAGTTTGTGACCAGGACACACTGCAGACAATAAAGTGTGTGTATCTTGACTACCATATCTAGTTCACATGTGCTGAGTGTAGGCTTCACTGAGCTGGTGAACTGGCTCAGATTTCAGCCCTAGAACCAGAAGTCTGAAACTGGAGTAAAGCTAAACATAACATAAATACTGCTGGTCAGTGTAAAGGCAAATGTGCGATTTCTCTTAGGTATGATACAGAAATAGAATATCTTGTCTTTCTGGTAGTATTTATCTAGTAACCTGTAACCTGACCATTAATCCAAGAACTCATGAATGTTAATTTCTTTTGATGTTATTGTGTCTAGGTAGCATTTTTATCTCAGGATGTATTCTGATGTGGTATTATAGCTTGGTAGCTAGCTTGTTAACATTGCATTCAGTTTTTAATGTCTGTGTAAATTTGGGAACGTATTGTTATATCATTTTAAAAAGCTTAAATACAGTTTTTCAAACAATCATGAACACATAACAAAGAATTCTAATGAAGAGACCTTATATTTTTTGTGCTCCCTGTTGGACAAACAAACCGGTTTTGTGGACTGATGTCTGATCAGATGTATCGGCCAGACCTCTAAAATATACTTTGTCAAATGCCATACTTTACTCAGTGAAAACACAAACTGCCATGCAAGAACTCTAAATAAGTCTAAATAAAGTACTGTAGAAGATCAACTAAACATTGACTTTCATAAAGCAATATCTGACCTGAGGAAATAAAATGAGCTTTTGGTGCCTGACAGTTATCAATATGCAATGCTGCAGCACTTGAGAAGTATTAAGGTTTAATACCCATCCCTTGTCGGAAGAAGGGAGAAATTGTGGGACAATAGTTCACATTCACACAGATATTGCAGTAGAGATTTGCTGTGTATGATTAAGTGTGTGTAAGCGGTTCAGGTCAGTGTGGGGTCAGGCTTTTCTAGGTAATGGAAAGGATAGAAACTGAGGTGGGCTCTGTGCCCTGGGCCCTAGGCCCAAATGGAGAGACCCCTCCTATGTTGGCTTAGCTTGTTCACTCACCAGCTGACCAGGAGTATGTTTGAGGACAGGGAAGGACTCATATGCTGCTTCTGTCAGGATAGGAAAGAACTTTATATCTCTGTAAGATCTTCATCCATTAGGCTCTGATATCTTTTAGCACACATTTATCAGCTATAATGGTGAGTAAGCATATACAATGCACTTTGCTTGTGTGTCAGTGACTTGTTTTGGCTCTCCATTGCACAGTTGGCAGTTTTATCATGCTGAGTTAGTAATATTACTACAGCCTAAACAATAGGAAAATACTTGCGATTGCTTTAAATGACTCTAGATAATTAAGCTTTATTTGGGTAACTTGTGCTGAAATTTTGTATGAAGGATTTATACGTGATCTAGCATGATACAAAGATAAGTTCAAAGGAAATGATAGTACATATATTATTAATTCATTTGGTCTTAACTTTTGAAATGTTTATTTTTAAACCACTGAATTATGAGTCACAGATCTAGAATGAAGGTTGCACTGTCATAGGGCCATGGCAGGGGTACTATTTATACCCATCCAGTCAGTGATACAGGGCTCTGAAGAGGCACCACCATAGTGCCTTTACTATATGCAAAAGTAACACTCTGCATCATTCTTTGCTCGAACAGCTATATTGGATTTTTCACTCACTTATGAGCAATAATCATGATGGAGAGATGGTTTCTAATGTGTTAACTCAGCCAAATTAAACTTAAAAGTATAACAAGTAAAGCACTACTTTGTGTTAATAGTTCAACGCAAATATAATATTATCTGGTCTACAAATCCACACAGATATCAGACTGGTTTTCAATTTGCTTTGTATTGACACTATATTTCTTTCATAATTATTTGATACAGGTGTTGGTGTGTAGTCCACAGTCGGGTTAATGTCACTTTTTTTTTTTAACATCAGGTTTGAGGAAATCCACTAAGAAGCGCAGCGAGTCTCCTCCAGCAGAGCTCCCCAGCTTTCGGCGGAGCACACGCCAGAAGACCACGGGCTCCTGTGCCAGCACCAGGTACAAATCCCAGTGGTGACTTAGTGCATTGATGCCAAAAAAACATTACATTGTGGAAGTATAGATACTGTGCACACATCATAGTTTCATGATGTGTGCACACTAATGAGGGTAACCTAAATATTAGAAACACCTCTCAGAAAATTTGAGCTAGGGTTGGTGCATTTTTTTTTCAGCATTGTTGTCATATTTGTAGAAAATCTCTTAATATCCCAACAGCAATCAGTAATTCAAATGCTCTGACATATTTAATTCAGTCTCTGAATCTCTGCATCCAGTAACTGTGGACTTCAATCACATTTAACGCTCCGAAAAAAATTTGACAGGCTGCCTGGGCAGATGCACTGTCAAAGTTATTAGCAAGCTAGTAACACAAGAATGGCAGAGAAAGTTTAGCTAACCCTACGCCTCTGGAGATAGTATCGGGGCCGTATTATTTGAGAACCGAACCAGTGTGAACGGATAAGCCGGCGCGTGGAGCGGGGGTGTGTCAGTCGACGGTCAGTTAACTACACAGGTCCCGCACTCAACTTAATACAGAGAAATGTCCCACAAAGCAACATTACATGACCAAACAAAAGAAATGTAGTAACTGTCTCTGGCAACTTATATGAGTGGAAAAAATACCACAGATATACGTGAAGAAGTGTCCGTCCTCCTGTCTGTCCTCCCGCCTGTCTCACCGACTCTTCGTCACATTTCTGCCCGAAAAACTGTGTCTGTCACCAGCAAAAAACTTTAACTCACCGAGTGTTTGTAATGAAAATACATCACGGCAATTGTCAGCCCTCTGGACCGAGACGTCAGTGAACTTTCCCCCAGAAAACGGGGGACGGAGGCAGGGGGGACAGGGGGGACATTGACATCATCATCGAGATCACCGACGTCATCATTGTGACGTCACCGTCACGCTTCTTTAGGAGCTGCAGCGCCGGCTTTCTCTGTGAATTCACGGCCGTTCACCTTTAAGGCGGAAATGCTTCGCTCTGTGTGATTCACCGACGGCGGTGAATTTAGTGATTGTTTATGGTCTTTATGATAATATGAGGTGTTTTCTAACATGTGAGTGAGGCGTTAGGTAGTTGGGTATGGTTAGCGATGGCAATGATGTGATGCACTCCTGATCTTCAGCTTAATCACAAGAACAAGTGAGCAATAGCGGCAGTGAGCAGCTAACCAAACACCAAGAAGTGCCCACAACCCCTGAACCTAATAAAAGAGTCACTGCAGCAACGACGCACTCCTATAGCAGCTAAAGTTAGCATAAAGCACACAGCCCCTGAGCCGAACAGCTGTGGCGGCAGCCACAGCCTCCTTCGACGGCCACTGTTAGCATAAATCACTCACCCGAAGTTACTGTCATGCTGGAAACCCTTTAGACTAAAGTATGTCCGTGATGCCTTTTTTGCTTGTGTTGACTTGATGTGGCCTTTATTAGCATTTGTTTATGTATTTATTGGTCTTAAAAGCAATGAGAGCAAGGTGAATGTAGCAAACTAGCCACTAAAACATCTCCAGCTGGCCAGCAGCGAGAGCTTTGGGGCAGTCAGTGTAGTCAGGCAGGGCATGTTTGTGTGTTTTGGAGGAGTGGCTCTGAATTGAGCAGGTGGGATTTTTTAATTTTTTGCTTCACAAACTATAGAACACAGCACTGTGTAAACAAAGACTGAACATAATGTTACTGCTACTTTAAATGTTGCTGTTTCTGAGCCACTGTAATATCATCAATATCATAAAATCAAGTGAACATTGAGGCGAGCTACCCAAAAGGTGCCCTTCTTCCCTGACTTTGCCGTCTCATATCTCGCTGCTACCTATAGATCCGTATAGTAGTGGGTAGGGCTGCACGATTCTGGAAAAAATGTGAATCACGATTTTTTTTCTTAGAATTGAGATCATGATTCCCTGGCACGATTTTTTTCACAAAATGTTTATTGCACTGATGAACTTGAACAAAACAAAAAAAAAAAACATCGTAGTATGGCAGAGGCATACTACTATGCCTCTGCCAAAGCAATGTTTTTTTTGTTTTGTTCAAGTTCTATCATTGGATGAGAAATGATTTTTACAAAAAATTAGTCTCCAAGATGAGAGGGCATCCTTTAATACCTCGTGTTGTACAGTGTTTATTGGAGCCGTATCTTTGGCTAGGTGTAATGTGATAGCGGCTGTGATCGGCTTTCTAAAACAGAGGCATAATATTCCTCCTTTTCCAAAAGCCGCCTCTGAGGTAGGCGTAAACATGTGACGTGACGTGAAGCCCGAAGTTGGGCTGTGAACAGTTAACAACGAATTTGTCTTCAAAATGAGAGCTTTTCATTGCACCCCATTGGAGTTTAGAACTGGGTTCTTAGCAGGGGGCTTTTAGTTTGAAAGTAGCGACTGTTCCTAGCTTGTGGCTACAACAACAAGCTAACACAATCATACAGCTAGAGATCCAGGAGACGCTAGCATCTCCCGGATCTCAGCGGCTGTCCAGTTGCATATCTAGCAGGCAAGGTGGAAATAAGTGTACCCTCCGAGGCGGCAAATCGGCAGACCAAAACAGACCCCCAATTTGCCGCCCTCTGTCTAAAACCGCGGACCTAGCCGCCAAAAGGACGGGCAAATTGGCGGCTTGCTGCCCCGTCTAACAACGGCTTCTCACTCACTCCTTCCAAGCACTTAACTGCAGGCGGGCTTCCTCCACTGAATCACGTGTTGTAAAGACACTTAACCACAGGTTGAGGGAGGAGGCAGCGGCTGCGTTTGGGGGCACTTCAAAAAATCTGTGAGTAAAATGGGAACATTTGTTTGTGATTCAGCTCGAGATATAAAATGCTTCAGAATCGCTGTGTGTAGAAATGAGATCACGTGTATGTGTGAATCGAGATCATGATTTTTTTTAACGATTTTTTGTGCAGCCCTAGTAGTGAGATACCCAGTCGTCCCAAAGATTTCACATCAACTGTGTACTCACATAGAAAAACTCTCCATAGACCTACCAGAGTTCAAGAACTCGGGAACCTTTTAAGTTGTCTTTTTGTTGAGCAGTTTGTTGTTAGATGTCTGCCTTTATCTTCTGTTGTGGTTGTACTTGTCAGACAATTGCCCCAAACACAAAGGGAATTTCTCAAATGGTAGTAATCAAAACGAACTTTGCCTGTGTGGTGATGCTAAGTTTGCCAGAATTTGTTTTTTATAGGATGACTAGTCTGTTGTTTTCTATGTAAAACACCTCTCTACACAAGCAATTGGAACCAACAGCCATCACGAGATGATGATGATGATGATGATGATGATGATGATGATGATGATGATGATTAACTTTTAAAGCAAGATGCAAGCCAAGACTTTTTTCCCGGGGCCATGAGCCAGAAGTAGGACGGCGGCGTCTTTCCTCCGAAATCACCGCAAGAAAGAGCGCCATTGTGCATTTAGTTTGTGTCATTATCATGTACACCATATACAAAATGTACAAAGATGTAGCTTAGTCTCGCTCATCGTACACCATCTTTCTGGAATGCCGAGGCAGCTGGTGACGTAAAGAGGTCAGCCGGAGGTGGATTTGTTACCACTAGTTGAAATGGGTACAGCGCCACCTAGCGTACCGGTAGCGTACATGCTTTGCCCAGTAATTCGATTTTCTTATCGTCATGTATACTTGGACAATTGCAGTTGTCTGATAGAGTTGCATAGTCGAACTATGGCTGTAATCCGACTAAGCTGTGCATGTAAACGCACTGTGTAACCAAGTCCCATAGGAGTCTTGATACATTTCGGTTTTGATTCTCATAATACAGAATGCACTGTAAAGTGTGACAACTCTTCTGCCCACTCACATTGTCAATCTGTAATCATACTACAGTCGGCGGGGCTCAGGCCTGGGCAAGCGCGGGGCAGCCGACGCTCGCCGACAGGAAAAAATGGCCGACTCCGACAATAACCAGGATGGAGCCAACTCATCAGCCGCTCGCACTGATGAGGCATCACAAGGGGCTTCAGGTACCCATCATGTCACTACTTTTGATTCTTGTAGAAAAACTGTCCTTGTGTCATTCATCTGTGGATGATGACAATTTCCACTGAATTTTTCTGGGAACTAAACTTCCTTTCCCTTTTAGGTGTGACAAACTGATTTTTTTCCCATCTTTTTTTAATTTTTCAACTCAAATATTGATTTAATGCTGTATTTGTGTTCAGCTTCGAGCTCAGTTGCTGGAGCAGTGGGCATGACCACCTCCGGAGAGAGTGAGTCTGATGACTCTGAAATGGGAAGGCTTCAGGGTATGTTAACCCCCCTCAGATACTCAGATTCTCCAGTCAGTCCCTGTTGAAATGTTAAAGCAATTGTACAAACATCCCCCATTTTCATGCTATAGCTCCAGTTATAAAGATGTAAACAGTTCTTTTTAATTTCATATTTTGTAGATGTAGATATGCTCTCTAAACCTCACTTTTTGGTCCCTATAGCCCTACTGGAGGCCAGGGGTCTGCCTCCACATCTTTTCGGGCCTCTTGGACCTCGCATGTCGCAGCTGTTTCACAGGACCATTGGCAGCGGAGCTAGTGAGTGCAACCTTTTTAATGTACAGCAGTGTTCTTTGAATTTAGTGAGCTCAAAAAGCTGAACAATTCTCTCTGTCCAGGCTCCAAGGCTCAGCAGCTACTCCAGGGCCTGCAGGCCACAGGTGACGAGTCTCAGCAGCTTCAAGCGGCTATTGAGATGTGCCAGCTGCTGGTGATGGGCAATGAGGAAACACTTGGCGGATTCCCTGTCAAGAGTGTGGTGCCCGCTTTGGTTAGTCTTATTTTGTTTGGCAATTAAATATCTCTGTTATACTTAGGTGTCTTTCATGTGCACCTGAATATTAATTTACATTGTGTAGAATCTTTTCATATAAGGTGAAAGTTATTTTTTAAAATATTATCTAAGTTTCAACTTTTTTGATTGCTTATTAAACTCTCAACTTTCTTCCACAGATTACACTGTTACAAATGGAGCATAACTTTGATATTGTGAGTATGACAAACTTTTACTCTTGAAAATGTAGTTGCATTTAGTTTGATTCATTTTTGTAATGCCACTGCCATTTTGGCATGCCTTTGTTGTTTGCACACAGATGAATCACGCCTCACGTGCACTCACATATATGATGGAGGCGCTCCCTCGATCCTCTGCTGTAGTGGTCGATGCTATTCCTGTCTTCCTGGAGAAGGTAATACACAGTATACTCTGTCCCTAATCACTTGTTAATTCGCAATGGTTGCCTTTTGATGTGCTAATGCATTTTCCACCTTCCTGTCTGCAGCTTCAGGTGATCCAGTTCATTGACGTAGCAGAGCAGGCCCTGACAGCCTTGGAGATGTTGTCAAGGCGACACAGCAAAGCCATTTTGCAAGCTGTAAGTGTTGCACTCACACTCGTTTTTTTTATCACACTCTTTAATCGCCCTCTCTCTGTTGGCCTCAATAATACACCATAATAATGTTACCATTTATCATCTTATACAGGGCGGGCTCGCTGACTGCCTCCTGTACCTGGAGTTCTTTAGCATCAATGCTCAGAGAAATGCATTGGCCATTGCCGCAAACTGCTGCCAGAGCATTACTCCAGATGAGTTTCACTTTGTTGCTGATTCTCTGCCACTGTTGACTCAGAGACTCACACACCAGGTATGTTTTTTCCCATGTCAGAAAAAAATGAAATGCCATCACAGCAGGGGTTTGGCACAGGTAGTGCTTCATGGTGCCCCCTTGCAGAAAGTGTTCCATTCCAAAAATTAAATTGATTATAAACACATGGGTACGAATGACAAAACATTGTTTGGTTTGTCTTTTTTTTTTTTTTTTTTTTTACATCATCAATGATGAGCAAGGCCTGAAATGCATTTAGGTCAGGTAGGAGAAGAAACATGGTGAGGGTGCCTTGTCTGACTTCTTTTTAAGAGCAAAATGTCAATTTAAATGCAGATTATTGTCAAAAATGGTCTCTGATTTCAGATTGTATTCTACAAATTCAGACAGTGAAATGGTGCATGTTTTGTGCCTCAGTATTACTGATTACATGGTACAGGTAACCTTTTGGACAACCTCTTCTGTTATCAGACAGCTGCACGAATATAAAATGATCAAGTGTAATACAAACCGCCTGAAACAGAATTTATGTTAACTGGTGTCCTTCTTTCAAAAGGTCTTGTAACATAGATTCAAAACCTCCTGTTTTGTGTGAGTAACTTTAAAGCATGACAAAAAATTAACAAAGATGAAAAATCATACTTCATACTACTACTTTTTTCTTTTCTGTTGGTCAATCATTACAAAGAAGTCAGGATTTTATCATGGATGGCTTACTTCCATATTTAAGTATTTTAATTCTCAGCTGTATCACAACCATACATTTGTACTTTGAATTGTAATTATTTCGGTTTCTTTTACTGTAACCTATTGTAAAGAATGACTAATGGCTGTATTCATGTCTCTCTCTTTCAGGATAAAAAATCCGTCGAAAGCACTTGTCTCTGTTTTGCCAGACTGGTGGACAACTTTCAGCATGAAGAGGTTTATATTTTAATTTCTTTTCAAGACATTACACCATTTTTGCTTTTTCCATGTTTGACCTTTTTGTATTATCTCCTCCACTGCCCCTACAATTCCCCCGCTAATGTGACTGTGTCTGTCAACAGAACCTGCTGCAGGAGGTTGCATCACGGGACCTGTTGACCAACATTCAGCAGCTGCTGGTAGTGACCCCGCCTGTGCTCAGCTCGGGGATGTTTATCATGGTGGTGCGCATGTTTTCCCTTATGTGCTCTAACTGCCCCTGCCTGGCAGTCCAGCTAATGAAACAGAGTGAGTAACCCACACATGCTCATAGCCAATGGGGCACACCCTCGCCACTTACCTCGCATCTCATTGAATGCCTCTATAATTTGTAGGGCTGTAACGTTACACCAAACTCAGAAATTGGGTTGTATCATGATTTTTGACTTTTTTATAATTAATTTTTTTTTATTAAACATTTTATTTATGTAACATTTCAATAACTTCTGTACATGATACTCATCTGATAGTATCAGACGCGAAGTTTTGGGAAACTGTGAATATAGCATATGGAGGGCGTGTCTATCAGATGGTCTGTTAGCTGCACAGGTCCCTCACTAAACTAAATTAAACTAAATAATGAGAAATGTCCCACAAAGCAACATTACGGAACCAAACTAAGGTAATGTAGTAACTGTAACTGTCTTTGGCAACTTATATGACGAAAAAAATACAGCAGCTGTATGTGGAGAAGCGTCCGTCCTCCCACCTGACCTCCTGTCTGTCCTACCGACTCCTCGTCACATTTCTGCCCGAAAAACAGCGTCTGTCAACGGCAAAAAACTTGAACTCACCAAGTGTTTGTGATGAAAAAGCCCTCTGGACTTCAGTGAACTTTCCCCCGGAAAACGGCCTCTATACTCGTGAGTGACAGAGTCAGACAGCGTCCTGTTAACTGATGGCGATTATGTAATTATGTAATTTAGAGCGAAAAACGTAACTTTGTCGCATTCCAGGATGTTTGGTGGGTCAGGAACTCAATCACGACACATTAAAACAGCATATAAACTATCTGCGGGTTTAGATTGACGGGGGACACCGGAGAAACACCTTGAAAGACACACACGTCATCATCATGACGTGTACCGTCAAGTCTCTTTAGGAGCCGCAGTGCCGTCTTTCTGTGTGAATTACACAGCGGTTCGTCTTTACTCCAGCGGTGCTTCGCTCTGTGTGAACGACCAACGGCGGAGAATTGGCGAAGCACCGTTATGGTGTTAATGCGGCGTCTCTGTGTGAAAGGGGCTAGTCATAGCTCATAGGGCTGGATCTGGACTGGAAGTCGTGTTGCGATTCTGTCTTCTCATACCGCGAGACAGGTTTGTGGATCTGAGTGTCGCAATTTCA
The DNA here is from genome assembly GCA_963678695.2 of Diplodus puntazzo. NCBI lineage: Eukaryota > Metazoa > Chordata > Actinopteri > Spariformes > Sparidae > Diplodus > Diplodus puntazzo. The sequence goes on from OZ023162.1 coordinate 20,057,534, forward strand.
GTCTCAATACGTGTATCGTTACAGCCCTAATAATTTGCTTTGATAGACTTTTAGCAGTGGTGTAGGAATATTGTGTGTTGAAGATGCTGATGATAAATATTCCTTTTGTGACCTTTTTCTAAACAGACATCGCAGAAACTCTGCGTTTCCTCTTGTGTGGTGCTTCAAACGGCAGTTGCCAGGAGCAAATTGAACTGGTACCTCGGAGCCCCCAGGAGCTCTATGAACTGACCTCCCTCATATGGTAATATATATTTTGCCTGCCTCTGTTCAGTATTGTGTGTGTTATGATGACGCTGGGAAAGATGACAAGAAAAATAGGGATTTGGGGGTGCTAATCCTGTAAAATATGCTACGAGAATGCAGAAATTCAAGACTGACTTGGTAGCCTGTAAAATGTTCTTGCATTGTATTATGCACAGTTTACAGAAACTCTAAAAACAGTCCCACCAATGTTACTCCTGCTTCTCCCAGACTTTGAAGCACAGATACAAATGTTTTGCCAACGATGGTTGTCATCTGCCTTTTTTTTTCCATAAAAATCTAGCTAATTTGACCTGATGATTGTTTAAGTAAATATAGGATAAACAGAACTGTGTTTCTTAAACCTGCTCTTCTTCTTGCAGTGAGTTGATGCCCTGCCTGCCTAGAGAGGGCATCTTTGCAGTTGATGTAATGCTGAAGAAGGGCAGTGCCCAGACGACAGAGGGAGCCATCTGGCAGTGGAGGGATGACCGGGGACTCTGGCATCCTTACAACCGCATTGACAGCCGCATCATTGAGGTATAAAAATGCGTCAGAGGTGACTTTGTCACCCACTTTCTGCATGTTTGAAACCTCTCAATTTGTGATTTGCTGGACATTGTATTGCAAGACAGAATTTATGCTGGTCAATCACTCTGGACCTCTGCTACATTACAAGGGAACTATTTGAAGGATCAATAATGGGTTGAATCTTTTAGAATGTTGCCTTACATTACAATATTCAGTCTATTAGCAGTGTCAGTATTTGTCATTACATTTACTCACACAATTTGAGCATATCCATTAGATTAGATAAGATTAGTTTAGATAGACTTTATTTATCCAACAATGGGAAAATTCACTTGTTGCAACAGCTAAAGAACTGCAAAAAATGCAACAAGTACAGGAGACAAGAATCAGACAAATATGCATAAATAAAAAAAAAAAAAAAGTGATTGTTCTGACAGTAGGGGTGTATTTGATTACCTTGCCCTGCAGACAGCCCACCAGAATGGGGAGGATGAGATCAGTTTGTCAACCTTGGGCCGTGTGTACACAATTGACTTCAACTCTATGCAGCAGATAAATGAAGACACAGGAACGGCACGCGGTATCCAGAGGAAACCAAATCCTCTTGCCAACCCCAATACAGGTAATACAAGTCCTGGCAAATGACATAACAATGTTTTGTATTTTAGCTTTAAATAAAAGAGGAACTGTTGTGGTGTGTTTTAAGTAAATAAACCTGACCTGTTCACTGCCTTCCTCCAGGGAGTCATCAGGAGGTTCGTCGAGAAGATGCACGAGCCCAGTTGATGAAGGAGGACCCTGAGCTGGCGAAGTGCTTTATCAAAACTCTGTTTGGGGTCTTGTATGAGGTGTACAGCTCATCTGCTGGCCCTGCTGTCAGACACAAGTGCCTTAGAGCCATCCTCAGGATCATCTACTTTGCTGATGCAGAGCTGCTGAAGGATGTGCTGAGGAACCATGCTGTGTCCAGGTAAGATTGCCTGGACTCTGTTCACATCGACACTAAAGCTAGTTCTGATGACCGAGATTTATATTAAAACAGCAACAAATACAAAACCTGGATCTCAGATGCCAGGTTGTTGGAGACTTTCCTTGAGCTGCGTGTACATTGACTTTTATCTTTTTTGTGTGTTTATTTCTACAGTCACATTGCCTCCATGCTATCCAGCCAGGACCTGAAGATTGTAGTCGGTTCTCTGCAGATGGCTGAGATCCTCATGCAGAAACTGCCTGATGTCTTCAGTGTCTACTTCAGAAGAGAAGGTAGTGTATAACCCCATAGAAAACTCATGCATCAAGTCGTTGCAGTTTGTAAACCTTTGACATAAACACATTTTACTGCCAAATAAAGTAAGTGTTCCTTTACATTGATCCACAGTCCTCAGCCAAGTCCAGGTGACTCTTGGCAAGAAGCTGCAGTATATTGCTGCTATATTTGAGGCTATAGGCAGTTTGTAATGCATGTCTTTCTCCTTTCTCTTCAAGGTGTGATGCACCAGGTGAAGAACCTCTCTGAATCTGAGAGCTTTCTTGTCACTAGTCCCCCGAAGGCTTGCCCCAGTGGTACTGCCAGTTTGTGCACTACCACCATCAGCACTGCATCCACCACATCTGCTAATAATGCAACTCCTGACCTGGGCTCACCCAGCTTCCAGCACAGCATGGACGACTCTCTGGACCTCAGCCCACAGGGGTGAGTATTTGGCCATGTGTGGCTTCGGTTTGGCTGTTTACAAGTGTTGTAAAAATATATTTTTGCACAAGTTCAAATTCTGGGTCGTACTGGAAAATAAGCTCATGAACACAACTTGAATCCTCTGCTTAACCAACCAAGAACAGCTGGAGTTAATATGTTGCCTGGCAACTGCCTCAATAAATTCAACGTGAAATTGGAAATCTAAGCATATTAGACAGTAGTACTGTGTTCATTCAGTAATTGACATATGCTTCCATTTGTTGATGTATTTTAATATATGCCTGTTTATTTAATATTTTCTCCCCAAACAAGGCGATTAAGCGATGTCCTAAAAAGGAAACGGCTACCTAAAAGAGGGCCCAGAAGGCCCAAATACTCTCCTCCAAGAGATGATGATAAAGTAGACAATCAGGGTGAGTAAAGTGTTGCTGTGTGTGTGTGTGTGGGGGGGGGGGGGGGGGGGTTTAAAGATCCCCACTAGACATATTGACACAAGAATTTGCCGAAGTAGGGCCAACTTTAAGCCAAACACACCTCAAAGGAGTATATGTTAACGTATGTATTTTACATGTATGTTTTGTATATTTTGTATCATTGAGCTACTTTGTCTAACCACATCACCAGTCTTACATTTGCATTAGAAATGTGTGATGAAACTAATCAATGAGTCGTTACAAAATATGATGGCATTCTAAGCCCCTTGATAACCCTCCTAATGCATCTTGTTGTTTCTTTACAGCCAAGAGCCCTACCAGTACTCAGTCACCCAAATCGTCCTTCTTGGCCAGTCTTAATCCCAAGACCTGGGGCAAGCTGGGTGCCACGACCAACAATGCCAACTCGGAGCCCTCCCGTACAGCGGGGGTGAGTGGCCTGGCAAGGGCACCTCCCAAGGACTCAATTTCAAACAACAGGTACGATAACGAGAGTTCATGAAGAAAGTTTCCTCTTTTCTGCTGCTGTGTTAGTCAAGTCATGCTTGCTTTTTCATGTTGATGCAGAGAAACAGTCACTGGCTGTGTGGACTACAGTTTGTAATCAGTTTTATGTTTTTTTTATTCTTTTGTAGAGACAAAATAAAGGCCTGGATCAAAGAACAGGCAAGTAAGTTTGTCGAGCGCTACTTCAACTCTGAAAATGTGGATGGCAGTAACCCTGCACTGAATGTACTCCAGAGACTTTGCACAGCCACAGAGCAGCTCAACCTGCAGGTAAGGGATACATCATTGAACACTGATAATAAAATCAAGTCTTTACCAATACATTAAACTACATGTATTCAATTTTAGAGCTTGTCTGAATGGCTACATTTTCCTGATATTGTATGTTCCTGTTTCCCAGGTGGATGGTGGTATGGAGTGCCTGGTGGAGATCTCCAGTATTGTATCAGAATCTGATGTATCGTCATTTGAGATCCAGCACAGTGGGCTGGTGAAGCAGCTCCTGGTCTACCTGACCTCCAGCACAGACAGGGACTTGCTCAGCCGTGATGTGCGGCTCAAGAGGTTCCTTCATGTGTTCTCTGGCTGTCCGGTGAGAAACTAAAACATGTTATTTTACTGTCTCTAATTTAAAAAAAAAAAATGTTTTTAACCTCCAATTCGGTTTGCAGCTTCCAGGAATGGAGCCTGTAGGTCGTTTGGACCCATCAGAGAATGGGCCGTACCTGGCACTGGTGCACAAAATGAACAGCTGCCTGAGCCAAATGGAGCAGTTCCCAGTCAAAGTGCATGATTTCCCCAGTGGCAATGGCAACGGCAGCAGGTCTGTGTGTTTATTATTTACAGCTTATTCAGAATGACGATTTCCTGTTTGGTATGTATTTTTAAAACTGTGATTTTAATGCATCTCTCCAGGGGCTCTCAGGCGCTGAAGTTCTTCAACACACATCAGCTCAAGTGTCAGCTGCAGAGACACCCAGATTGCACTAATGTTAAACAGTGGAAAGGCGGCCCTGTGAAGATAGACCCTCTGGCCCTGGTGCAGGCCATTGAGAGATATCTTGTTGTCAGAGGTGAGTAACTGTTTAATTACAATTGGAGAGGTGATGCCAGACATTTAAGTTCTCTTCAGGCACTTGCTGTTCCTCCACATCATCCAAATGCCAAAAGTTGTCCCTTTAACTGTCCTTAAGAGGGATTATTCAGTCTTTCTTCAGTTGGGCTCATAACTTCAAATCTGTTCTCCACAGGGTACGGCCGAATCAGAGAAGAGGATGAAGACAGTGATGATGACGGTTCAGATGATGAAATCGATGAATCACTGGTACGTGATACCGTTATACCAGATGAGGCTCATCTTTGAATCTCGGCACACTTAATCCTGTGTTGATGTATATTTATAACTCATTTTTTTATCACCTCATATCAGTAGTATGAATAAACCGATGTGTTATACCAATATTTAATTTGTTTGTTACTCAGGCGGCGCAGTTCCTGAATTCTGGCAGTGTGCGTCACAGACTACAGTTCTACATCGGTGACCACCTGCTACCATACAACATGACCGTATACCAGGCTGTACGGCAGTACAGTCTTCAGGCGGAAGAAGAAAGGGAGTCGACGGATGATGAGGCAAACCCACTGGGGAGAGCCGGCATCTGGACCAAAACGCACACAATATGGTAAATTTCTTCTTTTAAATTAACATATCTAATATTTTAGCATCAACTTGATATATCTTGCACTATTTGACGTCGCGAGTCTCGTCACAATAATAAAGAGTTCACAGGAGGCAGTTTTTGCTGTAGCAGCTGACGTAGACATTCATCAAAACATACAGAGCAAACTGTCGTATCTTGTTTCATGACAGGTATAAGCCTGTGAGGGAGGACGAGGACGGCAGCAAAGATGCTGTGGGTGGAAAGAGGGGCCGAGCCCAGACTGCTCCCACTAAAACCTCACCTCGCAACGCCAAGAAGCAGGATGAGCTGTGGCATGGTGAGAATCTTAAAGATCTCATAGTGATGTGTTGCTCAAATTATGTTCAATATTGCAAACTATATCTCAAACAAAACGGCTGCTGGCTGGTCCGGTGCAGATTTAGGCAAAACAAGCTGCATCTGCTTATTTCCTTTTAATTAGTTCAGTACATGTGTACAGTGTTTATATGGCAAAACCTCTAGTTGTCTTGAATCTGTACAGTCAACTTCATAACTACTGTTGATTCCCATCATTTCTAGATGGTGTGTGTCCCAGTGTCATCAATCCCTTAGAGACATACCTCACTTCGGAGCCACCAGAGACCATAACCTTTGATGACCCCTCACTAGAGGTCAACTTGCTGCTGAGGGTCCTGCACTCCATCAGTAGATACTGGTTCTACTTGTATGAAGTAAGTCTATTTTTTTTTTTTTTTTGAAGAATTGCTACAGGAAGGGATCAACTTGAGTCAGTTTGTTTGCTCATGAATGAGTTTTTATTTCACATTTTAGTTGAGTATTTAACAGGATTTAACACTTGTTGGATTCTAAAGCAGTGAAAAAATTTACAGATACCATACATTTAAAATATTGTCCTGGCTTTCTCTAAATGTGTTAACCTAGGCCTGCCAGCAAATGGTATTGTTCATAGTTTGATAAAAATATTTTGCTTTGCAGAATGCTGTGTGTAAGGAAATCATCCCTACCAGTGAGTTCATTAACAGTAAGCTGACAGCCAAAGCTAACCGTCAGTTACAAGACCCACTGGTCATCATGACGGGGAACATCCCTACTTGGCTCATTGAGCTCGGAAAGACCTGGTAAGTGTTTCATTTAGACTAAAGGGAGGTGTTTATGTTTGGCCAATATGACCTGGTTCTGACTTTGCTCTCTCTGTCTTTCCAGCCCCTTCTTCTTCCCCTTTGACACCCGGCAGATGTTATTCTACGTAACTGCCTTTGATCGTGACAGAGCCATGCAACGCCTACTGGACACAAACCCTGAGATCAACCAATCAGATTCCCAGGACAGCAGAGTTGCACCACGTCTCGACAGAAAGAAGGTACAAGATGTTGCCCTGTTAAAGCGAAACTCTCGCCAAAAAGCAACCGAGGCTTTATTTGGGATTGAATATGAGTCAAACCTTTTTGTAAAAGCATATTTAATAATTACGACGAAAGAGGCACTTTTAAGGTTTGCCGTAGTCTCGGTTTTGGACACGTTCATTTTGAACGGGACAGTTAGGGGCGTGACACGCTAGCATCAAAATCGCTATTTTTAGAACACTAAGAAGGCTCGACACAACAGGAAACTTTGCTCGTAGCATCACCAGGGTCTCTACACATGAACACGAGCATTGAGAACAGTGTTTGTGTACGCAGAGTTTATGAAAAAGAAGGTTTTTGAACTACTCACATTAGCTGCTGCATCTCCTGCGCGTTGCCGTCATGCCAAGCAAAAAGTGTCGATCCCCGAGTGCGACCTGACAGGCAGGAGAGTAATGGTGAACCGCTCCTCAAGCCTGCCTGTAGAGACCCTGGTGATGCTACGAGCAAAGTTTCATGTTGTGTCGAGCCTTCTTAGTGTTCTAAAAATAGCGATTTTGATGCTAGCGTGTCATGCCCCTAACTGTCCCGTTCAAAATGAACGTGTCCAAAACCGAGACTACTAAAAGTGCCTCTTTCGTCGTAATTATGCTTTCACACGAAGGTTTGACTCATATTCAATCCCAAATAAAGCCTCGGTTGCTTTTTGGCGAGAGCTTCGCTTTAAATCTTTGGACTTGTGTTACATATGATAGAATCCACACAGTCATCAACTTTTATTGTATCTGAATGGAATTTTTACAACTTTTCTGTTTTTAAAATATGGTTTCTTATTTGATAAAACAAAGTTGTTTCTGACCTGATTTGAACCTCATGTCTATCCTCCCTTGTCTCGTGTTTTCAGAGGACGATAAACCGAGATGAGCTGTTAAAACAGGCCGAGTCTGTGATGCAGGACCTAGGCAGCTCCAGGGCAATGTTGGAGATTCAGTATGAGAATGAGGTATTTGTATTATACGTTGTTTTCACAAGTTGCTCATGGTAAATAAATAAAATGGTCTTGATTCATCTTTTGGGAGAAGCGATTCTTAATGATTGTCTTAAAATTCTCTCAGGTTGGCACAGGGCTTGGCCCCACTCTGGAGTTCTACGCTCTGGTGTCTCAGGAGCTCCAGCGAGCCGATCTCGGCCTGTGGAGGGGCGAAGAGGTCACACTCGCCAATCCTAAAGGTATCATTGTTAGCTCTCGTGGAGAGATATGATGCCATGTTAGCTTTAACTTCTTTTAAGAATGTACTATTGAGGTGTCCCAAACTGAGCGCTTGTTTTTGGAGCGGCAGTTCTTTCCTCACTGATGGGCCCATGATCAACATTTTACCCCTAATTATGGCCGCACTGAACGTAGATACAAAGTGTGATGTTGAATAATGACTTTTTCTGACCACGCTTGTGTCTTTGCGTCAACAGGAAGCCAAGAGGGAACCAAGTACATGTTCAGCACCAGAGGACTGTTTGCTGTTCCCTTTGGCAGGACGACCAAACCAGCACACATAGCCAAAATCAAAATGAAGTTCCGTTTCTTAGGAAAGCTAATGGCCAAAGCCATTATGGACTTCAGACTGGTAACTGCTTCTACTTTCACATCTGTTTCTCTTAATAGACTATTGCTTTCTATGGAGTTTTGACATTTAGGACTGCTCTTCTGCCATTGGTTATTGAGTTTTCTTAGAAACATTAAGGCTATAATCTTTTTTATCATTATTATACCTTAAAGCTAAAGTAAGAGCTGTCAGGTATAACAATTATAATCTATTGAAGACATCTGTTTAAATGTTGCAGTTTTTGAAGCAACACCTTTTAATGTATTAATGTGTTCCCCAGCTGGACCTGCCGCTGGGGCTGCCGTTTTATAAGTGGATGCTACGGCATGAGATGTCTATAAGCTCCCATGACCTGGTGAACATTGATCCCAGTGTGGCGAAGTCCATCCAGCACTTGGAGGATATTATACGCCAGAAGAAGAGGCTGGAACAGGACCGATCACAGGTGAAGTACAACACAGAGGTTATCTGTGATCTCCCAATTGTATTCAACTTTTCATGGAAGTGTCTACCTCTGAAAGTCTCAGTTTAAGTCCTCAACACATCACAAAAAATAGAATCTGGTCATAACGCTGGTCTTTGCTTTGCCCACTTCCTGATACCCATAGTGTTTATGATAGATAACCCATTTTAGTAATACGCTTATCTGCAAAGCAAGTCTTCGCCACTGCTGTTCCTCTCTTAATGAATTTGTGTGTGTCTGCGTTTGTGTGCACCAGACGAGGGAGACCCTACAGCAGGCACTGGAGAGCCTGAATATGAACGGCTGCTCAGTGGAGGACCTGGGTTTGGACTTCACCCTTCCAGGATTCCCGAACATTGAGCTGAAAAAGGGCGGCAAAGACGTCCCAGTCACGATCTACAACCTGGAGGAGTACCTCAGGGTAAGGGCTACCATTGTTCACGCAACTCTCACTCTGATTTGTACTTTTGGTCTACCTGGATGTTTTGTTCCTCTCAGAGGTCTTAATCTTTCTTTTCTCTCCCTACAGTTGGTGGTGTACTGGACTCTAAACGAAGGAGTGTCCAGACAGTTTGAGTCATTCAGGGAAGGGTTCGAGTCAGTCTTCCCGTTGCATCACCTGCAGTATTTCTATCCAGAAGAGGTAAGCACATCTGATGTTTTCATTATTCTCAGTCAGTCGTGGCCAGTGTTGGTCTTCGTTTACTGATTCATACGTGTTTGTTAGTTTTATTGTCTTTATGTGTACGTATTAATTTTATCAGTGCCCCTTCTTTCTTTTCTTTAATTCTTTGTTGTCTCTTATCTCCTACCATAGCTTGACCAGTTGCTGTGTGGCAGTAAATCTGAGACATGGGATGTCAAGACGCTGATGGAGTGCTGTCGACCGGACCACGGCTACACACATGACAGGTGAAGACGGTCAAACCTATGACCCCCTGCAAATTTTTCCGAATAGAAGGGAACCGCCTCATTAAAGTCACACAAGCCACAGTCTTTTAGCTTCTGCCAAGAAAGTTTACATTGAGGCTTCATAAACTCCATTTTAGTGTAGAGTGCCTTTAAAATATGGGTCTAGGCTACTTTTTTCACACAGTAGATATGACTAAACTTTCATCTCAGGTCATGTGTTTGATGTGTTTTTCTCATACATATTTTTGCAGCCGTGCCGTGCGGTTCCTGTTTGAGGTGTTGAGCAGCTTCGACGCCGAGCAGCAGAGACTCTTTCTGCAGTTTGTCACAGGAAGCCCCAGACTGCCCGTCGGAGGTGAGTCACTTCATGTAGCCCTCTTGATATTTGAAGAGATCTCTGGCCTGTACAAAAAATGTATATTTCTTTAACCTTGTATGAATGTATAAAGTGTAAAGCCAGGACTGTACCCTCTGTGCCTGACACCTGGTGTTCCTTATGTGTCTAAGGTTTCCGGAGCCTGAATCCCCCTCTGACGATCGTGAGGAAGACGTTCGAGTCGACGGAGAACCCGGACGACTTCCTCCCCTCAGTCATGACCTGCGTCAACTACCTGAAGCTGCCTGACTATTCCAGCATAGAGACCATGCGAGAGAAACTGTTGATTGCGGCTCGCGAGGGCCAGCAGTCGTTCCACCTTTCCTGATCTCGCCACATCTCACATTCAAATGCCTTCTACAGCGACTGATGAAATCATGACTTCCTTCTTAGTTTTTTTGTAATCACATACATTAAGGCTACGTGTACAGCCTTCTTGTTAGAGAAAGCAGCTTGCAGAAAAATTAAGACTTTAAATATATATTTGCTGCCCCTGTCTCTCAAAAAAAACCTTAAAAAATAAAAAAATGGAAAGGTGTTCCATGACTCACAGAACTTAAAATATAAAAAAAGAGAGAGTCAAACTTATATCAGTAGTTGAGTAATGTTTAAAAAAAAGATGAAAACATCTGGGTGACATTTTAAATTGCATTGCTATGTGATATTTAAAAAAGGGATGTCTCCTCTCCGGAGTGGTGGACAAACGTCATTGGGCGTAGGGGAGGATAGGGAGGGGAGGGCGGGGCGGGGGGGGGTCCATCGAGCAAGCTAGGTTTACTTTAGCTCCAAAGATCATTTGTACAGACAAATTTGCAGACTTTGCTCATTCTACACATTTGATAGAATAGCTCTTTGTTCTCATGTCTCTTCCCCTCAGTTCGTCTGTTCACATTTTGTTCTGTATTATATTGGCCCGAGTTTGTGTGTTGCACTTTGGTTCGGCCCCCCTCCCCCCGTGTGTCTTTTGCTTCAAGTCGTGGAAACGAGAGTTGCAGTTGGTTGAATGCGGGTAGTGATGAGCGCATATTATCTTTTGTTTTTTCTCCTTCTACCCAAGTTGAGATTGTGTTCTGGCCTCGTTTATTCTAGAGAGCTTCAGCTCAATTGAAGAGTTGTAACCAATGTGTTGATCAGGTAAATTTGTTTTGCTCTTATTTTGATAGAGTTAGCGTCTTTCTGTTGGGCCCTACCTGATGTGTAGGGTTATCTTGGTAGACCAAGCTCTGAGCAACCCTCAACACATAATGTAGCCGGGCACAAAACTTTGGCTGGTCGCATTTTATTGTTTTCATGGCCAGACAGCATTTCAAGTTCATTTACGGAATAAAGTTTATATGCAGTTTCACACCCAGTTTGAGGTGCGAATGTCTGCTTTACCTTTTTTTTTTTTTTTTTTTTTAATTTTAAAATTTTCTATATTGTCTTTATTTCTTGCTGTAGTTGATTATTATTATTATTTTTTTCTTTGCACTGCTGGCTTGGAACAAACCGTGGTGTGCACCTGCAGTCTGTGGCCAGGGGAGGGCGACACTGTATGTTCTCCTGGCCCCAATCGTTCATGTGCTGGTTTCTAAGATCTGCAATAATTTACTGCATCAGGTTCATGTTTTTACCTGAACATAAATAAAGTAACTGTTTGACTCATCTTTGTTTAGTTTTATTTACCCATCATTGCTTTGCTTTCCCATGTTAATGTGCTGAACTTAACTTGTTGATGTTGAGCAGGTTTCAGTGTGTCCTCTTGGAGCTCATTTTTCAGAGGGGATCTTGACACTCTGGTCCTCTAAAGTGATGGTTCCTACGTTTGTTTTGTTTTTGTTTTTCCTTTAAGGGACTTTTTGAGTTGTTGAGTAAACTTATAACCTCTGAACAAGGGACTTATATTTTATGAACATTTCAGATGTAGTTCGGGGCAACCGATAAAAACTTAACATTTAATATACATTATGATTGGATCTACAGCAGAAAGTTGGTCTAAAACGAGAAGTTTGGATGAACTGTTAAACAGAGTTCTGACTTAATATCTTAAATATAGCTTGTGATCTGGTTTTCATTCTGCTTTTATCCTCTTGAGATTTTAAAAGTTCTTCTTAAAAAAAAAATCAAAACAATTTATTTGGTTTAGTCTTCACGGAAATGAATGCACGCTGAGCTAAATACCTTTTTAAATTAAAGGGGCACTGTAGTTTTGGAGAAGAACTTCAAACTAAGAATTTTTATATTTACGATATCAATGAGATGATAATACAAACTCAGAAATTGTAGGATTTTTTCTCCCATAATTGGATACATGAGCTGTTCTCAGAGGAAAATACGGTCCCAGAACCCTGTTTGAAGCTAGAAAAAGTCCATCTAATATTTTTTTTATTTATTAATTCAGTCATAACAAAGATGTATCTGGTTTGTTTGAACATTAAAAAAAACAGACTTTAATCATAAGGTCTCTTCTGATTAAAATATCTCCCTGAACTACACAGAGTACCTTTTACAGTCTTCTTAAAAGACAGTGCGACCTCATCTGAGGCTTTGGCGACATCTAGTGGGGCTCAGGATCCCCAGGCTGGAAACTATTCTCTATGGGACTTGACTTAGTTACCATGGAGATGGTGACACAGGCGATTTATTTGACTAACCACGAGTATTGCTCTGTAGATCTCAGCAGGTTAAACAATGCTCGGCCTCTAAGCTGCTCCAAAAGTCTTATAAATAAGAAAGAGGGGAGCTTAGCCGTGGATTTGACATTACATAACGTGTGTGTAGGTGTTGAAACAACACGACATACTTCACTTTTATGGCTTTAAAATAGCTTTTCTCGCCGAGTCTGTTCCCTTTATTGAAAATGAGAGAAAACAGCAACAGGCTGTGCTGAGTTTTCTGTCTGCAGGAGCACCTGAGCACACTGAGCACACTGCAGTGCTGCGAGGTGACAGATTCACTGCACTGTGGGAGGATTCGTTATGGAGATGAGTTGAGGCCAGAGTTAAAGTCTGAAGCACCAAGGTTTTATATTGATCATACAGGAGCAGCCGCCTGCTGTGAAACATGCAACCACTCTGAATAAAGAAACCGAGGTGGTAAATCTCACAGTAACTGGTGAGAGTGTGATGGAGAGGACGAGGTCGGCTAAAAGTTCTGCTCCTTCATGGTGAAAAGGAGGTGAGGGAGTTTGTGTTTTCCTCAGTGTTATTAGTTCTTCACATGGGATTAGTACTCTGTTCATAGTGAGGCAATTAAAGGGGCATTTTAGTGATTTAATATTAGACCAGATAAAGTTTGGGAACGTTTCAGAGGCAAGTATCCTGACTTGGAAGTTTCTTGTTTAAGGGATCGGATCACAGTATACAGTCCACAATATATATCTAAACAGCTGTATCATTCCTCCTGTTCACACTCACCATTAAGGCATAACTCATTTTATTTCAGATGTTATGAGGCTTCAAGTTAGGTGTGATGTATCTAGTGTTTTAAATAAAAATATATCCTTTTATAAGGGTGTGTCACCACAGCAGTTCAGCACGGGACAACTTGGGAAACACAAAGATGGAAATCTGTATTAAAAAGAACTCTTGACTGCTGATGCCTCATAGGAACTCCAGATAAACTCTGCAAAGTCAGTGAATCAGTAAGTTGGCCAGTAAAAAGCCATTAAAAACTTGTTTTATGTTGGATAATATGCTAAACTATTAACACAATTAAATCATATTTAACACAATGGCAGACCATTTAATTAATACAGTAATATATTGTAAAATGCAAATGCAGTTTCGTAACAGTTGTGATTAATATACCTAAATCTTCATTAAAAAAAAAAATCAGCTCTTTAAAACAATTGCAAATAGAAATTGGGACATTTAACATCCAATTTCTAAAACTGCCAAAAGGTACAAACGTATTCATATTAATGAGCTGCTGTGTATTTTGTCCCAGGAGTCACGTGCGCTAAAATTAAGAGCACCTTTGTCATATACTGCGCGCGTGGAGTTGTAATGTGTGCACATTATTTCACGCTTTCTGTTGCGGTGATTTCCGGGGAATCATCAGATGATACGTCAGAGAGAGGCGGGACGAGACTACAGGTAACCTGACTGACACCTGAAGAGCGTGACCTTGAAGGTGAAACTGGTGTCTGCCTATTTCATGACGTCATCCAACCGTTCTCTTGTTGCTTTACTGTTGTGATCTGAGACCCCGAGCAGCACCGACATACATGCTTACTGTGCCTGTAGAGCTGTTGTGTGTAGTCTCGACTAAGAGCTGACCTGGGATCTGTTTTAGAGACAACTTCGGTCTGACTCCTCCAGCAGCATGAGTCTGCTGTTTTTGAACTGCATCGTCTCACATGTAGTTTTACACCGCCTGTTGTCACTGGAAAGCAAAGCTAAAGAAGATGTTTCTCCATCAACACCTCCACCTCCTCCTCCACCAGCACCAGCAGCAGCAGCATCCCTCCTTCTCCTCCTCCATCTTCCCAAACTACAGCCTCCCTCTCTGCCTCCTTGAAAGCCCGGCTTCAAGGAGAGGTTACGGATGATGAGACTCCAAATGAGGAGGGTGCAGCAGAGGAGAGAGGGGAGTGTGTGTGTGTCGTGTGTGTGTGTGTGTGTGTGTGTCGTCAGCTATCATCGTCATAGTGACTCGGAGACAAAAAAGAAGAGAGAGCCCTCCCCCTCTCCTCCCGCATCCCCGTCTCCTCCCGCTCAGCCTCCAACAGCAGCAGCCAGTCTGCTCTCAGTCACTGTGCCCGCACGCAGCTGAGCCTCAACATCACAGCACACACACACACACACACACACTCTCACATATACTCACTTCTCAGTTGCCGCTGAGCACAGCCGGCACCACCAGCAGCACCACCAGCAGCAGCTTAAGCTCTGAGCAAAGCAGGAGGAAGACTCCCGCACAATAACGGACAGAGGAGCAGAACAGAGTCCAGAGTGAGAGGATCAGGATGAGGATGAGTGTGTGCAGTGTGCCGGCGCTTCCCCGCCGCCGTCCCGCACAGACCGCACGGAGCTTCACGCAGCCCCCGCCTCTCCTCCTCCTGCTGCTGCTCCTGTGCAGCGGGAGCGGCAGCGGCAGCAGCATCGGGGCCGTCCCCTCTACCTTCCAGCTGGCCCCGGACACCCCGGCCCCGGCCGAGCCCACCCCGACCCAGGCCACGCCTCGCCCGGACCCCTGCGAGGGCCGACCCTGCCTGAACGGGGGGTTCTGCCTGGCGCTGCCGTCCGCCGGCAGGCCGGAGAACAGATGGGACTACGCCTGTACGTGCAGCCAGGGCTTCACCGGACGCAACTGTGAGGTAGGAACACGTCCAGGTGTCAGTGTGTGAGGGTCAGACACGGAGAGAGAGAGAGAGAGAGAGGAGGGGTAACAAGTGCAAGATGCGAGGGCTCTATTATTCTTGATTTTTTTTGGGCTTCACGCAGAGAAAACAGGCTTCTGTCCACATTTTAAATAGTTCAAAAGTCAGAGAAAGAGAAAGAAGATCTGTGTCTGCTTGTTATGTGTCTGTTTCAGTAGGAATTCTTTCAGTTTCTTTTGGTTTTGAGATCCATCATCGTTCCTCCCCTCATCATTCACCGCTGACACTAACTACATCAGCACCACTCGTCTCCCTGCTGGAGCCAGCGAGTGTGTGTGTGTGTGTTTGTGTGTGTGTGTGTGTGTGTGTGATCAGCCTGCATCACACCTGGTGGACGGTGTGCGCGAGCGTCTCCTCGCTCCTCGCAGTTAGGTGTGTGTGTGTGTGTATGTGTGTGTGTGTGTGTGTGTGTGTGTGTGTGTTTTCTTTTAAAGGGAGCATGTGCTGTCAATGAGACATGGAGACGAGTGCTGCGTTGCTGTGGCAACAGGAGGGAAGAGCGGCAGCAGTGAGATGCCAGCGAAGACTATAGATCTGTGTGTGTGTGTGTGTGTGTGTGTGTGTGTGTGTGTGTGTGTGTGTGTGTGTGTGTGTGTGTGTGTGTGACCATGTACTGTGTGAGTTGTGAGAACATTGTGTGAAGTTTTGTTTTTACCACCGTGCAGACGGAAAGCAGTGCAAAGTTTTAGTAAATCTGTGGTGATGGTGATGTTGGGTGCGTGTCTCTGGGGTGCTCCAGTTTTGGTGTGTATGCCTACTGAAATCAATCAATCAATCAATAAGTAAATCAATAAATAAACAAATAAACAAATAAATAAGTAAATAAAGTGGGGCTGAATGTATTGACATCTGGGATACTTATAACCAGACTCAACACTGCATTCATTCACTGGAACGTCTGACCAGTCATGAATAAGAAAAAGTACCTAAAGTTGCAATACGTAGTTTTAAAGAAGACATTTTAATCAGAAGAGAAAAAAAATCATCACAGACTGATTTTCATGAATTTTTCCTGAACAAAATTGCGAATTTCTCCTCCAAAACTACAGAGTGCACCTTTAAGATTATTAATCGTCTCTTTGGGTGCCATTTTGCACAATAGCATCACTGAAATATCAGTGTTCGCCCCCTTTAATGCACCTAACTCGCACTCAACCAGGTCAGATTTGGTTTGCCGGTGAATGTGTAGGATATTATTTCACAGTTTTGTTTGATGAAAGTGATGTCAGCTGTGTCTGTATGCCCTGTCAGTCTGAGAGGGAGAAGGAGACCCCAGACTTCCGGGATCCCTGAAAGAATGCAAACATGGCTGATGCTAAAATGTCAGATGAGGCAGGATGGGGTTTGCTTTCTTAGCAGATGACGAAATGCATGAGAAAAGACAACCTCCATATATCTGTTCTCTCACTTGTCCCTGAGGTTGACCTACACTCAGCCTTCACACTTCTGCCCAGTCAAGGACATTCAAAATGCTCTGAAGCGGCCCTCTTTTCTATTTCTTTTTCTTTTTTTTCATGAACCTGCTCTTTTGCTGGATTTGCGTGAAATTCATTTGAGCTTTACGGTGAATGGACTGTGTGGCCCAGCCTCGGCAGCACTAGGCTCGATAGTCAGCCGGGCCTCTGAGTCATGCTGGGGTGAAAGAGAGCGTACGCCAGCAGCAGCAGCAGCAGAGAGGATAAATGAGTCTGCTGCAGCATCACGGAGGGGAAACGGCAAGGTGACTGCGTGAGTTTTAGCTGAATCACCAACAGGTGGCAGCCGCATCCCCGCCTTGTGTTTACATCAAGAGGGATGCATAGCGGTGAAAGCCGTGTGCAGTCAGGATTGAAGGCTTCCAGTGGAGCGTTCAGCCAGGGACCTGATCACCGTCTGCTCGGCTGTCCTGGTTTCACATCTCAGAATAGAAAGCAGCTGCAGTGTGTTACCTCTGCAGCCTGCTTCACTGCGCTCGGCTCCACACAAACCACAGAGGACAGTGTTGTCACACAGCCTGAGCTGAGGCTGGACAATACTTGCAGAGGGGAGAGGAGGAGGGGACATTTTCATATTTCTCATGCTGAGGGGTGAAATAAATCTCTCATTTAGCGCTGTATTCTGCTCTGAAGCAACATCCACCCCAGCTTTATCCTTCTTATGCGCCAAATCTCAGGTCCGGCACGGGCCTAAAGCCGGGCCCCCGAGGGGGAACCATTGATCTTTTTTGCCTCCCCTCCCCTCCCGCTGGTTGTTTCTTCTCCATGGAAACTGGAGCAGCAGTCAATTGAGATTTGGTAAATGACCTGATTGGCTGAGCCCGGTGCTGGTTTGCTATCCCCTGTCCTCTGCCTGCGTCACAACACGGTTGGTCCAGTAGGAAGGGAGGAGTAGAACTTGAAAGAAAAAGGAGAAGAATATGAGTAGAGGGGGCAGGATTTAAGAGACGGAGGAAAAAGGCGGGGAGGAAGAAAACTATGGAACTATGGAGTCGAGTCCTGGTTTTGGAGCTTAGCGAAGAAATAACGCTGTAAATGAGTGTCACGTACTCGTCCTCTTACCTCACTCTCTCTTCTTTTATCTCAAACTCTGTGTCGAACCTGAGGCGCCGCTCACGCAGCGGGATTAGAGCAAAGACCAGGCTGAATCTGTGAAACCAAAACTCCAATAGGTTGGGGATTAAAAACACGGTCATGCCTGTTGATTTTAGGATATTTCGCAGCATTTTTTTTTTTTTCAAATTATCTGGCTGAGTTGCTAAGCCCAGTTTTGTGACTTTAGCCCCCCGGCTGTGTTTTACACCCCAGGAATCAAAGCAGCCAAATGCAAAAGCGCAGCAGCAGCGGGCACCGTGGGGATAACAAGCCCGATATATTTGTTAAACTCACCAAGTTTTAATATCAGCCCGCAACTTCTCTGGATGGCTGCCTGTAAGCTGTCCTGTTGGAATTCACTGCAACTGGCCTTTCCGTGAGTTATTAGCTTCTCAGTCTCGAGCTCATTCATTATTGAGAGGCCTGTTGTGTTGCCCTGATGGATTTGGTTACTCGCTCCGCAAAACAATGGGGCCGCGGCGGCGCGAAACAGCCGTCTGTCATGAGGCACGTACATGGGAGCTCCGGCTGAGTCGCTCAGCAATTTTATGAAAGTAGTGGATCATGGCAGACACTTGCAGGGACGTTTTCCGCCCCGGCATTATGAACACGGGGCTGTTTTTTTGTGTGTTTTTTTTTTTTACTGTTATTTGGAAAGGGGGTGTGGGACTGCACGAGGTGAAGCAGGTGGTGTCTCTGAGGAGCCGCTGAAGTAATTCAGTCGTCTCTGCAGCACATAGTTCTGCCATAACCTAATTAGCCGGCGCGGAGCGTGTCAGAGCCGTGATGGACTGGAGGCTGTTTGATCCTCGTGATGATTCTACATCTCATGTGAGGGTTTTAACCCCCGGTCGTTCCTTCTCTCAACGCGTACAGCTGCTCTCCCGCTCATCCTCTGTTTCACAGTGTTACATGCATAATTCAATCTTCGGGCCTTTCAAAATAGGCTATGCTGATTCTGTGTAATATTCTGAGACGTTGCCGAGATGTTTTAAATCACATTATTGCCGAGAGTTAGATGAGAAGATTGAAGCTACAGGCGGCAGGGGGTGGATTAGCATAACATGACGACTGGAAACAGCGTAGCCTGGCTCTGTTCAAAGGTAACCAAATCTGCTCTCCAGCACTTTTAAATCTCAGTAATTAAAAGACTGTACATATAAAAAACAACTTAATCCCCCGTACGCTCGTACGAGGGGTTACATGTGCGAATTTTAACTTGTGGACAGTCATGCTAGCTGTCTTCCCGGGTTTTGAGTCTTTATGCTAAGCTAACCTAATCTTCTCTTGGCTCGAGCTTCATATTTAGCGCACAGACCTCAGAGCGGTATTAGTCATCTCATTTGACTCTCCCTGCAAGAAAGGGATGAACATATTTCCCAAATGTCAAACTATTCCTGTAAGATTTAAGAAGGTGTTGACTCGGCGAAAGTGAACGCATCTTGACACATGACGAAACGCCCCGCTGTCAAAATACAACGTGCACTCATGTTCCTGCCATATTCTTCACATAACTTGATCTGCAACAGTTAAATGTTCACACGCTCGGCAGGAGTGATTTGTGTCCTCAAACACTCAGCGGCGGGATGAAGATGTTGATTAGATGTTAAGATGTGAAAGCAGGTGAGAAACTTGCTATTTACATCCCTCTAATCCTGCCGAACAAACCGTAACGTTCATTTGGTACAGACAGAAAACAGGTTTTTCTTTTCCAGTCAGGCTGGATGCGACCACCATCCCACGCACAAGCGTTCAAACAAATCCACTTTGTGACCGGACTCGGTTAAAGAAAAAAAAAGACGGGTCTTGAAGCTGTCATTGTAATTGTGAGAAAATAGTGTGTGTGTGCGTGTGCGTGTATGGCGGTCAGCTCTTGTCTTCCATGGCCGTCCTGCATCCAATTAAGCCGAGCTCAAAGCTCATCACCAGCCTTTGGTCTCTTTGATATCCCTCGCTTGTTAGTCGGAGCGGAGACAGAAGCCACGAGGAATATGGATCTATCTAGATATATAAGGTACATATACAGTACATACAGTATATGTGTGCATCAATGGACTCTGCCATCCTTTTTTTCTACAGAGGGACTTATTTTTATTGCTCCATTCAGTGACGCATTTCTGTTGAAGTCAGCGGCCAGTGAATTGTGTCGGTCGTTCAGAGGATTAAGCGTATGAACCAGTGCCGGCGCTCCCCCCTAATAAATAAACTCCTTTCACGGTGGTTTTCAAGGTAGTTATGAAATCAAGTAGAGCTGCAAACAGTGAACAATCGAATTGTTTCAGATCCAAATGAGGATGTTTGTTTTAAAGGGGCAGTGAGTGAATCTGGAGGAAGGCAGTTGATTGGTAAATCTCAGTCCCGGGATTGAGTTGTTTGCCAACTCAACAATCAACCATCTTCCTCCAGAAACGCTCACATGCACCAAAGTGCATGTACGGCCGCCTCAGCTATCAAAGCAAAGCAGAGAAGCTCGGCTCACGGCACACGCAGAGGAAGTGTGAACTTCAAAGATGATGGCTCAGGATGCAGTAATCTTTGCAACGCAGTTAGTCGTACGCTCCTGTATTTGTGTTGAAAATACAAAATATTTAACCT
This sequence comes from Diplodus puntazzo, assembly GCA_963678695.2. Classification (NCBI taxonomy): domain Eukaryota; kingdom Metazoa; phylum Chordata; class Actinopteri; order Spariformes; family Sparidae; genus Diplodus; species Diplodus puntazzo. The sequence goes on from OZ023162.1 coordinate 20,077,849, forward strand.
TCAGATTGATTCTTCGTGTCACATATAATTGATATCGTTTTATGTACTCTGAAGAAATGTCACTATTGGATCCTTTTGGTTCACCAGAGTGCAGAGCAGAGGATCATTTGGGCATTCTGTGCACGGTTGCTATCATTTTTTTAAAAGGATGAAAGAAGTGCTGCGACGGTTTTATGAGCGTAAAGGACAGTCTTACACTTAGATTATCCAACAAACGGATTATTGTTCTTGGGTGAAAGTGGAGCTTCCTTCAAATGATTCTGTGATTGAGATAATAATAATATTGGAGGGATGAGAACAAGTGTTATTCTCTTTATTCATCTATCATCAGTGCCTCTTCTCTTAAACATCCCTCTTCTATTTCTGAACATAGAGGCTTTTTTTTCAAAGTTGTTTCCGATGACCACTGCAATATTTCTGTCTCCCTCACTGTTGCACTCAACATACCTCTCAGCACTGTTACTGAAGTCGCCATTAAGGATATCACAATTTCTAAATGCTGCACCAGCATCCTGTAGATGCTACAATGTTCATCGCAGCCTACAATATAAAAGAGATAGCTAACCATGTAGACCCCAAGCCAGGGGGAGGGATGCGGAATCATAAAAATCAAAGCGGTTCAGCTGAAGCATGGAGGAACTTGTGTCTCGTAGATTATAAGATATCTTGCGAGCGTGGATGCAAGGAGTAGGAGTGGGTGAGGGGGCTGCAGCACCATAAAGCGATGATGTAAAGCCTGGAGTTGCTCTACACTTCTGTGGTTTATCAATCAAGTGTAAGAACTATAATGTATGAGTCATTCTGGCCAATTTAAAGTAATACAAAAAACATGAATGTTGCACGCCATTTACTATGACGTCGTCGCATAGGCTGGCCCCTCAGCACCCCCTGCTGTGAGTGACTTCCCGCATCCCTTCTTGTCAGCATGGAAGTAGATTGTCGCCGTATTCACAGTCAAAGACGGTAAACAGCATCAAACTGTTGCATCATTTGCAAAGGGAATAACACGCACATCCATATGTAATCAGTTACTGATGGTTTGATGAAAGCGCGGATGTTACTTTGGTAACCGGCTGCTTAAAACCCTGCCGGCGCCTTTGATACAGCAGCTACCCATCAGCAACAAAAAGAGTCTCCTTTGAGCTATTATCACTGAGCTATCGCCGCCATTCATGTTGATGTCCTTAGATGTCACGAGGCGGGCCGTGCTGCCTTTGAACAGGAGGGCTCGTGGCCAGTCACTTTGGTCATCTCCATATCACACATCACCTGGCCTTTTGATCTGTGGGAAGTGCACGAGGAGGTGGCGGCATGATGGGCTGGTGAGGCCTGATACATATGGATGATGGAGGCCTGCAGCGGACATGTGCGGCTCAATACCAAGTGCTAATGCTGTGGGTATCGATTGCTGCAGTAATCTAATGTACGGCTCCGTTATGACAGATAAAAGTCATACATTTGATTTAGTTTTGCTTGATCTATTGAACCAGGTCAAATATTTGCATTTTTTAGCTAGCAGTGAGATTCTAGAGATGGCAGTGGCAGTCCGCCATTTTGGGCCACAATCTGGTGATCCCTTCGGATTTCTTCAAGCCCAATCAGATCAAAATGTAACTTTGTTGCCTCTGTTGTCGTTTTCAGCTGACTGTAATGTTGAAAGATGTAGTTTACCTTTGTGATGTTCCTGCTGAGCTTATTTTACAGTAGGCTATGTACTGAGTCACTTTGCTAGCATCTCTGATGAGCTATGGCTAAATATACCCAATAGCTAACATCTAACTAACGAACTAGCTGCTTGTTCTTGGTAAGCTGAAGCTGTCATTTAGTCTGCGGCCCAACAGGTAAATTAGCTAATGTTAGTTAGCTGGGAGGCTAACTATAAGACAGTAAATGACTAGGGAGCAGCTGTGAATTTTTTGATTTTGATGACATTACTCATACACCTCTTGTACGATTTGGATACAGTTTTAATGGAGTTTTCTGTGTTCTACTCGTTAACAATCATCAAATGTTTCTAAGATCAATGTTAGAGTCACAAGATTCACTTCATCTGCCCCCCGTGCAGGTAACACCTACATAAAAAATACCAAGGACCACAATACTCTTCCAATAATAAAGATACAGGTCTAGTTAAAACAATCTGATATCTGTCTGTTCGACAGTGAGACATCAGTTTGTCAGCAGGCAGAGAGGGATCATCACTATGATAAACGCCGGGATTTCAACTGCGCACGAAAACACTTTTCTTACATTGTCAGAAAAATGAATTCATCTGTGTTGATGTTGTTAATAAGCTGCACATTGTTCTGATGGTGTTGGAAGCAACTGTAACGCAGCGTGATACGATTCATGAAACAAGCCACCCTGCTGGCTCCAAACAACAGGGCTAACGTTTGACAAAGACATCAAATGGTCGGCAACAGAATGGTCATCAGAACCAGACAGATTAGAAATTGCTGTACTACTTAAGGTTAAGAGCGTATGTGGAAAATACTAATGATGAAAAAAAAAAAAAAACCTCGACAATGAGTTCTGGCAGAAGAACTTGGACAGGTATGAGACATCAGTTTGTCTGTTGGCGGGCAGAGAGGTCTCATCAGAGACCACGTGCAGCATGAATGTCACGGCTCTGCATCTTCTGCTTCAAACAGTGGAGACGTTACAACCGGCCCATGTCACTCTTGCCCCAAGTCCCCTCTACATGACGCAGGGGTCTTCTGCCTGGCTCTTAGCAAACGATGTGATTGGTCTGAGCAAATATTTGAATAGGAAACCCGATTAGTCTCAGCTGCACTTTGTGTTTAATAACAATTGTAAGCATGCTAACATCCTAATCTACGATGGTTAAAGGGATAGTTCAGGTTTTTTGATTAAGGGATGTATGAGGTGCCTATCCTTAGTAATACACTGACCTGATTCATCAGCTCGCCCCCTGTGCGGAGAAGCAGCGCGTAGTACCAGCAAGCAGGCAAGCTGATGGTCATCTACGGCAGGTGATATACTGACCAGGGATAAGCACCTCACACAACCCAACATCAAAAGACACGGACTATCCCTTTAACATCTAAAACATTAGACCATAGCCACCAACACTGAGCGTGTTAGCATCCACGTAGCATGGCTGTAGACTCTTATTAAAAGAGTAAATCTCACTGTATTTCAGGACACTTTACACCTGAATCCCTAAAAGTGAAAATGCCAAATGTGTTATCTAACCACCAGACAGTTGAAGGCAAATATTATTCACAAGAATAATGATAGTAATGTGTACACGCACACCTCTGCCAGCTGCGATTTAAACCTAATATAATCTGTCAGACTACAGTCATGTTTCATCTCTGCTTCTCCCCTCGTGTTTCTTCCTCTTTCATTCTTGCTTCCTTAACTACGGTCTAATCACTTGCCACATTTTTCAAGCGCTCCTGACTGCTCGCATATCTGCCGCCCATATTTCTTATTTTATCGCCGCCACTCATCACGAGGAGGGCTCTTATCTCTGCGCCATTGGCTCTTTAATTTTCCTCGAGTCTGGCGGTAATACTTTCCCTCTCTGTCCTGGATAGAAAATGAAGTCATTACATTTCTCCCGGTGGTTTAGTTTTGGTGGTTTTTTTTGTTTTTTCTATTGCTTTTTGTCTGCCCTCATTGCTATTTTTATCTTTAACGGAGAAGCGAGTTGTGTCGCCGTCCAGAGTATAATGTCAAAAAGGGCAGAGCGGCTCTTACTCAGCAATTCACCCCCTGTAGTAACCCTCTGCTCTGACACTATCATTGTACTGTCGCTCCTAATGACTGGGCTTGTTGTAGCTGCTGTCAACGTAATGAGTGTAGTTGACAGGAGGCAAGTGTGTGTGTGTGTGTGTTTGTGTGTGTGTGTGTGTGTGTGTGTGTGTGTGTGTGTGTGTGTGTGTGTGTGTGTGTTAAAGACTGAAATCATGAATCCTTACGTTGATCCGAATCATTTTGTTCGATTCAGTTTGGTGGTTAGTGGCTGTGTCGTTCCTAACTGTTATTTATAAGAATTTGATAAAAACAAAACCGTGTTATTAATAAGAACCACGTTTGTTTGTTTGTTTGGATTCCTGTTCGTTTGTTCCCACTTGGTTTTCATAAATACAGAGTAACAATAACATATAGTGTTAAATTACACATAAACGCACAAGTAAGTTTATTATGTCCATATTTCCTCACGCTGCAGCCTCCAAGTGCTTCTGACTCAGTCCCAGCTGCCCTCGCCCCCACACACAAATGTTGTTTTTGTTTTGTATCTCATCTTATTTTTCCATCACAAAGCGTTCACAAATAGCAGTAAATGTGGCGATGGACATAAATAAACGTGGTTTAAGGTATTCAGTGGGGATGCAGTCTGCAGCGGTGAGGAGGAACAGGTTGATGAGGAGTTGGGATACGAGTGATGTACACAGTGTTTCTTTTCCATCAAGACGATCAACTTGCTCCCATTTCCTCAAGCTCCTGCGGATAGAACTGGGCTGCTCGGTGATTTGAGTGTGGTGACTAGATTGTAAGTCAACAGAGAGGCGAAGTCACGTCCCTTCTACTTTGCCCCATGGGAACTTATTTCTTTGAAAGCTTTGTATGGCGTTGAATAGAGAGAGACAAATAATTGTGCCATGAGCTACACATAGGATGTTTGTCAATTTAAAAGAAAGACTGTGAAAATATGTAATAACAAAGACTGCTCAGCCAAGAGCCGCGTTAGTGATGTCCTCTTGTTGAATGCTCACCAAAACCTGTAACCTGAATCAGTCCTCCACATTAGTGGCTCACAGAACCGATGACTCTCCTTTCACATTAGCGCAGTTGTCAGTGTGGACCGATTTATTGTTGTTTTCAGCCTTGTGAATACTCTTTCTGTGTTGGGTTGGCGGCCATGTTGGTGTTTCTGACATGTGTTGAGCAAGACTTTGTAGTTCACCGAGCGGTTTATCACAAAACTAGATGATATGTAACTTTATCCGGACTTGGAAAATGACCTTTTATATTGACAAACATCATATGTGTGATTCATTGCACAATTCAAGTGGTATCAAGAGATTATTTGTCTCTCCCCATTGAGTAATGTACAATTTTTAAATTTGTTCCTATGGCTATGCAAATATGGTTGGTCGGCACTCAAAGAAAGAGAAAACACAAATCCACGAGGAAACAGACTCGGACGCCACAGACTCTGATCCACGCAAGTGTGTCTGAGTGCGCAGGCGAGGGGCTGACGGCTGAGTTGGAGTGTGTGTCATCCTCTGCTCTGTTTTCCTCCTTCCCTCCAAATGACGGTGACTCAGTAGCAGATGCAGAACTGACTCCTGCTGTCACACACACACAACTTGTCGGTTAAGTTGATCTGACAATGTGTTATTTAATGAAGCCAACTGGGAGACAAGCCAGTATGCTGCAGTGTCTATGTGTGTGTGTGTGTGTGTACTGATGTGTGTCCTGAACATCCTCTGTTAGCTGCTGACAATAAATGCGAGCTTAAACCAAAAAAAAAAAAGAAAAATGCCTTCAGGAGCAGCAGAGCACCTCCGACAGACAGAGGAGCGGGGCGCAGTCACCAGCCTCGGGCGTTAGACACAGAGATTAGCTCGTATTAACAGCTGGGCCTGTCTGCCAGTTGATAGGAAAGGAGCTGTGGAAAATTTGGCTGTCATCTGGGGATTGTGCTGGAAATGTATTAATCAAAAAGTAAAATTTCAGTCTTAAAAAATGAAGTTCGCCAAAAATTGGGCGTTTGTGAAAAGCGCGACTAATTATAGAGGGAGGAAAGTTCTAACGTGAGTGTTCACGCCAAAGCTAAATTCATCCATTCATTGTCTGTAACCGCTTTATCCCTTTTATGGGGTCACAGGGTTTTATTTGCTGGAGCCAATCCCAGCTGTCTCTGGGCGAGGGCAGGGTACTCCCTGGACGAGTCGCCAGCTCATCGCAGGGCCCTCACTGATGGCAGAGGCCGCCATGCAAGGTCTCAACCACACATCAGGAGCAATTTGGGGTTCAGTATCTTGCTCAAGGACACTTAGACATGTAGCTCAGCTCAGCCTGGAGCTGGGAGTTGAACCAGCAACCTTCCGATCACTAGCCGACCTGAATGAACTTTTGAATTTGGATGTGTTGTAATTTTGTTCAGGTTTCAACATCTCAATTCAGCTTTTACTTGCAAATTTGAACTTTTACAACCCCAGTTGTCCCTATATACCTAATGTTGGTCTCCTTCCACCAGAGGCTGGCACTCCTGTAAACATTAATGGCCGCCTCCTCGGGCTGAGCTGTTACGTTAGCTAGCTTACTTTGCTAAAGCTAAATCGCCTTGATGCACTTGAAATTGCTCACAACAAGGTCTGTGGATTATCTTTAGTAAGTATGTCGTGATTTCTGGAAAGGGACATTGCTGTTGAATTTTTTATCATTGGGCTTAAGGGCCTTGCTCAGAGGCATCTCAGTGGTGTAACAAGGGCGAGACAAATGCAAATTTTCACTTGAAACTGACCACAAGCTTGCTTCTCCAAACTTTTGGCGACCACGACCATCGTCACAAGCTGAGTGCCGTTTAGTTTGATCAGGGCCCTGACACATTGGGCTAATGTTCAGCCAGTGTTGGCGTCATCAGTGAGCATCTGTGGCCTCAGTCTTAGCAGTATGTCAAGTGCGGTTGGCATTAGGCGGGCCTTGCTGGCACCTTTTTGGCAGATTGAGTGTATAGAATCGGTGACAAAATCACTCTGACTGGATGGTTTCACTGTTTTCTCCACCTTGGCCTGTCAGCCTTTGGCGCTGCTAGTTCATGGATGTTGGTTTGGTGTGTCTGGGTCCTCATTTTCCAGAGATGACAGATGCCTCTATGGCCGATATCTTCAAAACTGGGCAACTCACGCCAAAAAAATTGATAAATAGCACTACAGGTAAGAGGAAAAGTATGTATTCATGTTATGTTTTTTGGAACTCTGCTCCGGTGGTGGTATGGTGGTATTGTCAGTTCAGATTATCCTTCCTGTCATCCCGCACCGTTCTTCCTGTCATCATTGGAGCATGTTCTGTAGGCGGTGTTGCAGATCGCTGTCAGATGGTCTGGAGCTCCTCAAACAGAATGGAATGAATGCTGCGTCTGCGCTGTCGTCACTTCTAAAAAGCATTTGCTCCCACAAAAGCCGGTGGGAGGACAGCGCTGATACATGAGGCCCAGTTTTTCGCTGCTGTGCCCCCATTGCTCTTCTGGGGTAGCCATGGCAACAGTGCAATGACGAGGGGAGCCAAAAGATCAACAGGTTGAGAGTACATAACACAGAAAATGTCAGAGCTACTTCCTGTACGTGTTTTTGTTATTCAGAAAAGGAACAGAACAAATCCTGTGGCCCACATTAAGCACACTGGGCCGTCAGCAGGAGGTATGACATGTTTTCTATGTTGCTAGTCGGTACGATCCAGATGTCCCTCCTTGTGTTACCTGACTTCCTGAGAGGCAGGTAAAATGAATGGTGATAATTTATGTCACATTCTGTGGTGACAATGGGAACAGGATGTTCCACTTGCAGCGTTGCAGTGACTAATTCCCTGTGGCAGCAGGACCAACTCCAGACCCATTTTTAGCCTGACATGAAGCAAAGAGGGATTTTAGTTATTTTTAATAAACGCCACTACCTATTTAAAAACAATAAAATGTGACCTGAAAATCACAGTCTTTCAGAATCAACAAGATGCCTCGTGTCTTTGATTTAGTGCCTGAAAACTGTTTTGCTTTCATGCCCGCACCTGTTTAATCATGTCAGCGGTAGGTGTCACCTGTTTTTTTTTCTTACAGTGGATATCTTGTTCTGCAAGGAACCTTCTGTGTATGTAGGTCAGAGCGAGCGGCGGGCTCGTAGATCACGGCACAGAATGACATCCATCTCCACCAGCTGTGGCCAGAGAGAGAGAGAGGAAGACGTTTATATCGCATTATAGAGTTTTTTTTTACTTCCTTCACAAAGGCGTTTATTTATGCTATAACCACGAACCACACAGTATATATATCAGAACCTGTTACTCTAAATGTACTGTAATATATAACTACTAATGTTCCTGCACCTCAGTAAGTCAGATCTCAGTGGGCAGTGACTTTTTATGCAGAAAGTAATGATGAAACAGCATGTCATACAGAGAGACAGCTTAAAAGCAAGGAGGAGGGCGTCCATCCAAATCATTAAGTCTTCTGTGGAGCACAGCAGAGGCTGCATCTGATTTAATGGTTTAGAGAAGGCAGCGGAGAGAACGGTACAGCAGAAGCTGCTGTGCACATAGTCACTGCTGCAATGTCCTTGATAGCTAATGTATGAGTGACAAACTTACAGTGTGTCTGCTGTCAGACCACAACTGCAAAGATAGATGTAGCGCACATTTCATACTGCGGATGATAAACCATCACCATCACCTCAACGGCATCCGATAAGCCTGCACACATTACGCATGGATGTTAATTTATATTTAATTTTACAATCCAAGAGCTAAAGGGTTTATGTCTCGTTATATTCATGATAAGCTCTTTAGCACTACAGGTAAAAGACTGTATTTTTTATTTCAGGTTGAACTGTCCCTTTAATGTAGTTGCATATCTTTTTGAGGTAAGTTGTCATGTTACACAAAGGGGACCCAAATGCAGACAAGTAACTTAACAAAAAAGCAAGCTTTAATAAACAAAAGCTGAAAATCCAAATCCCAAAAATTTAGCGGCAAAAGGAAGATAACAAAAGAGGATAAATCCAAGATACAAAAGCAAAACAGTAAAAAACCAGATGTAACGTGAGGCATTGGGAACCAAAAGCCAGGACCATGACGGGAAAATAGGAAAGGGAGACACAGGAACACAAGGGCATAAAACAACAGACGAACAAAAAAAGAGTGGGGAGGATGAGGACTTAAATACACAAGAGCTGATCAACTAATAGAACACAGGTGAGAAGGGAAAAGGAGGAAATGAAAAGCAAAACACGACACTAGAGGACATAACTTCAAAAAAAAAACAGGAAATAACAAAACCAGAAAGTCAAACTATGACTAAAGAAGGAACAGCACGCTTTAGGTGAGCGTGGTCTCCAAAAAGGACGCGTTTCTGCTGTTTGTGCCTGATGGAGGGAAAACCAGGAACACTTGACCCAAAAGACATTACATTATGTCCTGTATCTAATTAACTTAGTTGCGTGTTAGAAGTTACTGTTCCTGTATTCGTGTCACTGTTCACATTGTAATTTGTTTCATTGAAATTCTATTCCGCCGGTGTGCACATGCCAGTTTGATTTTGTTCGCAGTGTGTTATCAAGTCTGAACCTCCTGTTCTCAGATCGTTTAAGCTTTGCATGAAGACAACGCTGCATATTTTTCTCCTAAAACAGACGCCACATGGGAAAATCCCTCCAGCTTTTAGAACGCTGGTCCAAACCAAAGTCTAATTTTCTGCTTCAGTGAGCTCACTCATATGTTTTTCATCGTGAACTAATTCATATTTATTTAATGATACGATGAAAAATCAGATAGAGCAGCTGAAAGTCTTTGTTAAGGGCCGTTACTGCTCCAAAGTGCCTGATTTATTCATTTTGCGTGTCCACTAAAGTGCTGCATCAGTTTAGCTGTGTTGTCGTCTAGTCGAGACTGCTGACATTGCTACGGTGATGAAGTCACAGCTGATCCAGAATAACTGCCGCGTTGTGAAGAGCCCTCGCTAGAGAAATTATCCATCAGGCGGACACACTCGCTGTCACTGTAATGTGCGAAAGCTGCACATGGGAAATGTAATACAAAACAACAAAACACCTTCTATCTGTCAGTGCAAGAGTGGCTTCTGATCCATTTAGTCCCCGTCTGATAGAATAAGAAGACAGACAACTGTGTCCCGGCCCTGGAGAAGAGACGCCCGAGTCCCCCCTGCAGCGCCGGCTCTTCTTGGATAGGTATAAATAGATCCTTGCAGCACCTCCTCTCTTAAATCACCCTCCTCTCACTTAGTATTCCTCCGCTTCTCTACCACCTTCTTCTTGATTTCAATTTTCTTGCATCAATCCCCTTCCGTCTCACTGTCTTTTTTTTTTTTTTTTTTCGCATTTGAGAGGTGATTGTCTTCTGAGGGGTGGGCCAATCATGGGAGGTTATTTAATGTCATTTGTTTGATGACATCAACGGGACCTTCGCAGAGCAGGGCGAGTGACCTCCCGTTGCGTATCGGCTTTTTGAGTGACAGTGATTTTTTCGCCAAAACAATAAAGCTCCAATCAAAAATCCTCAGGAGAGGGATAGGTAAAATGCGGTGATGTGAAAGTGAGTTTCACCTCATTAGCTTGTTTTCTATCCACTTCACCACCTATTTACATCTATTTATGCATCAAGGCCAGATTGAAATTTACCAAGGTGCATCGGCCATGTTTGTGTTGGCTTCATGGATCCGAATTTTGAAAGAGGGGTTTGCGCTTTGAAGCCGCCGGGCCGGGAAGTGATCAGGAAGTTTGAGAGAGAGAGGGAGGGATGGCAGACGCTTTGATGTGCAGAAATAGATAACATTAAAGGCATCGCTTGAAAAAAAACACACACACTTTTTCTGGCCACAGCGCACTTTACGAGTTGGTACAACCACTTGGATGAATATGAAGCAGATGGTTGCAGATCCCAGAATGGTTTTGGGATATGAACTCCTCATCTGCTTATGGAAGAATGAAGAATTCAATTTCGCGAGCCAAATTTAGTTTAGAGCAATCTTTTTCTTTTTTTCTTAGAAAGACCCTAACATGGTTTTTATATTAACAGAGGTAAAAGTAAACACGTACTGTGGCAGAGATGGCAACTCATCAATAAGATGCGTCACATGGCTCGCTCTGATGCAGAAAATCTGTTTTAGCAAAGTCATTTCTTTACTCTAGATTCAGACAATGTGGACTTTAATAACCTTTGAGCAAGGCTTGTTAGTGATATCAGCAGGCAGCTCTTAGGACTGAGTGAATGAGCCCGATCCATCTTTCTCCTGCTACACCCCCTCAGGCTTCGCTGTGAATAATAATGTGTTTTGTGATGCTGCTCAACAAACTTTATGGGAATTTGGCTCGTTGGTCTTTTTAATAATGTAATATTTTCACTATCTTTGTATATCTGGTGGAAAGCTCTGTATAGTTTTCACGTACGGTTGGAAATGTTAAAAATGTTCTAAGGTAACATCAAGATCAATACTTTTTATAGTGTCTTTCAAGCATCTTTTCTTTGATTTCCGGTCTCTAAGCAGCTCTCTTGACCATCTGTTTTCAGTGAGAAATGCCGCTGCCCAGCACAAAACAATAGACATACACATTTAGCAGCAAACTGGTGAGCATAGTGGAGCGTTTACCTCCATGTATGACTGTCAGGAGTTGGTAGAGACAAAAACAATGAATGTGAATCAAGTTGCGAGAAACAAGACTCCAAAAAACAATGCTCTGTTTCTGCTGGATGTGTTAGGAATTGTTTAGTAACACATTTGTCACATCACATTAAAGGGGCAATATGTATGAATTTGAGTGGAAAATGTTCAAAAACTCACTTAAATTATCAACAGAATCTGGAAAAAAAAAACAGATTTAAGATGTCACTGTCTTGTGTTACAGAGAAAGCTACTGAAGTTAGCATGGTGACCAGGCCAGGCCCATCCTCGTCTGAAGCTCCTGTGCTAGCAATGTAAACCAATGACGTTATTAAAACCTGGTTACAGAGTTGGAGGCGGGGCTCCATTCGTACCTGTGAAAGTTGCTCACAAAACCAAAAGAGACTTGCTGCGCCAATCGGACCAGCTAACTTCCAACTAAGCGCCTGGCTAACTTAGATGTTAAATCATTTAATCTTGATACACATTCAGACAGCTTAAATGAATATAGTTAAATCTCACAGGGGTTGCGACGCTCACAGAAATGTATCCACCATTTTACAGCTGCAACTATGAAAGTTGACTTAAAAGCAATTGCTGGCTGCATGGCTAACTGAGCTAGCTAGCTAAGGACAACTATAGTTAGTAGCAGTTAGTTTTTTCTTTGGTTTTACGCTGCCCCCTATTTGTTTTGAGTATGAATTCGACAGGTGGCCAGTTCAGGAATTCAGATGACTGCAGCTTTAACCTCTCGGTCAGTTGTTCATTGTCAGAGATCACCTCATCTTCCTGCTTCAGCTCTGTCTGAGACTTGTCAATCATCCCACAGATAGCAGAACCGACAGCTGACACTCTTCATTCCAGTTTAACTTCCAGCCCAAAATGGCTTACAATGTGATCGAATACATGATTCATACAAGTCAGTGAAGACCCTCTGGAACTGCACTCGTGAAGAAAACCGAGTGGAAACTGATTTATTTAGGTGTTAAAGCTGCAGAGCTGGATTTTCACAGAACAAACTGGGCCAACATATTAGACTACTTGTTCCACTGCGCTTGAACCACATGAAGACATCTGGGCATGTGGGTCATTCGCCTTTTCATTTTCTCTTTGTATCATTTTTTGATTTTCAGTATTACAGCATTACAAATCACGCTGACAAAACAACAACAACAAAAGCTTTTCAATCTTTATTTTCATTCTCAGTTTCCCAGCGGGGATCATTAAAGTGACGACTGATCTGTTCTGTGTTCCTTTTCTCAAGATTTTTGGTTGCAATATTTCTTTATTATAGTACTTACAACAGCCTTGTTTGCACCCCAGCTCTTATATCACTTGACAGCTGTCCCTCTGCTCTCCGTTAATGATTTGATTCTGTCTGCTAAAGGCCTGTGGCCTGTTTTCTTTTACAGTGGTGTTTCTTAAAAAAGGCACAGCCCTTTAAAATGGGTCACTGGTCTGTTTCTGTTGGTTCTTCTTATGACAAGAGCATTAATATATTTTAATGAGCCCGAGTCCCAAGACAACAACACAATTATTCAGTTTCACTCCAAGGCTTAAACGATTAAAATGTTGTTTGACGATATCTGTGCCTTTATTGTTTGTCCAACAATCCTGTCTCTGTGACATCCTGCAGATTTTAAAGGGGAAGAAAAGTGGAGTACATCCTACTAATCACCTGCTCCTTCATTCATGACTGTGATACAAATGAGAAAAGTCTCTGGCTTCCATCTCAAACGGCATCTTTAAGTTTTGTCTGTGCTGACAGCAGACGTGATGAAGCTGGATCATGAGGGGTTTCATGCTGTGTGTATTTTTGACTGATTAGGGTAATAAATCAGAACAATAATAATGTCTATCTGGGATAATGACTGGATATTGCTTAAATACCACATTACCCTGTTTCTCAAAATGATTGAGTTGATATTGTCGCAGGTGCTGACAACAGCTGCTCAGTTGATGCATTGCACTGTGCATACTTTGAGTGAATTATAGAAGCTATAATAATCATAAAATATTATAGTAAATATAATCATGCCATCTCAAACTGCTTCTTCTCAGCTGAAAGTTGCTGTGGCTAACAAGCAAATAAACAGCATCTCGGTTGTCACAGAGCAATTTTAGCATTTAGCTGGGGTCGCGTTTATCGCCACATGACAAAGTAAGTCCAATATTTAACCCTCATACCTATTTTTTTGTTCTTTACCGACTCTTGAGGAAACTCTGGGTCTTTAGCTCGAGCAAGACCTTCCTCACTAGCTAGTTGCTAACTTGGTGCCAAGCTAAGACAGGTAGCCTAGCTTAATGTCCATGTATCAATGCTTTTTCACTGAAAAATGTGGGTTTTGATGATTTGTGACACCAGTAAACAACACTGTCTGTTTTTTTTACACTATATGCTAATTACCAGCAATGTTTTTATGGAAAATACAGTTTGTCTTCATGAGGACTCTCATCCAATATTCTGCTTTTTTGTCTTGTATGCTAAATCCAGGCCTTTTCCCATTTCAGAGTTTTGTCTCGCCTGCCTTTTAATGTCATTTGATGTTAAATTGATCTGTTTTAAGTGCAGCTGTTTAGCACAGTGGATTGACTTTTTGGTCGAAGGGAAGCAACCTTACCACAGCGGCCATCTTGGTTATGACTAGTGGTGAAATATATTTAGCTTATTCAATTTTTCAGGTGTTTAGCATATTTTGATTTTCAGAAACTGTGTTTGTTACGAGTCACTAAATGTCAAATGCCCTCGGGGTTGAAGTGAAATGACATTTTTGACAGTGTCAGTGCATTTGTTCGCATTTCATCAACAGCAGAGACTTCAGAACTAAACCACAGTGCTAGCTGCCAACAGAGTTTGAAATTAAAACGTAAGGGATTCTAAAACATTCACATTTGCAGTGACTCATCGAGTCTCTCAGTTTTATTCGACTCTTAAGCAGTTACTCAGCTGGTTTCCTGTCAGGCCTTTCTGTTATGGAAAGGAAGAGATTAGACTCGCTCGCAAAAATGTTGATCCTCTTGCGAACAAAACCGTCACTTTGCTGCCAAGGATAGAAATGTTTGACACAGTCTTGCATCATGATGTGAGAATTACATAAAAAGCCTCAGACTGAGCTTGCTCCATTGAAGAGCTTGTAGTCGCTTTGCAGTATGAGACAGTTTGACTGAGAACATCCATATAACACATTTCCACAGTTTCATTGTTTCTGTTGGGGTCGGTCGATCCTTGCTTGTGGTTCCCACAGAGCCCCGTGTGTCTCATAATTAGAGGAAAGCTTCCTTCTTGGCTGCAGACTGTTTGGTATCCAGAAAAGCTCTTGTGTCTTCATCAACCACCGTCTGAACCACTTTTCTGCTTTGTTGATTTCTCACTCTTCGGTTTATTTACTTTATTTTATGCTTCATTTGGCCCACTTCCTCCTGCTTGGCTGCGTTTAAATCCCTGACTCATTCCGCTCGTAAAGCAGGGATGCACTCTGGGAAAGTGCAACATTTTACTGTGCGGACGCAAAAAATCCAAACTCACATAAAAACTTGTGTGCAGTACTTGCATACACACACATATTTTGACAGCAGCACATTTTACACTTGATTAGTACAGTTAATTACGTACCAGCGGCAATTTTCGTGGTTTTCTGAATGTACTGACTTAATTTCTGGATCTGTTTTCGGTTAATCTTCGTATAATCAGATCACATCCTGGGGCTCAAACCTCACGAGAGTAGGCGATGGCTGGCGGGAAATGGCTCTATTCAGGGATGATTTTCAAGTATTATTTTGTCACTATCATGAATTAAATATTTTGTTTTAGCTGGATTGCGGGTGCTCATTAAGCCCTGCACATTTTGAGATAAAAATTACCGCTGGCTATATGAAAGTTTAATTCGGTTCATCTAGCTAATTGCTGTGTGATTGATTATATAATTACAGACTATTTGTTCCTTGGCTGTTGTAGCTCTGCTTGTAATTCCCTGCCCACTGTGGTGATGCAGCGTGTTTGGCAGCTGTCGCACTGTGGAGAGTAATGTAGTTACAGCTGTGTGTGCGTTGCAAAGTACGTGGCCTGTGTGTTGCAGCTTTGTTCTCTCCCCCCTGCCTGATTTTTTTCCTCTTGATATTTGTTCAGCGTCTCTGAGGTAACGCGGTGCAGAGTAGGTGCTCCAGTTTCTCTCGGTAGCCTCGAATTCAGCAAACAGCGAACGCTTGACATGTACACACTCCGTCTTAAAAAGATAGATGGATCTAGTTCAGACCAGCATCAATTTTTAACTACGTCGCTCATTAGTAAAACATGAAATATCAGACCCCTTGTAGACACATGAAGTTGCTGCTGATAGTCAGACTGCAGTCGGCATACTGCCTCATCGTAGCCTGAAATGCTGCAATTGAAAAGAAATGATGGACCAGATTTCTGATGGTGTGCGACATTTATGTTTTTTGTATTAATTGGATGGCCAGGATAACATGTATCTAATCTTTGTTAACAATAACTTGCAACAATTTGAGAGGTTTTGTACTACAGCAGATGGCAAACACAAACATATTACAGGTCGAAGCAGCCACATCAAGTACAGCAGGGAGAGAAATTCCCCAGACTCCCCTTAGAAAATCACCAAATTTGTGAGTTGTTGAGTTTGGGCCTTCTCGTAAATTTGACAGCACCGTCAGCACCCCTAGTTCCCACATCCGTGGGTAAACGTACAGTGCTGCTGATGAAACTTCAGAATAAGCACTTTGATGAACGCTGAATGATGTTTAGCACAGACAATCCATCTTACTGATTCAAAATGGCACCAGGTGAAAAAAAATTAAATTACCCACTAACCTCTATGAGCCGACAGTCGTGGCTGAAATGCACCAGAAATGGAAAATTCAAAGTGCTAGACGGCCATTGGATTTCAATTGAATTTCAAACACAGGCGTTTATTATGTTTTAGGTCAGGCTGTGATTGGTTCACACCACTGCAGCACCACAAACATACAGAACAGAGGTAGAGACAGAGAACCCTGCTGCGAACAATAATGAAAGTCAAAGTGGCAACGCTGCACACTATTAATTTTTCTTGCCACGCTCGAGTGCAGCTAGCTTCAAAAGGAAAAAACAGACTGACGCACATGGATTCATTTGCATTACACACTGTGCAGACAGTGTTTCTTTCGGTAGTATAAACCGATCGACATCGCAACATTTAAATGGATCCAATACTTTGAATGTTGCGATGGACTAAACACTTCCATCTCTAAAACTGTAGATAGAGTGCTGTAGGGATGACGTGTTATCATCGTGATATCTCTAGAAAAAAGAAAGTGCTATCAGTCAAATTGATTTTTAACCTTGTATTCTGTGTGTTTTGTCTTGTTTTTGGTAAATGTTTTACAATCAAAATACAAGTTTAGGCATGTGGAGAGAGTCTGTAACTGTAAAGTATAAAAAGAAAAAAAAAAGCACATGATGATTAGTTCATCAGTACTGTATCTGTGAGTCTACATTCTCACCCCATTCTTTTCTTCTTCTCTTTCAAGTCAGAACCAATCAGTCAGTCAGTGTATTGGCTTTCATTCTGTAATATGTTGTAACTGCATATGTCCGCACGAGAAGTGAAGTTCAGAAGGCCAGTCTCATTACATCTGTGCACGAGAATAACTCTTCTCTTGTCGATGGCTGTGATGCAATCGCTCTCCCAGCTGACGCTAGCGAGAAAAAGAAAGCAAAGAAGACTCGCTTCAAACAATGCACACTATTCCTGGAAGTAATTATGGTTACTGACTTCAAAGCCGCAGCTTGGATTCAGTGGAGGGTCGTGACTGAAGATTTTGTGTGGTCAGGGTTCAAACTTCGCCAGCAGACAGCGTGGCATCAGTGGATTACAGTAAACGCGCTCATCCAGATGTTACCGAGGAACCAATACGTGTTCCCTTCATCTCTGCGGGATCCTTTGACAAATCTAGACTCTCTGAGCTCCTGCAGGGACAGAGAGGCAAGTGTTTTCATGAGAGAGTGATTAAGCAAATTCTCTCTGTATCTTTTCTCCCTCCACAGCAGGGGGCTGCTATCAGCCTGACTGAGGGAGGCAAAATGGTGATAAACAGCCCAGATGAGGAAATAAGTGGATCGTAAGATGGATCGTCTCTCTGCAGCGTGATGGGACTTTTTGGGGCAAATATTGATACTGTATGTGTGGAGAACAGGTGGGGTGGGGGTGTGAAAACACACACGCACAAACACACTTGTCATGCTGTACTTTGTGCTAATTGCTCTCACGTTACCTAGCTACTGTAGCCATGGCAACACATCTTGATCATTGCAGAGGAGCTGTTGAACAATGTCAGGCGAAACTGCTGAGTGTCCATATCGGCTTCTCAAGGAGACACGCGGTCTCACTTTTACCTGTGATTGCGTGTGTTGTCGTGGGATTCAGAAAAGTGTGGCGGGAGGAGGCTATGAAGTCCAAGTAAAGTATTGATAAAGCTGTAGGGGGTCACTCTGCAGTACTTCTCTACAGTCCCTTCATATGAAACTCTGTTGTTTGTCTATGTTTTAATTGTATCTTTCTATGAGTCATGACTGCCCTTCAAAACTAGTTTTGTGTGTGTGATTAGCTGAGCGACCCGGCCATTAAAGTGAACCCCTGAAGTATTATGGCCCACCACTCAGATGAGTCACCCATAAAAAGCAAGTGGCTGATAAACTGGTGAAATGGAGCGCTCAGTTAAAGCTGTTATAAAACGGCTGAGGGCTCGAGCTCCATCAGGCCTGTCAGTTCACAGGTGCTCGTTGAATTTTGCCACTGATATTCCCGTTCAGAGGAAAACCCTCTTCAATAAAATAATGATCAGCAACACTTTGCATTAAGGTCCTTTAGTGTTAATTAATAGTTAAATGCTGAGCAGGTCGTGTCCAGTTTTTAGACCCTTTTTTTTTTTGCTGAGAACAGTTTCCTACAACAGTAAAGTTTTGGGCTGGACAGTTGAACAATGAGCTGAAAACCAGGTAGGACGAGGGGGGCTGCAGATTCAGGTGATAAATCTGCTTTGAGGCCTCTTGCTCCACTTGAATCCCACTGGGATTGAATGTGCACATAATGTACCTTCTTTGCAGGGACTTGCTCTTATTATCGAGGTCCAAGACTGATGCTGGTCGATAAGGTCTGGCTCCCAGTCAGTGTTTGAGTTTGTCCCAGAGGTGTTGGATGGAGTTGAGTTCAGGTCTCTGTGCAGGCTGGCCGTGTTCTTCCACAACAAATAGGCGCAACAGTTTCCTCAATAACCCAGACTGTTTCTTAAAAGTTTAATGTTAAAGTTTTATTTCCCTAAAGCCCAAACTGTAAGAAACAGAACCAGTCCAAAAGTACACCAAACACATTATATATATATATATATATATATATAAACTGTGACAGAAAACATAACTTTCACACTGCAGCCTTCACCAAGTACCTGACCAGCAAAACACACCTTGCACATTCAACTTTTCAAACTGCTTTCCTGAGCAGATTCAGGCAATACAAACTAGAATCTCATAACCTCGTAACTGCAGCTATTGATCGCTCTACAGCTTTATTTGAAGGATTACATACTGCTCAATCATGTCCAGGCTACAAACAAGACTGTTTTTCTGAGCTCTTGAAAAGTTGGCAGTGCATGTTTTGAGGAGAAAATCATTACACCACATCACTGCCCGCTGTTTATCACCACCCACCTCAGTTTACCACATACACCTTCTGCAGGCTGCAGAATAACTCATCTCAGCTCCAGTGTGAAGTCATATAAAGAAGCTAGCAGGCAGCTTTGTCACAATTATAAATCCATGTGGGGAAATTCTCTCTTCACTCTCTCAGAGGTCAGAGGGCAGCTTCAGATCTGCTGGGCTGGATTTACGGTAATGACTTGCTCAAGGACACTTCTGGCAGCCTTCCTATCTAATAAAAGTTTGTCTCATTAATCACCAACTCTGGAGGCCAAATGAACAGTCTTTAATGCCTTGAACACTTTAGCACAACAGTGGCAAACGCCATTTAAGTGATGTAACGAATTATATGGCTTCATGTTTTTAAATGCGTCCATAAGTAATGATTTTCTGAACGGTTTTCAGGACATTGATAATTGATAATAGTTGGCTGGATCATTTTAGTACATTTCTGAATGTTGCCAACCAAAGTTATTACATACTGCACCTTTAATAAAGCTACAGCTCAAAGGCAGGGTGCATTAAATCTGTTGGTTGCATCATTAGGCTATGAACATTTCCTTACCTGTCAAGATGCCGTTAGAATCCTCAATAAAAAACGTGACAGCATGTCACCATCAACATCTTTGTTAAGGGTCAGAGGATGTCAGGATGTCAGGTGTGCAGATAAACAGGCTCCTGAAACAAAAAGCATTGTTCAGTGCGCTCGATCTTGCACACTCAGTGTTTTAGCAGCAGCTGAACTCATTAAAAAGACTTGCAGCTGGAGTTATGAAAAAAGGACATTCACACCAGGCTGAGTCAGCCATTTGTGTATGTCTAACCTTTTACACTTCCATTATTAATGTGTTACCAGTGTGGAGACTGAGATGTAACACAGTGGTCACGGGTTCAGTGTTCTCTGCTAAACTAAATCATCCATTTGCTGAGTTTCATGTTTAAATTATGATGTTACAAATGTATGAACCTGCAAATGAGATCATTTCCCTTTGTGATCTTATGCAATTAGTTTCATTGTGTGTGTGTGTGTGTGTGTGTGTGTGTGTGTGTGTGTGTGTGTGTGGCATGTTCACAGAAACAGGCTCGTCCAGCCCCTCCACTAGATTAAATTGATGATGCCAACAATTAAAGTAGCATGGCCGTTTCCCCCCATCCGGCCGTATCGATCCGCCTTCCCTTGGGGCAGCTATTCCAAATTAGCAAATAGATCAAAGCACCTTGTGAAGCAATTAATTCAGCCTCGGAGGATTTCTTCGTTCTGTTTTTGTCTCTGTGTGGGAATATAGATAAAGGGACTAATGTGGGTTATTATCAGCTGCTTAGGAGAAATTGATTCACATGCTTTTGCCGGAGCTTGGGGCAGATGAGCTGTTAGGTGCCGGAGAATAATACGCAACATCTTGCAGGAAGATAGACCCTAATACATGACTACTAATGGCACCACAGAGAATGTGACATACAGGGAATAGTTCTGCCACCAAGTTAGAAGTTGTGGTTGTGAGATAAACCGTGCTTTTAAAAACTCAAGCTAAAGTTCATAAAACCTCCAGTGTCCTGAAAAGAGGTCTAACCAGGCAAACAAGTGAAAACAACTGTGTGGGTGTGGAACATGAGAGTGTAGGGCATATTGAATCTCTGACAAACCTACAGTACAGTTTATAACATAAATCATCTAAATATAATAATAATCTAGATAAAAAAATTTAATTGATAGTAGCCACAACACCCACTTGCATTCAATCAAACACTGAACCGACTAGTTTCTCTTGGTTTAAACATAATAGGAAACATTTGAGATAATGTAAGCATGTAACGCACATATGATATCTTTAAAGGGTGATTGCTTCATCAATTACTGCCAACAAACCTTAATTAAGTCAGTGTACAGTGATATGAAATGGACAAAAGCAGCAAAACTTCACCAGTGACGTGAATGTTTGACAGTTTTGCTTGATAAATCACTTAAACCATAATTATTAAACCAACATAATAGTCACACAATTGTCACACAGTGCTACTATCAGAACAATTTATTCCTATGAAATCAGCTGAGCCATAAATCCTACTTTTTTGAAAATAATGAAAATACATTTATTGAGGTTTTAATTTGCAGTGATGTTGAACTGGACCGCATCACACCGAAGTATTTAAAATTGTTTTGCCTACTTTGCCTACCTACTTTTACAAATATGAGGGTGGAAACACATTTCTATATGATGCAGTCCAACACAACACAGGAGATATCATGTGCTAATGGATTAAAACAAATATTGCATTCATTGTTATTGGGATAATTGTGCCACCGTGTTCGTGCTGCAGACTTCAGATCTTACAGTTGTGCCCTTTCATCAGACCCGTTGTGTTGCTCTCTGTGCCCTGTTCGAGCACACTCTGTACAGCCCGGGTGGAGACTGTTAGGCTGCGAAAGAAACCAGGACTGACAGATGCAAAAGGTCACGAGCTGGACTCTAATGCCTCCTCTAACCCAGACAAGCACACGCTGCTGCCCTGAGGTTGATACCCTGGTGGAGATAAGAACAGCAGACTGTGTGCGGTGGCCTGCTGGGACTGCTGTTCCTCACAGCAGAGAGAGAGTTTCATAGAGGCGTCGCGAGTAAAAAAAGAGAAAAAACCTGCGAGAGATTAGCAGTAATGAGCTGCGGCTCGGTCGTGGAGAGCGGACTGTTAATGACGCAGCCTCTCTCTCACACACTCGCATGTACATTCACGTGCACGTCTCCATGCGCCAGCGTTACCATCCTTCTGTTCATCCTCTCTGTTGTTTCTCTCTGTCTTTTTAGTCAAACTCTTATCTGAACGCATTTCAATCGGACAGCTGGAGCCGCACATACCTGAGGTTGTTTCGGAGAATTAGCCAAAAAATAAGAGGCTACAGGATTATAGGGGTTCCTTAAAGACTAAGAAGGCTCCGAAAAGCCAAGCAGAAGGCAACACGGTGTGTTGCAGTAAGCTCCGTAAGCTAGGCTTTGTCCTCAGTCACCTTCAACATCTAAACCGGCATGTTTTCCTCCAAATATGATCAATTATTGATGGGGTAACCAGCATGAAGGAGGCTGTCAGGGCGCATTTTTCTCATTGGCGCATAACGAGGGAAACCATGTTTGTGCGCGTGCAGGTGTGAGCACATCCATGCCGTAGAGGGAAAATGGAGCCGGAGAGGGAAAGATGCGACCCCGTGACCATTTTAAGCAAGAGTCAAAATGTGTTAAAATACAAGGACGGAGCCGAGGAAGAGGAAGCTGTGTCAGAGAGCCGTAAAAGTAGTTGCTGAGGTGCATAAAAAGAAGGAAATGATCACAGGGAGTTTGAACCACTTCTACACCTTCCTCCTCTTTAAAACCAGGCTGAATCCCAGGTTGACATTGTGAGCTGTCATTGTAAAAAATGTGACAAAGGAAAGGTGCTGAGACAGTGTCGAGGACAGACACACTTAGATAATAATGTTTTGTTCCCTTTCTCAGCTCTGACTCCTCCTGTGTTTATTTATTTTTCTCCGTTATTTTCAGTTTTTCACAGACCCGTGTGCCAGCAGCCCCTGTCTCCATGGAAACTGCAGCCGGAGCGAGAGCGGGGAGGAGAGGGAGCCGGCCTACACCTGCGAGTGCACCGAGGGCTACGAGGGGGAGAGGTGCGATCAGATCCTATTGGACCTGCCGGCCGCGGACTGGGACCCCTCCACCCCCTCCGCCCCCGAGCTAGCCACCCCCGCCGCCTCCACCACCGCGGCCGCCACTCAGCCACCGCCGCAGCCAACCACGGTCGCCTCCACCACGCTGGCGCCTCCCACCCTGCGGCCATGGCAACCCAAACCTGGCCAGAGGCTGCTGGTGGTGCCATGGGAGGCAGACAGGGTGAGATAAGCCCCACAGTGAATTCAAGCTCCTGTGGGTTTTATCTCTGAAATGTGTAAAGACCTTACGTGTGTTTTGTGTGTGTGTGTGTGTGTGTGTGTGTGTGTGTGTGTGCTTTAGGTGACGGAGGGTCTGCACTGTGTGAGCCCTGAGCTGTGTGAGCTGACATCAGGAAGTCTGACTCTGTCTCTGGAGGTGCCCGAAGAGACAACCGTAAAGTAAGAGGAACACTAAGCATCTTTCATGACTGACTGCTGTCCCCTTAAAACACAGCTGGATTAACAGGCCATGACCCAAAATGTAGCTGTAGGCTCCCAGTTATGTCCAGTTTCTCTCACTCTCTTTACATTTTATCTGCCCTGCTGCCTTTAAGTACCCATCGGTTACAGCTTTCATAGCAGAATATAGATGGCAGCTTCATTATATTTTGGATTTAAGGAGCCAGAAACTAACTAATGCTACTAAACTCATGGAGGAATAAACACTATGTAAGCATGTTATCAGCTGAAATGATATGGGTATCACAACCATCCTTCTTTCTTTCTTTCTCTGAATCATAAGGTTGTTGTATTTATCTGATGTCTTCATCTGATGTCTTCAGTTATTAGTTTCTTCACAGATTTAGAATAATAAAACACGTATAATCAACAAATAAGGGTTAAATTCTAAATACTCATGCTAGCAGTACAAATAAAGTAGTAGGAATTAGCTCGACATTTGTTGCACATGAATGCATCAGTAATTATATTTCCACATTGTTATGTCACCGCTTTAAAATCTGAACACTTTGTCGGCCACCTACTAATTACCACTGCGGTTAGATTCCAATGGCGACCCAGAGTTGTGCCAAAAAAAAAAACTATGAAAATCATTAAAAAGTGAATATTTGACACCTTTTTACTCCACTTCAGTATTTGTTACAGTTTATTGGCGCACTTCTCTGCACTGTGTGGGTGTGTACAGACTGTGCCTGATGGACATTATCTTGTTAGTTTTCTTGAACTTCTTGGGTGTTACGCCTTTATCATTTCTTTTATTAAGTGGAAAAGCTCCAACCTGAGCAGAGTGTAATCAGCCAGAAGAAGTGAAAACACCTGTGCAGGTACGCAGTGCTTTTTTAAAGAGAAAAGCAACGTGAACACCAATTGAAAATCTCTATTTTTTCTCACCTCCAGTGGATTAAGTCCTTACCTCTCTTCTGTTGTGTTGAATGTCAACACTTCTGTAGTTCTTTCACCAAGCGGGAGATATCTTAGCTGTCAGAAACTCCTAATATCTCCTCGACTCTGAATAGACGCTTTGACAGAGCGGAGAAAAGCACAGGTGGAATTGATAACGTTAATGACAGCTGCATTCCATTTAGGTGAGCTGGTTCCAGCTCTCTGGCATTGTGTGCGTTCACTCGCTGACACAGCTTACTGGGACACTTAATAGACTGGAGCCATCGTTAAGGTTATTTTCCACCTCAGCTGCTTTAATTACAGTCCGACCCATTTATTGGGAATGCAGGCTTACCTTCGTGATATAGAGGTGTACACAGGGCGTGGTTACAGGTGCAACAGACATGAAACTTTCAACCAGAAGCGGTCAGTGATACATTGGTCTTCAGCTCGGCGTTAAATAAGGACACAAACAAGCGGAATCTAACCCCGAAACTGCTTTAATTAATCAAATTCAGCCTGCTGTTTGGCTCCTGATCAACAAGAATAACAACAAAGCGTGCTGCACAGAATAAAGTCTACATAATCACCGCAAAAAAAAATAAAAAATACAAAAGAATCTTCTTCGCGCAGCATTTTATTTGCATACTTTCTATGCAGCAACTTTTCAAAGCAACACAACACAGCTTGCGTCTTTTGTAACTAATAACCCTGCATTTGACTGACCCACCTCTGGGACCTGAGACTCTGTATCACCTGTAGTACACCGCTCCAGGTGTATTCCATCTTCTCAAAGCATGTTTACCCATAAACAATGGCTCGGTAAATAAGGGTCAATGAATAATGCAGAGGCGGTGGTCAAGGTGATCTCGAGGCGCCCTTGTTGTTGCCCCTCATTGTGGATGTGAGGCACGACTCAGGGCCCTCATCATGATCACAGAATGGGAGCTGCGAGTTAATCAACCGCTGCTGCTTTGTTTTCATACTGTATAATTACACGCGACACCTGAGCGCGGTGAGCGCAGTGAAGGACACTTACATCACAGGCGCACATGCAACACTTGGAAATGAAGCGGTGATCCAAAATTGACATCGCTTCAGAGAGGCTGATGACAATGTAATAAAGATCTTGTGCGCCAAAGGGGTAAGGGCTGATAACAATATCGGCAACACTGACGCAGAGCTTTACTCATGAGAATATCAACTGTTTTACATAATAGTCTCATTAATATAATTGCTTTGTAAGAATAATGAATTAAGTTCTGGATTGACCGGCCACAACATCAACTTTAATGAATATGACAAATGACATGACAACCAAATATATATGAAGCTTCTTCTTCTACTAACACATTTCAAAAAATGGTTTGTCATTTTAGATAACTCCCCCTTTGATATATCAAATGCACATTTCAGCTTGAAGAAAAAGTCTATTCCCCAGATATCTGAGCTCCTCATGTCGTCCCTCAGGCTGAGCCCAGACACCCTGCAAAGGAAAACTCATTTCAGCTGCTGCTCACTTGTCCACCATCTTATTATTCCGCTCATGGCCTCTCCTTCAGGCTCAGCTCCCTCTTAACCTTAAAATTTGGGGCCGATCCACCTGCGACGCTCCATCTTGCCCTTGACCTAAAATATATCCTCTTATGTCCTGAGCTGTGCCAGGCAGGACTCTTCTCTTCTGAAGGCAGCTCAAGTGTGGAGCAATGCAGGTTTTCTTTTTTATAGCTCTAAATTGTCTATTAAAACAACAACAACAACAACAACAACAAAAAACATCTTGAGTATTTGCTTTAGTTAAGATACATAAAAAACAGGCGCATAGGGCAAGTTTGTTTCTGATATTTCATTTTCCAAATCAAAGAGTTAACGGTTAACGCTCCTGTGAGTTTCCACTTTAATTTAGCACACATAATGAATCATTTTGATATTATTTTTCACTGTCGTTTCTCTATGCATGAAAGATACTGTCGAGGAAATGAAAATATTAGTTCTCGCCAGTTAAAATAGAAGCTCAAAGGCAAGAGCTGAGAGGATAATCACCGATTTGTAATTTGTGTTTGTTAATATTGGAATGATTATTTCAGGTGTGGGAGTGAGGTTAGAGAGGGGCTTAGAAGCATTTAAGCAGTGAGGAGCCTCATTGAAACTGCGCCTCTCTTACAGCACTGGGCGACGGGGTTTCATTCTGCCTGACTGTCTCTCTTTCAAGAGGACATCTCTCATTGTGGCTGCTCAGCTCTCTTCAGCAGGCTGGCAGTGCGTTGGATGCAGTCGTGACCTTAATCACCACCATCCTTTTATACATCCTTTATTTAACATTAGCCTCAACAATCATTTATTTGTTATAGGTGATCTTTCCTTACTTAGACATATCCAGTATGAACCATATCAGAGGTATTATTATATGTAATATCAGAATATTTGCCAAAGTAAACACCCTTCGCTATTCCTTTGACATCCTGAGGGTCGGCACTTGAAAGGTGTCATCTCATGGTAAGCATGAATTTTCGTCAGCAAATCTCCTGGCTATCTGGCCAACCCACTGAATAAATGTTGGCAATGTAAGTTTCCTATATGTTGAGAGTTTATATTTATGCTCTAATGTTACGTTCCTTTGGGTTCATCTTGTGACAACGCAGAGCTAATGATCTGGGTAGGTTAAGGCACAAAAAACACATGGTTAGGGTCAGAAAAAGATCATGTCATATTTGACATTTTTATGATTGGCATAAAAACCTTGTTTTGTTTGCCTGAGAACTGGCTGGAGGTGTCCTGAGGTCTCCTTAAAAATATGTGGTGGTTTCAAGGCTACAAATGTTGGAATGTAGTCTGGAGATTGTAAAGTCATGTTATAACAAGCGATGTGATGACACGTTTTGCAGCCTATGATACGTACAAATATGAACATATAGGCGGTTCACTGCCAACATTCTATCCTGGCGACAGGGCTGATCTGCCCATTTAATTGCCATATGTCTGATCGTTCCTTCAAGTCAAGTAATTCCTCATACGTAGAAGACCAAACATTGGTCAATATGATCGTATGTTACGTATTTATGAGGTTAAACAAGTCAACGTTGACTTTTGCTTTCACATGGAGTACAATCAGTGGTCATCCATCACAACCTCACCCATACGAAGGCTGCGTCGCTCTTTGTGCTACATCACCTGACATCCTCCTTTGCTCCTTTCATAATTATTATGGTCGCTAAAGTTTGCTGGCTCACAATAAACATAAGTATGGGACGAGGACAGGCTATCATGGCAGTCTATGTTTCTCCCAGCGATGTATATTGGTGTAAAGTTAAGGGCATTACCTTGCAACATCATTAAAAATAGAAAGGTACAGTGTCAAATCAAAATGAGTCACATTCAAATATCAAGTGCCCATTCATACTTGTTTTGTGCGCTCTCTCACTTTTGCTTGTCTCTGTCCATGTCGAACGTTTTTCTCACTTTGATACAAATTGTCTGAGGTCCTGATGAAAGATAGACGTCGACCTCGCTGGTTGTATTTCACATGTCCGTTCAACATCCCCCCCACTGAGTCAGAGCAGTGGCAGCCATTACTCACCACCTGACCATGATGTCCGATTGGGAGTAACCAACAGAAAGACTGTCCTTTAATCATTAGTCCTGGGTTCAGACACAGAGCAAAGGGTCTCTCAGGCCACCAGTGAATGGAGAATGGAGTGTGATATTTTATTTTTAAGCTTCTTACTTTGAATAAAATAAGGATTAGAAGAAGTAGAGAATATATAGAGGATTAGCTCATTCATCTTATCTTTAATGCTGGTTTAGAAATGTCTTGCAAGATGAACACAGTGTTCGCTGGATGTAGAAAATAATAAGGGCGCAGAGTGTGAATTGAGCTCTCATAATTTTGTGAATTCAATATATTTCTGCGGGTGCCATCCATTATTTAAACTGAATAATACAAACCTGCCGTATAAAAGCCGAGCGAGCAGCTGAGACTTGTCACCAATTAAAAAGAGATCGCGACAATCAGTAGAAACTCGTGGTCCGGGCCCACGATAATCAGATTCTCTTTATGATTCTTCTTCCCGCTCTATCCGCCTCATCCACCATCCTCTCCTCCCCTGCTTTGTCTCTCCAACTAGGCTGGTGGTGAATGCAACTGGAGCTCCTGTGCTGTGGCGCGTGAATGAAGAAGGCTTCCTGCACTCCTCGATTGTGAACGGCACCACAATGTATTTCCTGCAGGCCACCGATGGACTTGTGGTGCCGGATCACTTGCTGCCCATGGGACAGAACTACTTTCTCAGTAAGATGCCTCCAGTGTTATAATGTATGTATCGGGTCTACTTTATCGTATTGTACAAAAGGGGGTAAGAGACCTTATTATTCAAAATCTTAGCCACACCCGTTGTTATGTCTCAACACTGTTACTGCAAATAAACAACAATCAAATAACTTAAATTCATTTCTCATTTCCTCATTTCTGGCTAACGAGGCCAGGCAACCATGCTGAATGAGGGGGAGAGAGCCATAACTGCACTTTCAGTGGTCAGCGAGACAAAAAAACACACACATCTAAAGAATCAGAAAAAGTTAGAATAGAAAACAATGCTCCAAAAGTTTTGTGACTTTTGCAGAAAATAAGGTTTAAGATGCCTTTTTCCCCACATGGACTTCAACTACATGTCTGCATGGTTTAACTTCCTTAAATCCCGAGGGCCATGACGTAGTATCATTTTAACTACACTTAATTACCGTATCTCTATTTTTTTATTATATCATATTCATGATATGTTTGCTCAACAACCACAGGGAGGCTAAACAGAGTACATTTTGAAATACCTCCAGATAGCTCATTTACAAATGAGCCAAAAAAAGCATCTGAGGATTAATGAATTTAAATAAATTGTCTTTACAGCGTTTATTCCCAACACGTCATTGGGGAGAATCACACAATATTTGCATATATGAGGCCGGGTATTGTATTTGCATATTTAAAAAAAGGGGAGATATTTATGTGGGTATTCCTTCTGTAGTCTAATACTGAGCCTCATACAAGAGGGCATGCTCACAGGGATTTTGTGAAACAGCACACATCGTGCCAAAAAGGTGGTGTGAGCTGCAGTTGGTGCTGGAGGGGGCTAATTGGAGTCTCACTCGTGGACTGAAGGGCTGGCTGACCTCTGTGTGTTCGACATACCTGATGCTGTTTCACTACGCTGCCTGTCTTTTGACCTTGACGCGTCTGCTAACTCTGTGGCATCGCAGCCTCCGCTCCGCCTTAGAGGAAGAGAGAGAGACCGGGGCAGATGACATTGGGGAGTTAAATCAGAGGGGAGGAAGGATAATGGAGGGTGGGAGAGAGACAGATAAGGAGGGAGAAAGATAGGAAAAGAAAGAGATGGCAAAGGGATTAGAGGAGAGGAAGAAAGATGCAGAAGGAGGGATGAGTGAAGGTCAAACTGCCAGAGGAGGGTGAAGACGCATGCATCAGTGAAGAGGGAGGAGCAGTGACATTGCATTTCCCTCCTAACACGTCACTGTTTTGTGAATGCTGGCAATGTGCTTTCACAATCTGAGCGAGCGGTGACTGTGCAGGTCCAACTTTCGATGTCATTGGGCTGATGAACATTTGGCGAGGGATGACGGAGAGGCACGAGTTGGTTCATGGGGCCCTCTGATTGGCTTTCGGGGCTCGCGTCATCAGTGTCTCATCATCGATGGACATGCAGCCCATTGGCTCAGGTCGGCCTCTAAAAAATGGCAGTTAATATTCACCATGAGGCTATTTTTATCCAAGCGCCCGTGTAGCTGTCAGCTTTGATTGAAGATATAATAAGAGATGTTCTGAACTTCTAGACCCAGAGAGACAAGATGGAGACGGAGGGGCATAAGCTCTATTTTGGTCTCAATGAAGAAATGCCTGCATCACTTCTCTTCTTCACACTTTTAGCCACAGCTTATTGTGTCTTTTGTTGGCAGGTACGGTGTACTTTACAGGCAAGGAACCATTTTATATCCCTCCTACAACATTTGGTAGCAAGAGTAGGAATCTACAGCCATGCTAGCATCTCTGGGAGGAGGCAACAGGCGGGCCACACTGGCTACTGTTAGGTTGACGTCAACTTAATCCTCGCTGATTATCAACATTGTCCCAATGTTGCTAATATGTATACGTTTAGCAGGTATAAAATATCTGACATTTTCACTGAGTTTAGCATGTTAGCATGCTAATTAGCACTGTACACAAAGTAATGGTGAGGCTACTGGGAATTTCATTAGTTTATCAGGTATTTAGACATAAACCAAAGTAATGGCGATAGATTTAAAGTCACTGGGTCACCAATGTTGTGACATTTTATCATGAGAGGGGCCCAAATGTTTCCTACCACTTCTTTTTATAGTTGTGAGAACTACAAATTACAGAAAAGACATTTAGGTCGAGCAGAGTTTATCCTCTGAAGACCTTGAATGCAAAATCTTACAGCAATCTATCCGTTGTTGACCGAACAACTCACCGAAACTAGAATCCTCAGAGCCGCTAGCATGGCTAAAAATGAAGTAGCCTGCCTAAATCCTACATGTCAAACGAATGAATGACTAAAAAGCTACATGAATCATTTTTAAAACCTTGAACTCGTCTGTTGTAGGTGTGTTGCGCGTGGGCTCCCCCACAGCCCCGGAGGTCACCCTGCGTCTCAGCCTGATGGTGAAGGCCAGCAGCTGTGTGGAGCCGGGCAGCAGCTTCAGTGACCCTCAGTGCTCCGGGAAAGGCAAATGTATCACACAGGCCTCTGAGGTGAGAAAGAGCAGATATCAAAGCATCAAAGCGCCGAGTGTTTATTATCATCAAAACAATATTGTGAATAAAGCCACAAGAAAAACACTGCAGTATTAATTTATACATTAATAGGAAATCGTACGGACGAGATTTTCCTCTGTTGATCCCCCATTGCTCGTCCCTGTCTCCTGTTGTTTCCCCTTCAAGGCTTCGTTGAAATGACGTTTGACATTTCGTGTTCTTGCAGAGCACCTTCTTTTGCGAGTGTGAGGACGGCTACACCGGAATCTTCTGTGAGGAGTTCGACGCGTGCCACCGCAGACCTTGTCGCAACAACGGCACCTGCAGCGACGTCAGGCAGGGGGGTGAAGGACGCAACTTCACATGCGCATGCCCTCCAGGTGTGTGTGTCCGTGTGTGCATCGTAACTCTGAACTTTTAGGTCTGTTGGTGATATAGTGTTTCACATGTGTAAAAGGCTTCTGGGAGACAGATTCTCACTACGATTATGTGGTCGTGGTTGTCCTGATGTGAGTTATGATGAGTATATAATTCAGTGAAAACTGAAACCCTCTCTTTTAGTTTAAGGAAAGTCTTTGAATAAGAACACAGGAACAGAGAGCGCACTGACCCTTCGATCTTGTCAGATTTATTTTAGGACAGGGACTTGAATAGACGGCCTCTGGTAGGAAGGTAAATGTCAGGGGTGGCCACTGATTGCCTGTCACATCCCATTAGGGAATAGTGCTAACAAGCCCTGTGTGTGCAGTGGATTAGAGGCGGCATTGTCAAATTTAGTTAAACTAGGTGGCTCAGGTCAGTGCCTCTGATGACATGATGACTTATTCAGGTCCCATATTAAGCTCATTTTACAGATTCATACGTTTAAATTGGTCATCTACCAGAAAATGTTCACTAGCTTTGTTAAAAAAAAAGGATCTCTCTGAAAACATTAACCATTGCTGCAGCACCGCTATTCACCCTCTGTCTGAATGCTCCTGTCTCTTAAAGACCACCTTCCTGAAAAAAAGCCCTGCTCTGATTGATCAGCTCTCACAGGCCTGGGCACGCAGCTCCCACAGGGTTTCGGCATTGGTTTTTGCACCCGCAACCGTGCTAGGGGTGTAGATGAGGGCGGTGACTGTATAGTTGTGACATCACAAGCTTACAGAAATCCTGACAGCTTGTTTAAAGGCAGCCTCTGAACACAGCTGTGTTTTTTCCATGGATGATGGAGTGTTTTGATATGTACGCTGTATTTTTATAGCACCTAGTCCTGCTTGAGGATTAAATAGACATACAATTCTCTTTCAACAATATGGAACCTTTGAATTTAATTTCTATATTGCTTTATAAGGACCCTATTTCGCCCCTTAGGGGACACAGGGAAGAAATGCAAAGATGAGAGGAAAAAAAAAATAGTTTGCTTTGTTACCTCTATTTTGTGTTTGTTCTGTCACAGAACATGGCCCAGAGCTCTCATTTACACTTTCCTCTGGTTCCTCTTATCCCTGTGTTTAAACGTGCATTCATAAGTAGGTTTAATCAGTCATTCTAGTGGCCCAAGTGCATGGCCATGTTTTTCTGACAATGATATAGCTGCCTATCTGTCAGAAGAAACCATGGCATCTTCTCAGGCACCCTCCCAGCTGGACAGCTCAAACCTTCCAGTGACAGGCCGGCGTTTGTGGCTTTTGGCCCCTGAGCGGGAGCGCTCCGAAAGGTTAAGTTTACTTTAAAAGTAGATGCTGATGGCTCCTTTTATAGCACAGTTTCTGTACTAAGATCTGACACTGTGACCTCTGTCCCAGGTGTTAATATTCCTCCAGCTGTCAGTGGGTAAAAATTTGGCTTTATATGGTTAAAGCATATTCTGCGGCCATTTTGTCATGTTTTTTTGTCCTGCCATAAGGACTATTAACACCTGAGACTGAGGGTATGATGGGGAATCTGTATACCCCTCCATGCATGACAGAGTGGACAATTCCCTTGTGTAAGAGGCAGTAGATTGAGCGCTTACACTCCCGAATAGCGCATACAGATATGGGTATTGTAGTTAGAAACCATGACACGCCTTTTTGCTCTGGAGACACCGGAATGACTGCTAAAACCGCCTTGCGAATGCACGCTAAAAAGGGCAGGTTAGGAGAACCAGAGGAAAGTGCAAATGAGAACACACAAACAAACTGAGGAAACATAGTCTCATGTTTGCTGCTACTCTTCTTAGGATTAACAAAATGATATAGTATAGATATTCCAAAATATACATGCAAATGATAAAACACAATCTTTCATAACTTATAATTTTAATCAAATATTTTAAAAGCAAGTGCAAACCAACAACAACAAAATAGAACCTTTCATGTCATTGTAGCATGAAATAGTAGCATTATTTTCGCACTATTTACTTAAACACAGCACTTTCAGCTGCATTCCACCAAATGTAATGAAAGAAATCCGTTGGTCTGATTGCAAACTGTGTCGCTCAGGATATGAAGGGGAGCGCTGCCAGTTGCTGGTCGACCACTGCGTTTCTGAGCCCTGCAAAAACGGAGCCACTTGTTTCAGCAGCCTGGCCGGGCCCAGGTGCTACTGTCCCGAAGGTAGGAAACCAATCACTGCATGCTGGAACTAATCTGTACTTGTGTGTGTGTGTGTGTGTGTGTTTGTGTGCGTGTGTGTGTGTGTGTGTGTGTGCGTGTGTGTGTGTGTGCGTGTGTTGGTGCATGTTTGCTCAGAAGTGTGTCTGTGTGCCCATAATAGAAGTGGCTGCACAGTCCACATTCGTTTTCTCATCTGTTTGTATTAAAGTATGAAGTCATTTCTTCTTCAACGTGAAACGAGGAAATAAAAGATACAGATATGAAAATGAGTCTGAGTCTCACAATCATCTGAGCCCAAAGAGACAAAAAGAAAAAATACACATATAGAAGAAAAATGTGTATATCCTGCAATAATGTGTGGATTTTGCAGTTGTTTGATTCCAGTTATTACACACTTGTCTTGTCTGCTTCGTGTTTAACAGTATCTGTGCCACTGAGATGCTTAATTTAAACCTTCCTCCTCTCGCCTAATTAGTCTTCATAGCCTCAGCGACCTGCATCATTCTCTGGGGAAATCCATGACCGCAAAACTTCTGCAGAAACAGCATTTCTCAACAAGAGCCCGCTAGTTTGCGATTAACATACACCATGTAGGCACACACACGCACACACACGCACACACACACACATACACACGCGCACACACACACACACGCACACACACACACACACACACACACACACACACACACACACACACACACACACACACACACACACGATGGCAATGGGATGTATCACACCAGCCTGTCAACATGTTCATATTTCAACCCATGACCGTTCAGTAGTGATTACTACTTATCACATTAGCAGTCCCCAGTCGTGGGTCGTAACACACCCATTTGCCCCCCTACAAAACCATGACAGGTGTATCAAGGACCACATTCTAACATACACACAGTCTCACAGGGTGAAAACATTACCGGCCAACTCTGTCGTGACTTGTTAACATCAGGTAACAATGGACACAGGCGCGTAACTAAAGAAACAGTAGATGGATGTAAAACCTGGCAGGGAGGCTGTTCCATTGTTGCAGGTACAGCTCCCAGCGGTCGGTTCATTCCCGATCAGGATGCAGGGCTCGCTCACACTGCAACGCCTGACTGTATTGTTAATGTGCGGCTGCCAAAAAATTTAATGATGTATTTACATAAAATGTGAGGAACAGTGGTTATGGTGGTGGTGAGAACTGTGCAAGAGCCTCTTAATGTGTGCAGAGAGTGCTTTTTAAAAAAAAAAAATCTTGGGATAATTGGACAATTTAAGGGAACTTTAACATTTCGAAAACAAACCTGCCTGCATGTTTAATTACAGGTAGCAGCAGGTTAACTCAATCTGGAACGCAATACTAGAACAGTATTTCTGTTTAGTTAATATTTGATTAGCTGTCCTACTGGGACACGTCAAAGTATCTGCTGTGAAACAATAAAAAATAAGAAAACATAACAATGATCCACAGTAACAAGGCGCAAAAGCAGTTTGGAATATTTTGTTCTTATTGGAATAAAAACAGAAACATTTCAGGATAAGCAGGGAAATCTGCAGATCGGGAAAAAAAAGGGCTCCATGGGTAAATGTGAAATCCATAATAAAGGAAGCTTCAGCATTGGACAAGTGACCAATCAATAAATGTATGAATCAGAATGCCGAACAACACTCATGCACTCTTGTAGGAAAACACACTGTGCATGAATAAATATTCTCATTTTCATATATCTGTTCTGTCATAGTATGCATTGTGGAGAATTTTGAGTTTGCTAAATATTTATAACTACCAACAAACGGGATGAGCTAGGATTGGTAAAGCTTGCATCCGAATTTCACAAAATGCCAAAAAAACATTTTGAAAAACAACATTTAAAAAATAAAACACAAGAACATTCAGATTATCCAAATGGTGGGACAACACTTCCTATTTGTGATTGGACAGAGGGATTCCTTGGGACATTTTAAAGAGTTTTTCCACCATGAGAGGTTCAACGCTTGAAAGACGACATTAGAAACAGGATATGACAACGAGCGGTTGGCAGGGACTTTGGATTCGATCCAATCAATGTCTCACCTTTCCTGTAACCTGAACTGTCACTGTTTTTTGTGAAATGTAAGCTTATTCAAACGACCAAATATACATGCACAGAGTACGGATTCTCATTTTGGCATGCTGCCTAGTGTTTGCAGTAATCAGCCATTCTTATTCATAAATTCCCTCCAAGTTTTCTTGAAGTGTTCCTGCACAGACACGAGCAACAAAAAACATGATGGATGGCATGTCAAGAGTAGCTGTCATCAGAGGCGCATCAACTCTGTGATCACGAGCAGAGTGAAACTCTCGCCAAAAAGCAACCGAGCCTTTATTTGTGAATGTATATGAGTCAAACCTTTGTGTAAAAGCATAATAACGATGAGAGAGGCACTTTTAAGATTTACCGTATTTTCGTTTTCAGGCAAGCAAATTTTCAATGGAGTGCTGGGGCACTCTTAGACTAACATCAAAATCGCTATTTTTAAAACACTAAGAAGGATCAACACAACATGAAACTTTGCTTGTAGTATCACCAGGGTCTCTACACATGAACACAAGCATTGAGAACATTGTTTGTGTACACAGAGTTTACTAAAAAGAAAGTTTTTGGACGACTCATGTTAGCCGCTGGATCTCCTGCACGCCGCCGTCATGGCAGACAAAAAGTCTCGATCCAAGAGTGTGACCAAACAGGTAGGAGGTCCACCATTACTCTACTACATGTTAGGTAATGTAAACAAATGAATTGTCAGAGTGAAACGAGAAATTATCTATTTAATTCATTGGAAAAAGCCAAACAGTGACATTTTAAGACCTGATTTAAAGGTACACAAGCGGGGAACACAGAAATTAAAAGTTGCTTCGCTTCCTTTGTTGTTCCCCTTTCACACTGAACAAGAAAGCCACTAACACCCACTTACATCTGGCTTTTGTCTTTAAAGTGAACAACAGATACAATCTGCATTCACTCTTGCATCAAATGACTCTGCAGCCGTCACACGTGTTTATCGTCTCCAGCTCCGACTGGTGCTGCACATGTGCATCTCACACCAGAGATGAGAAAGAAGCAGGATGTCTCAGTCCTCAGCAATCAGTTATCAGCTCCAGAAACAAAAACAATGTACCTAATTTAGAATGTTATTCAGACTTCAGTCTTCTCGATGTCGTCTAATGAGGTATATGATCTGCTGCTTTCTTTTTTCCCCTGTTTTTGCTGTGCCTTCATGAAAACGAAGAAAAATTAACAAACTCCTGAAAAGACGCAATTTTTCGTGATTTTACTTGTATTTAAAAAACCTGCAATATACGCACTAATTTTGATGGAATAAGTGGTAAAAGTGCGTTGGAAGGGGTTATTGAAGTGGTCTGTAAAAGGTGTCCAGATCTGCTGGAACTTGTCTTCACACCCTCTCAGTGTGAACTGAACCTTTCTCAAATGCAGGACAGCCTGTGCTTGCTCCCCATTTAATAATATCAGTCAGCGACGCTAGAAGGGACACAAATGTTATCATGTGTTATGGGAATCTGGCTCAGACAAGATTAGACCCTCGGACTCCAAAGACTGACATCAACAACATTTGTGTAGACGTGTAAAATTAAAAGGACTTTGATGAAGTATCTGGGTCTCTACTGTCCCTCTGCCTTTCAGTTATCATAGTATGACTTTCATAGACGTGGCATGTACTTTATCTCCCTCCCCTTCTCTCTCACACACACAGTGATACACGCTGACAGAGGAGGCAGTGTGAGAGTCAGTGCTTTGACTGCCTCCAGTCAGAATTAGCCGAGCGGGGGAGCTAAATTTAAACTGTTAACTGCTTTTAATGTTGGCAGGTTTGAATGCCAGCAGCAAGAATAAACAGACTCCTCTACATCTGCCAAGACTCATGTCATAATGTGTGTGTGTGTGTGTGTGTGTGTGTTGTGTGTGTGGGGAGATAGCGAAGGAAGAAAGAGAAAATTAAGCTCAAGATGTGGAGGTCCTTTAAACATTTTTTCGAACTGCGTAAATAAGCTAAACATAGAGGAAAGCAGGGGATTAACAAATACAAATCATAACATTTCATTTATGCAAGAGCTTGTGTAATTGTGTGAGTGTGTGGGCCAGAGTCTGTGTGTTTGGAAGCGTATAATAGAAGAAAATGGAGAGGAGATGACGGGAGCGTGGAAGGAGGAGGCGCAGGAACAAAGAAGCAAAGGACGGAGCAGATGTAGGCAGTGGACACAGAGAGACGGAGAGAGCTTTGGATGAGATTTCTTCCTGACTGCTGCAGATTACTCCTGTCTCTCTGCTGCTGAATGATAAATGCCCTCCTCGCTGGCTGGAATAAAGTCTTGCCGATCAATGGATGCCTGAGAGAGATCTCTTCATTAGCTCAATGGAGTGTGCACTCCCGTGCAGTCAGCACAGGGATTTACTACAGCGTCACTGTAAATCAGAGGACCAACACACAGCACGGTACGAGCGGATACGCAGCGGAGTCTCTCTGTGCTTTGCAGCACGGCGGCAGTTCTCATGGGAGGTGGAGGTAGAGGAGGAGCAGGGGTGGAGAAAAGAGAGGGAGGAAGTTATTTTTAGGTGAGGGGGGATAGGTGAAAGTGGCAGAGGCTCACAAGCTAATGAGAGGAGGTGGAGAAGAAACCACGGGCTTCAGCACCCAACCAGTCAGCCACAAAGAAGAACGGGGTGCACAGAACAAGCGCAGATGGGCGTGACAGAAACACGACCACGCTGCTTCAGAGACACTGCTACCACACAATAGTTAGAGAGCCATGTAGCAGCAAGAATTCGTTCTCTGCCGAGCTGCTATTTTCTCTTAAAATGAGGAGGAAGGAATAAAAGAAAGAACATTTAAAATTGCTCTAGGTGGTGATTTGTTAGGTTGTAGAGCCAAACCACTCGCTGTCTTTTTCTCAGAATCGTCACTCCACATAAGCTCCTACAAAACTGGGCAGACCTGAGACTTAAATGAATAGTTCGACATGTTCACCTTTTTACCTGAGAGATAGATGCGAAAAGTTCTACACCACTCTCATGTTAGCTTAGCTTAGCATAAAGACTGAAAGCAGGAGGTAACAGCTGTTGGCTCTGTTGCAAATGGTCATTTTTTACATTTCTGTTCATCTCTGAATTATGCAAGTGAGATCCAATGTGTTGTTTAAGTTCACCCAAAATTAAATAACAGTCTTTATCTACTCAGCCTCATGTTGATAGAACGCCTGCTTAAGGCATTGTGTTACAGCATTGTCTGGAGCAACAGGAGAAGATGGTGACTGCTGAAAAAGAAAAACCCAAACAAAACATTAGATTGCTCTATATCAGCTCGCCCAACACAGTCCAAGTCTCTGGAAGCCCTAAGATCCCAAATTGATTTAAAAAGACGCTTTCAGCTCAGTGGTTACGGCTACAATGTTCAAATAACGCCTTTCCAAAGCTCTGGGAGCTTCCGGATGAGCTGCATGGATCCACTTTATGTTCTATTTGGTTTCTCCCCCATCTTCTTCAGTTGTGCAGGAGAGTGATTGTGGACCACAAGACTTCCCCTGACCTGAGAGTGGGTGGATAATGATTGCATTTTCTAAATCTTGGATGAACTTCTGCGTTATTGAATGAACTTAAGAAGTGCTCATGGGTGGGACTTTTAAACAAAGCCCGGTTAGCTGTTTCCAAATGCTTACAGACTTAATGGTAAGCTGAGCTAATCACCTCCACGCCCTCGATTCACAGTTCAGTCAAATCGATATTCTTATCCCACTCTCAGCAACAATGTACTACATTAAGTGTATTTCCCAAGTATATGCAAGCTTGTTTAATGTACTCATAATTACGTAACATCATTTTGCTTTTCCAAAGAATTTGATTTACTGTCGTCCTGCAGTTGCTTCCCATACTTCTAACAATCTTTGAATCTACAGTATGTGGAATAAACCACTGCACTGGGTCGTACAAGCAATAAGTTTGGTGTCAAAAGTTTGTATATATCTGCTATCTATATCTTTTATCTATAATGCATAGTGTGGGACTTGCCAGCACTCTGAGAGGAAAAGGCTCTCAAACATACTACAAGCACTTTTTAATGACCTTACTGGTAACTTAAAGTGCATTAAAAGAACAATGTGTTTATGTTTAGTTGAATATTTATGAAGCTTTTTTAAATCAAAGTAAAAGAGACAAAACCCACGTGCGTCCATGTTTGGAGGTCTTTGTGTGCGCCTCTGACAACTAAACCCACGAACATTTCAATGTGAGCTCATTTGCACACAAAACGGTACAATTTCACACCATAATGGATGTCACATATCGCACTGCACCACCTGATTTGCACAAAACACAATCCCTACTGTGTTGCTCTGCCCACCTTGTTGTGTAAGCAGGGTCTTTTGAAGCCTTGAAATGACGAAAAAAAACCTGAGACTAAATTGACTTTTGCGGGCAGCATTGGCAACCGGCCTGCACTTGCACCTCAACTTTCTTTGCTAAGTGTTGTTAAATGTTTTCCTGTAGATAAGGACACATGTACATAATGAGATTTTGGGAAAAGGGTGGAAATAATTTTAAGTGTATTGGCAGCTTCAGAGCTTCGGTTTTCTTGCAGGCATATGAGGACCAGTAGCCATGTGGGGACGCAAGTGATTTTATGATTTTCTCTCTCTCCTCCCATTTCCAACCCTCGTCCACACCTTACCCCTCTCGCAGGCTACCAGGGTGCTACATGCGAGCAGAAGGTGGACCCGTGTGCCTCCAGCCCCTGTCACAATAACGGGACATGCTACGCCCAGGGCCCCGGCCCGCTGGGGTTCGGCTGTAGCTGCACAGCGGGCTTCACCGGCCCCACATGTGCCCAGCTGGTGGACTTCTGTGCCCTAAACCCCTGCGCCCATGGCGTCTGCCGCAGCGTGGGCAACAGCTACAGGTGTCTGTGTGTCCCAGGTAAGCTGAAGTGTTCATTCAAATTCAAATTCAATTCAAATTCAAATTCAAAGAACTTTATTTTTCCGTTAGGAACTTCATTTGTAAAAAGCGTCAATGCAGTGCAAATTTTAGACAAGATAAATAAGCAAATAAATACATACAGGTGAATACAAATATAGGCTTTGGTCTTCTGCTGTCTGCTGCTGTCATGTCAGCGCTGTTGGCATCAAGAGCCAAATTTAGCCAAAGTCAGTTAGAGGCTTGGAGGCTTTTGTTTCACGTTGCGACAGTCTACATCCGGTGAGTCAGACTATGAGATAATGGGACCCTGGACTCCCCCTGCTCACCAGCACTGCTGCTCCAGCCTCTTTGCATCACTGTAGGTTATTTTGTAGGTTAAATTTGTGTTATTGGTTTAAAATAGATCCTGAACTTAAGTCTCTTGTTCAAGCTCGAGACAAGCAGCTGTAAAAATCTCTCCCAAGTTTCCTGCTGCAGCTCATCCACAAATCAAATATCAAGAGCTACAAAAAAATCCAGCATGCAATTCAAAGTTTTATACAAAACCATCAAACCTCTGAGTGCAGGTTTTTTTTTTTCAAGCAAAGCTTTCTTCTGCTCAATTCATACATTTTTTTATTTAATTAAACTGATAATAAATTACGGCACGATTAAAGGACCTCTGCTGTTGTGCAACAAGACAGGAAGAGGCATCTTCAGAACAACTGGAGTAACTGTGAAAAAGCTACAGACAAAAGAGAAAGCTGTATGTGAAAAGGGAAAAGTAGGGGAGGAGGAGTTGTTGTTTTGCTTTGTACAGTAGCCAGGCTCCTAGCGGTAGCCATGTTGCTAATGCTGTCTTTGCAACAGCGGATTTAACAGTAATAATACAGGGAAACACTAGAAAGGTGTCTGTGTCTGAGTCTGTTTCTGCTTTAGATAAACACTGAGAAAAGAAATATCCACTCAGACTTGGTATTGGAACTCAAGGATCAGGAGCCAAAACAACATGATCAAGACATCTCTGCTTTTGACTCTCTGCTCTCAGACTTTCCAACAAGAAATGCTAATATAAGTTAGCTCAAACAGACACTATTGCTTTAGTGCCAGTGCCCAGTACATCCAGTCCATCTGTGGCCATCAGATACCATCTAAATTTTGTTCTGAATCTATTACCTCTCTAAACCAAGCTTTTTTTTTTTACAATTAGCACAGAAGCGCACTGGCTCAGACTCAGAGTAGCAGTAAATATCGTCTGGCTGAATGATGAGTTATTTTTAGACACCGTGATCGCGGCGCTCGCTCCGACGCCTCTGTGATGGACTCAATCGAGTGGAATGATGACTTATCATTATCCATTGTCTTGCAATTATCCTGCTTGGATGGTTAGATAGATGACTTTCCCAGTGGCCCATAAACATGATTTGACACTTTGTCCCCTTCTGCTTTGTGTTTGTACCGTCTGTCAGAAGACGTGCAAGTCAGTCTCCATCTCGATCTCTTATTTGAGGCTCGACGATCGCTCCTCGCTGGTTGGATTGGATTGTCTTGGTTGCACGTGTTATCTACGTCTCTTGATAGTTTTGTTTAAATTGCTTTTTTAACGATGTATTTCTGTTCAGCGTTGAGATTTTGTAGCTCTGTGTTTCCTAAATATAATACACAATTCTTATGGTTTGAGTAGATAATCCCTCCAGAAGTCATGTTTCTTCATGTTCATTCAAATGCTTTCACTCTCACTGTTCCCGTGTGTGCAGAACAGGCGCCCGTCAGTCACATTTCTTACACATTCCTTCCCGCAGCCTCAGTCGTATTTTTTTCTCCTTCACATTTCTTTCATATTTCTGTTTGTCCCTTTGTCTGTCCTTCACTTTATCTCCCCGTCATTAACCTCACCTCATTTCCTTCTCATGTTGTCTGGTTGTCATGGTGAAACAGTTGCCTTATAAGTATGTGTGTGTGTGTGGCTCCCGATCCATTGTCTGTGTCTGTGACTGTAGCAGTTGAGCAGATGCTGCCAGCCAATCAAACGTCTCTACTCAGACGGCCTTGTCTAATGGGATTGGTGGAATTGGTGATTTGCAATTAGCGTCCCAGACGTAACAGCGAAACACGCACACGCACATGGAACGTTTTGGACCAAAACTGACCTTTTCTCTGACTCATCAGATTGCCAGCTGGTGTCTGAGGTACGAGTGGCTGCACTAGATTGTGTGCTTGTCTGCCCGTGTGTGTTTGTGTGTCAGGGTTGTGTAAATGCCCGCTGGCCGTCTGAAAGAAGGCTGCTGGGGAGCTGATATGTAGAAGGATCCCTCCTCCAGTTCCCTGTAATCCAGCACACATGAGAGGCTTGCCAGCCCACCAGCCAGCCCACAGAAAGCAGACAGTCTTGGAAAGGCACTTGACATTTCACTGGCATTTCACAGAGAACTCCCCAGAGCCTCTAACCGGGCTCCTCATTAATTCCCCCTCTCTGTCCTTCCACAAACACATGTTCACTGTTCACCCCAGGAAGGGGTATGTTGAGACTTAGTCAGCATCAGGACCCAATTGAGAAATGTAGTCAGTCGAAGAGGGAGCAGAGCAAATGAAAACAGATTTACCAGTCATGTACCAGGGGATGCTGGTCCTCTGGTGATTCTGGGACGATGGAACATTTTCTTTGAGGTGTAGTAGCTGTGTTGGGAGTGTGAGCAGGTACTGATTATAGAACATTTAAATACACAGTCAGGTCTTTATAGAGTGTATAGAGGGTATTGATACACTACAGCACATATATTGATCCATCCATCATCCAGTCTTTACCTGTGTTAACCAAGTTAATTGATGAAAAGCAGCAACATATTCTCCTTTACATTCCTTAGATTTTTCAACATTTTTCTTGTTAGCATCCAATTATCATTGCAGAAACAGAGAAGTGTTTGATTGTCAGATACTCGTGCGCTTTCCATGTTTTCAGATGTTGCAGGCTCATTCTGCGTCAGTACACAGCTGCCATCCCATGGAAAACACAGTGCACTGCATGTCATCTGACCCACTGAAACTCAGTGGCTAAACACTGGCTTACTGTATACTGTATACATATATATATGTGTGTGTGTGTGTGTGTGTGTGTGTGTGTATATATATTTATATATATGTTGTTGTGACAACTGGTGTTGTGTTTGTATCTAGACAGATCTAAAGATGTGTTGTTGTACTGTTCGGCGATGAGTAGTGAAAAAGAAGAACTTCTGCAATGAATGTAGGAGCTCCATGATGATATCATATTTTGATGTACTATACAGGCTGCCAAATAACCCCTCCTTGAGGCTGGACACCAGTGTAAGCTTGACTAAAACATTATTGATTAAATCTCTGAATCATCTACATCAGATATGAGCAAGAACAACAACGAGGAAGGCTCTTAAGGCTACTTTCGGCTTTCATTACCATGGTGTTGTAGTAAGGTTCGGCGAGGCAGAGGAGGTTTTTGCTCCTACATTTCTGAGAGGCATAGGAGATAAAATAGTAAGTGTAATAAGCTACTAGTGTAAAATAACACCACACAGTAGTTTTCCCCGGCGTGAATCTGTTGAGTGAACGTGACTCAGCTCTGACCAGCTTTGAGAACAATGTTCAAAGGGTAAATCCAGATCAGGTGCTGGCTGAGGTGCTTATAGTACAACACTCGTGTTCAGCTCTGACCACCATCAGCAAGCATGCTGCCGCACTGTTCATATTACGTTTTCATGATAATTAGAGTTGACAACGCTGGTTGTTTTGCAGGCATGCAAGTCCCATAGCACTGACAAATGCTACAACACCTGAAGACTCGAGCATTAGGATGAAGCTCTGTACATGAAAATGACTCACTGAGAAATGGAGGGCTGAATTTCTGTCATGTTTCTCACAGAATTTAACGACACAGTCTTTACAGCAAACGTTGAATATCTTTAGTCCAACTGACCGTCAGAGTAACTTGCATTTGCTCCCGATCACAGTTTGAAAGGCCTGCGTTGCAGGCAGAATCCTTAAAAAAGATCAACCATGTGCATCA
Organism: Diplodus puntazzo; assembly: GCA_963678695.2. NCBI lineage: Eukaryota > Metazoa > Chordata > Actinopteri > Spariformes > Sparidae > Diplodus > Diplodus puntazzo. The sequence continues at coordinate 20,122,270 of OZ023162.1, forward strand.
GCAATGCAGCAAAATGACACGCTTCTTAAAAAACTCTATGACATTAATATATACTCTATTTCGTGTCCCATTAAGGCTACCATGGCTTGTACTGTGAAGAAGAGTACAATGAGTGTCTGTCGGCCCCCTGCCAGAACTACGCCACCTGCAGGGATCTCATCAACGCCTACGAGTGCATCTGCACACCACAGTTTGAAGGTACATACGCGCTGTGGGTATGTGTGTGTTTCAGATGAAGGCACGCTTCTATAAATCAGCTTCACGTCTACATGTCACTGTCACTGTGTTTGTGTGTGTGCGCAGGCAGACACTGTGAAGTCTACAAGGATCCGTGTCTGAAGATGCACTGCGAGAATGGAGGTCGCTGCGAGAGTTCAGGACTCAACGTTTCCTGCGCCTGCCAACCTGGATACCTGGGTGAGCCTGGGTGTCACGATCAGCCTGAATAACAGACCAGCTGTCTATTAGTGGGATAGCATTATTAGCGATGAATGCCCGGATATGGTAAATAATTGCGTTCAACAGACCGTGTTCAAGCCACCTTCAAGCGCAATAAAGAGTAAGATGGGAGGCAGAGTTTCTGCTCTTGGCTGTTTCTCTTGCTGTTCTTGAACACAACCTTACCTGTCCACTCAGGGGAAAAGTGTGAGATCGACGTCAACGAGTGCGAGAGCAACCCTTGCCACCACGGAGGCACCTGCATCGACCAGTCAAATGGCTTCACCTGTCACTGTCCACCTGGGTGGGTGGGGCCCAGCTGTGAGATCCGTAAGTCAGCCTGTCAGACGCCTCCTGTTCAGCTATTCATCTAAAACCTGACATATGGAAAGTTTCATGCCCCTGTGTGTGTGTGTGTGTGTGTGTCAGACCTGCAGTGGAAGCCCGCACACACTGAGGACACCCTGACCAACATGCCCCGCCACTCTCTCTACATCATCATCGGAGCCCTGTGCGTGGCCTTCGTCCTCATGCTCATCATCCTCATCGTGGGCATCTGTCGCATCAGCCGCATCGAGTACCAGGGCTCGTCGCGCCACGCCTACCAGGAGTTCTACAACTGCCGCAGCATCGACAGCGAGTTCAGCAACGCCATCGCCTCCATTCGCCACGCCAGGTCAGTGACATGATGCGAATGTATGGATTGAGTGTTGTGGTAGGTTTACTTTCTGTATTTCCCGTCACTGAAAATGATTAATATGTTGGTGTAAATGGGAAAGGAAGTATACTAGACAAGACACTCTCAACTAAAGGTCCACATACTACCTTTTTCTGGAGCTTGTGGGGGCGAAGTCGTACAGTCAAAGGCTGCAGAACAATCAAGAAAGACTTAAAACATCCAACAAAATAACTGATATCATCAGGGGTTATTTTTTTTTCTTTGGGAAATACCACACAAGGCCGTTGCTGAGGATCAGAGAGATGAATTAACCCAGGTCATATATTATTTTTTTTTTTCAAAGAGAAACTCTCTTAAATCCATGTTTTTCTCTGTGAGATTCTGTATTAACTTCTTTTTGATGACAAAGTGAACACAGCCTGGCGTCCCTGGTCGGTCTGTTCTGCTGTGTCCACTGTTGTCCTGTGTCCTGTTTACTTTTAGGCACCAGGTCATAGAAAAACCTTGTTACAAAGAATGGGCTTGCACTGTGAAACTGTATTTGATAATGAATTGATATCAATGCTCTGTTGGTGTTTTTACGCTGTCTTATTTAGATTTGGCAAGAAGTCCAGGCCTGCCATGTACGACGCCACTCCCATCGCCTACGAAGACTACAGTCCTGATGACAAGCCTTTGGTCACCCTCATCAAGACGAAGGATTTGTAAAACACAACCATCCCAGCTGCACATGTGTACACATGTACACACACACACACACACACACACACACACACACACACACACACACACACACACACACACACACACACGCATATATACAGAACGTCAGTATAAATCTTAAAGTATTTCTTAAGAAAAAAAAATAGCAGCAAAACAAAATCGAATGTAAAGAAGAAAAAAAAATCCAAAACATACTCTGTAGTTTAAAAAAGAACAAATCTGGAATTTGATACATCTATTTTCCTGTCAAAGTCCACGACAAGGCTTTATTGTAGCATAAGAGCATACTTTGCATTACTTTAGTTATTGATTATTGATCAACACTACCAGTAACCTCTGCTGTACAAGAGTGATGACTTTAGTCTGCACCAGACTGTCTGTCTGTCTGTCGGCGGGGAAAACAACCCAGGAGCCTAAATTTCTAAGTGTAAACTCAGCCAGCAGTGCTGACAGCAGTCCTTACAGGTGTTGTAGAAATAGCTGCGCTCCTCTTGGTGCAAACATTGTATCTTTTTCTATATCTAAAAAGACAAATCTGCGGTAGGTTGCCTTACTTCGTGCATGAAATTTGATGTTCTTCTCTGCATTAATTTAAACTCCTTTGTACTTGGTTGTTAGCTGTTATGTTTCCTTCATTGCAGATGTATATTTCTCTCCGTCGAGATTGTGCCAAATATTTTCCTTTGGGGTAATTTGTGGTTAGTAGATCAAATACATACATGTATAAAATGCTAGTCACGGAACATTTCTTTTTTAAAAATGCATATTGTCCTGTTCTTTACATGCAAGTTTCTCAATGGTGTATGAATAGTAAAGAGAGTGGGTTTACTGGAGTACTGTGACTCTGCCATCCTACTGTATGTATTTCAGTGATATTTAGGAGAATAGGTAGGTACATTTCTCACTGCACAGAAAAATAGTTGGTTTTACTCAGTGTACCTGTTTACGCCAGTGTACAAATTCACCTCTAGTATTGACAGTGTTGACTAGTTCCTGGATGAGAGTTTCTCTGCTGGAGTGACCTCCTGCTGGTTTTAAGGTGGAGAAGAGCGAGGAGGAAGAGGAGGAGGAGGAGGAGAGGAGGAGAGAGATGATATTGACTCCAGCATATATGTGCTTCTGTGTCCTGCCGATTGGAACCCCCACCCCACGTGTGTGCAGCTGTGTTGCTCCTCTCAAGGTCAAACAATGTTTTACCAGTAGGCTCAGCTAATCCTCAGACTTTTTGTTCTCTCGTTTTAAACACAGCAACCACATGATTACCTATTATCTATGTTGAATGATGTAAAACAATAAAGATTCAAGTGAAACTACTCACCTGGTGTCTCGTGTGAATACATGTCGTCTAGACACAGGCGGCCGTAGAAAGAAATACAAATAGTCTGCAAAGGCCAACACCTTTATTTAAATCCATCACCATGTGGGAAAACGTTTGCTATGGACACATTCCAGTCAGTACCAAAATATTTGAATTTGACCTAGGGATGCACAATATACACCACTTAATGTTATAAAATTAGTTGGGGATATTCGCTCTGTGACATGTATCAATTTGGTCTCCAAAAATAATGCAGCACATTTTTATTTGACTTTTGCTGCATATCCAGGCACATGAGTATATGCACCCATAGCCCAATATCCCTAACTAATTTTGAGTAGTGTACACTGGGCTGACAAATTATGTGGAAATGTATATTATTGTTTATTTATCAGTATGGGTAGATAGAGGCAATAACACAAAGCCAAATTGCTTTTATTGAGATAACAAGCGCAGCATCTACACACTCTCATAGGCTGGGTGGCGGTGTGCACCTTTCAGTTGTGTGTTGGTGTGTGCCGCATGCGTATGTGTTCTGCAAGGGTCAGGCAATAGTTGATTTTTAATACAGCAAGTCTAATTACAGTTTACAAAATGTAAAATGAGTGGTTGTCTTATCGGTATCAGCTGTGAGAAGCAGGTCATTAACAGTTGCAAAAAAAAATGTTGAAAATGTGAATTTGGCATATTTCCCATTAATGCAGCTGTTGCGGTTCTGTCGATGTGCTCATCTAGAGTTCGCCACCTCCTTGGTAGAGACTTGGGAGAAACGAGGACTCCCATCACATGCTTGTTTCCAACAAAACAACGTATAGGAAAGCCATCAGTAATGTTCCATTATGGCTAAATGTACTGGTATCTACATCCAGGTCAAATTGAGCGTAACTTTGTTCACATGTGTGAGGCTGCTGATGGGTTTTTCATTCAGCACATGTTCATCCTGGAAGGGCTGTAGCACCACCTGCAAGTTTCCATGTTACCAACATTCAAAATACCGGATACACCGTCCAGTTTTCATCGACTAACAGCACTGCTGGATCACAGTGTATCTGATCTTGCCATGTTGACGTAATTCCTACAACATCATATTTCATGTTTAATGCTCCGGGATCATCAGTCTAAGCTATGAAACAGCAATGAAAACCTCATCTGGAGCAAACTGTCATGACTGAGATGGTTAAGTGCAAGACTCACTCACTCAGGAGACCGGGGACTGTGTTCTGTTTGGAACATATTTTTATATATTATAAGTTCATTTATTATTTTATAATCAGTTTATTTAGGGATTTGAAATACTTGGTTTAGTTAGGGAAAACATACAATACACAATACACCCTTCTAAAGAAAAAGGTTGTGCACTGGATAACAGAGAAACCAACTGTGGCTAATTGCTCTGCAAGTTAACCAAAACTCCAAGATGTTACATTCTTTCTATTTTATTTTCTAATTATCTGCCACATTAACCTTTTGTATCAACTACCTTTGTAATTTTAGATCACTGTGGGATAATGTATGCCAGTCTTTATTGAAAACCATCTTTAACTCAGCCATGATGGGATGAAACAATAACATGCAGCAATAAGTTTCTGGTGCGATTAAATTGTTTTGTGTCCTGAACAAAAACCAGGACCAGAAAATAAACGTATGTCTTTAAAGCATCTGTTTTTCCCAAGGTCATACCCACCAGACTGAAGCATCAGCCGTGGGAAAGACCTTTTATGGAGTGTTGGTAATGTGAACACCCTCAGCGACCTCAGGCTTCATCCAGATGTTCCCCATGTAAACATCTCTAAATAGAGACTGCGACTGCGGAGTCATGTCACTCAACACACCTCCATATATTATGTGTGTACATACGCACACACTGCAGGAGCAGCAGATGTTATTGATGGCCCTCACCTTTGCTCGTGGTCTGCTTTGTAGGCATTGTGCTTGACCTTTGCCCTCCGGCTGCTCTGCAGAGTCAAAGTGTTTGCTGTTTGGTCTGCCAGAGAGAATCTCCTCCTCTTTCAGGACCTCCACCTTGACAGAGTCAGACTCTCTCACTGGGCTGCAGGCACGTCTGTGGTTTTATTACAAAACCCAATGTCTAAAAAATGAGCAAACCTTTGGCAGCAGCGAGATGAATTCATTCAATATTTTCCACAAACTAATGGACGGCGCTTCAGTGGATTTTCCAGACCTCACTTTCAGAATAACAAGGTCACACCAAAGCAATCTCGATTCCAAACAATCAGACGGACAGAATGTTTTTGTGACGACTTGTTTTTGAGAAGCTATAAGAAGATCAAAACGTGTGGGCATGACTGTGGCACTTCACCATAGACTTTGTCCTCAGCTGCCTTAGTGACACTTGGGAATTATGAGAACGGAGGATTTTTAAACTAACCAACTTTTTATTGCCACTCGCCTCTGAAATAATGCCATGCCATTTATGTTAGCTTTTTATACGATCATTTCCATTTAACTGCATTCCTGCTCTCTGGTCTGGGTGACTAATCTTCTGAGGCCTTGAATTCCTCTTTTTATAATGTGTCATTACGAGCGCCTTTTGGTGTCGAGTTGAAAAAATCACATTTAAAAGGTGATTTTATATTAAAATGATTGCGAAAGCTGGTAAAGCTTTTTAGCTGAAATTATTAGCAGGAGACTTAGCTCCTCAATGGTTTCAGCAGCTCGCACAGTAGCAGCCACTTCAGCCTGAGTTGTGTCAAAGTCTGTTTCTCGAAGTGACAAACTTCACAAAATATGTCACATGAATGCCACATAATGAACTCTTCAGTTTAAGTTCCCCTTTGTCAATCATTTTGTCAATGCACCTATAGCTGTACTCATTGATTTCTTTTGCCAATTAACACATCATGCAAAACAGGACACTACAGTCTCACCTTTATAGTGAGAATGAACAAGGCATTAGTACCTGTCTAATAATTGGATTGGAAACACGAACAGACAAGTCATTTCAGACATCTAGTCCAGTGATGAGTTCAAGTCGATTTTCTAGTAATTTCCTTTCTGTCAAGTTGTTAGTCACCCTAACCGGACTGGACTGGACACCAAGTCAAAATGACTCGAGTCCACATCTGAATTGAACCAGAAACGGTGCGAGCCGTAAACCAAAACGATTACCTGAAAGACGCTAGATTGTGAGAGGAGCTGCAGGCTCAGGTGTATGTCTGTTGGCCCACTGTACCTACATTCAAAGCTTGTTTCCTGTGTAAAAACATCCATTTGTGTAACAGGGGCGGTTCCGGGGGGGGGGCAGTGCCCCTGTACTCTGAGTCCGGACCCCCCTGTGGCCCCCCCGACAGGGAGTCTGCATCAATAATACAATGACAGATTTCCTGCAATGATTTTGTACTGGAGGGAAAGGCGGAAATAAAGTGTCTCAGCAGTTTACTACCCAATCAAAATTGTTGAAATTGTAAATACTGTTTTAAGTCCCATTTATCGCTTGTCTGAATGAGGGATATTTGTCTTTTTTTCCCGGGTTGTATTTGCCCCCCCACAAAAAAGCCGGCCCAAACCTGGCCCCTCTATTAAAACGGGTCTAAAACCGCCACTGACCTTTAATGTTTGGCGAGTTGGGAATGACATTGAAAAATCAACTTTTCTTGCAAATAAGTCCATTAAGAGTCATTTCTGTTTCAAGAAAAATAATAATAATGTTGACTGTCTGTATGTGGGATTAAGTGAAACAGCACACTCCTAACATCTTGGAGCATAAACAACAACAGCTTATAACCTGTCCACCCTGTCACCAATAAGCTAAAACTGTCAGAAAATAAAGAAATTAAACAATTCCCATCACACAAGAAGCCGAAAACGTGAGCTTGTTTATGCTTCAGGCTGAAAAAAAAAACACCTCGTCGGGCGCTCTCTCTGCTCGAGTCCTCGAGTTCCCTGAATCCCCTGAATCACGTGAACGCAGCAGCCAGAGGCCGCGCCGCCTCAGCGCAGCTAGCTCCACCTGCTGGCCGCTCCGAGAACCACAGCCAGGCGGAGCAAACATCCTTCATTACCGAGCAGTCCGGAGAGAAGGAGGACAGAGAGGCGAGCCGTGAAAGCGAACAGATGTGAGCCGGACTACGAGGAGAGCAGCAGCTGTAGTAAAGACGGAGCACCTCTCTCTTCTGCTAATATGTGGCAACCCGCGTCGGAGCGATTGCAGGTAAGACGTGAGGCGTTTACTGTCGACAGGAGCTTCATCCGTGGTAACAGTCACTGGAGCCCGCCGTGTGTGTGTGTGTGTGTGTGCACGGCTCCAGCCTGGAGAGACTTGCTACGGCTTGTGAGCAGCCACAGATGTTTCTATGAGTGTGTGTTATTAGTCGTGCTTTTAAATGTGAATCATTTGTTTTTTTGTGTGTGTGTTAAATCTCTCACTGAACGGGTCCCTGTCGGCGCTGCGTTTAAACGCACCTATCCACGTTACGCAAGCAACAATGTGTAGCTCCGCTGCATTCCTGTGCTGATACAAACGCTGGAGATTTTTCTTTAAATCACAAACATACTCCAGCTTTTTTGTTTTGTTTTATTAAAAATGGCTGTTTCGCCCCCCTCACAGGCCTGTGTCGGTGTTCCAGTCACACTAACCTACTGACTGCCACTGCAGGCCTCCTCCTCCTGTTGTCACTCTTTATTTTCCCTTCACGTTGTCACATCAGGATGCTTATTATAATCTCTCCGGTTCTCTGTGAGGTGGATTTTAGAAAAAAAAAAAGACAGAGTGAGAGCAGACTGTGGTCAGGAACCTGCCGCCTGTGTGACCTGTTAAGGAAAAAGAAGAAAAAAAAGAAAAGAAAAGAAAAAACAGCGTTAATGACACGTAGTTTGATATCCAGGGGCAAGCCGTGCACCGAGCCTGGCTTCACGTCTCCTGCAGACGTAATGCTCTCCAGATGTCGGCCTGCGGACTGCCTGCCAAGTGAACTTGCACAATCCCCTCTTCTGCCCAGGCGTCAAGAAGATGGAAACACGAATTATTAAAAAGACCGAGAGTTCCGGTGCTCAGATGTGGAGTTTAGGGGCCACTGTAAACGATCCCGCGAACACACATCTGTATGACCCCCATGGCTCTGTGGATTAAAGGGCCACATTGCGGTTTTAGGGGAAGGGATTCAAAACTGAGACTCTTTTTATTTACAACATCAATGAGGGAATAATACACGCTGAGATATATTGATCTAACAAGCTGTTCTCAGAGGAAAATGAGGCCCCGCTGTTTGAAGCTAGAAAGGTGGCAGGGTCTGCCACATATAAACAACGTAAAACAGCATGTAAGTTTTGTCGTTTAAGCTCAGATTGTTTATTCAGTCAGTCCAGTCATGACAACAAAGAGAGATTGTTTAGCCATCGTCCTCTCCCCTAAACTGCCTACTGCACCTTTAATTTGAACACCCAAGCTGCTCCTCATGGACGGCTCTCCTTCTGCGCTTTATAAATGAGCTGTTACCGATTAACCGGGTCGAACGCTGCCTTGTGATCTTTGGATGAACCCGAAGTGCTTTGGATCACCACCGTGCTAAATTGTCCAGCTCAACAAGTGTCACCGAGACATTGCATATCTCACATTTTCCACAGCTCGAGTAATTCTTTCCCATCATACCAAGTAGCCGACAGTTAAAGAAGAAGAAAAAAATAAAGCACCGTCAACAGTCGTGTAGCACAAGCTTGAAAAAATTGATGAGTGTAATTTATTTACACGGGTGTTCACCACAGCTGGAATGATTAATTGATCTGAGTCAATTTTAAGCAAAAAAAAGAGGCACAATTCTTTGATTCCAGCTTCTTAAGTGTGAGTATTTTATGGTTTCTTTACTCCCCCGCGACAGTGAACTGAATATCTTTTGGGTTGTGGACAAAACATTTTAGGTCGTCATCTTCACTTTCGTAGCCAAACTTTTGTAGCCAAAACCAATATTAGGGAGTGATACGCCGATTTAAACACACTTCTTGCAATCATCATTGAGTGTAATTATCAGACACTTGTGACAGTTTAACAACCGACTTCAATGATACAACTTGTCTTGAAACAGATTACGTTGAGTCTCTTTGTCTTTTTATAGGGGGGTTGCGACTCAAAAAGGTTGAGAACCACTGGTGTACGAAGACATCAGCGCACTGAAAGAGTAAACTTTACTGTGAACCCTAATAATTAACGATTATCCCAAGTATCATGTTTTGCATTCTAATCTCTAAAATAAGTTTTCAGATCGTTGAACATCAAACAACATATGCACTGATTCGATAGGCCAGTATCAGCTGATATACTGACCAAACAGCTAATCGATGAATCGAGAAAATAATCAGCAGATTAATCTACAATGAAATTAGCAATTAGTTGTAATGCTTTTGTTCACAACTGTATGTATTTTGAATTTATCCCCAGTCCACCACCTCACCGCCGTCTTCCCTTTAAATAGAGTGATAGAACCAGTATGCTGTGTGAACCCTGGGTCAACTCACCGAACCCTGACACGGTGCAGCAGGGCTGTACTGATTTCTTCACATTTCGTGGGAGTGCAGAACAGCACGGTGCATCCACACTGTCTTGCATCCTCTCTGTGTGAATGAACAAATATGATTTTTACCGCCTGTTTCGACTGGGAAACATTTGGATTCAGATTGCTTGCGAAACAGTGGTCGGAACTATTCCCCGCCACTAACTGGTGATTTACACGATCAGTTTGCTTCCCATGGGGAGTGTGACTCTGAGCCCGTGAGAACAGTTAGAGGGCCTCTGATGGGAGCTTTTGCGAAAGTTTGAGAAAATACCACCAGGACTCTCTCAGCTCAGCCTCGGAGAGTATGCCGCAGGAAAGCCTTGCTTTGCAAACAGTGAAACGCGGGCATTTATCTCGAGTTATTGTGATTATCAGATTCCGACGTGCAAATAAGCAATCACGCCAACATCCAAGTTTCCATCTCAAAAACAATCACGGTTTCATGGTATACAGTGTTACACAATTATTATAATCAGCTACAGTGACCGTAAGAGGAATGAAAACAGAAAAGAGTTTTTGATTGAACAAAAGCTTTATTATACAGTAATTTCACAAGATATCATGTCCCGACAGACCTGAAACTTGATAAAAACCCAAACACTAATACTATAGAATTCAGTGCTGTAGATAAGCAGATGTACATGGTATGATAACCTTCAATTTTCATACTTCAGCCAAAGGTGCGGCCAAACTGTAACATATGGCTCAATCCCATTTCTAATTTTTACCTCTACTCTTGTTTTCAAATGCCCCCTGCCCCTCAGAAAACGGCTACAACAGGTAGTGGTTTAAATCTCCTCCAATGAAACGGGACGACCCTTCAAGACCGGCAAACATCATCAGTTGCCGGTGGCGCTTAAGTACGTCCTTCACCTTTTTTTACGCATTACACTCACAAAGTCGCGCTCAATCAAGACATCAGATAAAAAGGAATATTGCTTCATCACCTGGTCAATAGCTGTTTATATAGGCTAACATTAGCAACCTGATGACACTGATGTTAACGGAGTGGTACATAAGTGCAGCAACTTTGATGCTGGTTAATGATTTCAGGCGCCTTAAGGCATCAAAGGTGGGGATGCAACATTGAAATACGTCAAAATGCACGACTGTTGTGCACACATCAGCTATAACAATGTAAAGTAAGCTACCTAGCTATTTAACTGCTGAAACTAGTAGCGACTGTTCCCCAAAACTCCTGTATGAGAACAGGGAAAAACAAATGTGAACACACAAAATGGAGGGGTAGGACTCAGTGGTAGGGGATATGGGGGATAACTCTGATAGATCCAGCATGGGGCTTCTTAATATGGTGGTTCTAAACGCAGGAATCACTCCCATCCACGCAACATGCAATGAACGCAGCAGTACCTGGCAGGGAGGGTCGAATGACAGGCGCTGTTAAGTGGCGCTGTAGGAAATGCACAATATGAAAGCGCCGTACTTGCGGGAGAAAAAAAAAGGTAGATTGCTTCTAATAACCTGCAATTCCTGGCTCACAGCAGCGTACCTCCTGGAGACCAGCTGTGGCCAAAAGTTGATAAAGAGTTTGGAATGCCTGTTCTGTCCACTTCGAAACTACGACACGCTGATTGGCAACGTTTAACTTGATGGATGACTTTGGTTTGAGAATCTGGAGAATAAACAAAGTCTACCCAGGTTGCCGAAAAGCCATTATGAAGAACAGTCATGGCAGTCAGTGATCGCTTGGATCAGTAAGTGAAAGGTTGTAGTTCAGAATTACAGTGCAAGAGTGAAATAGCAAATGGCAATACCTACCTGCTTTGTATCCTCCACCTCTTTTGGGGAATGACGGTGTTTTCCAGAGCCTCCCTCAGGTAGCTGATCCAGAATGTACTAGTGTTTATTATCTTCTGTTTTGTTGTTTTCATTTACTGTGGCATCCGTCCATATTATTCTCACTTGTGCTGTCCTCTGTTGCCATAGCAACACCTGATGTCTTGCTGCATTTTTGTCTCACGCTCAGGCGGGAAGAGGAGGGGGAAAAAATGAGCTAGATGGAGGTGTGGGGGTGAGGAAGAGATACAGGTCGCATCACCAACGCCGAGCTTCGTGCTTGTTTACAATAAGAAGTGTTTTGGGAGCGAAGTGTGTGTGTGTGTGTGTGTGTGTGTGCGTGTATTATGATGCTGTGTGTTGGTGCTGCAACGTGCCTCTCTGTTTTTCTCTTTGTGTCCATTTCCTCATCCCTCCTGCCTCCTGCTGACCACATGCCTCGATCAGTTTCGGGGGGCCCTTCCTCCCCAGGCAGAGGCTATGTTAGTTCAACGACGGATTGCACAATATGCAGTGGTCTGGGCACAGATGCAGACACAAATATAAGTTGGCAGGCAGGTTAAGCACGCATACACAAAAAAACCCATCATGCTTCCCTTTTGATTATCCCCAGGGCTACCAAACATGTTTTTTCCTCGAGTCAGCGGGTCTTTCTTTAGCCACGGTTTCCACTTTTGACACTTTAATGTGTGTGACACTGACAAACAGAGCGCATAAAAAGACGTGGACCTGACAGCGCTGAAATAGCTGACTGAGGTCAAACACGGTGAGAACCAGCCACTGTCTGTGCATCTTTACTTCTTACTTGTCTTTATTTGTTTGTATCTCTAACCCTTGGTCCGTCTGTCTGTCTCTTTGTCTGGCTGAGGTTGTTTTGTGGCCACAGCTATGTTGTTGAGACTGTCCTTGGTGGCAAAAGGAATCCACAAGCAGACTGGCACAAAATTCCCATGGTTCCTTCGACACGTTGAATTTTTTATTTTTTTTTTCAGCCAGCACACATTTGCCTCTTGTGAACAAATAGCTTTTGGCACACTGGTTTGGCTCTTCGTATTTGATGAATGGGCATAATCTCCTGTTTGCGGAAGTTATAATTTTTCAAAGATTTGCATTTGACAGAAAGTTTTATCCTTCCCATTTGTCATGAGGGAACTGTTGCAGCTATGTAATTTAGGTTTTTGTTCTTTAGCTTTTCTTTCTGCACAGACCATTTCCATAACTCAATATTTCTGGCTTTTGTTTTCCTATTAATTTAATGTTGTTTTTAATGGTTCAGATCTCCATTTGTAAGGAATTGTGCCGCTAAAAAGATGCACCCAATAGGACTGTGCATGTCTGTGCAGAGAGGTATGTTACAGTTAAATGTATCACGGCTGCAACTAATGACTAAGGAATAGTTAAGCTCAAAATGACATCTACAAAATTCGACCGACAGTTAAAAATCCAAAGACTTTTCATTTACTGTCACAAAAGACAAAAGTGGCCGATCCTTACATTCGAAGGTGCAATATGTAAGAATTGGTCACCTGTTGAATTTATACTCCAAACATGTAGGGGGCAGCATACCACTAGAGTAGCTGCTATATATTGCAAGAAGAAGCTGGAACAAGCAGATGTTTGACACTTTTCCTTTCAAAATGACTGAAACTAACAGAAATAAGAGGCGCCAGCTAATTTTCTTTCATTTACTCAATCAATAATTAATGTATAGTTGCAGCTCTAAAGCAGCTCTGTAGTTTGAAGAAGCTCGCTGACAAACGTAATAATTTGGACTAGAGTGCCAACAACCTGTTCAGTCATCCAGCTCCCATCAGGTTGAGGGTTCCTAGCTAATAGGAGAAAAGCAGAGCTAATACTCACAATTGCAGCACTTGTTTGAACACGTTTTGTTTTTAAACTCTGAGATTTGTTGGCATTTTATCAAAAATAATTTGTGCAGCAGTGTCTGAGGTGTAGCACGAATGGACCCAAGTGGAAATTAGAGTTGAGAACAGGCTACAGGCCTTATCATAAGCCCGTTAGTGATGTCTGATGAAAACACACTGGCCACTGATGAATGAACGAACAGATGACAGATCATTAAACCGCCCAGTGACATTTTAGGAGGTGAAATTCAGCTCTTTCTTAAAATGACAAGTGCATATTTTGGACATCCTGTACACTGTTTTCTATCAGATGGAAGGTGAATATTGGACCACATCTAAACTATCCATGTTCTTGACAGCGGGCCATGTTTTCTGTCATGAGCAGGTCCTTTTTCTTCGCCCCTGACTCTGTGCAGACTATTTAAGATTTTCCTGTGGGTTCATTGTTTACGTCAAAGACTTGTTGATGTTTTTACTACCAGCCGGAGATTGCCACCCCCAGGCTCTGAGGTTTGGGTACTTTAATAGCCACTTCCTTTTGCAGAAGTAACCCACCAATCACGACCTCTTGTCATCAGCCTTCTCCCGCCTACACGCTCCAGTGCTCCAATCACGGTAGAGAAAAACAGCTCTTCCTCTGCGTAGGGACCTCCCACAATCCACTTTGGGTTAAGCCCCTTCAGACATCTTTCCTCTCATAAACTGTCCCAGGATCAGAGGGGGAGGCTGTAAACACATAGAATGACAGCTTAGAAAGTTGCACAGCCTGATCCTCACCATGCGAAGAGCTGGAGGGGTGCCTCGGACTTTTAGCTTGAGGAAGTAAATACCAACATATGCTGAGAGAACAGCCTCCTCCTCCTCTACCTGTGGACCATAGCATAGTTCTTCAGTAAGGTCCCAGAAGGAAGGATGTGTTTGTGTGTAGAAATGAGATACAAACAAGAGCTGGATGGAGCTGGTCGCCAGTCCAGAATGACGCAAGTTTTGTTAATCTTCAAAGTAAGGATATTGTTGGGAATGACACGGACTGTTGGTTGAACTGGCCCCGTTTTGAGGAACAAATTCACAAACAGTTCATTTGATGTGTATCTCTAGCAGATGTGCTGTTTACTTGCTGGCCAATGGCACAACAGAAGAAAAACAATGATTCAAAAGTTAGCCATTCACAAAGCATTTCCATGTGGGATGTGGTGATGCTGGTTTGATGTCTGTTGTTTTGTTATTTGGACAGAGTTTTTACGACTGTGTGCCCATTCGGTTATTGTCTTTCACACTCTCAAAGTGAAACTCTGGCCAAAATGCAACATAGGCTTTTTTTGTGAATGTATATGAGTCAAACCTTCGTGTAAAAGCATAATTGCGACGAAAGAGGCACTTTTAAGATTTACCGTATTTTCGTTTTCGGGTCAAGCTCATTTTCAGTGGAGTGCTACGGGCACTTTTACACTAGCATCAAAATCGCTATTTTTAAAACACTAAGAAGGCTTGACACAACATGAAACTTTGCTCGTAGTATCACCAGGGTCTCTACACATGAACACGAGCATTGAGAAAATTGTTTGTGTACACAGAGTTTGCTAAAAAGAAGGTTTTTGAACAACTCATGTTAGCAGTAGCTTGTTCCGCTCCCAGACGTCATGGCAGCCAAGAAGTGTCGATCTCATATGTGACATAACCTGGAGGACAGTTAAGTAATTGTTCACTATGTGTGCCACCAAACTGCTGTGACGTTGTGTATTTATGCCGGTGAATATGCCCCGAGGATACGACCTGGAGTTCCAATTTGGTGTTTTTTTGGCATTGGAGGTAGTTTTTTTCCCCAAGTTCTGAGTGCGGGGGCATACGGCAGCTGCTTCCAGGCAGGTTGAAGCGACCATCCCAACAGTTTTATGTCGCTCTTCTAACTTCAGCTCTTCACTTGATTGGTCCTTCTTTCGTAAATGAAAACATGAGATGCAGAACAGATGACCTGATAACAAACAGGGATGTCCTACTGTCTCTGCCAGCACCCGACAGACCTACAGCATCTGGTACAGAGCCATACACACTCTTTCATCTCGAAACCCGCAACATGTGCATCTGGGTTTGGTGTATGCAGATGTGACCGAGGCAGGCTAATGCTGTAGACAAACTGTTTTGGTCTTGAGGTCTGTGTTAAGCTCCTTACCGTGCTTTACATGATGAACTGTGTCTTGACTTTTCAGGATGACCCTTTTTTGCATCCCAGGGGCAATTTCTTTAGATTGTCATGCTTCTTGGACACGGAACATCTGTCCGTTTTGCTTCTGCTGGTTTCCTATCATAATTTCCAGCTGTTTTCTACTGTTTATCATCATTACATCCCTATAACCCCTATTTTGTGAGTGTCAGTAGGTGTGGCAGAGGTATGCTTCTACCCTGCTATGCAGTGTACTACCATGAGATTGACCCGAGAACCTTTTTTCTTGTAAGAATGCTCCCTCAGGGGTCCAAAAGTTTAACTTACCATCTGTGACCTGTTAAGCTCATCACTGCAGGAGTCAAACTACACCAAGACACTCTCCAAAGCCTGTCTGCTTGGACCTTATTCAAGTATTTTCCAGGATTTACATATTTTCAAATGCAGAATTCACAATTATTTTATGGTAGAGACTCTTCTGAAAATTAGCATGTGCACTTGTCTTGATGACACTTGTCTTGATGATTTCTAGCAGTAATCAGAGACATACTTGACACGCAGCCATTCAGAATTAGCTGGCAGCACTGCGTCTGTGTGACCTTGGTTGTCCGCTCAATTTTGAGTACTAGTGCTCCTCTCAGACAAAAGCTCCACCTATAAAACAAATTGTGGGATAAAGTTTGTCTTCTGATTTTGTACATATTATACGGGCGGTGGGATCCATGAAATATAAATGAATGAATTGTTGTAAAAGTCACAGGCAGGAGCAGTTCTGGAAATTTTGGGCCAAGTTCCTTTTTTATTGTAACTTCTTTGCACTATAAATACAAGTTAATCACATGGGTACAGGCAGCAATGAGTCAGTGCTGATGCGTCTAACTTTACAGTCATACTGCGAAATATGTAGACCCTAAATGTTATGACAGAAGTTTGATTGGATGTGCAGGAAGTCTGAATATAGAGAGGGAAGTGAGAGGAAGAGAGGAAGTGATATGTAATGGTGTGAATGTGAAAAAGATGCAGACTAGAGCAAAACAGTTTTTTGACGTATCATATACTTAAAGATAAACCTCACTCGTTCACGTGCATTACATAGAATCTTCTTCTCATTCACGTGAATTGTTGAGAATCAGAGTCCAAGATGAATGTGTGCAAGCCTAAAGCGTTTTACACTAATATATGAATACATTACAGAAGGTTCGCCCTCTGTAATGGAATAATTAACAGCCGCACTGAGGAAAATTCATCTTAGTGATTGTTTTGAAATGGTCCTCCTGGATCCATCAAAACAAGGTAACTTTGTTTGGAGGAGAAATAATGCGCTCCATTGGCTGACTCGAGTATAAAATGGATATCACTACTAACACGGACAACTTCTTGGCAGTTTCAGTACATGTGGGCTGGTTTTCAGAAACACGTCACAGTCAACAAAGATCCCAGGGAATGGTGTTGAGGACGTGAAGCCAGACAGGTTGTTGGGTATCACTTATCAAACCTTGGCAGGGCTGTGACATTTTTGAAGATCCTACTATGAGATTTCCAATGTGTACTCATAACAAAAAAAGAGAGTTGGTCATCTGCCAATGATTCCCAAAACAGCATATATGACCATTGGAGAGTACCAGCGACAGGTGTACCAGACAAACACCTGATTATTGTTGTGTAACAGTCACAGTTTTGTTCAGATTTGGAACCAAAACTATTCGGCTCGGTTTAGGAACAGAACATGGTTTGGGTAAATTTCAGTTTCGTATGTACGTCAACTTATAGAGAGATCCTTTAATGATTTATTTGGGAAGAGGGTGACTCAGGTCAGATTTGGGAAACCAAACTTTATCACAAACTGAATCTCTGTCGATTATTGTTTAATCCCCGAAGGATGTATTCTTTTTGTAGACCTATGGATACTTTATTTTGGATAAATATTATTTGAACATGCCAAACCCTAAACTGCAAAATGCCACCAGGCAGAAGTCAAGCTGTTGTAAAATACTCGGAAAGAAGGATTTGAAACTATAAATTACAGTTGGCTGGGCATAAATCCAATCATCTGTCGATCTTTACAAATACAGATAACAGATAACATTTGTATAGCCTTCAGTGCTAAAAAAAAATGCATTGGTGCAAATCAATATCAAAAATCATACTGGATCAGGATTTGTAGAATCCCAACACCCCTGAATATAAAAATTCAATGTATAGACTTCTTTTACTTAAAACAAACATTTACATAATATGTGTGGAGATCGGCCCCCTGAGTGATTGCTCAAGTGTCGATCTTAAAGCAAGGTTGTTTTTCGTAATCCTAAAAGAGGACCATTATTTTGAGATTTGAGGTTTTCTTCTGACAGCAGCCATTGTTTAGCCTTTAGATCTCAAGCATAGACAAGACCCTTGTCTTGTAACCAGCTCAGAACCCACCCAACCCACACTGCCGTGATGGTGGAGACAGAAAACCTGCCTGGGTCCAAGTCAGTGTCAGAAATAGAATCAATAACAGCAGTAACTTGATGAGGAGACTATCGGGACTTGAGAAATAAAAAACAATGAAATACTGTGAAAATATTATGAATAGAATTCCAGTATTACTCCACAAGCGGCCCCTCTGCTCAGGCTTTTTTGCTCCTGGGGGTGGAGGAGTTGGGGAGTCCACCACAGTCCCCCACCTCCTCGTCTCTCCGTACCGGGGCCAACCGCAGGAATGCGAGCTGCTGTCAGGAAGCTGTAAAGTGCTGACGCGGAGGTCAGCGAGCGTTTACACACATGTGGCTTTACTTTCACAACTCCATCTTGCCTTTTCTCCTTTTCTCCATCATCTGCTCCTTGTTTTTTTCTTGCCATATCTTCCTCTTTCCTGACAGCCCCCCCCCCCCCCTTATTATTCTTCCCCCAACATGAAGGTTCAGATGTGGTCCCAGCGGTCCTGTTCCTGCCCCAACAGGTTGTTTGTTGTACTGTAGGGTATCATCATAGAATTAGACGTGTTAGCTGTAGGACACTCAGTTAGCTGAATGCTACATGCTAACATGTAATATGTGCATGCAGTATTTCATAAATCTTTTTAATTAGCGCTTGGCAAACAGGACCCCAAAATCTAATTTGTTTGAGCCACAGGTGAAGACAAAGACAATCGGTACAATATGAAAATCTTAAAATGATTAATTGTTTTAGGACAACATCAAATTGATGTACCAGTAAATATGTCACAGGCACCGTTGAGCCAAACTGCAAATAACCTATCCATGAGAAAAACAAAATATCCTCACAAATATTTTGAGTTCAGTATGTGTAGTACGTTTATGTAACAATATTTCATGCAGTGGTGTCGAATTTAGAAACTGGACACCAGACCTGTTTCTTGAAGTTGATTGAGGATTTTCCTACTTGGCCCGACCAAACAAACCAACACGGAAGATTGATGAGAGCCTCTGTTGGCAGGGTTGACTGTTTTCATCGGCTGAAAATGTTGACCATCTGCTGCATAAAAAATTGACATTGTGCAGGTCCAACTTGGAAAACAGCTTTGAAGTGCCAAACAGAAAAGGAAAATAGTGAATGGAAGCATTTGTAAAGGTTGTCTGTACTAAACAGAACAGTGATCCTTCAAAGAAATATTTTTGCACCTACATTATCAACACTTTCCAATGTGATAACTTCTAAACGGGCTTAAAAATACATGGATGGAAAAACAGCTACTGACGATGCTAACATGCCGATGTTAAGCAGGTATAATGTTTACCTTGTTCGCCGTAGTTAAGCTTTTTAGCGTGTTGACACTTTATTAGTATAGCTGAGTGTGATGAGGTTAAGTTCAGCAGGTATTCAGTCCAAAGTATTAGACATGTGAAAACGTTGACCTGGTGATGGCGCTGTCTGAGTGGTAATCACCAAAGGGAATCAAAGTCCAAAGTCCAAAGCGGGAACCATTAAGTCATTAAGACTTGTCTGGGGACCATAAATATCTGTGCAAAATGTCATAGCAGCCCAGATAACAGTTGTTGAGATATATCAGTCTGGACCAAGGTGGCATCATGGGATCGACATTCCCGTAGAGTTATGAAGCTAAAAAGCTTGCAGGTCCGAATCAAAGCAATTTCCCAACATGGCATCTTTTTTAGTCTCTGAGTGCAGTTGTGGTAAGTTGAAGGAGCAATTTGTCCAAACTCGCAAAAGACAATCTTGTTTCTATGCTTGAAATAAATCCTGAATTCATGAAGTAAGATGTGAAAATATTCCAGCTCTACACAACACTTTGACACTGCTGCTGATGTCCGACTGTAAATCACCTCCATTTTGTCTAACCTGCTGTCCAACTGTCCTTAGTCGGTCTTGGATGCCGTGTTCAGTCTCAGTTATGTATCCAGCTGTGTTCACTCTCACTTAAGACTGCCAAATCCAGTTGAGCTGGGCTCCGTCGCCCGTGTGACTCCCCCTGTGATCCGAGGTCTCAGCCCAGACAAACACCAGCTCCATATCTAAATGAGCCATGAGCTAATTAACAGTAGCTAGCTACAGCCAAGGTTAGCTAGCAAAGAGCAGCTGTTGGTTACTATGGTGATATGCTGCCCCCTATGTTTTTGGGGCGACCTTTGAATTCTGACCATATTCTACAAATTCCACCTCTAGACAGATTCTTAAGACGTTTTCAAAAATCTGTTAAAACTGTTACCAAGAACTTGCAAAGTGAGTAACAAACTGATAGAAAAAATATCTGATTTAAAGCATCTGCAGGTGAAGTATTCTTCATGAAGGTTATTGCTCATGTGTAAGAAATGATTTCCACTGACTTACTGCCAGCGATATGTGATCTTTGATAATGGAGGGTGGCTGCAGACACACAGCCAAGCAGACATGCCATTTCATTAGCTGCTGAGTTTGGTCTCGACCATTTAAAAAAAGACCCAGATATTCCACAGGGCCAGATCCACCATGTGTTTCTGCTCGGCATCAGGAAACGCCGGCCATGGACCGTAGTATGAGAGCTCTCTCCTCTCTGTTTTGATGGCGGCAGCGAGGGCAGCTCTCCCTTCATCTGCTCCTCACATTCCACTTCGAGCAGAGTAAACCTCTCACACCATCTCACTTCCAGTCTTCATCTCCAGTTTTCACCACTGAGATTTGTTTTCTCTACTTTGTGTGTGTGAGGGTCCTGTAAATCTGGAACACTGCTGCCTTCAATTTCATGCTGGTATGTCGAACAAAAGCTTAAAAAATAATATCCTGATGTGTCTCGTTGGTGTTTTGACCCTTTGAGCCTCATGAAAGTTTGCCACATTTATACACAGAAGAAAATCTTGTGTATTTCGAGGCTTAAAGGAGGCGAGACCCATCTCTTATTCTGTTTTACACACCTTTAATTGACAAAACCCCCCGAAACGCTGATGTTGTGGAGGTTGCATTTCTTATAGCCTTGAGCAATGTCAACAAGGAATTCTAAGTTCGATTGTATGTTTGCCTAAAGCTCGGTGTGTGTTCCTCTCTTGTCTCCATCAGCACTTCCAGACCATGCTGAAGACCAAGCTAAACGTGCTGACGCTGAGGAAGGAGCCGTTGCCCACGGTGATCTTTCACGAGCCCGAGGCCATCGAGCTTTGCTCCACCACACCGCTCACAAAGAGCCGGACCCATGCTGGATACAAGGTGGGATCACATGAGCCTAATAATCCACAAAGCCACCTCTGTTCCTGAACAGTAATTCGATAATAGCATTAATAGAACCATAATCCAACTGTTTTTCCCTTTCTGGACACACGTTTTATTCATTCTCACTCTGCACTGCCTCAGCACACACTTTTTGAAGTTTTTGTGTCTGAATTCTTGAATACTAATGATTAAATCTGTGTGTGCAGGCACCTGCATATGTGTGTGTCCACTCCTCCTGGTTCTGCTCAGTGTCAGATGTAGAGTTTGATCCAATGAGCTGTTGACTCAAGCCCATTCTCTTTTCTCTGTCCCCAAAACAGTAAACAGCAGGGGGGGGGGAGCAGATTAAAATAGCAGCCACGCTCTACTATTACACATAACACTTTAACTGAGTGTGTCTCTGTGTGTTTGTCTTGCCTCGCACCACACCAGCGTGAGCTAAACAAATAAACGGGACGAGATGAATACGGGCACATGTGAGACGACTGTGTGGGTGTGGGGATTTTGTTTTGTGAGTGAAATGTTGCTTTTGGTCAATCGCGCTGCGCCATTAACAAGCGTGTCGGAACAGGAACTGAAGCTTTTCCATCTTAACCTAACTAAAATAAACGTTTCGTATCTGGCAGCGACGTTCAGGTTTGAGGAAAAAATGTGTCCCTTTTGAAAGTATTGCCAAGGAACACACTTGTGGAACACACAGTCCACATCCTTGTTTCAGATAATCTGTGTTCGTTGGATCGCTTTGCAGAAGAGCTAACAGAAACACACACTATGATGTACGAGCAGACACACACAAACACACAAACACACACACACACACACACACACACACACACACACACACACACACACACACACACACACACACACGGTATATATGATAAATATATGCGTAAAATATAAAGGTTATAAAACCTTTCCCAAAGAAGCTGAAAGACCAAAAGTGCTGAGTCCTAATCGGCACTTCCCAAAAGCTCCTGAGGTCCAATGATGAACATGAAGTGAAAGTCAGTAAGACGGCCTTCACTGGCAGAACAGACGAGTTTGGTCTAGCTGGGAGAGATACACACACGCAGAAGACTTAAGTCTTGTTAACTAACAGCGTTTTCATTGATAAAAATTTTAAAAAATAAAAGTATCCAAATTTGCCATCCTTTGGCCCACACTTGGTAGTAACTTAATCTTAAATAACACTATGATTTATCATTAAATCTGTTGAATTAAGATGATAATGAAATGGAACACACAGATCGTCAGTGTCTGTGATGATAACAGAAGAACATGATGTGACATGGACGAGCTGTTACACTGCTCTTCTTGCTCATCTTCTGCATTCAAAATTGTGCTTCCGAAATTCCCAGAATGCACAGTTGAAGCTGGCGATAGTCTACGCTCCGCGTCTTGACTGGAACTAAAGCCAACATCATTCCTTTTCACTGTACTTCTCCATGATATGTACAAAGATGACTGACAGGAATTATAAATGTTTAAAAATGGCAACAGTTTTGACAGTTTATTCATTGTTTTTGCTGGAATGGGGCTGCACGCACAACTGTATTTCGACTTTTAAAAAATTATTATACAATATTATACAATATTTCAACCTACAAAAATGCAACAAAGTGCACAATAGAGGACAATAGGAAAAGAACAGTCTCGCTGGCGATGCCTTTTGAGCGATGAACTTGGATAATGTATTTTTCCAAACTCTCTGGGTCTGTAAGACGTCTTACTAAACTTCCTAAACTCAGTGAGGTAATATTTTGTCACATGTTACTGACTCATCAGCACCCTGGTGTTCACTTAGTCATTCCTAATTGTTTTTAATTATTAGTCATGCGCCGGAAACGTTTTGAAGTGCCCAGATGTAACCAGCTGTCTAGTCCAACTAAATATTGTAAAGATGTACAGTTGAACAATTGATTAATTGTTTTTAAAGGCCCAGTGTTACCGAGGTTAGATCATCTTTAGCTTGAAGATGCTGTACCCACACCTCTCTCACTTGAGTTGTCGCGTGGAGGAAATTTAGGAATTAGACCACAACATTACTCAATAATATAACGAAACTTAACAGAGGGACACAACATCAGAACTTAAAGACTTTCCCTCCTTACTCAGAGAGATAATATCATACCACAGGTTTCTGACTCATCATCCTGGTGTTCAGTGCGTCATGCCTAATTGTTTTTAATTACCGGTCGTGCTCTGGCAGCTTTTTGTGGCACGCCAAACTACCCTTTAACTTGGAAAATGTTTTGAATCTCAGATGGCAATCAGAGCGTCCAGATGTAGCCAGCTGTTTATCCAAGCTAAACAGTGTAATAATGTACAGTATTCCAGTGGGAATAAAGGCATCAGTGGCACACAGCAGCCCGTTGAATCATCCCGTTGGCAATCACTGCTATGATAGAGGATAAATATTGATATATCGCCTGGGTGCACGCTGCACTGATCTGGACTCGCTGTTTCTCTCTGTCTGGTGTGAATCCCAGCATCCACTCGCCGCCCGCTCGTCCTCTGCACTCGCTGCTCTTCCAGCGTTACTGAGCATGCCAAAGCCGTGTTGCCATGGATAGCACTACAGCTATTCAGCAGAATACCAGCCGCACAAAAAAAAAATTCATTTCCCTCATCTGTCTGCGACCTCCTTATTTGCAAGTCTGTCTGCCTCGCCGCCTGCGTCTGCTGGCTTGTGTAACTTCCTGTCTGAGTCACTACCTGCCTGACTGCATATCTGTCTGCCCACCTGCTTCAGCACCTCTGCCTAGACCTCAAAGAGACTTTATTTTCTATTTAAGAGAGAAAAATCGAGGAAACAATGGTCTTACTGCAGCCTTACCGGCCTTCCTGCTTGGCTTTTATATGCTACAGAACAATATAATACCATTTATTATCCTCGTGGAGTGTTTTATATTCTCTCTCTTTCATTTCTCACCCCTTTCTCCTTCGGTCTGCTCTCTCCCAGCCCCCAGTTGTGCTCCCAGTTTACAGGCAGGCAGGAAGGCTGGCTGAGGGCCGCTGTCCCCCTGCCAAAGCTAATAGCTAGCAATGATGAAAGGCCACCTCTCATAGCCCTGCCCGGCCTGCTGCTGTCAAAGCAGTCCACTCCACATTCATTGAGAAAATGTGTTCAGCTCCACGGTCACAATGGTGAAATTACTCTTGAGTCTGCTCAAAATACAGCTCCTTACTCGTGAATCTGTTGTGTGTGAATCTAGTCCGTTCTCTTCTTTCAAGAGTGTGTAGTCAGCCTTTTCTTTCACGCTTTCCCTCTTCTCTCAAGAAGGGAGTTCACAGTTCTTCAGAGTCAGGATTTGAGAGTTGGCAGGTTAGAAGCCTGTTAAGAAAAAAAAGTAAATGCCTGCCTTTGCATGGAGCCCTTTGGCTATGCATGTATACCTTGCGTACAGTAAATGAGCACAAGAGTGTCTGATTCACGTCCACCTTACATTTGTGGCAGCTTAGCGATGAGACAGTGCATAGAAGTGGGAACTAGATTTTCCATTTTTCCAACACCAATATAGTCCATCGCTAGTATCCGTGTAGTTTTTAAGCAAAAGTGCCAAACATTTCCTAGTTCCAGCCTCTCAATTGTGAAGATTTGCTCCTTATCTTTTGCCTAGATTTTAGCTGTTATAGAATTTTAGGACATAAATACAATCACTCTCTTGTCAAGAATTATATAAGGATAGTGACAGCAGAAATTTAGCTTGGCTCAACACAAAGCCTGGAAACAAAGTGGGAAACAGCTCAAAAACACACTGAATAACATTTTGCACCGAGAGCACCGATCTGCTGCTCCTGCTGGACATAATTTCACTCTTTGCACTATATGTACAGTGAAACCCAACCAGTGATGGTGTGTGTGATTCTCCCCACACTGACATCATTCACACCAGCAGCCCAGAGCGTGCTGGTCCTACCGTGTCTTTATCTAATCTGTCAGGCAGAGGGCCTTTTTTGTCTCTCTGCACTTGGTATTCTGATGTCAGTCAGTGTGCTGCTGGACGTACCATCACTTCTTCTCCAGAGAACAGAACACACAGTGATGACATTTAGATGATTACTAACCTCCGGGGAGGGATGACCGGTGCTCGCAGTTCGCTGCTGAGTGTGTGCGTGTCTGTGTCTTTATCTAATGGAGCCTTTGTATCAGTGTTTTTATTAGTATGTGTGTGTGCTTAAATAGATTTTTTCTATACTTTTGCAATGTACAAACATTCCTGTCTTTCCCTGCTTCAAGGGGAACTGGTTTTGGTGATTGCTACTGCATATGTGGAAAAGTTGTATGAGGTCTTTTAGGCTCCAGAGAAAGCTGCCGAAAGTCTTCTAAATTTGTCAAGTGATGTCGGTGTCGTGGAGTCTGAAGACTACAAGTACACTCTCAGAGCGTTGGGTTAGAAGGAAGTGAGTCCTCTTGATGCTCGCAGCTCAAAGCTACATTAGGAACATATAGTAATATTATTAAAATGTTCCTGTTTTGTGTATACAGAACTTTCTTTTTTTCTTTTGGTCATTGTATCAAAAGAGGTACTGTATTGCTTTTTAACCTCTGCCAAGGGGTCCGTTGTTTGTCGGTCAGTTGGTTTGTGAGCAGGATTACACAAAAACTGCTAAACAGATTTCCACAGAAGTTGGATGGAGGACGGCTCTAGGCCAGGAATAGACCCCATCAACCTTTCGTGCAGACCTGGATAAAGGGATTGATCCAAGAATATTGTTCTCTTGATTTAAAAAATCAGGCATATTTAAATGGCTGGTATCAGTTTGATGCAGATAAAGGAGGCTGTCTTGGTGGAGGATGAATGTCATTCCAGTTTAGGTAGTGTTGTATCAAAGGCTTCAATCATGGTGTCGTGACAACCTTGGCTGTCACCATATCTGGAGAATGCAGAATTGATAGAATTTGGAAAGTACACTGTTTTAAGTTGGTTATTTTTATGAATTTAAAGTGTTGAAACGTGTGTTTGTTGTGGTGTTTAAAGGCCGTCTGTGTTGTCTCTGCTGGCGCTGTTACTCCAGACTTCCCTCAGATCAACTGATTGACCCGGGCTGTTCCCAGATAACAGACAGTACTTTCTGGATAGCGAGTGGTGGCACAACTTCAGTCTAAGCATATGATGTCTCTGTTGTGACAGTGTGTGCTGTGCCTACTCAAACATCTTTATAGTAATGCTCAAAACTTTCACTGTGCAGAAATCTGGACTTAGTACGCTGCAGTCTTATCCCAGTGACCCAGTGTGGCCCTCATGTACAGTAGATACAGTATTTTGTGTGCCTGGACTAAGACCGTGTGTTTGTAAAGAAAATAAGTTTCGTTAATGCCCCTTTTTCATTTGCATTGCAAATTTGTGTGGGTGAAACCATATTTTGTGGCCGGGGATTGAAAACGTAACTGGCACCAGTGTCACTTGTGTGGAAAGTTAATGAGTGGCTCAGCTTAAACACATTTTATTGCCGTCATTGGGCTATTGAGAATCTCACCCTATGGTAGGCTGTACGTAAGGGGCAGGCAATGTGAAAGCGTCTTTCATATACACTGAGGTGCTCCTGTCTTCACTTACATTCAAACACTCAGACTCTGTTTTGTACTGGCACACACACACACACACACACACACACACACACACACACACACACACACACACACGCCCGTGCGCGCAGCATCGTCTTCTCACCGTGCAACACAAACAAGCAAATACACACAGCACTTCTTATTCTTCTTAAAAAACCTCATCCATCTTTGCATGCCGTGGCAAGCGGAGCCAGCTGCACTGTGCTGATTCAATAAGTTTAGAGGAATGTTAACAACCTCCTCAGGAATGCCGCATTCCCAAGCAGCGCATTCCCAGTCATGTTGGGGGATCCAGACGCAGGGGCCGACTGAGGGAGGACACCAGGATAACCTCCATCTCTGACAGTGGGACAGTTGTGTAGTAGCTATAACTTGCTGCATCATTTTTTGTACTGGGAGGAGATAAAAAAATCCAGTAACTATACTGGTTGATTTTCTTTTTTCAGATGAATATACAACACATACACATTGTGGATACAAAGCCATTAAATTATGACCTGGATACTATGCATACTTAAGAGGGACATTTTTCAGATGTAGAATAAACTAGTAAGTTCTGTCTGCTGGAAAACTTTTCCTTCTAGCGTACCTGAAAAATATATTAAAAATACCCCTAACCCACTCACTTCTCTTTTCTGGGCTATCCACACCAAGAACAATCACTATAACAGTAACTATAATGATGATGATCAGCGAGCAGACACACTGATGAACGATTAAGTTCTGTGAACTGCAGCACGCACGGAGTGTTCCAGCTGTGTCGGCAGCTTAGCAGAATGAATATTGATATCTTGTTACTGCTGTACATCGAAAGGAAAATCCCCAGAGGGATATGGTTTTACGAAAATGCTTCAAAGATGAGGACATAAGAGAATCCAGCACTTTAGTTGTCGTCTTTTCAAGACAAATGTTAGTTATACATTTGATTCAACATCAGTTATCCTGGTAAAAGAGGTCAGTTACGGCTGAAAACCAATATAATAAGCACTCTTGGTGAAAATAGTTCCTAGTTAAGTTAAGATAACTAATGGCCCTGTACATTTGGATTGATTTTGGCCATCAGTGTTTCAGTCAAATCGTTCAAAAGTGATCCCATCTAAATCGTTCCCCACTGTCACTGTCTTTATAGTTGTGGTGTGGACTCTGACATCCACTTGAGTTAAAATGATTTGTAAAATAATGTATTTAATGTTATAGTCTTTGGTGTGGCCCACACTTTACACAACTTTGTAAAAATCTAAAAAAGTGGTGTCATCAGCGAAGAATCCAGCTGCAGTCAGTTCGAGCCAAGTCTTACCAGGCTTTGGAAACACAGCGCTAAACCACCAGTAACATCAAGAATTGTCATTTCTACACCTCTGTTTTTGAATCGACCCAACAAGATTAACAAGATTACCGAACTATAGAGGTGCTATTAGTTGATTTTATTATCTTAGAACAAAACCAAGATGGCTTTCCTCCTGTTTCCAGTTTTTTATGCTTAGCTGAGCGACTGGCTACTGGTGGTAGCTTCAAAATGAACAAACAGAGATCTAACTCTCAGCAGAAAGTGAAACAAATTGTTTGTCTCAAGCTTTATAATTGAACAAATAGACTAAACTGTGAAGAGTTCTTGGCCATCAACATAAACTGGCCGTAGATCACCGTCACTGTTAGTTATTAACCTTTTGTGAACCCATCTTTTCTTTATTTCTTGATAGCTTGACTTTTTGGAAGTTACAAGCATATCTTAAGACACTGATAATACCAGCGATTTTTCTTACTTTTGGCATCCGACAGAAGATCACCACTGCCAGATACAAATCTGATAAGTTTCCGAATAGCCAGCCACTGAGTCATGAACAAAACAGTCGTATTTCCACACGGACATCTCATCTCCTGCCATTTGGAAAAACAAACTTTTACTAGTTTGAACAAAACCTGCCCATGGGGGGAGGGGGGGGGGGGGGGCAAAATAGAAAACAGGCACATATTGAGACATAGACGGTGTGTTGTGTCTGCACCACCACTCTGTCCTTGGACCAGTTTCTGGGAAAGTGCCTGATGGTGTGAGGGCTGGTTCCAGAAGTGTTGCTGCCTGTTTGTACCTTCGCTGCACAGTCTGTTCCCAGACCTGATCTAACAGGACCAAGCTGCTTTCCTCAACAACTGCTGCCTTGTTTCCCTCTTCCTGTCATCTCAGACCCTTTCTTCTTCTTTCTCCATGTTCCCAAAGCCTCTCCGTAGGGACAGGTATCTCCTCATTGATTCCACTAAGTGTCTCTTCCTCCTCCTTTTCCCAAACCTTCTCCTCTTTTCTTCTCATCCCCCCTGTTCCTTTTTCTCTGCTGATAGCCGAACCAGCTGTGGCTCCAGCGGCAGCAGCTGCCCTGCAGATCTACACCTCTCATACACACACGCATGCCTGTGTGCTTGCACACTAATACAGACTCTTACAGACACAGACAGACACACAGACAGTGTGTGTTGTGTGTGAGGGGACCAGGATGTTCCTGTGTCTCTTCCCACCAGCTCACTTGCTGGGCTGCGGATGTTTTTCCTGTCTCCCTCTGCGTATAGCTCACTTTCGTCTGTCCATGTTTGCGTTCGTTTTTTTCTTTCTGTCAGCTTTATCCTCCATCTGTTTACAACAATAACTTTCTGTCTCCGTCTCTCCTTTCCTTCATTTCAGCCTGTTTATCCCTTTTCATTCCATAATTGTGGTTTTTCAGGCATTGTTGGGTTTGCATCCAGTGAGTCATCAAAAACATGTTAAATGTTAAAATCTATTTGCCTCATTTATCCTTGAACACAGAAATAATTCCTGTTGGCATGACAGTGGTGGCAGAGTGATTGTGCTGGCATGCATGCGCCAGTCTTTGGTAGTGCAGAAACAGAAACAGAACTTAAGCTGTGCTGTACGTATTTGTACTAACCCCCCTGATAAGTCAAGTGCCAGACTTGGGGGACAAAAGCAGTGACTCACAACCTTTTGGGCTTGTGGTCCGTTAAAATATACCTACTTGTAAATTTTGCAGATTTGGATACTTTTGGACAGAACTATGCTAGCTGTTACCCCTGTTTACCATTCACACCTTAACATGCATCTCCTCTTGCGTCTTGAGTGACCACTTGTGATCAGGTCTCAATTCTCGGCTCTCTCTCCGTTTGCAGTGAATAAAATGCATTGTTGTTTTGGACCGGGGGACCATCGGTAGTAGCCAACACACTAGGAGAAACTGACATGATGTTCATGCAAAGAAAAAAAACAACTTTATTTACCAGAAGGCTCAAATAATAATGAATTTGTCATAGAAAATGTTTCACAGAGTGTATAAAGTTACTCAAGTGGCTACAACTCATAAAATTGGGCAATTTTTAAGGGAGTCTCCACATGCGATGTAATTCAGCTGATAGGCGACAACAGCAATGCAACCACAAGGAAAAAACAACTTAATGAATAAAATTAAATGCCAAATTTACTAGAGATCAAGAAGAATGATCAGAGACTTGCTGCAGCTGTTTCTCCTCAACTCTTAAAAATGTGCGATTTTTAAAGGAGTCTGGTGATGTATTGCAGTTACTTCTCAGTGGTGAAACATTAGCTGCTGACTTTAGCAGGACAGAAATGCCAAGTACAGCATCAGACAGCTGTTGTTGCTGGCGTGTATCTACAGAGGGCGTCAGTGAGGGTAGTCCTACAGTGTGGCCCAGGAGCTCCGAGAATTTGGCCATATGCTTCCAGGTTAACCTCTGAATATGGTCCGAGTGATAGGATCTCGAATGCACCCTTAGTCCAACTTGTGAGAATTCAGTGCTGAGCTCCCCACATGTGATCAGATCACACAGGATGGATGTTAGTACCATGTCTGAACAGGGCCTTGGTGTTAAGCCAAGCTTGCCAGCCGCTGGTTGTAGCCTCATACTTAGCGTAAAGGCATCTGAGTGCAGAGCTTTTCTCGTCTAACTCTCAGCAAAAAAGGGAACAAGCTTATTTCCTAAAATGTGAATTTTATTTGAACTTCAAGTCGGTCACGTGACCTACGTGCTGCAGGTCCGCCAGGAGCTTCTCCTTGTAGGAGAAAGAGAGAGAACAGAATAGGACAATTTCCTCCATAAGCCAACAGTCAGTAATGGTGGCCACGTGTCTTGCCACACATGCAAATGTTTAGCCGTACTCCCCCACTCTCTGTGTCACACTCACAAACAAACTCACACTCTGTTTCTTTGTTTTTCTCCCTCTCTCAGGTATCCATACTGTAAACATGTCGTTTCTTGTCTGCAGCACAAATCCAGTGGATAGCTTAAATTTCATCTCCTTCCCTCAGCCAATCCGTCTGTGTTTCTGTCCATGTTTGCTCCATTTCTCTTTGTAGCATTCCTTCCTTGCGGCCCCCGAGGTCTTTGTTCCCGTAACCAATCTTTATTTCTGTCTCCGTATCGCTTCATATGGAATCAGTATATTCAGTCTGATGGTATAGAGCTGGCAAGGGTTAGCTGCAGAGGGGCATCCAGAACAGAATAGGGGATGTGAGGGTAGAGGAGAGACTTGGAGGGGGGGAGAGAAACAGATGATGGGAGAAAGAAAGAGAGAGGAGAGAGTGGAGGGAAGAAGAGACAACAGAGTTTCAGAGTGGAGGAGAAACACATGGAAAGTTGAAACAAAGGGGAGGACTCTGGAATGATTTAAGCCGCCCGCCTGACTTGCCAGCATCGAGACGACTGGTGAGCAGGCTGCCAGAGCGGAGGACAGCAGATGTGTTCTGGTCTGGGACGACGGATGGATTGATGTATCAATTTTATCCAGAGCTTGATGTGTAGAAAGCTCGAGCTGGAGTGGCTCGTTGCACAAACACTGACTCACGCAGGTCTCCATGGTTTTGCTTGGAGATCGTGGTAGCAGCTCACAGAGTCCAGCCTGAATCATGCCTCCTCCTTGCTGTAGAATTTACGATCGGTTCGACTCAGTGTGTCTCTCCATTGTTCCAATCATAACCCATGATTTGTACCTTTGGAAACCACCCTGACGTTCTCACACGTTCACAAAGACACTCAGAGAAACGCACACTGTAGCTGTTGACACGAAAGTGTCTCAGGTCCTCCTCTGCGTTCGCTCGCTTCCAGACACACAGATTGTGCACAGAGCCGCCCGTGCTGCTGCTTCGAGGCCTGCTGTTTAACTCAGCTGGTGTCAGATGTTAGATAAAAATTTGCGCTTTCAATCTGATGTGATTATCTGCATCTCTCCCTGGCTTCTTTCAGCTCGCAAAAGTATGACTTTCCGTAAAGTTTGCCGACAAACCAAAACAAGATTCAGGCGATGCACTGCCCAGCTGCTGATGAAATGGTGTTTTTTTCAGTATTATTCTATCAGAGGGTTCAGTTTCAAGTCTCCACCGTATTTTCAAGAAAGTGAAAGAAGTAATTGTTGGAAGGAAGTATCAGTTGTCTGTGATTATGTGTTATTTCTGCTGGCCAATATTCCTGTTATTATCTGCTGGATTATGTGCCTTTTTTATTTTGTTTGAGTTTGTTTGAGTTTTATTTTGTTTGAGTTTGTTTTTTTGGTGGTGGCAGAGGCTCAGATGCCTTCAAACTCAAAATACGACCACTTCACAGAATCGGCAAGTTTTTGATGTAATCAAGCACATACTGATACCAAATGTTGCTTCACAGCCTACGAAAGTAGAATTAATCAAAAGGATTCGATCCAGTGGAAAAAAGTCCAAATCTGTTTGTTTTGTCGTTTTACCCTTTCTTGCATCAAACAACTGCAAAGACGACAACTGGTTTGATAACCAGTTGTCTGAAATTAGCATTCAACCTAGCTAACTCTAGCTTACGTCACTGTTTGATACGATGCAGTTTTGATGCAACACGATTAGGAAGGGTTTAGATTAATTCACACATCTTGAATACATTTGTCGAAATCTGGAAGTGAAACACACACAGGGTGTAGTGAAACGGTAATGTTAGATAGGAAAGTCTTGAATGCTAACATCAGCTAACGAGCGAGCAAATGTGTTTTTACCTTGAAATGTGGTGAGTTTACTGCCAAATCTTCACCATTTGTTATCTTTTTGGTTGCCGATCGATTGTGTAGCTGTACAATGACAACAATCTGTCATTGTTTATATGACCTGCAACCTGAAACACAGCAGCATAGCATTGTCCCAGCAAATCAAGTTTCCCACCCTGAGTGTGAAGTTGGAAGAAAAAGGCCATCATGTGAATAAGGTCTAAGTTAGCCTATGATGGGCAGAGCTGCTCAGTGGATCACTGTTATTTTCTGAGCTCAGTCCAGAGATTATCGTCATTTCTTATAATTTAAACAAGAACTCTCATGTATTTATGTTAACTGTACCTGTATGTGGTCTGACTGGCTGATGTTGTTAGTTGTGTTGAGGACAAGTTTACCGAGAAAGTGTAGGCTCAGCAGATCTCATCCTTCATGAGTGGTAACTTGTAGGCACCATATTGGTAGTTATAAATGTATTTCAGTGGCACCTGTCTAGTTTTTTTTTTTTCAGAACTGTCTCTCTCAAGGCTGCTGCCTCAAATTTGAGTGTCTTGTTGGCTCCAGGGAGCAAATTATCTAGTGTATGTCCATTATTTTAGCAGTCGTATTTCTGCCTGCGGTGATGATGTTTCTGCCCCACAGCCAGATAGTTGATCCATGGTTGGATTTGCACTGAGCTTTGCTGCTAGAATATTTTGCAGCTAAAACACCACATTAATGACATGGCAACCACGAGCCACAGCCTTTATTTTTGTGTGAGAATGTACAAATGAGCAGTCATATACAAATTTAATGATGATGGTAATATGTTGACCTGTTGATGTTTGGCAATTTCTTTCAGTTCTCACCAAATGATATAAAAAAAGTCAGTGTCCATATAGTAAATGCTTAAACATTCAGATTTCCTCATACATATGCTATATTCACTGATGATTCAGTGCAAAGTTTTAGTGTTTTCTTTTGTTATTGTAGTTTTTTATGAACGCGACCTTATGAGCAGTTTCTTTCTCATTTTCTATCGTCTCTCATCTTTCTGCTCGAGCAATGTAACAATTTCCTCTTCAGCTCCATGTTTGGTTTGGACTTTGTAAAAAACAAACTCTCATGTTTGCTCAGTCTGGTGACCTCCTCACCTCACACACTTCTCACTTATCTTTCTCTCCACCCGCTACCCACACACAGGCACCTTTACCTGTTGTATACAAGTTTATTTCACCGTCAGGCTTATTTTTAAAAGTTGATATTCAGAGAGAAAGTTAACATTAATTGGGTGTTTTCTGCTGTAGTTTTTGGATGCTCATATGAAGCTGCCTCTATTCTGACCATCTTCCTTCTTTGTCCCCCTTTTGCCTTCTGCCTTACCATTCATACTAGTCTCCTCATGTTCACACATCCTATGAGTGATCACAGGAAGCTGTGATTATTGTGCATTTTAAAACTAACTAACTGTAGCGGATATACCAGTCAGTAATGATTAGTTAGAGAAAAATCAAATCGTTCCCTTGGTAAAAAGGAGACAACATCAGACTGAATGGTTCTTTCAGGCTGAATATCAAGCAGCTGCAACTCTTCACCGAGCCCCTCTTCGGTGGCCCTTCATCCCAAGTGGTGAACATTAATTAAACCAGGCACATTAACCAGATCGCAGTAGGGAAGACACATATAGGTTGAGAGAAAACATTAATTGCCTTTTTGTGTTTTGGCCTCCTCCCAGTCGCTGTAAATGAAGTAAACCTGGCGGAGCAGTCAGCCTTCATTCAACAAGGAGGCAAGAAATCAGTAGAATTGTTCGTAGTTTGAACAAGTAATCTGATATCAAAACAGGAAAGACAGAGAAAAGAAGTCCACAATGACTCTTTATGGCTCTTTGACGTACAAACAGCACACTGTGGATGGTTGATGTATCTTGGTGCAGTCTTTGGATGTGTTGGCTGGCTGAGTGACTGACCGCCTTTTGGCTGCGAGAGGGTGTCAGTGTGGTCAACTAGCAAACCGCCCCGCCTCCAGGCTGCTCCTGCAGACCTGTGGTACTCAGCTGAATGATGGATCGGGTGCGAAAGGCCGTATGTCCCACCCCGCGGTCACCACTAATGAAAACCAGGCACGAGGAGGCAGCTGCTTTCACTGCCTGGATCTTTTACTGCTGCCTATAGGAAACTGGGAATCAATGTCATTTTGGGAACTAATCCACCATACTGGTAGTGTAGTTATAATATATCTAACTACCCCTGAAACCACAGTTAGTCATTGTTTCAATTCAGTTTGAGTACTAATTTAACACACAAAATTCAGTGCATTAATAAGTGAGCTAGGAGAAAGGTGTTTAAATGTGTGGACAGCCAGTATAGTTGAGTTGATGGATGGCACCATCATCCATAGATGATCGTCTCCTGAGCCCTGTAACACCGTAGTGTAAAATGACCCCCCACCAGAGACATCACAAAGTAGTGAGTCCCCTCAAGAAAATGAAAAAGAATATGTAACTGCTAAAGTTACCTCTTCGTGTCCCATTTAATATTTTCCTGCCTAGTTCAGTGAACCCAAGACGTTAGGTTTCATTGTTGGCAGTTGTGTTTGTTTTCCCTGGGCTGCTGTTTGTGTTTCTCTCAGTGTTGCTTAGCGTTAGCTATCACCGTCAATCGCGTTGTTTCGCTGTAAACATTGTCATATGCCAAAACGGTTGGCGTCATCCAATCCCAACAGTCAGGCTAGCTATTTCTTGCTGCTTTCAGTCTTATGCTACAACATGAATATCTATCTTCTCATCTCAGATTTGCAAAGAAAGTGAGGCGGCGTATTTTCGGATATTATCTGAAAGCGGTCACTTACAGACACGGAAGATAAACACGTCATTGTTTTCCAAGGATACATATCTGTTTGTTCCCTGTTGCTTCTCACTAGCTTCCTCTTTATCTCCCCTTCTGCTGTAGCGCCATCACTTTCATTTCCCCCTTTTTTAGAATCAGGATCTTCTAATTCTTGTAATTCTTCATGTATGAACTAAATTGTAGCGGAGTCCCGACTTTGGGATTACAAAGAGTGCATGATTTTACAGAAAAATACAGCAGAGACGTTGGTGTTTTTGCATTTCTTCGTGGCTTCACGCTAAATGCTACTGGCTGTCTAACCGAGAGGTCGGTTGACTCAAGGACTGAGTGACTGGCTGACTGGCCGACTGTCCGACGTGCTTACTCTGAAAGATCCCATTCAGTCAAAATCATAGCGGAGAATGAGGGCAGGTAGACTTGATGGTTGCAGACTAAACAAGACTTGTGAAAGAAGAGAAGCAGTCACATCAACGCGGTGAATAAAAGCAGGACTAAGACACCATGTCGGTCTGACTGCGGTATCTGTTGATCTGCTGGGTAGACCTCTGCTGTTGTCCGATAATAAAAAGAAAGAACTAAAAAAAACTTCAATTTCTGAAGGGAATAGCGGTATCGAGACTGCACACTGGCTTGACATCGGGCCATGAATACAGGCCATGTCTTATATAAATGCTCCAGCGTGTTATGCGATACATATCTTTCCTTTGGTATTCACACTTATCGTTGCACTTATGTTATCTGCAGCCATGTGTCAAGTGTGTTCTGCGTGTAAGCCAGCTGTAATGAACTCTTGAGAGGGAGTAGTATTCCCCTGCCCCAGTATAAACACAGACAGGAGTGAAAACTCTTTGAGGGTTCGACTTGTAGCAGGCTCCTCCTCTGTGTATTTTTATAAAGCTATAAAGAACACCATGTAGAGAAAGCGCACAAGTCAGCCATTATTCCTGGACCGCTCTCGAATTGGCCACATTCCCATAGAAAACTCCAGCTTAATTCTCCCTCTCCCTCTCCTGTTATCCTTCTCCATCTCCTCAGTCTATCGCTCTCCTGGTATGCGGTGTCATTACTATGGTATTCTATGGTCCTTGTTGCAGCCACAGCTCAACATAGAGTTATTTCTCCTCTTTGGGAAGTAGCACACACACAGCCTTCAGCATGTCAGCACAGCAACCACAGAAAATTAGAAAAGCCTCTCATCACCACTCGAGAGAGAGACTGAAAGCACCCTAGTTTTTGAGGTTAATTAACCTACAGATCTACACTGAACATGTTCACAGTGAAACATTACTTTTCAATCTGTTCCACATTGATTAGTTCCCAGTACAGTAATGGTTTAATATTTGAGAACTGCCAGAAATGTTGTTGCTTATTGCACTTTGTGTTTTTGAAAAGACCAATTTAGTAGTTAGTTGGACCATCCTTAAACCCTGATAACAGCTGCAGTATAGCATTGTAGTGATTCAGCATCTATGGTATCTCCCTTCCTTGGCCCACTGTTGTTGTCGGTTTACAATTTTCTGCTCAACCAGATGATCCAAAACCATGATGTCCTCTTCTGTTACTATGCAGGTGTCAAAGTTATTTGTTACACTGCAGAACAAGTCCAACAATCCTCTAGCCTGCCTTGATGACAATAAGTGTTGGACATCCCCGAATGTCATACTAACTTGACCAAACCAGGCAATTAAATCTGCCAATTCAACTGCAAACTGCTTTGCTTGTCAAAAATATATCAAGCAGACTACTCAAAATCTTGGTGTTGATTTTGAAGCAGATCTTTGTTCTCTGGATAAATGAATGAATGAAAATGACAAGTTATGTTTTGCCTTTCAAGAAAATCTCTCAAATTTGGTCATTTTTGTGTCCTACACATCCGGCCCCTTCACATTAAGTTTTAATTTTTTCCGACCTGGACAACCGTGATGCACTTTATGGTGGCATCAGTCTGTGCTCCCTCCACCAGGTCCACTTGGTACAGAACGCTTCTGCTTGAATTATGTTCGCTACCAAGAGATAAATGCACTTTACCCCAGTCCTAACCAAATTATACTGACTCCCTGTAAAGTTCTGCATTGATCTTAATATTTTATTGCTGACTTCAAAGGCATTAAATGGCCTTGTGCCCAGATATCTCACTGATTTGCAGACTCCCTACATGTCGGTGCAACTCGTTAGATGAATGGGCTCTGTGGGTTATTCCAACAGGTGTCCCCTGGAGTTAGGAACACTCTGCTCATTGAGATTGGACAAGCTACATCTGTAACATCTTGCAAATCCCTTCTCAAAACATTCCTTTACTGGAATTAATTAATACATTTTAGGGTTTTAGGGTTTGAGGCAGGGTCCCTGTTTTTCCCTTTGCAGCTGAAACACTGCAGTAGAAAGCATAGTGGTGTATTTGCAGCCAACTGCATATTTGCTTTAGTTATACCTTGCTTAGAAAAGACAAGTCTAATAGTATCTCTTCATCTCATTTCCTACAGGTGGCCTACCTCGGTAAGGTGACCATCTCTGGGACCCAGTTCCTGTCTGGCTGCACAGAGTCGGCGGTGGTGGGTCTGGTGGAGCGTCGTGCCATCGCCCAACAACAGGGCACCATCCCTGCAGGCAACTCTCTGCTGGAAATTCGACCCTTCCAGGTGCGTCTTCACCACCTGGACGAGCACGGCGAGGCCTCTGTAACCATGGACACCTATCAGGTGGCGCGGATCGCCTACTGCACAGCCGACCACAACGTCACACCCAACGTATTCGCCTGGATCTACAGGGAGATCAACGACGACCTGTCCTTCCAGATGGACTGCCACGCCGTGGAGTGCGAGAGCAAGCTCGAGGCCAAGAAGCTGGCGCACTCCATGATGGAGGCTTTCCGCAAGACTTTCCACAGCATGCGCAGCGACGGCCGCATTCACAAGAGCGGCTCGTCGGACGACTTTGCTGAGGACTCATCCACCCCCGAAGACTCGACCCCGGACGACGGTTGAACTGAAACTCGCCCAGACTCCTTGTCCCCATCCTAACAAAGCGAGGGGCGACTGGAAGGATGGATAGATAACCTTCTCTCTTTCATTCTCCCCTACTATCACTTTCTGTTATCAATTAGGAAACAAAATCAACTGACCCTGGATAATGAAGTAGCTTAAAGGGAAGGTAGATGAAAAAGGACTTATAAAAGATCTACATTTACATACAGGGATAGCAAAGTGCTGCCACTTTGAATAAATGGCTCTCAAAGACCCACAGGGGCCGTTCAAGCACCTCTGTAAACGCCCTCAAGAGATTGACTCGACATTTCCATTTTCAACCACTGTCACTCCTGCGCCCAGCAGAGACACTGTTTGTGGTTCTTAAGCTTTTTCTCAGTTCGGAAACAACAAACTTTCCTCCCTGTTCTTCTGACCCCAGCTCATGACAACCTATTGCTACTCTTGCCATGTAGGGACCCGGCAAAAATAGGCCTGTGACCTATTTAGGGTCCCAACCCAGTTTATGAGACTGTTGGAGCACATAAATTCTTTAAATGTTTAATTATGTGGATCTCTGTTTCAATGCCTTCGACCTCGGTAATAGCAAATGAGGATGTGAAAGAAAAGCTAAGCCTTTAAGCACTATTCATATCATCACTATGGTACCTTAGTCCAAGCCCCCAAATTATTCGCCG
Organism: Diplodus puntazzo; assembly: GCA_963678695.2. Classification (NCBI taxonomy): domain Eukaryota; kingdom Metazoa; phylum Chordata; class Actinopteri; order Spariformes; family Sparidae; genus Diplodus; species Diplodus puntazzo. The sequence goes on from OZ023162.1 coordinate 20,161,462, forward strand.
GCATCGCTGTTGCTCATGTGGACGACGGAGCCAGAGCCTCTACCGCTGTCTCCGCCTAATAGGTACCTAAAGATTCAGAGTATGTAAGGCACCTGGTAGAATATAGGTGCTATTTAGATGTTACAGTTTAGAAGTTCTCACTGGGCTGAAAGCCTGGTCCTGTCTGCGACACCTTAATCATCCACATCTGACTTCTGTTTTGAGTATACCAAAATTCAGGCTGGATTTGGCCTGTCAGATTATGTGCCTCACTTTCCTCTCACATTAGTTTGGTCTCTTACCCAGGTCCCAGCGTGTATGTGTGGCCATGTGCGTGCGTGCCGACCTTGTTTTTCCGTGTGTGTGTAGGTGTAATTGCTTACTTCTGTACTTTGTGTATATGAATGTACACGTGAGTGCTTGCATCTCTGTGTGTGAACGAGAAAAGAGAAGAAGATTAAAAGATGGGGTGTTGTATGATTAGCTGGAAGTGAAGTACTCGTCGCCCCGGAAGCGTCCGTTTTTGATGCTAAAGGAGGCGTTTAAAGAAAAAAAAAAATCAGACATGGTACTGTGACCATTTGCCACGTTTTCTTACTTTTATCTCGTAATGAAATGAAAAGTGTGAGAGTCTGAATGTGCCAGTCACTGAGGTTGTAGGACCCTTAAACACAGCCGTCCGAGATAACGACTGACACCTCCTGGCCTCTGCTTGAATGTATGATGAGTCCAACGTGCTGTGAGCACCTCGCACCATCTCCAGTCACTTCAGTCTCCCATAACTTCCTCATGCTATCACAGACAGCTGTAAGAGACAGTCGGTGACCAGCTTCACTCTGCTCTGCATCGCCTCTCAGAGTGGCTGAGGCCGTGGAGTAACAACTCATCGGATCTCCGCGCCACTTTACTCCTTTTCTAACTGGACTGTATTGAACAGACTCAACGCCATCAGTGGAAATTCAGACAGAACGATCAGGTCGCTCTGGTCCACACACACACACACACACACACACAAACACACACTCAGATATACACACCTACATACAATTATACATATGTACACATACATTGTATTTGAATCTTGCTCAATAAGCTTATGTAAATACAAATGTATCACTTTCCAAATATTACAGCATAAATGTTGATAGCTATTTTAAATAATAAAAACAATGTTGAGAACCATCATACAATACAGAAACAGTGTTATAAAGCCTACTGTGAATAATAAGTGGAGAGCCTGATAGCGGTGGCTGTGCGTGTGTGTGTGCGTGTGTTTCTGTGTCTGTGTGTGTGTCTGGAAGGGGTTGTATGTGGCGGGGAAGCGTAGTGACAGGTGTGTATGGACAGACCAGAGGGGGGGAGAATGTTTAAAAGCTGTAGATTACTGTGTCATGTCTGTCTGAAAGCTCAGACGCGCTTTAAATGTTTGACAAATGTTACCTTAAGTGTTTTCTATACAGTGTTTGCAAAGATCAAGAAACAATTGCATATAAAGTATTTACCAAGATCAAGCGTGTGATGGTATGGTCTGTTTTGTCTCCAAATTGAACGTCTCCTCCGTGCAGTTCATTCATTCTCCCAGAAGTTTTTTTTATCTTTAAACTCCGCTCCATTTCAGCTCACTGGATTCCCTGCTGCGGCGGCTGCGTGTGGGAGGAAAAACACAAAGCATGTTCAGTTTCTAAACAAACTCAACGGGTAACCAGATGATGCTCTGACAGGGCGCCAGGACACATGTAAATCATAACCTCACAGCCGGTTTATCCTCCACAAACACACACATGTTGCTAAAAGTGGAACTTTCCTTAAACTATTCAAGGTATAAAATCTGTTTTGCTGTGCGCTTTGAGAAATGTTTGGACGGGACTCAAAGCCACAGTTGAACACAAAAGCTATTCATTCTCTGTTTTCACAGGGATCATAAATGCCAAGTGAAGGTGGGGTTTGACATATTTGACTTTAGGTTTGAGCGCCTCGCTCCTGCAGTACATCACTCCTCAGCTGCGTGTGGCCACGATGCCCTGAGCAAACTCATAAACATAACTTTATTGTATTTCCAAGCATGTTTCAGGTTTTAAGTGTGACACCGCCTCTGTCCGTCCTCAGGGAGGTTTTTACTCTCCCATTCTTCACATTCCTCTGACTTCTCAGATCTCTATTTTATTGTCTTGTTGTGCTCCGGCCTGTCGTCTGCCAGAGTGTGGCAGGCCTTTTCTGTTCAAAGTGCCCACATCAAAAACAAGATAACTAGCTGCTCTCTGCTTCTGTGGCTGGCGATCATTTTGCAGCTTAAGAGCTGCAAAGAATTGGAGGCAAAATGGATGCTGTGAAGAATGTTAATGTGCGTTGAATGAGAACACTGCCTCCCTCTGGCAAGAGAAGCTACAGCCTCTTGCTTTGAACATTTTTTTCAAAGAGGCCTTTTCATGTTGTCATAAGCTGTCCAACTCCTCTTGGTGATAATCATTACTCTGTATGTGGCAGCAGGGAAACACAGTGGCTGTTACATCATTGGCTTTTTCAGGGATAAATGACAGAAACAGAGGCTGAATCTTTGGCACACTGATGGATTTCCAATAATAAATTGACATAAAGATGCATCAGGCAGATGTAATTTCCCATTTTGGGTTATGGTTTGCATTAAATAAATGAATCTTGATCTGTGATCAGGCAGAATTTGAGATCTGACAATCATTCCTCCACTGAAGCTTTCACAGCACTACGTCAACCTTCTGTCCGTCTCTTCCAGCTCACTGTACACAAGCTTCTCTGTTTAGATGCCTCTTTGTCTTGGGATCTCTGCTGAGTGTACACTCTCCGATCACTCTCCACTGAGCTCTTGTGTCTGTCTGACCCACTTCCAGCAGTGCGTCAGCACAGAGGGGCCCTGTGGGGCCCAGGAAGAGGCCACCCCAGCAACCTGCGTCTCTGCTCCGCTGAGGCGTCAGTCAGTCGGTCAGTCAGCTCACAATACCACTCTGTTACCACTCCAGCTGGCCACTCTTTCTCCTCCAAGTCCCAGAACCGCCTGTCTATCCACCCGCCAAGGGCCCACACGCTTGAGGTCCGGCTGGGGCAGGGGCGCCGTGCCAATACTGGCTTCCGATCAGACTCCTCTTATTTGCTCACTATCTCCTTCCCTCTCGTCCGGCGCTCCCCAAGCAGGGGGCCGGGGCCTCTTGGAGAGAGAGTACTGTAAACATATGTGCGTAACATATGTGTGAAATGGACCAGGAAACGTACACATTCTTTCTGCCTCTGGCCTGACTGTTAAAGCACACATACCATTGCATAAGATGCAAAGAGTTGTGCTATTTAACAGGGTGAAACAATATTTAATAAGTTTAAAATGCACTACAAGGAGTTTTTAACTGCTTTTAATGTGATAATGATGTTTCCATATGACCTTTTTAAGCAGGAAGAAGATTGGATTGTACTGTTTAGGTATTATAATGCAAATCACCTGGTCAGATTCCAACTTATGCAGGTTGGATAAGTCATAAAATGAAAATGCTTTCATGTGGTGAAATGCTGAAACTGAATTGAGGAGTCTCACAGCTTGAAAAAAGAAGCTGCTCTGTAGTCTGATGCTACGGCACTAATACAAAATGTACTTAGATCTTACATAGCCACAACTAGTTACATTACCTCATCGCTATACATTCAGTAAACATCTGTGTTTAAAAAAGATAAAAGGTATGTTAAAAGATAGCCACTTCAGGATGTTAATGACAGGAGGCGGTGGTACTCACACCGCTCTTGTCCACAGTAGCCACTAGAATCAACAATGTTGAAATGTCCTTGTAGATCCTTTAAGAATGAAAAATAATCTGCACTGAATAAGCAATGACTGTTACAGATGAGGATATCGCCACTGATAAATTCAGTACATGCATTATATTCATTTCTGTGCTCACAAGCAACACATTTTCAGTCTTTTCCTTTATTAAGTTTCGGTTGCTTTGGCGAGGGCTCCGCATTTTTGTCATCCTGATGTCAGAAAAATATTCCATCATAATACTGAATGCATTATAAATTGAACTTGAAAGAAAACTTAAGTAAACAGTTTCTTGCTGAAAGACGATGACAGCGATGGCAGAGGCATGTCGTCACGTCTTGAGAGGAAAAGGCCAAATTGAAAAATAGTGCGGGTCAGTTTGGCTTCATGGATTCCTAATATCCTGCTCATTTTCCTTGGATGCTATCTGAAAGGAATTTTGCAATAATGTGCTGATAATGGAATTTTCTTGTAAGAAATGCTCCATTTAAACCAAAGAAAGTATTCATTCATTATTGGTTTATTATGAAAACATTATTCTTTATAAATGCTAAAATGTATGTTTGGCTGTAGACAAATTTCATATATTTGCCTGTCTCGGATTTTCCTTTAATGAGTGGAAAAATTACACAATACTTTCTGGGAAACTTCAGAGGAAACTGTTGGGGCCATTATTAGGAAATATACAGACATGTAAAATGAAGTATTATCGTAATATGAAAAGAAGTTTAGTTTTAAAATCCAAAAGCACAGAAGATAATGCATCTGCCAGACCTGAGGATGAATGATGAAGAGGACTGTCTCGGTTAGATTCTTTCTCTCTGACATACAAACCATTTCCTCTGATCATGTCCAGATCCCCCCCTGATCCCTCCTGTTGGACCGGTCCCTGAAGCCTTCGTATGATTTAAGATTCCTGTCATAATGAAATGCGGACTGGAATGAAGAGGGGGGGGGGGGGGGGGGGGCGACTGCCCCGTCACAACCTCCAGACTCTCTGTTAACCTAAGCCCCTGAGGATTCAGTGCACATCTCCATCGTAATACACTCGCAGTCACACACGGGTGAGATGCTGCTCTGAATCCCTGGGGGACAGGAAACGTCTGGACTCAGGATTCAGGAGGAGCTGGTTTGTCAGGAACGAGGGATAAGAGTCTGAGGGAACAGCAAGCTCAAACAGATCCGAGTGGACAATGTCAGCTAAGTCCTACCGTGCACCGTTCCGATGCCATTCAAAGTGCATCCGCTGCACACCTGTTACCGCTCAGAGTTTAATACAAGTAAACATTCCAGGAGAAGTAAACAACATGCTGAAGAAATAAAATGTCTGAAAACAGACATGGCCCGATGGGTTCTGACATGTTTCAGACTAAATGTTTTACACATGAGAAGGGGGGATTGACATTTTAATCTATTAATAATCAGATCTTTTCAGATATGAAACTGAAACAAGGGCAAAGTGAGCAGAGGCTTGATTGTTTGATTTGAGGTTAAATGTGACCTTTTATTGATTTATCCAGGGTGTACCCAGCTGACATTGGGCGATGGCCAATGTCAGCTGGGATCGGCTCCAGCCCCCCCGTGACCCTGAAAAGGATAAGTGTTGTCAGATAATGGATGAATGGATGTTACTTTTATTTTGCTTGTTAAAGGAATAGTTATCTGAAATAGTTTCCTGATTAAATGAGGAGATTGATGCCATTTACATGTCTGTGCGACACATGATGGACAGTGATATGAAGCTACAACCAGCAGCTGGTTAGCTTAGCACAAACAACAGAAACAGCTCTGTACAAATCATTATAAACTAATCCGCTCTTCTAGCTGTCAACAAGCAAACAACTAATTATTTCTCCAAAATGGTTGAACTATTCCAAAAAAAAAAAGTTTGGTACATTGTGTTCTCCTTATAGCTTTCTTATATTCCACTCGTGTGAGTAGCATGTTGATGAGGACGATGCTAACTTCCGGGTCAGCCTACGCAAATATGTCCTCCCTACAGCACTTTATCGGTGAGCAGCAGATGCTGTATTCATTTTCTGGTTAATCACGAAGCTTCGCTCTGCTAGCCGTCTGCTAGACAAACGCAAATTTGGATGTTCAACTCTAAAGAAAGAAGGGAATGGTGAGACAGAAGCAGGGAGGAGACGTAGAGGAAAGCAGAAAGGAATCCATGAAAAAATGAATGAATGAGGGAAGAATGGGTGACAGGAGTGAAGAGACGCGGCTCATGTGTTTGGGCATCTTGCACCCAGATGTTTTTTGAGGGAAGAGTTGGCTGATTCAACTCTGTCACATCCAGCTGGTCTGGCCGACAGAAACGCTCAGAAAACAAACAACTGACCGAACTGCCTCATCGCTTGTGAATGAGGTCACAGACACAAATAGATACACGCCTGAAGAGAAAAAAATAACCCTAGGCTCAACTAAACTTTAGACCAGACTCCATGCAGCTGATGGTGTTCCCTCTTTGTCCACTTGGTGTCATCATAGCTCAGCATTTAAAAAGCAGTGTGCCCTGCATGCTGTTTTAGGAAAGGATTGAACTCAGTGAGATTGCAACAGTGGATTTGCAAACAGATTTTGCAAAAGCTGTATTAATTGTTGAATTGATCGTGGTTGGCAACCTAGCTCATGCTTTGAATGGAGATCTGTACTTCGATGACAGAGTAGAAAATTGGATTAAAAAAGTTTTACTTCTGTTTCTTTTTTTTTTTTACTATATCATAATGTGACCTCTTTAAACTTCCTCAAAGTGGGAGATTTGAAGGTGAAATTACTAAAACTTTTGAAAATAGCCCATCTGAACAGCATGCATTTGAATAGATCTAAATGTTAGAGGTGCTGAGAGGATATCTGAGATATTTCAGTCTCTTCTCCGTCACTACAGGGTTTCTAAATTGGAAATGTCATGACATCTGGATGGATGCCCCTTCGCATTTGCTTCCCTTTCCTCATGTCAAAGCCATTGAGAGGAGCACAAAGATGAGATCACTGAGCATTGAACACATATCATGATGGCAGCTCACGATACGGAGGATGATCTCCGTTTTTCATCCAGAGCTCAACACATAGCCGCATCTGACCCGAACCCAGAGTGAAAAAAACCTCTGCATTCATACAAAAATGCAAATGATGTCAAGCTGAAATCTCTTATCCGAATGGCTGAAGAGAGAGCGTTTCAGTCATGACATTTCCATCGGCCCTCTAAAGAAGTGGGCTACCTTTGTGGCTCAATTGGTTCATTTGTGAAGCCCGAAAAGGTTCTGAAGGTTGTCAGGAGGAAGATGGACAGAACCTCTTCTTCAGAACATCTCTGAATCCAATACAGATCTCACAGCTCTGTGTTATCATCTCCATCTGACCGTTTTCTGTTTGTGCTGGTTGTTTGCGTGAAGAAGATTTGTAACCTTAATCTGAGATTGTAAATGGGTTTCATGTTCGTCTTGACAGGATCAACATGTTTAATGCACACAGATAATATAGAGCAATACAGCAGAGTGGACCGTATTGACAACGAGACAGGGTTGTGGTGTAATAGGTTTTCTACAGGGCGGACGGTGACTCTTAATCACTTGCATGTTTATTTGTAGAGATTATCTGCTCTAATAAGATGATAGTAAGTCAAGTCAGTGAAATCAGAAGCCATGAATCCCTGCGTAATTGATTTTTTCCTCTTTTGCAATATCTCATCCATGTTGTTTTGACTTGCCTTTAAAAGACAGAAAAGACCTGACGTCACAGCCAATTCTAAAAATCAACTGTAAGCCAGGTTGAGTTCTGTATCATCCAAGAGATCATCCGAGTTTTTTCTTTCCTTTCAAGGTCTGCTGCTTTCAAACTGTAAAGATGGAGATTTATTGCACAGTCGAATGAGAAATAAAGGTCTTCCTCACAGGCAAAATCTGAGAGACAAAGTAGTTGTTTTCTAGTTGAAGAGTATTGGAACAAAATCAAACAAATGCTTGATGATCACACCAGATGCCAAAATGAGTTTCTGGCATTCTGGTACCGTGTCATCTGCCAAATGTTTTGGGATTGCTGTGAATGTTAGACGCTGCATTTATTCAACACTGTGATTATTGTGACGCAGGATGTTGGGGAACATTTTGAAGTTTTCTGCATGCCAGTGGCATAATCACTCTCGCATCTGGATTAAAATGACAAGATCCAAGATCACTCAAGTAGTAGATACCAGATTATCTTGGAATGTGAACAGTTTTGTGATTCTGATCTGCAGGGAAAACAGTGAAAGAAACCTTGTTTTCTGAAATACATACTAAAGCATGTGGCGCCCCCCGCAAATTCAAAGTGACAGAAGGACAGAGTGGCTGTGTTAGAGACACCATTCACCCTATTTGAAGACACTGTGCCATCGGATTATTTTGAAGCTATAATTCTAAAGGTGCACTCTGTAGTATCAGGGAAGAAATCTTAATCAGAAAACTAAATAAACACTTCTCTTTGTTTTCATGGCAGAACAAACTGAATAAACAAACTGACTTTAAAGGACAACACAGTTTCATACTGTTTTACTTTGTTGCTATGTGGCAGACCCTGCCACCTTTCTAGCTACAGACAGTGTTCCTGGACCTTATTTTCCTCTGAGAACAACTTGTTTATTCAGTCACGGAAAAAATCAATATTTCTGTGTTTTTGTATCATTACCTCATTAATATTGTACATTTTAAATTGCCCCTTTCAGGAAAAGTTACATACTGCTACTTTAAAGACCTTGTAGCAATTCTGCATGGAAAATGTCTAAAAAATAAGCAACAAAAGCTTTGTTATATATTTGTTGAGTTGTGTCGCAAATGTTTCAAATAATGTGTAATCTCAGAGAAATTCAGAAGTTTACTCAAGCTTACACTGGACTTCATGTGGTCGCCCATGGCTCCTTCCGGGATAGAGAATCAGCAAACAGGCATAAACTTAACATGTCACACAAATAAATTAAAGAAAAACAAAACTAAATAGTAAAAAAACATATTAAGAGACATCACAGGTGTCACTAATAACATTAGTTCTATGAAAGTGTGCCAGTCAGCCGTGACCAACTCATCCTCAATACCTGCTAACCTGATAACTGCTGAACTGGTCGATTGCCACAGACTACCAAAACAACCAGAACCAGTATTTGCTTTACCAGGACCCTGAAACTGAAGCAAACAAATTCAGTTAGACAGAAGTGAAGGGTTCGCTCTCGTGTTCTTCTGTGTTGCTGAATTGTAATTACTGCGTGTGAGCAGCACAATCTATCCTGTCATTTTCAATTAGGATTGTGCCACATGAATGGCTAAGACGTCATGAAAGCCACAAGGTGACAAGGTGCTGTCAAGCTTCACTGCTGACAGCAGGGATTGACACTGTTGCGGGCACCGTGCGACTGAGCCGACACCTGCGCTGTTTTCATCCACTGTGTCTGATGATTGTTTGACTGTCGTCATGACACGGCAAACAATACAAGCGATTGGTCAGTTTATCTAATCAGAGGCCACACAGGATGCTGTGTGGGAACGTCACGGCCACTGATTCTGCAGCCATCTGGTCAGGGTGAGTCCACAGTGAGTGAGATAGCAGCGACACGCGCGCTGGCTCCTCTGTAATCAGCTACAGGATGTCTGCTGTCAGAACATAAGGCCGAGCATCAGAGTGCTGTCAGATACAATAACGTTGTTCATCGTCTGTCTGTGCACTTTATTGAGGATAATCACCCTGTCGCCTCGTTTCAGTACATAGAGACTGAAAAGGTCACAGGTCAGCCTGTCTAGATGAGGGGGACGACTCAGACTCTGCTACTGAAATATAAGCAGCCTTGATTTACAACCTCGGGACCCTCGCTCCTGTCAGCCTCAATGTTCCACACAATCTGACCCCAGGCCTTTTCTGTAATCGCTGGTTACATGATGTTACATTAGTCTTATGCGCTAAAGATTCAGTACAACATGTGACACGGTAGGCATGTAAAACCTTTCGTTACGCTTGAGTCAGTGCAGGTTATGGTGTAGCTTGTATTATAAAAAGATGTACGGACACAATTTTTTAAAGTGAACATAAATTGTTGCTATAAGGGACAATTATGGTGAGAAAAACCCATATCTTTAGAAATATAGAAGGAAGAATAGCAAGTAGCATAAAGGTCAAATTCAAAGTACAGTAGTTGAGTAAATATATAAAGTTAAACCACCGGTAATCATTCTGTATATTGTCTAACTATTCTGTTGAATGATCAAATAGTGGGCAGCACCATTTTCCCACTTTTCCCAAGTGGTATTATTGTGCAGCCACTGTCGCAAAGACAACTGGATTGTTTCTGTTTGCCCTCAGAGTAGCAACTACCAACAACATGTGAGGTTAGTTGTACATTTAGTTAATGATAGAGACATAAGCAGGTAGAAATGGTGCCAGTCTGCCAGCATAACTGGATCGCCAGTCAACATTCATTTTCCACAGCCTGGTGGAAGACAAACCTTCATCGTGAAAGCGAGGCCTATAGAGAAACCAACTGTAACGCTAATGGTAGCAATATTTACACATTCAACATTTACTTCAAAATGATATGTTAAAAAGGAAAGCTTGTCTGTTGTCTTGTCTCAGTAATGCTGAACTAATGCATGAGTCATGATGATTTAATGCATAAATTAATGCAGGATGAATCGCGGATTCCTGTTGCTCACCATTAAACATTTATACAAGTTGAGTAGTAAGTTCACACTTCATAGATAATCAGTTAAAAAATGTTAATTCACAGTTAATTTATACATATTTTGATATGCAACCAAAATATGTAGCTATATTTATGTATTGTTTATCATGTAAATTAAGAAGTTGAGCAGATACCAGGGTTAGGGGCACTGAAAAAGACAAGACTCTCTCGGGACATGGGGGTTTAGGTGGTTGAGGATTCAGTGTCAAATAATGATATCCTGAGCAGTGTGTAGCAAGCTCTGATTTAATGTGTATTAACTTTCAACATGATGTCCTGGTTTGGTCACATTTCTGTGCAAAGTAAGACCAAACTCTCCAGTGGAGTTAATCAGGGTCTCAAAAACACAGGCTGCACACAGAACCAGCTCTCAGAACAACAAGGAAAAGCAGTGAACAGAACATATCCCACCCTCTCATACCTTTGTGAGCTGACATCGTCAGGGTGGAGGTCCAGGGTTCAAACATTCAAACAACTATATGTTTAGTTAGAATTTTTGCCGATGTCAACTTGTAACTTATTGTTTAACTGTTACTCCTCTCAGTAAACAGCACTCTGCTTTTTGCTGCATGGATTTTGACTGTTCTTATAAATGCACTGTGTGCATTTTTATATTAGTCATACACCAATGAAAGACACATTTAAATGGTTTCCTGGACAATAACGTGTTTGAATCTTGAATTGTTTTGAATCTCAGTGTTTGCATCTGATAATCGAAGAAGCTTCATATTTCCTCGTGATGAAGAGAGAGAATACACAAGTCTGAGCTAAAGTTTTATGTGACTGGATACAGCTAATTTGGTTGCATATCAATTAATGAATGCAGTTACTCTGAATTAACATTCAGCAACAACAATTAACACAAAGTAACATGATCATTTGTTTACTGTGAGCAGCAGGCATCCATAATACATTCTGCATTGATCCATGCATGAAATCATGAGCAATGCACTAGCTAAACATTACTTATGCATATGATTTATACCCTTATTATAAAGTGTAACCTCGTTATCTGGGAGAACTCACACAATGTTTCACTCCTTTCCCTATTTCAATGTTAAATATAATGTTACTTTGGCCATTAGACACCTTTTCTGTGCTGTTCCTGTCTGGTCTGGCTCGTATATCAGCGTCATAAGTAATACCAGCGAGAGCACTGTTTAACCTGTGTTTTTGTATTATGATAAGCTAATGAAGCTCCTTTCCAGAATGAGGAAATTAAGTTGCGTGGCACTGGCGAAGAAAAAGCATCATTATTGAACAGAAAATTCTGCAGCCTGAATTATTAGCTGCTTCAGCAAGCAGAAGTTCTTCGCAGGAGATCTTGTTAGAGCTCCGCACATTGTGAACATTCACAGGTCAGTGATACAAAGCATAGCATCACCTCACAGAAAAATGATTTAGTAGAGAGCTGCTGTCTCTGGACTGAGGCTCACATTACTGCAATCCATCCGGCTCAAAGAATGCGCTTCGTGGTATCAGCTTGGTTTGACATGTCCAGGGATTTACCTTTTAAAGAAACAATATATGACAACTTCCAGTAAACAAATACACTACCCTCTGTTTTGAGAACCGAAGCCCAGTGTGGTAAAAGCAGATTTAGTTTGAGCCGCAGTTTGAAACATGACAGAGAGGTGTACACTCGCTGTGAGAGGAGGGCTACAGGTGAACAGTCAGGCTGCACGCTGTGAAAAATAACAATCTAAAATCATTTTCAGTTTTTTTTTTTTCCTTTGGAGTATTTGTGCTCCTAAAGCAACTTGAAGAATTTGACAAACATGTAGTGAGCAACAACATCATTCATAATGATTTGATCAGTCATATATTGGTGTATGTTATCTATCTAAGTTGACAGAGTGGTGATAAAGACTTTGTGCAGGTTCTGGGGCACCAAACTGTCAAAGCCTCTGCTGAAGTCACAGCACTTGATATTCAAGGACAGAGCCAGTGACAGAGAGACACTTAACCAGCTTAGACAGGGTCCTCCTCAGCCACAATGAAGTGATAATAACACTTCAGCCTGAGACATCTGACACACTAAATCAAACTGCAGACTTGCTGCTGGTCAGTGTTACACATGAGTTTATGGCTTCAGCTCATATACTATATTATATTTATTGAATCAATTATATCACTTTTTTTAATGCTTGTTTGAAAGTTTTTGTCTGTTGCTTTTGACACCAAAATACCTTCTAACTTATGCATATTATGCAATGATATATTCTCTTGTGTGTATTGTGCAGAATTTTACACAAATAAGGGCTAATTTCACTGAATGGAGGCAAACCAAATATAGTGATGACACTGATTAATTTCATTAATTTGTTACTGGTCAAAGTATTGATTTAGTTTTTTCATTAGCTCCGTCTATTTTCCCTGAAGGGGCCTTAAAATTACATTGGGTGTGTTTTCAGAAGTAGAGACTCTGTAAAGTAATTAACAGTTTAACTCTCAAGAAAATGTTTAATACGTTTTATAAAATGTTTTACTTAATGAGTATGAGTTTATCCCCCTTATCTTTAATCTAATCAAGTTAAAATTAACATTGGACGTTGATAAAGATTGAAGGGATGCAAATATGAAAATGTTGTAGCTTTATATATCAATAAAGACATAACTGTTGGGGAGTATGTGCATATGGTTATATATGCTTATGTGTACATGTGCACATGTCATGTGTTAATGTACAGACATATCTGCTGCTGTGTGTATTTATGTACAGTATGTGTGTATATGTATATTAAAACAGAAAGTTTGTTTATCTTCTTTCAGTCTTCAAATTTGTTGTTGTTTTCGGATGGAGATATTGTTATTCTGTGCCTAAAGTGTGTGTGCGTTTAAGTACCCCATTGATATGATTTCATATAATTTAATGAGGCAGTAAAAAGTCATTAAAATCAGTTCCAAGTCCTGTAAAAGAGATTAAAACAGTTAAAAACGAGGTGAAAAACACTTGTAAAAGTTGTAAATATACCTACCTGTCAACATAAGCTAATCTGTTATCTACTTATTTAGCCTTTTGAGAGACGATGCTTGTGATTGATTGGTCATGCCTGCAGAGGCCGGAAGGGGGAGCTCTAGGCCGCGACGACGCATTCGCTGTGAAACTGCCAGAGAGGAAGCTTTGTGTCTTGCTGACATTTCCTCCTTTTCAGGTAAAAAATTATTGTTAATGCTTTTGAATTTTGGAATATGTTTGTTAAATTGATTTGTGTGTACTATACGAACATGCTGACCAAATTATTAGTGTTTTGGAAACATTTTGTTTAATGTTTTTATTCCTAACTAGTCTGCTGTTAAGAAGCAGCTAGCTTAACTCTGTCTTCACGTCATGAATAATTAAGCAGTATGACGCATTTTGTGCATTTAAGATACAGATATTGCTGCAAATGTGTTTGTGGTTAGTTAAATGCTAATGCGTTTGTTAGTTAGTTTATAAAGCACCTGCTCAGGAGACTTAAGAAACAAGGACTATAACAAATGCAGAGACAAGTATGCACATATTTTCTTTATTCCTATTCTGATTTAATTTTATGTTTATTCATGCCTTTTCATGGGTAATTAACAGGTGGATTTGACTCTTTGTCAAAGAGAAAGTGAGAAATGCTAATATATTAACCTGTCTGCTCATAATAATAATAGTAATTTCGGCCCTTAACATCATGTCTTAACTCTAAAATGAAGTGTAATTAACTGGAGTCATCTTTTTCTTAGTTGTCTTAAATTCGAACTGAACTCACATTAGTCCTTCAGTTGACCTCAGCTTCGTCTCTCACTATCAGCATGAATCCCTGGAAAATTCTCTCGTCACTCCTTCCATACCAGAACAGCTAAATCAACCTCCAGCAGACCACTTCGGATCACTTAATCAACCTCGCTGGTTGCTGGTCATCCCAAGCATCCCATTCGCTCTGAACTCAAGAGCTGCAATATTCTCAGTCATCAGTGTTTGCTTGGGAAGATATATTGGGGTCTGCTGAGCCCAGAAGCTAGAGCACATCCTTGCCAAAATCTTCATCACAGTACTAAATTTCACATTTTAGTTACAAATTACCTTGGTATTGAAAAGTTAGAAAGGAGGTCAGGAGGTTGTTTCTATTAACTGTCAGCAGAAAGGACATTTTGTTGGTCTGTAACCAGACACCTTGTCAGTTGTCTTTATCCTTATTCAAGGACATCTGTGTGTGTGTGTGTGTGTGTGTGTGTGTGTGTGTGTGTGTGTGTGTGTGTGTGTGTGTGTTTCTGCTGCATGTGACTAAGTGGTTCCTGGACCGTCCCCCGTCTGGGTTATCTTGACTTTCCTGTCAACATGTCACATCCGACCACAGCTCTGTTCCTGGAGAGGCAAGGGAGGGCTGCAGGTGCTACTAATGGACAATCTTTGAAAGGTGTGTGTGTGTTGTGTCCATATTTGCATGTGTGTTATTGGAATTCTTTAATGATTTTCTCTGCATGATGCCCTCACCCCTTCATACCTAAAATACTTAATAGGTTGATTGCCAATGGTTCCCAAAAAAAGTGTTGCACAGCAGCAGTTTGTTGGTTAGGTTTAGGACAACATAGTGAGTTTGGTTAAAATTACCCGATACTTATCTAACTTTATTCACAAACATACCTTCATAAAATACATTTCTTAACTTGTGTTATGTAGGTAACATTACTTACTCGACTTTTGGTTACACATGGGACATTAGGAGTGGTCTCCCGGATGAAAGTCCTGTTCTTGTTTTAACCAGACATCCTTCCCCGACCTCCTCCTTACATGGACTGTTGCTCTTTATACTACTTCACCTGACTTCCTCCTTTGCTGCCATTATTGTTGTCACTTAAGCCACGAGAGGACACCACTGAACAAGAAATGTAAATTTGGGTTGTTGTATTTCTTTTCATAAAATAACCTACAGTATATGGTTGTTTTTCTGATGTGGACGTGCTGCACGGTACACATTTTCCAGTTGTGATTACAAACATGAATATTATGAAGCACTGTGCTGTTGTATTTTGTGCTGCACTGACATGCTGAAAAGGGTGGTGGATAAAAGTTTTCATAACGATCAGTAACAGCAGACCCACTGTGGTTCAGCCAAATACCTCCAACTAGGTCAGGACACTGTGTTAAGTCCATATATAACTACAAACGCGTGTGCACTCAAATACACCATTTCACACCTCTTACACCTTTGTCATGGATCAACACATTTTATTGTTAGATTTAAGTCCTGAAACAGTGCATGTCCTTGACCAGTTGCAGTTGTTCTTTTTGACATCACATATGACTATTTAATGAGACATTGTCCTTGGACTCATCTCCAGGCATCACAGCTCGCTCAATGCATGAATAAATAAGGCATGGAAACTGCTTCAGGGGAGCAGGCGATGACAGGAAAATACAGAGGTAGCACTTGAACGGAGTGGACATTTCTCATTTCTCATGAATAATAATGACATGTCCATGTGGATAATTTAAAGTATACAGGCAAAGACAAATCTCCCATCAGAAAGGGAAGCCAGCTTCACCTCTGGTGGTAATGAGAAGCTTCAATGGCTTCAAGGGAAGCTAATCCAGAGCTCTCGATCGGAAAAAAGTTGAGCCACTGCACGATGTTTAGCAGCAGAGGTCTTGCTTGTGATGCAACTCAGAATTTGGATGCATCTCCTTCAGAAAGGCTGTCACATAAATCTTCAATTTAAGCATGCAAATTTTTGCAGAGTGAGATTAAGTGTGCAATGACATGGTACTCAATAAGCACGGTAGACACCCAGGTTTGGTTTCATTTAACAGCTGTACAAAGAAACAAAAGAATAAGCCAGGGGACCATCACATTTCCTACTGGGAGTTGGATGAGACGATTGATGCCACTGTCATGTTTATATGCTGAATATGAAACTTTAGAATGGTGCAGCAATGAAAAATAACCCCGGAAATCAGTCGGCACGTTTGCACTTCCAGTTCCCTGGTCTGAAAGTCAATGAGGTTTTTTAATGGGTTTTCATTTAAATGCCTGACGTTATGTCTGTGGTTCACACAGGCAAAAGTTATTTACATGTTTTTTTCTACAACATAAAATATATCATCTACTGTCCCACAATTGAATTATAAAAAACGTATGTGTCTTAAAAATGGAGTTGCTAACAAGTGGCTAAATTAGACTACAGAAGGGGGTATAAAACATCATCACACCGAACATGAAGTCTCATCTGCTCACTAGTTGTCCAGTTCCTGATGGAGAATTGCTGACAAAAAGCCCCAGGTCAGAGGCAAATCGGTGTGTGCTCCTGTTAACGACAAATGGTATGTGTCAAAGACAAGCTAAAGCTTTGTAACTATGTCATCCATGCTGAATCATAATACGAGCAGGCAGTCGTACATTTTCCGTGCAAAAATAATCCTTTTGCCTGTGCGTCCTAATGCATCCCTCATTCATATTCTTTTCTTTTCCTTCCTCTTTTTATCACTACTAATCGACACGCAAACAACTTAGACTGCTTGGACCGTATCATTTTAGTGTCACATCTCCTGTGTGTGATCTTGTAATGTGTGACACGACTCCCAATTACAAGACAGAAAGTTGTGTAGTCTGAAAAGCCAGTGATCCGATGACTTTGAAAGTCACATAGTGTGACCAAGGCATTAATGAGCTTTAAAGGCAGTCCAAGGCTTTTTTTTTCTTCTATACCTTTGGACAGAGTCAAACTAGCTGCCTGTTACCAGCTGGATGCTCATCAAAGCTAACCACCTGATGACTGCAACTTCATACTAAAAGACATGACAATAGTATCTCTTATGTTTGTATGCTAAATGTGAAGCTATAGCAGCAGGCTATTATCTTAGCATAAAGATTGGAAAGAGGGAAAACAACTAGCCTGGCTTTGTCCAGAGGTACCAAAATCGGCATATCAGCTCACTAAGGAGCAAATATTTCATCTTATCAAGTCTAGCTGATTGGCTCACTTTGCTACCTTTGCACAGACCCAGCTGGCTTTCTTAATTGTTATTCTAAAATAAGCTAAGCTAAGCACCTAGTGACTGTAGTTTGTAGTATTGATGTTCTCATTTAACTATCAGTAAGAAAGCTAAAACATAACATGCATTCCCAAAATGTTGTACCCTTCCGTTAAACTGAAATGTACAACTTTTTATATTTGAAAAATATAAGCACATTTTCATAAATTGTTATCAGACACTTGATTGCCAGATGCACTTATAGAAATGAAACTAATCTCGGTAAGTACATATTTTATTGCAATCTGTAGTAATCAATACAAACATCGGCTCTCTAAATGAGTCAGTGTCAATGGCAGAAAAGATGTGGGATGTGCAGATGTGTGGTTGAAATTTTTTAATGTATTCACATAACCTTAAACTAGAATATCTGTGTGATCCTGTCCTTGGTTTTACTTTGGTTGACACTTATTTAATAATATTGGATTTCTTCCTTCCCTTCTCCCTCCACCTGACCTTTCTCTGTGATTACATCACAATTCCCCATCACTGCTCTGACATTTCCTCGCCTACCCTCTGTGTTCATTACGGGCCTCTTGGGAGCAAACAACAAGGCCAGGGAGTTCAGAGGCCAAAGCAGATGGTTGGCCTGTGTTTGAACGGTGGCGGTGTTGTTGAAGGAAAGAGGATCTGATAAAAGTCTCTGATGCCCGTGTCCTCAGGGGATGGTGGGACGTAGGAAGGCAGCAAAACATATAGATACAAAGATCTATGGGTTAGGAAACGGCATGTCCAGATGACAGCTGGATGTGAGCAACCTTTTATTGTCAACATGATTCAGTCAATATTAAGGTCACATAAATGGTCCGTTTACAGAGATTACTGACAATACAGTAACAATGATGCGTATATCGGTGACATCACTGAATATATTTGTGGATGCACAAGATCACAAGGTCTACGATGAAGATGTGTGATACAACATATGTGAAACTACTGGGCTGTTGGTAATTTTTGATGCATGAAAATACAAACATGTTGTGAATGTGAAATGAGTTCCCTACCAGTGTGCCGGCTCCATTTTGAGCTGACTCTATTAGCAGTGTCACACAGGGCAGCGTCAACAAACCAGAGTTTAATGTTGTCCAACCGCTGTGTTTTACGATATAGCACCTCACACATGGACCTACTAATGTTTCTAATGTGATCTTTAAAATTTGCTGCAGACTTAATGAAAGCATTACATTTTATTCATTGTCTGGCTCACACTGAGCGAATGTGACAGATGGATTTAAGGCGGTTACCCTCAATTATGTAGAGAAAGTCTGATCACTAAAAAGGAAAGTGTATCCCTTTTTTTCTAAAAAAAAAAAAAAAAATCTACTTTAGAACACTACCAAAAACTCTGCCCTGTTGGTTGCCTTCATTGGTTGTGTTCTCTATGCTTGACTGAAACTGTTGACTCAAAGTGTACCTCTGTTTATGTCTTTTTTTTCTTGCAGTTCTAAGGTAAATAATGTGCAGTGGGTTTCCAAGTAAACAAACCAACCTCTTCCGCCTCCTTCCCGGTGTTCTGCAGCTCATTTTGGGGTTACTCATCCTCTTGGGCTGCTCTTCGCTACCAGAGTGTCTCTGGACTAGGCAGGTTTCCACAGGGCAGCTACCAGGCTGAGCGATAGATGTATTCAGTACCAGGACCACAAAGCTGGTTTAGGTTTTCATCAATTGAAAACAGTAGAACCAAGCCAATCAGAGGCAGAGTCCAGCAGGTCTCGCAAGAAACCCAAAAAGTGAAATTGTTATGGCTCAGATCTTGCCAACATCCGATGCGTTCTTCCAGCCCACATAACGCGTGGTATGATGGCATTTGGGCGCCTGCGTCAAGCAGACCATAGCATGTCCAGATGGTTTTTGGTTATTTAGTTGGCTCTTGGCTGATATGTGGCCATGCTATGGCATGCCTGTGGCTCGGATCTGGTAAAAAGGAGTGGATTGCCCAAGTGCCATCATTCCATGAGGTATGTGGGCTGGATGAGGGCATCTGGGACAATTTTAAATTCTGGGAAAGCGGTGGGATCCATAACAATGCTTTCCAGCTATTCTACTTAAGCTCGGCTTCATGTAAATAGGAATAATAGTGGAACGTACATTAACCATGTCAATGGCTTAGCATGAATAATATTGTGTTCAGGTTTTTTAAGGGAAAAAAACAGAAAATTTTGTTTATGTAAACAACATCAGCTTGACAGTCACTTCATGTACATCATTAGGTTCTCAGGATGTTACTGCTATGACTGGCATCAGTCATCATTTTTTATATCTGTATTATTTATCATCTCTGCCTCAATGATGCTTGGTTGTGTCTCCCTCAGTGAGCTATTAGTTTTAGCAAAGGCTGTGTAAACCACAAACCAACTCACTGAAGCCATTCAAGGTCACCTTGAATATCAAATATCACTTGAGGGTGACTATTTGAATCAGGAGTCAAAGCAGGTGAAGAGGCAATGATAGAAAGCCCAGTTGATGCTTTTTTGATATGTTCAAAGAGTGGCAGCTGGCTTTCTGGTTGAATTGCGGACATGTTTTTGATGATATATTTGTTGCATTCAATCATCGATTTTAAAGCCACAGCACTTCATTCTTGGCCATCTTTCCCTCCATGACCCTTTCCCTGAAATATTTAAAGTAATGTACCAACACAATACAGGGAAAAATAAAATGTTAGTATGTTATGTTCAGAAAAGCGCATCTGTATACTTTTACTTTTTGTCTCTGAAGTAAGCAAACAATTGAAAGCGTTAAACTGCTTCACAAGACCTCTAACAGCTGCTTGACTGATCTAGGCTCTCAGATTACCATAAGCCCCTTCTGGTGATCTTAAACGTCCAGTGCGTTGGATGAACTGGGATTTAGGGAGATATATTGTCAGACATAAAATATACACTAATATTATTTTTTGAATAAGACTTATATCGACAGAAGGAGCAGGTCCTCTTCCATGAAGTCCCGCCATGTTGCCACACCTGGGCCTTAAGCATTTTATGGTGGCCACTGTGTGGGAGGTTGAGACGAAGGGTGTTCAGCTCGTTGCAGTCTGCAAGCACACTGCTATATGCCACTAAATCCTACACACCAGCACTGATTTCCCCTCTGGTGCCCCCATGTTGGAGAAACACGCAGCAAAATTGTTCCCTTGGATGCCCCTGTGGTAGATAAATCATGATAAGGGGCCCTCTAGGGTGCCACTCCAGTGGACAAACCTGGTGAAGTGCCCTTTCTTCACTATAAGTGCATCAACACTTTTGCTGTGCCCTGGTGCCCCACTGCATACACTGGTGCCCTTTTTATTTTTTTCAGCCCCTGCCCCGCAAACATCCTAAGCGCACCACTGCACACCAGACATTTGAATGAGTAATTCAGAGATACTTTTATCAATAAACGTCATTAAACCACAGGGGTGCACTTGATCAGACTGCTGCTTGTGATCTACAATATTCCAACTGCAACATAATTGAACGTAATTTAACGCTTGGCTGTAAA
Organism: Diplodus puntazzo; assembly: GCA_963678695.2. NCBI lineage: Eukaryota > Metazoa > Chordata > Actinopteri > Spariformes > Sparidae > Diplodus > Diplodus puntazzo. Next base: position 20,182,408 of record OZ023162.1, read on the forward strand.
ATGTTATTACCAAAACAATAAAATGATTACAGCCTCTAAATATGAATTTGCTGAAAATGTGACAGCTGATAATGTAAATGAGCAGGTGAAGTACTTTTTTCACAGTAACCTCAGGCTGCCATTGCCCTCACATGCACTTTGAATCTGGTAAAAAAAAAAAAAGAACCCTATTTATTTCTAATGCGTAGTGGTTTTGTGCACCAACTCTCTACCAAAGCTACTGTACCGGGAGCTAGGCTTATATTTTTTGCCCTGTGAGGTCCTTGATAAGAGTAAGAAATGGAGGAGTTGATGGATTGTGACTCGCGTCTGGAGAGGAAAAACATGAGCTGCAGAAAAATCACTCAAATCCTCTCCTTCCGTTTCGCTCTATCCATCTCGTACACACACTCACAAATTCAAAATGCATTCACTTGAGCACAGTCTTGCTATCTTCAGAAAGTCGGACTCTAAATGGCCTGATGTGCCTGCAGTATTCAGTGTCTAGGTGTCAAAAGTCACTCACTCAGCCTCGATGATAGACCAGACAGAAATCTAGTATAGCTGCTAGCCAATAATGAAAAGATTGGTATGCCTTAGTGATAAGGAGACGCACTGAAAAAGCCCGGAGCATAGAGCTACTTTACATAAGAGCATAAAGTAAGCATTCATAAAACAGCTAATAAATGGAGAGGTTGGTTGGTTGATTTAATATACAGCATCACATGTGGGAGTAGGAGAAGCACAGTTGACCCAGGAAATTTACATCAGGTCACATCAGATGAACACTGGATGAACAGCGTTTAAAATCTCTTTTTCTCAAAAAGTTAAAATGTAGACACCGTCTGTGGTGATGTTCTCCCAGGCAATACAAAAGTAAAGGACATTTTTTGGTGTCATTTGTCTCAATGAGTAACTCAGTGCCTTTAATATACAACCTAACTTTATCTTATCCTCTGTATCTTACGGGGTTTGAACAGACTAAACACACAAATACACAAGTGTACAAGGATCTGTGTGAACCTGATCAGTGAGCCAAAGTTTGGATTGCAAAAATAAGAAGTAAACCAAAGCCACGCTAGCAGCCGTGGTGGTGCCATGGGCTATATTCTAATGTTTATTGTGTTAAAGGTAACATTTGAGAGCGAGAGAGAGTCGGAACATCAGCAGTAGATTAAAAAGGCTTGTAGGCCTAGAGCCAGCATATTTTTACTTCTTCCTCATTTAACTGAGGATTTATTTCATCCAAACCAGAGGTGATTCTGGAAGAAAAAAGAAAACGAAGACTGCTTTAGTGAGTTTTATTTAGTTTAAGTTTGTTATTTATGTGCAATGCAGAAATGGAGATTAACTAAAAGCACTTGTGCATTTAATATATCGATGAATCAGTGCAACATGTTAAATTTGCGCCCGTTAGCCTCACTGCAACATGTGGGACTTAATCGTGACAAACCTCCATAAAGATGTGAGCAGACATAAAGTTGAGCATATTTCTGCCTTGTGTGACTTGACAGTTTGTGCTGTCTTTGTTTATCTGCTTTTGACCTTTGTTAGGTCAGTATAGCCTAACATCTTTACATTAGCTGTAAGCTAGGTAGTGTGAGAAGCACCTGCCGCAAACTTGGGCCTCAGAAATTCGCATTTTTGCGTCTTTACATTGTCATTTTGCGCAATTTTGCTGCCTCTGAACATAGTTACATAGCCTGCTGGTGCAAGACTTTCTAGGTGATACATTTCCCTGAAAACAAGCTACATTAATCAATTTAATTTAATGTTCTCATTACCCATGGAAGAAAAATATCAAGACTGTTATGATGTTGCGTATAAACACACAGTATTAGACCGTCCATACAATAAATATATAGGTAGACTCTTCACTGTCTGCAGGATTCTGTCTGTTAAGGCTGTTGTTAGTGCCATAGGTGCAATACCCTACTGAACACAGTGGAAACTACACATGAAAAGCCGTTCATTTTCCAGCTGAGTGGTGCAGTTAGCCCTTTGACAGGCCAGTCACCCACATGGTTTGAGAGAGATAGGTGGAGAGCTGGAGGAGCACAAGGAGGTGGAGGCGGAGGAAGACAGAAAACTGACAGAGAGAAAGCAAGAGAAAGAGAGAGACCTGAGCTGAAGGGTTAATGAAGCACAACAATCCTTCAGGGCAGATTCCTCATCTCGTAACGAGCTTGCTCCATCTCCCCTTGCCACCCCTCCACCACCGCCTCCTCTCTCCTGTTGACTCTCAGTGCCACAAATCACAACTGATTCCTGACTGTTCCTGAGTTTGCCGCCCCAGGTACTCATTCTTTCGTCAAACTCCAATCACATAAGAAAAGTATAGTAACTTATGAAAAAACACTGAGTTATGTGTCAGAGACAGAGTGGAAAGCTTAGTGTGAGGAGGTTATTCAAGGCAGCATTCGCTTCAGGTATAACTGAGCTTTAGCTGAACTTTTAAGAAGGTGGATCGGCTTATCACCATAACTGTGATGTCCTCAGCCGCGAACCTGTGCCTGAGATGATTTTGGTTTTCTCTAAATGTCAATGTTGTTATGATGGTATCCTATCTCCACCACCACCTTCCATATTATATTACTCCTTCTTTATTTTTGTGTTGTTGTTTTGGCCGTTGGCTACACGTTGGCAGTTTGGTTATTTGTCTCTTAAAGGATTTGTTCACCGATGAGGTGCTTGAGACCAGTACCACACATGAGCAAGTTAAATGTCTGCTACTTGTGCTAACATGCATATTGACTGTTCTTCATTCGGAAAACTATTTAACAAACAGCCTCAGAAAAAAAACCCTCATGTACTGATGATTATGTGCTCATAATGCTGTGTAACATTTCATGAGAAGACATGATCTGCTCCCAGCCATTAATTTTAAGGATTTATATGCTTAATAGTTGCCTTGTAACTATCTGCTGGATTGCATGGTTCGTTTTTTTTTTTTTTTACATCTCAGTCCACCAGACATCACATTGATGGCTAGAGGTGTCTTTTCTGTAAATGACCACATGGTAGCAGTGGCCTGACCGTCACATAGTAGATTTCACATTATTGCTGGCATCGTGCTCTATATCTAATGTGATTTTGAGGGGGGAGTCGATTACTATTCCCCAATCTCTGCTGTGTTGAGACTTTGGGTTTGCTCGAGGGGTCAGAGCCCAGACACCATATTTAATCTTGGTACATGTTCTGCATTCATAAAATAAATCTGTTTCCCGGGAGTTGGTTTGCTGAGATGCACTGGTGAAAACACAAAGTTTGCACATTCACATCAAAATGTTTATCAGTGATGTGTTAGATTTGTAAATTTAAAATTACAATCATACATTTTTTTGTGGCAAAGCAAAAGATCATCACAGAAATTCTGCTAGCTGCTTTTTCACAGTTGTAGCTGAATGTAGCTGAAGTCGTTCACTTGACAGGACTTCACTATACTCAGACTATTTGCTCACTTGAGTGCTGAGAAAACACTCTTGCTTACACAAAGTAAGACTTTGTTGTCAGTTGTCTGCCAGGCCTCTTGTTACCGCTTCGTCTTCCAAAAACTGAAAAAACAATGCTCTATCACTTGTCTTTTTCTTTTGTAGGGTGCAAATACACTGGCTGTGTTCATGTTAATGGATGAAGATGGACATGTTGCCTTAATGCTAGTAGAGTTAGAAGCCATACCAGGCTTTTTATAGGATACATGTATTGATGCTGTTTTTAACCATTCTACCCACATTGCTCCAGAGAAGATGATGATTGTCGGTCTATGACTTTAGTCCAGACTTAAATATCTCAACAACTACTGGATGGAAGTGTGGTACAGCCATTCGTGCTTCCCAGAGGATAAATCATAGTGACTTTGGTGACCCTCTGATTTTCCCTGTAGCACCACCAGCTGGTCAGATTTATCACGTATCCTGTGAAATATCCCAATAATTACGTGATGTATTAACACTTATTAGAGGAGAGATGACAGAAAATGAGGAATGCAGGGATTCAATAGAGGTTTTCCCAGGTTTTCATGATTCCATTCTGCATCTTTAACTTCTAAGCTACACTTTAGTTTTTCTCCACTACTTTTGATTGTGTCCAAAAATACCTGCAGCACCAGTCACATTCACAATATAACTGTAAAAACCTCTCCATTTCTGATTAGCAAATGTTGATGCATGATAAGCGAAGATGTAGAGCTGCAATGATGAATTGATTACTTAATTGATTGGAAAACATTTAATTTGATAGTTAGATATCCTGCCTGCTGTTGCTTCACATGAAAGTAAAGGACGGCGAGACACATGCACAATAAAGCAGGCATCTGTTTTCATTCATATGTTTGTTTGTTTATTTATAGAAACAAACAGGTGTTTCTCAGCTTGGAATAAAGATTTTTTTTCTGTTAATGTAACTGTGCCCTGCAAGGAGCAAATCTCTTCTACATCTGAAAAATGTAAAATTTCACCTTGTTCGTAACTTCATCCACAAGTAAAATAGATCTTCTCTCAAGGAGCTAAGAATGACCTTCAAGGTGTTTTGTATGTGCGTGTGTCAGGGATGGACTGGCCATTGGGCAATGTGGGCAAATGCCACTGCGGCCGCCTGACCAATCACAGAGCGGCCCCAAGCTCATTTTTACCCGCCGTTTCAAGAATCAATAATGTTCCTATGCCAACGGCAATCCAAATTTCTCCTAATTCTTTTCGCCAAAGAACTTTCTAAGCTAAGCTGTATTTATAGGCCACATACGTGTGTCTATATCACTGTCAGAGCCATCACTTTTTCTATAAGTCTTCAGATCTTGAGACCACAGTGAAAATGCAGACAGAACTGGGCTGAGGGAACCTTTTAGTTCCAGTTCCTGTGACTAAGATTTAATTTAAACAGCGGGGCGTGAATGCAGAAGAACATCTCAGTTTGCTTTCATTGTTTTCAGTTTCTGTGGGAGATTGAAAATGTTGTCATATTTACCAAAGTGATCACTGCAGACTAATTCCAACTCATCTAAAGGTGTAAGGAAATGGCTTCTGTCTGTGCAAAATAGACATTTAACATTGAAATAATTTTCTCCTGAAGTATTTGACGTGTGTTTTTACTTTTTTGTGTGGTTTCTAAGGGTCCGGGCAGCCTGCATTTAGAGAAAATACAGCTCTAATCCTTTAACCATAAAATTTATCTTATGGTTTGTCGCATTTAGCAGCACCGCTCCATGTTTCAATATAAAAGGGAACTAAAAGGACACAAACAGCAGGGCAGTCGTGCTGTGCACATCGGTGGTTTGTCTGAGCCCATTTTATAAGACTTTATTGGGTTGGCTCTACTGAGACCAGTCTGGGCTTGCTGTGAAAAAGCCTCTGGAACTGCAGCCCCCATAGGAAAAGCCGCCAGCAAGGTTAAGAGCGGTCCTACACAGTCCAAAGGCAACTCAATTTGTTACGTCACTGAACTTGCAGCCAGAGAGTCGACAAATCATCACAAACATTTCACATCATTGGGATGTTTCTGAGAGATTTAGTTGCATGAATAACATGCAAACACTATGAATGTTTTCATCTGTAATGGATTTACTGCACATGTCTAATGTGACCTCTACATCAAATAACCATACAGCTGTAACACTTTCCTCAAGGGTTTGACACATCGCTGCACTGTGGAGGCCTCAACTAGACATGCATGAACTCACTCAGGGCCATAGTTGAGGCCAAACACCACTGTATGCTCAGCTGGCACCGACTATTCCTTTTTAGCCCCTTGTGTCTTGTAATGTGAGAGAGTCCGTCTGTGAACGGTGAGATTTGTAACCTCCACCCATGATTTTTGCAATCTTGTCAACGATTTGGAGACGTTCCTGCAGATGAGTTTCGAATGCAGATATGTTAAGCTTTGTCCGCAGAATCGCTAATACGACGTACTGCATGTACCCTTGGCAGACTTTCACCTGACCTTTTTCAAGACGCAGCAACCAGCTTGCAGGAGACTGGCTCTCAGGAGACTGGCGCTGCTTCTCTCGTTGTCTGAGGTAATTTATTGGGCTAATTAATTTGAGATACCCTGCTAGTAATCCTACCAGCAAGAGTTGATTTTGTGATTAATTTATTACTGTTGGACAAGGAGCGTGCCAGAACTTCATTTAAAAATATGTCAGCAGGCAAATCTTGTAAGGAAACATACATAGAATACATTAAAGTGGTGTGTACAAATGGATATTTGCCTCTACTGGCCTGTCTCTTTTCCACTCTCACCCTTTTTTCACCTCTTTCTCCCATCTTTTCATGTCCATCTAATGCCCTCTACTCTCTCCTTTTCTCCTTCCCTTTTTTTCCTCCTCTTCTCTTCCACTTTAGCTCTCCCCAAAGCAATGCTCTGGCTCAATTTGCCATTTGATGTTGTCCTCCTCAGAGGCTTTTATTTTACTGTATATGACTTGCGGTGGAGGTGAATTCAGTATCCTCAGCGGAGCCAAAGAGGCATGGAGGATTGATGTGGCTTTTGTAGAGCTTCATCCGCGATCCACTTCTAGTCTGTTCACATCCACTTTAGTGTAGTCTTTAGCTCCTAAGAGAAATGGAAAGAGAGATCACACATTGTAATTGTGTGTTGACATTTTTTTTTTTCTTCATGTTTTTGACCTCAACTAAGTAACCTTCCCTTGCAGTTCCCCTTTGCTGATAATGAGTTTACCAAAGAAATATCCTTAATTAAATCTTAGCTTCCTATAGAATTATAAGACAGGTCTTGCCACAGTGTTACAACAATTACACTACTTACAACTCTTAATTTAACAACTCCTTCCCCCATTAGGCCCACGGACTGTATAAAACTACTACCTGACATATTTCAAACTGATCTCCTGTCAAAAAAATGCCAGAAATGACAGTTGTTTCTCTCTGTAGATGCATATTTGGGGAAAATTGTTGCATTTCCTGTGAATGGCCTAGAATAAGAGTCCACTCGCCAATTAAATGCTCTTATTGTGAAGCTGCAGCAGTAGGTAATGTTTGGTTTGCATTAGCAGTAACAGAGTACAGTGCTGTACAGATAGTAAGCATCTTTTCTTGTAGAAAAAACAGTGTTACCGGCTGTTGTCAGGGGCTTATTAGTTGGTGGGAAAAATGTTGACACTTGGCACCTACAGCTTTTCAACTATATACTTAACATGTGGCCTTTTTTCATTTAAAATTCTAAAAGCAATGAGGCCTTTTACATTTTGTTCAGTTGTGCACTTGTACAAATGTGTCCAACAATGTTCAAGCCTGGAGAAATTGTGATTTCAGTAAGCATAGCGGTGCATTTCATTTAGTCACCTGTCAATGGCGTCATATCACCCCTTTAGCCCTGTAGCTGCTGTAAGTTTGAGGTCAGAATGACATCATCAAACTCCGTCTTTTGATACTGCTTTTAACTGAGAAAGCCCTAGCGGCAGAAATAACATGCTGTGCCGTTAACATTTCTGTCTATGTTGTCCTCAGAACCTGCTCCATTCACATATACTGATGTTGCATACCACCAGCTTTTAATACTATGATTTCCACACTGTCAGTATAAAGAATGATCATCAGGTCATAGTAACCTTGCTCACTAACAGCTCATATGCCACATTGTCGGCACTGTGAGAATGTATGAGGAGCTTTTCAAGCTTCCTGCAGCACTTAATGGACAGAAGCTGTTAGCCGGCTGGCGGGCTCCAGACAGTCTTATCATCAGCCACTCAGAGAGCCACCAGCTCAATGGATGGATGGCACATAACACCTACTCCTAAAACTGTCCCATGATGAATGGCCCCAATTACGGCCATGACCTTTCTTTTTGTTACACTCTTTCTCCTCAATTCCTTTCATAGACTTTCTGTTGGTTTGTGTACCTTCCTGTCTCTTCCACCCACTCACTTTCAGAGTTTCACATTTCTGTCCCTCTCTCTTACTCTTTATCTCCCTGTTTTGGTATTTTCTTCCTTCCTGGGGTCTTTCTCACCATGGCCACATCCTGTAAACCTTTTTTCTTTGCTGAAATTTGAGTAAAGATCCCCTTTTTTCTTGAATCAATAATATTTTTTTGTACTTGTCTTCTGTCATAATAGCACATAAAACCAAGAAGCAATTCATCAAACCTTTTACCTGGTTCCGCAGAGAATCAAGTGTTGTGCCTTTCTTTTAAGAGAGTTTCTAGCGGAAAAAAAGAAAAACAGGGTTGCTTATGAAGAAAAAAAAGCACTCGCCCGACCCCTCAGAGACCCAGTTTCAATTTCCAAATGCGCTGCTTCGGGGCTTGGCTGGCACTCCATCAAACACAATTGGCATTTGGCAAGCTGAAGTGGGTTCATGTCCTTGTTGCTCCGCTGGTGACTCCAACTGTATTTGCTGCTTGTATGTGGAGATACAGTAGTGGGAAAAGACACAAACAGTCCACTTTTTAAAACTGATCCTCTCCGTCCTCTCACCCTCATGTTTCCCTGACAGTTTTTAAGCCATGGAGCACGTCCTTCCTAGTTCACTTCATCCAAACAATTAAGCCTAAAGGTAACGCTTCTCATTTCCCCACACAGGAGCCATTCGCCAGTCACCATCCCATTTATCCGTCCAATTAGCTTCACCTGTAGTGCGCTGTTTCCATCTCCCTTAATGCTGCCGCTGAATGTAAATTAGAGGCAGAGGCGGTTGTTGTGGGTGTTGGAACCAAATGGGCCACAAGTTGACCGTAGTGCTGCTGTGAAAAATAAAAAAGTCTTGAGTGACAGTGTCTCACTGATGGATCCGAGAGCCGGAACAATTTGCAAATTAGGAAAATTCTCCAACCCAGTCGCCAAAATAGATGTTTGTGCAATCCACTGACGTGTTGAAACCTTCTTTATGTTGCAAATTTTCAGTTGATGTTGTATCAACACTGTGCTCAAGATCTGGATAGGTTTAGGCACCAAAAACTCTCGTATTATTATTAGGAAAAAAGATCATATAGCTGATTCTGTCGCCACAAACGGCTGGAAGTTCTCATGACATCTCATCAAAAATATCCAGTAGCTTTCATGCTTACAATGTTGAAATCTGTCTCAGCTCATATACATTTTACTCTGAACGTGACAGCATGGATGCGGGAACTAGGGGTGCTGAGAGGGCTGCAGCACACCCTAAAATGAGGCATCATTAAAACCATCAATTGATGGGAAAAAAAAGAGCGAGAGAGAAAGAGAGAGCATATGAACAGAAGTGTTGGCATGATATAATCTGGACATATACTTGTCTGAATTTTCAAGAAGACCCAAATAATTAAGAATTTGTCTGAGACAGTGCTTCACAAAGTTTGGTGAGTTTCTTTTTACTTAACAACTCACAGAATTGAGCGATTTTATAAGGGAGTCTGGGGAATTTCCTTCTCTCTCTTCCTTGACTTACTGATGTGGCTGCTTCGACCTTTAGTATGTGGGTGTTAAAATTTGCTGTCTGCTGTAGTGCAAAATGTTCTCAAATTGTTGTATATTATTGCTAGTAACTGTTTGTTATAAGTTATCATGTCCCTTTAAATTAATACAGAGAAAGTGAAGGTCACACAACTTTTACAAGGGACGTTATCTGTGACTGAACTACTGCCTCCCTGCGTGACAGGACACATATTGTATAAATGTAGATATGTGTATGACATGTACAAATCCTAATGTATCAGCGGTTTGCAGGAACATAAAATGGCAACATTTTATTCTGCCGACATATGGCCTCTCTAATGATAAGTAAAAAAAAACATAGCTACACAGATGGTGACACTGACCTGGCTATTAATTCAAACTGATGTGGACAAAGCGGTAAGAAAGCCTGCTTTATTATGTACTCTGTGGGTTGCCTTTAGTTTCACACATTACCTCCAAAACAAAATAAACCTGACACTTTTCACTTCTGCATTGCATCGTGCAGCAACCATTAAAGGTTGAGTGATTTCAGATGATTAGAAAAAGCATGCAGGTATTTGTTCATTTAACGTGAAATGGTGTCGCTGGTTGAAAAGATATAGAAAAACAATTCTTCATCAGCAAAATAATCCAAGATAAAAGTGTTGATTAACTGGAATCAGGAATGATCATTTAGGACCTGACTGCAGAGAAAGACACCGTATGTGTAAGAACCGTCTTCCTAATTTTCGTGTTTGCTTCTTTCCACTAATTTACTGAGCACTGTGCATAATCCTGGATTAATTTAGACTATATCTGTGTGTGTGTATGTGTTTGTGCCCAGCTGCCTTGTTTTATTACTGATGCTCCTCACCTCCTCCCTATCTATTCAATTCTCTCCCTCTGTGCTTTTCTCCCTCCCTCGCTCTCTCTCTTTCCTCTCCTTGTTTTGCCCGTTGTCGCTCCCTTAACTTTCTTTCCTGTGTGCCAGTCCACGTTATACCTCCGGGCAGAAGGAGACAGATGTCTGATAGGGTTTCTCAACAGAAAAAGACTGCAGGCGAAGGGCTGCAGCAGATTAACTAGATGATGGGGTCGAGGAGTGTTCTGGTGCGGGGCTTCCTCTCCACAGACAAAAAGTCCTGTTTACTTCGGATAAAAGAAAAAGGAGATAAAGACGCCTCTGGTGAGATCTCTGGTGAGAATGGATCAATTACAGATCAAAACAATCTTAATAGACCTGTCTGGTGAGATAAAAGTTGAATGAAACGGAAATAACAGATACACAAACCCTTTGTGTTGACACATGCTCCCATTTGCAGATAAGAGCCTCCTTATCATTTTGGAAAAACAGGGCTCTGACTGAACCTATACATCTGTTAGATGAGGCCAGATTTTGGAATGATAATCTGTTGTCCTCGCTGTTAATAAAAAAAGTAGGTCAACAATAACAACTTATACTTATAAGAGGCATCTAGGTTGTGAGCACAGGACAATTCTGCTATAAAATAGTTTGACCAAACCTTTTAAAAGAAAGTGAACTAGTTACCCTTATTCATTTAAAGATACCTGTACAGTCCAACATTCGATGTCTTGACTTATCTTGAAATAATGAGGCAGACGGGGCTTCCACTACCACTCATTAGCTTGTCTTCTAAAGGCTGAGATTTTTTAAAAAGTTTTGTGGTGTGTTTGAAGTGGAACAGAAAATCACAGACAACATTAAAGGGATATTCCAGTGTAAGTTTAATCCATTCTCTAACACACTGTAAAACTGTATAAGACCCCCTCTTGAGAGATCAAGTTAGCAGACCGCTAAGTTACGTAGATACGTTGAAACCTCTGGAACCTTACGTTTCTTTTGCTCAATGTAAAAGTTTATGTTGGGAAAATATCACGTTTTGGTTCACCTGGTTTTGTTGCCACAAACCTCAGTGAGCAGGAAAATGTCCCGACAGCTTACAAATGGTGAGATACTTTCTCGAACAGCTGTTTTCTAGCCTAACCCTCAACTGCCTCCCCCTGCACATCTCGACATCAGTTCATAAACATGCATAGTGAGCTTGATGTGACACGTATTGTAGAAATGTACAAGTAGTTTGTAGACATGTAGTGTATTTACAACATTGGAGATGGAAAGATGTGTCTATTCTATAATATATCTAAATCAGAAAGAAATAATATTTTATTTTTTTGCAAAATAAGTTTTAAGGTAAGAATCAAAATGAGCTCATTTGCATTTGTATTTGTTTTAGACCAAAAGTATTTAAATGGTGTATAACATTCTTTGTAAGAAAGGCATTCTGATGAGGTTGAAGCAACCATCTGTTGGCACAGTTTTCCATCATATTTTCAATTTAATTTGTTTTTACTCTGTGACAGATGTGATGTGAGTCCAGTACTTTAGATAAAAATACTCAAATAAATGTAATATGACTTACTGATCTTTCAAAATATTTTGAAAAAGGGAAAAGAAAGCACACAAAAAAGGACTTTATGGGTCAACAAGATGCACTTATGTCCAATTAATCTCTCCCGTCTGTGTGTGTTGCAAAGGCAGGAACACACCTGCCCAACGTCTGAAGCGTTTGGGGAGACCTCGGACGAGGTCGGGAACAAATCTGTTCAGTGTGTTCAGCTGCGCTGGAAGCTTTCGGAGCCGCTTTGATGCTGTCTGCTCCGATTCAACATGCAAAGTCTGAGGAGGTTGGCCGTTGGCCGTCTGCTATTGGATTCCCTGATTGGTTGTGTGCTAGCTGTATGACCATTCTGATTGGCAGTGTGCTAGCGAATCAGCGCGGTGTGTGGGAGGGGCGGAATACTATGTGCGCATTGTTTTTCTATGCACTCTGTTCCCTCATTTCCTGTTTACATGTAGCGCCACCCGCTTATTGCATCTCACGCAAGCGCAGAACGTACACGCTACTGTTGAGGTGGCAGCAAGTCGAAGCGGTGTGTTCTATGCAACTTTTCTGCCGAACAGGTCAGACAAGAGGCAACAAAACGGTCGGATAAAGGCAGTTGGCTGTTGGTTTGAGTCTGGGCGGTGTGTGGGGGCCTTAAAGGGACTCCAGAGAATTTGGCCTCTGAAATGAGCCTCGTAAAAACATGTTATTATGTCTTGTTTGCGGCAAGGAAGCCAGCTGGAAAGGGCTTCCTACATCTTCTGACTTATCCGTTAGTGTAGGAATGTTTTTTTTATTTAAGTTTAAACCAAAGAGAACAGACAGCTTATCTTTGGTTTTCTTTAATATGTGTACAAAATAAAGCTTTTACACTTTAAATGTAATCTTGCCTTATTGCTAGATGCAAAAAGTCCCATTAAAACAACGAGATTAACTGCATTTATCTTGTTCCTTGCCTCTGGATTTATCTGATGTGTGTTTGTGTGAATAAATCTATCTGTATGAAGGATTCATACCTGCATATCTTCATGATGATGAGGAGGAGACTCCAAGCAGCACATGCAGAATGAATAACTATTTAAATCCTGTTTTTTTTTCCTTTTGGACACTTTGAAGTAGTAGAGCACATTCCGCTCGACTGACACTGTAATTAGCATCAGCAGTAGCGGCTGCTGACTCTCATTCTGCTGCAATCAATTTTTCGTGCTCCTCTTGAATGAAAATATTGAAACTTGAGGGGAAATGTAACAGGACTCTATGTTTTGATTGCAGTAGTAAAAAAAAGTAAATTAAGGGCAGGCTTTTAGGTAGCAGCTGGAGTTCCCTTATGCCCAGAACCCCCAGCTGCTCACAGGCCGAGCATATGTGATAGTGGTGGGTAGCCCCAGGTTGTTTGTGGGTTTTGTGTTTGACCCGACTTCACTCACTGCAAATGCCTTCGCAGTCTGCTTACTGTTAGTCAACAGACCTGGTTGAACAAGGGTTGAAACAGTTCCTGGCTTCTTTCTTGTGGAATGTGATTGATAAATGTCACAGGATGTCTCCGGTCTTTATCTCCCCCCCCCCCCCCCCCCCCCCAAAAAAAAGGGAAAACAGAAAAACCTCTAAAAAATAGAGAAAAGGGTAAAAAATGAACAATGTTGACAATCAGAGAGACATTTGGAGTCAGAAAACAAATATTGGTGAGATTTACTGACGATAGGCTTGAAATGAAAATGAAAAACAAAATTAATGTAGGTGTTTCGTATACATTTTTAAGCATTTCCTTCATTCATTAATCATGTCTGTGTAGTTAAATCCATAAGAAACCTAAAGTGGGTGAAGAAACAAAAGATTAACTACTTCTCTGCATTTATCTGCCTGTGTGTATATCAATAGATGTTTGTAATGACTGTCATGTTTCCACCCATACATGCTCCTTCATTATTCCGGCAAGGTAACCCTGTGACCACAGGCCTGCCTCTGTAGCCTGTAGGTTATCACCGTCACTAACAGCATTAGTAGAGTTCGGCATGTTGACAAGGTTTGGGCTTGTTGTCCTGCTCCGCTGGCCCCGGTGTCAAGGACTAGTCGTGTTAAGGGCTCATGGAATTGACCACTAATCTACTTAAACCATCATGGGGTGAACACGTATGTGTGTGTGCATGAGGGGTTTTGTGTTTATTAGGAATGAACTATTGTTTACGTCCTGAATGTTGATGTCCTTTACAAGTGTAGAGGCTGATGAAGGATAGTCATCAGCAGGGTTTTGGATAGATAAATGATATAAACACCTGATCAGCTCCGTTAACACTGAATTAGCCTCTTTATCACAACGTTCATCCGACACCATGGTGGCCTAGTCTACTTGCTTGTTGGGAAAACTAAGGTTTTGAAACATACTAAGAATGTAGGAGTGGATGATTCTGCTGCTAGAATGTTTGGAATTCACTGCAGCTGATCATTTTGTTGCGTAGCAGACTATCATCATTTTAATGGCACTTTTTGAGCCAGTGATGGGGGTAGACGTGGTTGTATGGGTCATACGCTTTACTTTACCTCCAGAGATTGGAATTTGTGTTCCGTTTGTGGCCAAGTGTAAAGAGTGATAGTAGTTTAAGTTATGTTACGTACGTAGTTGTGTTGCTTTACATAAGTAACACGATTCAAAGTACTTATTTTAACCCAAAGCATGTTCTTTTCCTAAAACTAGCCAAAAATGTTTTGGGCCTAAACCTAACCAAACCCAAGATTAATAACATTCTAAAAGTCATGATATGTCATACCATGTGAACTGTCAGCAAGCTTTATTTTGAAAGTATAACTGGGCGTTGTGGACATTTTCAGCATGTAGGCTGCTAGGTCGTTGGTTATTGTTGTTGTTGTTCCTGTAGCGGTGGGGATTCTGAAAACTCTTAACTCCTTAAAAGGCAGGAGAATGGCAGGCTTACACACCAGTGAGTCAGACTAGTTCAGTGTCACCAACTCTGGTTTAAGTGAGGTACACCGTGCTAGTTAACACAAGTGCATTGAGTCCTCGGACCAGAAACGGGTGATCCGGGGCTCACAGAGGCTGCAGAATGTCACAAGCAGAACGTGGGTCTGACATATATTCCACCAATCTTTTACTCAAATTCTTCTTGTGTGGGCTGGTAAGTATTTCTTACACAAGTGGCAACACAAAACTGAATCACTACTCGTCTAGACGGTCTATAGCTTGACAGTCAACACCTACTCTGCTCAGTCACAGAACAGAATGATCTGATCTGATGTGTGGGCATGTATTCGCCCCTTAAATGAGTGTGATGCCGTTATTACTCATTATTAGTAATTACTTGAAAGTCTGCACTTACATACAGAGAAAGTAGTGTTCTAAAAAGAATCCATATGGGCATTTCACAGAGCTGAAGGCGTGTTATTACTCGATTATTCAACTGTATGTACTACGTATGTAGTGAAAGGTAACTATTGATTAACGCTTGATCAAACTAACAACGAGGACAGTTGGAGCCACCACCATAAAACCAGGTCCACACCACATAACAAATCCCAATTTAGCCCCTGTTTTGTGTGTCTAACTCTCCAGTGAACATTTGCTGCCTAGCACCCACTCTACTCAGCAGGGATTAGGCACACAACCACACAACCACACACACAAACACACACACACACACACACACACACACACACACACACACACAGTCTAACACAAGCCAAATACCCTCTATCCTGAGCCTCAGTGAGAGGTTGTAGCGACAGAAGCAGCGGGAGAGCGGGGACTGTTTTTTTTAATAAAAGTACCTTTTATAAAGAAAGAGAGAGAGAGCAGTGGAACCTTGCTCTACAGAGGTGATGTGATCGATCCTGGAGGTCGTGGTGAGTGCTTTTGACCATCTTGCGATAATACCTGTTGCTGCTTGATGTGCCTCCTCTGTGGATGTAAACAATAGCGTGGGTGGTGGGTGGGTGCATATGCCTTTGATATTTACTTGAGTATGAAATGTGTGTGTGTGCGTATGAAAGGTCTTTGTGATCAATTACTTGTTTCCTCTTGTTTGGCTTCCTTGCACCCTAGTGATTAAATTTAGCATATGAAAACACTTTGCTTTGTCTGAATTCATTCTCATCGCTGCCGCATGACTCGAGTGTCGTGTTGGTATATGTTACACTGAATGGTCCCACATTGTTGCACACACATATGTTTTATGTGCGCAGCAGGTCTCAAAAGACGTCACAGGTTAAAGTCAAACCGCTGTACACCGGCCAGAACTCACCTCAGTCTCAATTGACTCTTCATCTGTTTGTCAGAAAATATAGTTAAAGGGGCTAAATGTTAGAGTTTTAGTTTATAACATTCAAATATTACCCAGCATGAACAGTGTTGATGTGACAATGTATCTTTTAGACTGGTGAACTCTGCTATCACTGGCGATCAAGCATTAACTGATGAATGTCGCTCATTGTTGACAGTTGTTGAAAAGAAGAAACTTAGAGGTGGTACTGTTTCCTGCCCTGAATTTGTTTGCAGTAAGTTCTTACATATAGCACCTTTAAGCCTTTACTGCTGTCTTGTAATGTTGAGCTCTGTCGGGCAGCTGAATGTCTAGTTAAGTTTGCAGAGTCAATGCTTGTGTGAGACAGATGAGCAACTGTCAGTCACTCGAGGACTCGCGCTCTCGCTCTCCCACTCCCACTCCCACTCGGTCTCTGTTGCAAATGTTCTTGTGACATTTGGCAGCACGAGTGGCAGCAGTCGAAAGATGAAATGGTACTTCATGCACCCAAAATGCACAATCAAACAAACACGCCATGCCAAGGAGAGATTTTTTTTTTTTTTTATCAGATCAGTAACCTTTCAGAAATAATTCCCAGTTGCATTTCAGTGTTTTTCAACAGGATGCTTTAGTAGGATTTGGACACATTGATTATATTTGTGGTTATCCAGCATTTGATTTGACTTTTAAATGTCTGTGTCAATAGGAGGCCGTACCTCCACATGTCTCGACCTCATTAGGATATTGATCTCATGTTTGTTTTTTGGCACATGCAGGAGGCGGTGCTTTGACTCATCCTGTAAAAACCCCAAGTGCCAAAATACATATTTTAGTAATTCTCTTTCTACAGTCTTCGTCTCTCACATTTAATTTTTTTCACTTGAGGATCTTTCTGTGGTGCCCCTCACAAGTACTTCACAAGAATTTACTTTTTGATTACACAAGAACTATCTACTCTATGACATACAGAATTCTAAATGGGATGTGATCATATCGTTAGTCTATAGCACCAGCGTCTCAGACCAAAACAAAGTTGTTTTGGCAGCCAGCCTGTGTACCAGAAGAAAAAGCAGATCTACCTCAGATTACAACACCTAGAGAGGAAGTGAGACGTCATTCTCTGTTCAGGTCACAACATCATTATGCCACTACTGTGTATCTTTGCATAGCAAGTGGTTGTTGGTTGCTGGTGTATTAATGTTTAAAATCACTTGTATATTTAACCTTTAAATTAGTTTTTGATGACAAGATAGCTTAAGCAAAATCTTTAAAAGACACTCGAGAGTAAGACTCTTTGACTGTGTTAGCAGCTCTGTAAGCTGCTAACATGCTCAAAATGTCATAGCTAGCATGCTTATTTTCATCTGTTAACATGCCAACATTTGCTAACTGTCGCTAAAGCAAAGCACGGCTGAGGCTGATGGGAATCTCATTAGCTTTTCAGCTATAAATCAAAGTATTGGACACGGTTGGCCTGATGATGGCGCTAAATGAAAAGTCAGTGGATCACCAAGTGATTACACTTATTCCTACGGAGACAATGATCACCCCTTAACGCACAAAATGGCATTATGAGCAACAAGGACATAAATTCCTCTGTATTTGAACTGGCAGCTGCGTCGCGGTCACAGTTTGATTGATGTCCATCAGGGTGCGTGTTGCGTGATTTCCTGTTGATTGATATCTTGTGTCCTAACATCAGAATGCTATGACTGTACACTGCACACTACGATGCAGAATTGAATTCAGATGTGTGACCTGGGAGGAGAGTGTAATGCATGTTTGTATGGCTGATGACTTCTGTAGCTGTTTAGCACAAAGGGGAATCATGGGGACGCTAACTGGATTAGTGTAAGGCGGTTTAGCTGGCTTCCTGCAGCTTCAGTGGAGGGAACGTTAACGCGCTTTCTCATTTTTCAGTCTGTTTTTTCTCTTCAAAGACACATTTTAGCTGCAACGCTCAAGGACAACAATTTAATAGTCTTCTGCTGTCTTATTTTATTGCACTAATCTGCTCTGTTTCATCTCTAATATCAATAAATATCACACAAATAATGTGAGACAGGGAGCTTCAAAGCGGGATTTAGAAAGAACAAGGCTACATCAAAAGTAGCATGAGAGTAGAGGGTATAATGTTTGCAGTATGACTTACTCACTGAAGACAGTGTGTGTGTGAAGGAAAGGAAGACTCACATTCACAGAAAAGACAGAGAAAGGAGTAAGAGAAAGGAAGAACAAGATTGTGATCGGCCTTTGCCACCTGCAGCACCTCAGGAACGCAAGAAAATAAGGTCGGGAAAGTGTTCTTTTAATTGAAGCTCCCAAAGGCCAAAGGTTCAGCTTGTTCACTTCAGATTGCTTCATATTGTTCCTGCGATCTTTATCCAAGCGGGGATTGCTTAATTTGCTGCCTCGCTGCTGCTTTAGCAAAAACCTCAGTGCTGCAGCTCAGGCACACACAAACACAGACACATATGAAGTATGACACCAAAGAGAAAAAAATAGAATACACCAAAGGCAAACTCTCGGGCTGATGACACATGACTGATGATGTGCAAATACAGACACGTGTGTGTGTCTGTGTGTGTGTTTGCACATCATCAGATCAACATTGATTTACTTTTGGCTTCAATTTCTACTTTCCACCAAGAAGTTAGCTTGAATTTGAAAAGCTGCTTTTTTATAATGATTATGATGTACTGGCTTGGTACGCATGTTACTGAACAAGCTTCATTTACACATTTTCTGTGTTTATACAGTAGATAGGCTGAAGATCTAATATTGCATTGGACTTTGTGTCCATGAATGAATAAACAACTCAAAATGTTGCTTAACTGTACAACTGGATGATACATATGTATTTTGTAGGGGCAGAACAGAAGCCTTTCAGTTGTCTTTTTTTGCACCACCTGTGGTTACTGGTGGTGATGCTAATAGCGTCTTATTGATACTTACCTCCCACATTTCTGTTTGAAACAAGCCCCTTAGAACAGCCCTGGGCTTTGAGGACAATTTGACATAGTGGCCCAAATCACGTACTTACAATGTCACGTGACGCTTACCACCCAAAAATACTTTTTCCCTTTAGCTTGCATTGTGGACGAAGCAGTTGTAAAGCATTTTTTTGAGTTTCCCGACCCCTGCAAAAAGGGTCATTTCACTATCATACTTTAGTTATTCAGTCTATTAACATTTGGAGTCTAGAGTAGCGGCACCATTGAATTTTATTCCCATTCATAATGGCAGGGGGGCACTCGTACGTACGCTGTATGAGCTTCACAAGGCAGAAGCTATAGTATGTGGAAAATCTTGGTAATTTCCACCCTGGAAGTCCAACGTTTTCGGCTTCATGCAACACTTGGCAGCTTTTTGAGGAATGAACTGAGCTCTGCCTCTGAAGCTCTAGCCAGATTTCTCTCATTGGATCTATGGCTTGAAGTTACACACTTCTTTCTCTGAGGATATGAAACTGATCCTCAGACGGCTGTTTTTCTTTCCTTGTTGTGAAACCTTTGGGTATGGATTCCATTTGAATCTACTGCTGGAGTGACAGACTCAATAGGCGATGTGAACCACTATAAAGACAAGCAATGATTGAAGATCATTGACAAGTTTTCATAAATGAGTCACATTTTGTTCAACAAGACGTTGCATGTCCCGTGGCTTCACATTGATTAAGGTTTTAAGAAAACAAAACGTAGCTTGTGTCTTTCATTTGAACATAAGCAGTCATTAGTCATGATTTAGTTTAAGTTTAGAACAGATCACATAACAACAGATCAATAAACTGTCTGATGTTTAACCAACATCAAAACATCTTTCACAAGAACAGCTTTCATGCCCTTCATTTACACTGAAGATTCATGTTTTGAATATTAACACTTGAATTTTAGATACAAATCAGTCATGTACATGTTTGAAGGTTAAAGCTTCTAATATCAAGCTGATCTTTGTTAAGTTCTTTCATCCTGCCTAAACTGAGCCCAGCTCGTTTTGTTAATCTGCCTTTTACAAATATAACATCTCCAGAGCAGCTGCTCTGCTGGAACAGTTTGTCAGTTCTAAGCTGTTAAGTGAGTTTTACCCTCCTGTGACTTCACTTTTATTTGTGGATGATGATAGTGTGATGACTTTCTTTATGAGATAAAGCGAGGTGTTTCACCCCGGGGTTACAGCGAGCTAACGTGCCTGTCAGTGCAGCCATCAATGTCACCGCACAGTTTCAGCTCTACTGTTTGTGCTGTCATGTTTTAAGCTTTTGTCTCTTAATCTATGGCTGTCAAAAAAGCTGAAGACGCTATGAATTCCCCACTCTAGTTTGAAAGTAAAGTGTCAGTTTTAACTGATTTGAAAAAAAAAACAAAACACGTCCTACTTCTAGAGCTTAAAGTGAAACTCTCGCCAAAAAGCAACCAAGGCTTTATTTGTGAATGTATATGAGTCAAACCTTCCTGTAAATGCATAATTACGACGAAAGAGGCACTTTTAAGATTTACCGTAGTTTCGTTTTCGGGCAAGCTAATTTCAATGGAGTGCAGGGGCGCTGGCATGCTAGCATCAAAATCGCTATTTTTAAAACACTAAAAAGGCTCGACACAACATGAAACTTTACTGGTAGTATCACCAGGGTCTCTACACATGAACACGAGCATTGAGAACATTGTTTGTGTAGGCAAAGTTTACTAAAAAGAAGGTTTTTGAACTACTCACCGTAGGAGCTGGATCTCCGGTGGTCGCCCTCATGGCAGACAAAAAGTCCCGAGTGCGACCTTACAGGCAGGAGAGTAATGGTGGACTGCTCCTCAAGCCTGCCTGTCAGGTCGCACTCGGGGATCGACACTTTTTGTCTGTAGTCGATTTGTCACTTAATTGACAAATTTGTCACAGCTACAAGTGCAGTTTAATACTACAGCGAACGTCAGAAACACATCAGGGGAGCAACCTTTGTTGTTGGTCAATAACTGGACTTTTTCCATCATGCAACAGGCAACCACAATCTGATGTTATGCTGCTCCAAAACATCCTCATACATACACCACTGTCAGCATCTCCCAAAATTGAAAAGAGCCCCCAGAGTAAATGACACAGAGGTTCTTACATAACACTGATGCATCTAACTAGTTAATCCCCAACAATGCTTGCTGAGTAGATGGATGTTTGCGGCTTGTTACCTGCAGATCTCTGTAGCTGCTCCTTCTTGTTCTCTCGCTCTCAGTAACTAGTAGTTGTTTTAATCTTCGCAGGAAGTACGAATATGCAAGAAGGCTAATGAACAGCCTGGCGCAATTACAGAGTAGGGAAATTACTGAGTATTCCAATAACATGCTACTGTACGGGGTAATATAATGTCTCTTGCAGATCTGAGGAACAATGAGTTAATAATAATTAGGAAACAATGACATCTACATCACCAGTCCACCCTCTGGCCAATTTCTGCTCCCTGCTGCAGTGCTCTTTCATTGCTCTCAACAATGGAGGATAATGGCAACAGAGCGCAACAACAGAGGTCTCTTTTCATCTCCGTCCCGCTTTGTCTCGCTCTGTTTTCCACTCGCTGATGCCCTCATCTGATTTCTCTCTCGCCTCTCTTCCTGGGTACTTATCTCCATCCCTTGCCCTCTCTCACAAACACTCTCTCTCACGCTCACATCTCTGGACAGGAGGGGGAATGCGGGGTGTTAAATTATTCAGACTCCTAGCAGAAAGTGTCGCCATCAATGAACACAAACGTACGGGCCTCAATTCACAAGTGTTTATTTATGAACTTTGCGGGAACAGTACAGAGGCCACAGATCAGATATTTTCCCGTGAGAGAGTGGATGAGAAGTTTTGACAAAGCTCCAAGAATCCCTCACATGAAGGCTTGTTTTAAAGGTTGTCGTTGGTGGCTGCCATACATAAAGCACTGCGACTGCACTGCATTGATCCGGGCAGCTACTGATTATAGTCATTTATGGCAAAGCTAATAACATGCACACGTTTAAACACCCGTGCATAGCAATTCAGTAGTTTACAATGACTGGGACTGAAATGCAAATGATTGCAATCGGGAGAGATTTGTTGCGAGGGAGTATTTATTGTCATGTGCAAAATAAAGGCAAGACATGTGAACAGTCTTTGGCGATTTGACCCCATCCTGACGCCATCGTATTTTAGGGGGCCAGTGAAGCCTCTCAGACCTGTGCAGCTGGAGGTAAATGTGGTGGAGAAGGGTTTCATCACTGAGATGACAGTGACAGCAGCAGAGAGAAGAACAGATTTAAAGTGGGGCCCCAACGTTATAATTGGCTTAAGGAGATTTTGGCATAATCTTGTTGGTTAAGCCAAAAGAGTAAACACCCAGAGTCAGCTGATCGTGACAGAGGCGGGAGAAGAGAGAGAGAGGGAACTCGCTCTCTGATTCAACTGAGGCTCGGCGTCAAATGACTATCTTGAGCACATTTATTGTCTATTGGCACAACATTTTGAAATGACCAGTTTTTGTCCCCATCACTTTCAAACAGCATATAAAGCTAAAGATGTGTTATAATGCATCAAGAAATTATGAGATTAAATCAATTTTGATGCTCGGTGCACACATTTCTTTTCCTGCCGTAATTATATTTTCATACAATCCCATTTAATGTCTTCAATTGAATTGAGCCCTTATGTCCCCACCACTTTTCAACAAAAAGTGACGCCCTTGTGTATATAATTTTTTGTTTTTACCAAACATGATCAGACAGATGAAATATGGAAAATATGGAAAGTAAAGTTCTATTGAAGGTCCATTTTTCTGTTAATCAATAAGCTTTGTCCCAATTAAACTAAATCCGTAAATGGACGGAGTGGATGGAGGCATTATGTTTTCGAGTTGTCCATGAGAGTGCAGCGAATGGATGCATTGACAATATTCATTGTCGTGTTACATCAAGCTCTGGCTTGTAGTGTGGCTTCTGCAGCCAGTCAGTGCCTCTGTGTTTGGTATGTGTGACTGTATTAAGAGGAAAAACTCAAGGACGCAAAACTTTTCTATGAAAACGTTCTAACAGAAGGACTTCACTGGAAAGAGTTGACAGTGAATTAGTATTTTTAGTAACTTGCCCGAGGTCAGCTTTTTATTCACCACCACTGTCAGAAGTGTGTTTACAATGCTCACCATTCTCCTTGATCTCACCCCTGTTAAAAGAGGAGGAAGCTGAGATTTTATTTCATCTCTCTGTGGTGTCACACTTGTAAGCAGGGCACA
This sequence comes from Diplodus puntazzo, assembly GCA_963678695.2. Lineage (NCBI taxonomy): Eukaryota > Metazoa > Chordata > Actinopteri > Spariformes > Sparidae > Diplodus > Diplodus puntazzo. The sequence continues at coordinate 20,205,637 of OZ023162.1, forward strand.
TTTTCATTTGGCTGTTAGATTCCCCGAGGTTACTTTTGCCTAACAAAAAACAAAAATCTATTCTGCTGCACAACTTGGACAACTCTGCCCCCTCCATCTGTGATTATCTCTGAGTGTTCAAGCAACCAGTGATAGAAAAAAAACTGCAAACCAGCTGAGATAAACAGACCGCCAGATACTAAAACATTAATGCCTGAAGGGAGCCCACGTACTGCACTAATATGCTAACTCACTCCAATCGAGGGTCTAAGGACAGAGGATGTTGTTCGCTGTCCAGAAGCCCACTCAGACATTGTGATTTTGGGCAATATAAATAAAATGGATTTGAAAATGGATTTGGTTTGTTTCAAAAGATATGCTCACACAAAACCCATTTTATAGAATCATACATTATATTATATTTGAATTGCCATTGCATAATATAACCCATATTTCTGCCACTTTAAATTGCCAGCATCCCCTTTTTGCTAAGCTTAACCTTTCAAATCATGTATTTGTTAAATGTTTCTAAATAATCATCCCCTTTCTATTTTTTCTTTCTTCTGTTTAAGCATTATCCAGGCCTCTCAGAGTGTTGATGTTAATCCCCTACCCTCACCCTAACCATGATATTTCCTAAACCTAACCAAATATCTCTGGTTCCTCAACCTAACAAAAATATAACAATTGCACAATGTTAACCATGTGTTTGTTATTGTCGCTGGGATGACGAAGGACACTTGGCCATGAACAGCATCCTTTCCTGCATGTCCAAAGCTTACTGGCATTACACTTGAACTGTTCTTAAAACTGGTATACAATTCATATGTTATCCCATGAAAGTCTCATTATAGGAATATGAAACTCTGAAATATGAAATCTCTGATAAGAAGCTGCTCTGAACGTGCCTAAAAAGTTTTACTGATGTCGGGTCTGACGCTGAATAAGGAATGGTGTGGTAACCAATCCTAATGTGTGACATAAATGATTGATTTTAAAATAAACGGTTGTGAAAACTCTCCCAACTTTTTGCAAGATGATAAGATAAGACCCCATACAGGGGCTGTCATTCCCTTTCTGACAATGTAATAACTATTCACTGTAGATAGGCTATATTATCAAGTTTTGATTGTTAACATGCACTAAAGTAATAGCTTTGTCTTTCAAGAACTAAACTAAACAACTCAAATAACCTATATTGTATGTTTTATTTCAAACATTATGAACCAAATTCACCAACATTAGTAAACAGTGATATACAGGACAGCTGTTTCGGCAGAGTAGGATACATTTTTCACTGAAATACTGCCAAGTGGGCATTATGTCATTCAATGCCAAAGTCAGTATAATTACTCTCAATCCAGCATTACTTAACAAAACTGTATGAGTGTGTGTCCATGTGAACAAACACTGTGTAGCTTCAGGTATGAGCTTTGATCAGGCACTGAGAGTAAGCAGTGTTAGTTATTTTGTTTCTACCATTTAATGTCAGTGTAACAATATAATCCTGCACCCTAATGTCAGCACCACCTCAGTACAATGCTTCTTAAATTAGTAGCATGTTTACTGGTGACATCAGTTTGGTACTGCGACAGGTTTAGTTTTTTGTATATAAATATTCTCTGTATTTTTGGCAGTATAGGACCCAGGTGGACATTTTATTGGTGTGGAAACACGCACAAATCGATACAGGTCTGTGATTGGACGATGAGGCGGGATGAGTCTCACTCATCCCCACACAAATACGACCCACTGGAGAACAGAGGCTAATTTTCTGACAGCTGTATTGATTTCTTTTTGACAAATTTCTTTCTGAATTTGGTTTGGGTGTGTGGTTAGCTGGAGCTCTGACTCCTGTATTGATTTTCTGATTAAATATCAGTTAATCTATATATGCCAACTGCCCAAGCAAACAAATGTGATTTGACCAAAATCTCATGGTGCAAGAGAAATTGTTATTAATGGCATATGTCACCTCATCTGAGGTTGGTGTGAATTTTAACCCAATATCTCATCTGAATGAGAACACAGTATCCTGGCAACAGGGGAAGAGAAGGAAAGAAAGCAGGAGAGGGTGCGTTTAGAGGTGAAATGGTCCCGCGCAGGACAATCCATCATGTGCTCAACTGCAGATAGGCGGGTGTGACTTTTCCCATGTGTGTCAGCAGCATATGTTTGTGTATTTTCGTCGTGAAAGTGTCAGTGTGTGAATTTCTGCATGCCTGCTGGGGGGCACCATGGTGTACAGAGGGGACTGGGGTCGTGCGGGATGCTGTCAGGACAGTGATGAGGATCCAGCAGTATGAGCAGCAGTGTGACAGCTGACATTCTCCAGAGTGCTGCCGAATGGGCAGGCGGGAATAAACAGGATACCAGCCCAGGCATGCTGATGAGACATGAGCCCTAATTGTGTTTAGATCGACAATGTGCAGTGTTGATATCGCCATGAATCAAAATATGGTATGAAATAATGTGGGTGCTTGATGGTGTGTGTGTGCATGTGTGTGTGTGCGTGTGTGTGTGTGTGTGTGTGTGTGTGTGTGTGTGTGTGTGTGTGTGTGTGTGTGTGTGTGTAAAAACCCAAAGAGAGAACGTTTCAAAGAATTATCCATATGAAGTCATTCAGATCCGGAAGCATACAATCATTTCACACATGAAATGAGATGTCAAAAAACAAAAGGCTGATGTAAAAACATAAAGTATACAATAAAATAAGTGGTCTTATATTTTGTCTTATCATTCTTACAAAACAAGGACTAACTAGCTCTACACAGCTATACAAGAGTCAAGAGCACTGCAATTTCCCTGTCTTCTACGTGGATCCTCAGCTTGTCAGGGCGCTCATATTTGCCTGGGACACATTTGCTTTATCCTGAGTCTTTTAGCATGATAGCATGTATGTAGCCATCGTGTGCAGACTTATGAGCCATGTCGCTACAGATCCCAACTGCTTGGCTTGCTAGGTCCGCCCGTTTTTTTGATGGAGGAAGGTGAGAAAAGCATCAGTTCAACTGATAAGCATCTTCTTTCAGTTGTAAAAAAGAATGAATCTGACAGAGATTTCCGTGGCCCTGGTCGTCCACTGGACAACACGAAGAAGGGAGATTGGACCTGGGTCCCTATTCTCAAATGACCTTCCATGTCCACACATGCCTGGGTGCCCTGGTAGTCTGTTAAGAGCAGCCCTGGAGAATGAGCGACCCGGGATGAGTAGCGGCAGACTGGGAAGGAGGTTGGTGTCTTTACTAGGGAAACTACAGCCCATAAACCACTGTAACCACAAGGAAAACAGACTGAAACCAGAAATACAGTAAAGAGTTAAAAAGCGTAGAAATGCAAGACAGACTAGGGCAGGTCTTGCATTTCTGAACCTTGTGCAGTGTTTTCATTTTGTAGTGGGTCAGCCAGAAAATTAAATAAACAATCTGTGGAAACAACAATGGCTTAATTAGCTAGCTACCTAGGCTAGGTGATTCCTTCCGTGTCACTGCTCCTGCGTCCTTCGTCTGCCTTTGACTTCGAATCAGCTGTCAGGAGGTGACAGGAAACATGCTGAGAACGGTGTCGGAGTGAGAAGCGGGAGGGGTAGAAATGGAGTGAGGTGGAGGGGAGTAAATGATGAGAGGGCAATAAGAGAGTCGAACGAGGAAGAGGAGAGGAGTCAGAGCGAGGAAGCCACAGAGAGACATTGAGGGATGAAGAAAGGAAGCAGAGAGAGGGAGAAGTGTTGTAATCCTGTTAGAGAGGAGGAGATCAGGTTGGCGGTTCGGTGCTGTCACTCTGAAGGGATTTTCTTCCCTGGCCTTTGAAAAATGTTACAACATGCCATAGATTTCCATTAATTGAATCCTCTTGCATTCTCATTGTTAGCCTCTTTTTTTTTTTTATAAGCAGGTGCTTTGGAGCTAATCTGCTGCTGCTATCTGTGGAGCAACAGCACATTAAGTGTTTGCTGCAGGGGAGGGTGCTTATTTGCCACTTTATGGGGGCATCTTTCTTTTATTGGAGAACAATCAATTAGTTAGTCCAAGAGTTAAAGGTAATCCACACAACACCTTTAACCACATGCAGTAAGGACATGCTCTTTATCTAGGTTTATCATTGTAGATTGGTGGGTTAGTTACTGTTGGTTGGACAAAATAATACATTTAAAATGTCACTTTGAGTTTTGGAACTTGAGGTTTTTTTCACTGTTTTGTGAGAATTTTGAGGACGGCAATCAAAATGTGACTGAATTGCCATTTGGCTGACTGTGATATCCAAATTCCAGATTTAAGTTTACTTTCTTTCTTTCTTTCTTTCTTTCTTTCTTTCTTTCTTTCTTTCTTTCTTTCTTTCTTTCTTTCTTTCTTTCTTATTAAGAAGATCTTTAGTGCTATGCAGATACCCTGGCCTAAACATCTCGCTCTCTTTTTTGGTAACCCCAACAAATGTCACGTGATCGTGATTTTTGAAGCTTTTCTTTTTAGAGAACAGAAAATTGTGATGCAAAAGTGATCATTCCCACTGATGGTGGATCATATTGCATTTGATATATCAGTCAAAAATAATTTAAATCTGATTTTTTTTTTTTACTATATTGTGCAGATATATTCTTTAGTAAGCTATTCGTCAATACTTTTCTTGAATTTAATTTGTTACAGATACACCAGCAAATGCATTTTGTAAGCAGATACATGACAAGAAATTACAGGAACATTGGAGATGATTATGGTAATTTATAAACATGGTTTGTCCACCAGGGTACACCGACAAATTTATTTATAAACTTATATAACCACATTTTTGGGGATCTATTTAGCAGAAATTCGATTTTATTGTGAGGAAAACATTTATATCTGTCAGTTTATTGTTTTAACTCTCAACTATCAATGGTGATCTTGGTATAAGCCCCCAAAATCAAGTTAATCAACTATTATTGATGAATAAACTGTTAATATAAATAATGATAGCTGCCGCCCTGTTGCTGTAAATTGTTCCTCCTTTCCATTCATCCAGACAAATGACCCTTCCTAACACAGTTTCAGTGTAAATACCATGTTACAGCACATTTTTCAGACCATCTCACCTGGATGACATTCATAATTTCGCACTCAGCTGCTCACATGAAAAGTGACAGAGTTTGTAAAAGTTGCAGAAATTGATCAAATCCACAGTCCTCATTAGCTGAAGTTAATATGAGGCTTCACCAGTTTGAGTTGGTCAAACTTACTTGGAATTAAAAAGGAAATCCATCGCATTACATCTTTTCACACAGGAAGGATGACTACAGTGACCAGTGAGTCTTTAAATGCACAGATGAGAACAATGGCGTAACCATGGCACAGATGGAGGGGTCCAAATGAAAGCCTTTTCCCTGATTTTTTTTTTTTAAAGTACATTTCCCACAATTCTATGATATTTTATATATAAAAATTCTCACATTTAGAAGTTTTGAGGACAACATTGACCATTTGAATTCACATGTAAAGGAATATTCTGTGAAATTGCATGGATTCCTACAGAATCAAGATAAAACTTCTCTTTAAATTCCCATTAAGTGAAAATCAATGTTTTTATCTCAAAGGTTTTGCTCTATATCTCACCTATATGCCAGTATCAGGCCCAATGTTACTAGTTTTATTTACTGCTGACATGTAGGACTAGGTTAAAACTAATGTTATCATAATGTTTAAATTCTCATTCAAATTTCTCACCTGATCATCTGTATCCCCAGAATATGTCCCTGCCTTGCCACTGCTGTCACCTGCCTCTCCCTGTGTCTCTGTGCCCCCTACATTGTGACCAGATACCATTATTTTACCAGAAGAACAATGGCTGACCTTGATGATCATTTTGATTTAAAACATTGATTTTTCTGCTTGTGTTACTAGTTTATTTGCTTTAGCTATATAGTAAGTGCATAAATAACAGTGTAAAATTTACAGTAGTGTAGCCCCTTTCACACATGCGCTGCTATTCTGAACTTATCTGGACATTACCTGGAGGAGCTGTATGTGTAACAAATGAGAGCAGTAACAGGGATGAGTTGATGTAGGAGATTTTCTTCATTGAAAACAAGGTTTTAAGCTCCAACAAATAGCTTTAAATTACGTAAATGAACACCTACATGGCATTAATGCAAGAATATGAATGTACTCCTGTTACACAACTTCACTTACATGACAACTTGACTTGAAAAAGAAGTCAATCTTCTGCTGCCTCTTCCTTTTTGGCATTCCTAACAAAAAGAATAATGATCATGTTAAATATTATCAAAATCAGTGGATGTTTCTAGAAAACTATCTGTCAGTTACCATTAACTTTACCTGGCTTACCTGGCTTGGCCTAATTGTTTGCCACCTGGCTTGCTTAATATTAGCTAACATGCCACAAAGATAGACAGAATTATTTACAGACAAAATTCTACATTATTAACTAGTTAAACAACCGTTTCATACCTCCACTCTGTTCGCTGTCTGCAGCAGAGTGACTGCAGGTCCTTTAGCATGTAATTGTTTACGTTCTGGGCGGCCGGGACTAGTGGGTTTGGTCAAATGGCTGTGATTGGCTAGACGGCTGTCAATCACTCTAACTGACCAGTGAGTTTTCATGTATGGGGGAGCTACTCAGCGTACTGAGGTGCGCTGCATTTCAGTATGCTGTTACACCGCGAGGGCGGGCAAATGGTTTAATACCTTAGGATGGGTGCAACCAAGTTTACAGTTAGGAGGGGGGGTTCACACACTTATGTTTTCCTTAAGAATGGAAATAAATTGAAAAATAAATAAATAAGAAATAACGAGGCAGATCTGTTGACAGGGTTTATAAAGGAGTGCATAATTAACATATTTTCTACTGTATATTGGGGGGGACAGATTGCCATTTTCTCAATATTGGGGGGGACACGACCCCCCCCAAAGAATGCGTGGTTACGCCCATGGATGAGAATGAGAGTATTGTGTCAAGACAGACTTGAAAAAACATGAGTGAACCTATCATTTAAAAATAGAAGACTCATCATCTTGTTGTTTGATTAAACTCCTTTGCCCTCTTCAGGCACTGAGAGAAGCAGTGAGAGGACATATCAAACGACCAGACCGTGCACTTGAACCAAATCGCTCACCACGACTCTAACACCTCAAGGCATTCAATATCAGCATACACTCTAAGTGTTCTTTGGAGATATAACTTCATGTCTTAACAGTAAATGGATGTTGGATGTTGGATGCTTGCTCTACGTCTTCCCGTTCCCCCCGTTTGCCAAAGGATACACTGTGTGTTTATTTTTCTGCTGAAAGGACTGTTTCTGTGTGAATAATAATTTTGTGAGTTGGCAGTGTCCCTCAGCGTGGAGAAAATGTATTTTCCTATGGCAGCCAAAGCGTGAGTCTGAATCCCAGCAGTGGGTGTTGTGGGATGAGTGTGGCCTTATCATAGCTGGCCAAGGAGCCCCTGGATCCCCCAGCTCATCACCCAGCAGCCGATTACCTTCTCCCTCAATCTCTTCATTGTTTCCTATTACACTGAGGGGCCCGCACTGATAAAAGTGATGGAAATTTTACAGTCCATGCCGTCCTAGAATATACTGTAGAGGTAAATTAAGTTACAGTGTCAAGCAGTGATTTGGGACACTGGACAGTAACCAAAAGTGCCAGATGCCTGCTCTGAATAAGACACAAGGGGCGATGCTCTCTGCACCATGACCTCCCTGTGGAGGGTAGGTTGAACAAAAAGGCAATTTACATATGTAGATGGCTATCATATGCTACATTTATCTAGATGAAAAATGAGGCCTGGTAGCGATGTCCCGACACTAAATCAAGTGTTTCTCCCGTCCTACACCGTGTCATTTAATGCTGAGTCTGCCATCACTGAGTCCTGATTTGATATATTTTCTGCAATAATGCAGCTGCACCTTAGCCTAAAGCACTCCCACATTTAAATGCTGTAAAGCCAAACAAATTATGGTATGATCTGGATAAATAGTGTGTCAGTTTGGAGATGTAAAAATAAAAGTTGCGACAGGATTTAGCAGCTTCTCTTCTCATAAACAAAACAGACACGTTTGGATGCAGTTAGCACAGAGATTCAGACCCTTGGCACCACAGTTTCTCCTCACAATCCAAATTCAAATATTGCAATTATGAGGACTCTCTAAATTGGTGCCATTGGCAAGACATCATTGTATGTCAGCGATGCCAGAACACATACTGCAAAAATGATTTATGACCATTTTGTTTTTTGGGTCACAATTCAAAACCTATTCTGTTTTGGGAATATTGAGGTTTGGCGTATTCAAAGACTTACAATCCTGACCATGTTTAATGGATGGACTGCTTGATCAGGATCAGGAAAAGATCAGGATCATGGTTAGAAGGAACCACCATTGACTGTTGGTATGACGCGGGATGAAAAAAGCAACTGCTGCTGCAAAGTCACAGTGCTTTATTGACCCACCCACCCATCCATCCACCATGACCTCCTCCCTAGGACATTTGAATGCTCTCAGCTCTGACACTACCTACTAGATGTGTAAATCACAAGTTTTATCACAATATTATATGATATTTGCAGACATCAAAGCATCTGTAACAATTAGAGATGCACCGATCCAGTTTTTTCCGATCCAATCCGATACCGATACTGGACTGAGCATATCAGCCGATACCCGATACCGATCCGATACCATTGTTGAATTAATAATAAACTGTATACCTTCCACCATGTGAAAGGGACTAAAGGCACCAGACTTTCCTAACTAAGACAAAATAATCAAACAGTTACCGAACATTGTAAACATGTGTAACATTAATAATAATAATAATAATAACAATAATAATAATAATAATAATAATACATTTAATTTATATAGCGCCTGTCAGGGTACCCAAGGACACACGTAACAAAGTGGAACAAACAAAACAAAGAATGAATGAATTTAGCGCCTGTCAGTCAGCACGGAGGGAACACTAGCCCCGAAGTCAGTAGCACCGTCTGTAAACAAACTAGCGTCTGGAGGCTCCGTGCACACAGCGGGGGCGACCATCCAGCATCGCTGCGAGCCGGGGAGACCGCAGCAGCAGAGGAGGAGACAAAGCAGCCCGGCGGTGAATAACCCTGAGGTTGTGGTGGAGGGAGGACCAACGGAGCAACGATGGACAGCCCACATAGTACTGAGTACGTCGGTTTGAAAGTTAGCGTTGCTAGGCTAACAGCTGACCGGTGAGGCTAACAGCTGATGGCGGGGCTACTAGCTAATCAGCGGAGAAATATGACGTGAGTACGTGTAACGTCCTGCAAACAGGAATACAAAATAAAACATAGCAGCTGAACCTGAGAATAAACTAATAAAGAGTTGGTCAAACAACAACTTGCGCTCTTCCAGCATGCGACACACTGACGCTGATGAATGACGTAGGATGTGCTGCGACGGCGAAAAAAAATAATTGGATCGGCCGGTGGATCTGTTTCATTTTACCGATCCCCGATCCAGCCGTTTTGTCAATATCGGAGCCGATATCCGATCTTAATATCGGATCGGTGCATCCCTAGTAACAATACAGTTTTGATTGGATTCAATTTAGGGCCCTGTGATCAATAAGAGATGACACTGACACAGATGATCTGCAAAAGGAATAAATATAATCATAGTCCTTTTCATGGCTTCTTGCTATTTTCTGCCTGGCACCTGAATTGTTTCAATGTTTAGGAAGGAGGATATAGAAGTTGACAAATATGCGTCGTGGAATTTCAAAATAAAGGTATATATGTAAGATGATAATAGGGACCGATGTATACACTTTGCACTGAATCGAGACATTGGTCCACACTGAAGGATTGACCGAGTGTTCTGCAGAGCCGGCTGCCCTCCTGAATGTCCGAGTAGAGACGTTACTTTTTACAGTGTAGGCTGAGCTGTGCTTCTCCTCTCTGCTCTCAGTGATTAGCTCCGTTTGTCATAAGACAGTGAGAGAGAGACGCCAATGATGCTCTCACAAGTGTCCTAGATTAATGGATTATAGATGAATGGGCTTTTTTTCCTCTCACTTTGTGATAAATGAAACACTTTATTCTCTTATTCTACCGCTCAGTCTCCCCCCTCTCTCTCTAACACACACACGCACACACACACAGACACACACACACACACGCACACACGCACACACGCACACACGCACACACCAGTCTTTACCTCTGTGCCTCGCTCTTTTTCAACAGTATGGAATTGGATTTTTAATCTTGTTCTATGGAGTGTGGTCTGTCCTCTCATGGCTGGCTGCTTCTACACATATTGCATTAGGAAAAGGTCGCGGCCTCTAGCTTGACACCAAGTTGTTGTTGGATGAGACGTCTCGTACCACAACTCTTTCCTGTTGTCACTCTTCTCTCTGTCACCACCTGAGTCTCTAAAACACTCACACTGTCACCCCTTCTCTCTCTTTTTACTTTGCTTCCTTATACCTGAGAGACCTGCCTGTCACAGGAAAGTAATGTTAAACTCCTACTGACACGTCTGTGCAACTCTCATGTTTACATGACCTTTGTCTTTGGGTCAGTGTCCATCTAACCAGCAATTGTTAACTTACAGTTTTATGAGGAGGGGGTGTAAATGTGCTGAAAATGTGTAAATAGCAGTACAAAAACTACGCTCAACAACATTTTTCTGTTACTTACCATGATTATTTATTTGACTTCAACTTATTGTTTTTATGATATATCAGTTAATCATGTAGTCTATATCACGGCAGAAAGTAGTAAATTATGCCCATCACACAAAGGACAGGTCATAGTTTTTTCATTTGCAAAACAAAAGCTATCAGTGTAAAGAATTACATGTAAAATTAAAGCAATACGTTCTCATATTTTCAGGTGGGATTTGCAAGTGTTCAGAGTTTTTTTGGACACATGACTTAAAACCCATAAAAGCTCTGGTTGCAAATCTTAAAGATGCCCCTTGGAGTTAGCACTATATTGAAAAAGAAGCGCTAAATAATTGATACAACTGAAAGAAAGAAAGAAACAGATTCTCAGTATGACTGAGCTCACCGAGAAAAGAAAATAACAAACAGGACATGGACGTGTAATCCATCCAGAAACAACAACTTTAATTTCTCTCCCACATTTCATAAATGCCAACAACTTCTAACCTACTGCAGCTCTGAGTATAAACACCGCTTTTTGTGCTCTAATGTGTTTTAATTCACAATATGAAAATAGTAGAGGGCTCAGTGGTTGATGACTGTCAGCCATCATTGATTAAAGATGGCCCAGCTCTGCTGTGTTCAGAAATGTAAGAGAGCAAAAGTGTCAAATAGAAAAATACTTATTATTCTGATCCATGTTATTGTTGATGTGCACAATAAACAGCAGCCTCACGGCTTGACACCAGAAAAGCAGTAATAGTGGACACAGCATTCTGATGCTCAGTCATGAATGAAGCAGAGCAGTGTGTCCCGCTCCTGCATGTGAAATGAAAGCAAAGGAATTCAATTATTCCTGTTAAATATAATCATCTTCGTCCAATATGGCCTGAAGCCTCCGCTCTTAGGGGCCCTAAGGCATATTACACACACACACACACACAATGTGTACATGATGTGCAGGTAGGCTATCTGTGAGTGTGTGAGGTGTGTGTGTGTGTGTGTGTGTGTGTGTGTGTGTGTGTGTGTGAGGGGGAATCGAGGGTGATTGCCATTCCCCAGCTTCAAATGGGTCAACAGTACTGAAGCTCCCACAGAGTGAGGAAATTGCTGCATTTAGCTGAAAGGGTGATTGGAGAGATCGGCCAGCAGGGCAGACGAATGACAAGACAAACGCGTGGACATTGTTATTCCATATGGACAGACAAGTCGTCCTCACAGGGACTGTTAATCAGAATGGAGCCTTTCTTTTTTTCTGTCTTTCTTTCCGTGATGACAAAAAAACTCCTTGTCTGGCTTAGATTTCTGTTTTTTCTCTCTCTTGATTGGTTGTGTGCTGATTGGTGTGATGACTGCGTTATTTGCAGACTGTGCAACAGCTGTCCCCTCGGTGGTCATAAAGACTGCCTTGAAACACATTTCAAGTTGTTTTTTTAAAAAAGAATATATTGTAAGATAGGACATGTTTACTTCAACATCCAAGTTTTCCACACATAACATTGTTATACTGTAGATCTAGATCTAGAACTTTAGTTTAAAACATTGAAAAAGGGACTAACTTTATCGACAGCGTGTGTAGAAACAAGAAAGTTGATGTTTTGTCAAAGACATCTGGGTTAGAATGCTAACAGCTATCTCAAAATACCACTTTGTACCACAAGAGATTAAAGCCAGGTAGCTAAGAAACAGCCTCCATACAGCAGTCTTTACTGTGCACTGTATTAAGAGAGGTATTGTTATAAGTGTATGAGTCTGTATTCCTCTTCTGCTGTCTATTCTGTGTGCCAGCTGCTGCACAGTGAGCAGAGATAATTGAAGTTTTATATTTCACCCTGCAGGTTTACAGTCATGTATCCTTTGTTTCTTTCCCTTTCTCTCTGACCCGTTTCCTGTGGTGCCTCTGCTTCCTGTCAGAGGCATGTACACTAAGTGGAGCAGAGGAGCATTAGGATAGAGTGCGCACTGAAATAATGTTCATCCATCCTCCCATGCATGCATCCAGCAGGGAACGGACTTAGCTCACAGTGGAGATTTGTCTTAGATTGTGTTACATTATTTTCTTAGCCTTGCACCCCAAATGATAGCTCTCCGGAAGACTCTGGCAAAAATAATGTGCTGGAGCCTTTGATCCTCTTTGAGACTTAGACGGATTTTTTTTGCTTTTTGTGTTAGATTATGCAAGGAAGAATATATTCCAAGTCCCATATTCTAGAATAATTAGCACTTTCAACGTAATTCACATGATTAAAGCAACATCATGTGACCTTTTATACCTTAAAATAACAGCTTCAAAATCTCGTTTATGGTACAGTGTCTTGTAACAGGGTAAATGGTGTCATTGTCACTTGTTCTGCTCTATGTAGCTTCAGTGAGAGGGTAGAATCACAGCGTTAAATACATGTTTACTTCAACATCCAAGTTTTCCACACATAACATTGTTATGATGTAATGAGTCTGTAGTCAGCACCTACATTACGTCTGACAAATTGTTACAGACCTGGGATTTGGGTTTTGGTCAGTGTTGTTGCACTCCTGAACTCTAATGGGTGCCAAATCACACACGGTGCCAGTTTCTACATAATGTTGCTTTAATTTGCTGAATAGAATTGAGAAACTTTTGACATCTGAAATGAAACAACATGTTAATTAATCCAATATTATTCAACAGGGAAATATGATAATCGATTAACTGTTGCCAAACACTTGCTCCTTGAATGTGTGGTTTCATTGCTGCTCTGTTTTATTTGATTGTAAGTGTAAGACAAAACAAGCATCCCGAAGATCACTTTTTGGCTCTGGGAACTTTTGAGTTGAACTTTATCATTTTCTCTTACATTTACAACTAAATGCTTGCTTCATTGGTTAGAAAAATGAACAATCAGAAATCAAATAATAAGTAGTTATAGTCAAAACAACAATTTTGCAACTGTTCAGACATGATGGGCTTCTTCTCTGCAGAAAGTCTTGCTACTTTTAAAGCTATTATTGGGAGTGGGATAATTATCTTTCATAATTTGTGAACTTTTGGCAGGTAATTTATTGTTACACATCAGGCAGCTTGCTTTGCATTTACTGCCCGCAGTGTACTTCCAGCCCTGGAAAATTGCTTTAGTTACTGGTGTGCTCAGTCGTGACGTGATGAAATATGAGCAATAAGTCGACGAGGTCTTTTATATCGATTGTTGGAAAGTGGACTGATTTAGATTTTTAGTAGTGAAATAACACACATGCCCAACACAGTGAGGGATGTATTTTCTAGGTTATTTGCTGCTTGAGTTATTACTTGCCACCGGTGATATTTGGCGGCAGTGATAGACTGTTTTACGTTCATGTTGCAGCTCTTTTATCAGTCATTCTGATAATGAATGAGTTAAAAGGTCGTTCAGGAGGAGGCAAATTAAAAGAGAATGCCACTAAATGTGTTTTTCTGATTAGAGATGCTGTCATTTATGATAATTAAACATTTGTATTGTTTATTTTTATAAAAAGTTAAACCAATGTATCAGTCTCATTTATAGCTACTGGCATCTTGCAGGATCCTTCACAACAAAAGAGAATTAGACCAGGTTGAAAGGAAAACAAGCAGGAAAGAGACGGGGGACAAATGACCGACAGTGGAGGAGAATGTGCGGCGAGTCTGATTAGACCTGTGTCACTGTCTGAATCCTGCAGCGCAGTGCAACGCCACGTGCAGCAGATAATTAATATGCACTGTGGAGGCTACGTGACAAAAGGCCATAGCCAAGGCAATTTCAATTCCTAAGCAGGGCCTCTGAGGAGTTTCATTTCAAATGCCCTCCAAGCACAACTCAGTCTGAATTGCATTTGGAAGGAGAAAACGGCATGATTGAGAAAAGGAAAAAAAAAAAAGGAAAACATTTCAGACTTACCCACCAGTTAAAATGCAGAAACGACACAGCAACACGGAAAATATAAAATGCAATGAATACATGATTCGCCCCTCAAGTGTGTACTCTGTAAACTCAATCGTTCCCTTCCATTGAGAACATTGTCCCGCTTCTGGCAGCAGTGACGGGGGACAGTGGGACTGGGACGAGGGATTTTACGACATCAGCTCCACATTTTTGTTAAGCAGACATGCTGCTCACATGCTGCTGCTGATTTTGACACTGATAGGAACTGGAATTAAGTCTTTGGGTTTCTCTTTTGAGGAGGAGCTGAGAAGGATTTCACTTGTGTCTGTGTGTGCATGTGTGTGTGCATGTGTGTGGATAGGGGTACTCTAACATTGGACCGGGATCAGGGGGAAAGCACTAGCCTGGCTCTCTAAAACAATAACACAACCCGCCCACCGACGAATGTAAAGCTCACTGATTAGGCTCGGCTGCTGGCTTTCGCTTCTTATTAAATGGACGGATGTAAGAGTGATGTTGATTTTGTCATCTGGCGTTTGACAAGAGTGCAAATAACATATTCAGGAGCCCAGGGTGTGACTCCTTTGGTCACACATGCTGAAACACACCTGGAAAATCTATCAAGTGCGACTTAATATTTTCGTTGGTCGCACCACTCTGCCTGAAGTTTATCTCTTAAACAAGTGAGGCGATTGATCACCATCTCTTGTTGCGTGTTTTGTGATTTAAATGAAGGAAAACATGTGTTTGCGCCTTTATTCCTGCTTATGCTTATTTACATAGTGTGTTAAGCAGTGTAGTTCAGATGTATTATTGGGAGCAAGCAACATATGTGCTTAACCTAAACAAAAAAGACTTCAAACATTTTTGGAGGTTTATTTTTGCTCATTTGACAAGCTAGCCGTTGCCTCAGTTTCTATTCTTTATACTAAATTGGGCTAAATAGATTCCTTTAAATATTGATCTTCTACTCCAACGCTTAAGTGCTGCTGCATTCCTTTAAGGCTCATCCAGACTTTTGTAAGATTTGTCCTTCTTGATATCCACTCAATTCATCAGCAGGACATCACTCTGGCTGCCGACCTCAGCCAATACTTAATATCCTCACTTGGTAGCCTTTTGCCTTTGCCGTCATCACACCGGCTCAAGGACAGAAGAGTTATTTAATGGCGCTGTAATGGAAAACTTCATCATGGGTCACCAGGGGAGCAGATGTCATTACAACTTATTGGGGGGCAGTTAAACCGGATTCCATTTGAAAAACTGATGTTTTTTGGTAGAGCCATGTTTCTTTTTTACAATAAAAGCTCTTTTTTGTCGTCCAGGCAACACGTGTCGTTCACTCAGTGGTATTAACTCGCCTGTGATGAAGGCCGTCTCCGCAGATGGTCTGAAGCCACAGATCTCTTTTTACCACTGTCCTTTGCTCTTTGGGGAAATAAACACAATCTTTACAGCATTTTGTAAAGTGTGCAATTGTTTCAGTGTCCAAAATGCTTCAAAGCAGCTTTAAGACATGTTGCCGGAATATATATTTGTTTTAATTGGTGATTAGTTTGGAGATTTGGTGATTCATTTTGGTTTATTTTCATTTTGTGTTCCTGAGCAAAACATTGAAAAAGTCTTGTGTTTTTGTTTTTTTGTGTGAATGTTTCTCGGAGGGCTTTAAAGCTAGTTGGACCATGTTTGCAAGATATAATAGTCATCGTCTGAGCCATGTTGAGAGCTGCAGAAGAGCTGAAGGACAGGGACTCTGACGGTGAGAAGCTTCAACGTCGTGTGCCAAATTTGCGTGGTTTGAAAAGGACTTAGCTGGTTCAGAGGAGAGCGGTGCACAAAAGGCAGGCAGAGAGAGGGAGTCTGTGGAATCAATGGCATTTAATTAAATTGATATGGTGAGCGAACAATGCAGGAGATCAGCAGTGCCGCTCCCCCTGCTGCTCATAAGCCCCCCTTGCCTGTAACACAGGTCAAGAGCATAGGTTGACTTACGTGGTCTTAATCTCTCACAAACACACACACCTGAACCCTGTCTCCGTCTTTGTATGTGTGTGTGTGTGTTTTTTTTTTGACAGCATTTTGCGGTAAATGAGCTTAACACGTGGATTTCCAGGCATATACACAGCCGGGGGAAGTGAAGAATGAATAATTTTGGTAATTACATCTATGCTTTGCTCAGGCGCGGCGGCATTTCATGGATGATAGATATTCAGTGTTGCATGATAAGTCCTTTTTCTGTCACGTTGCAACAAATGGCAGACTTAATTTAAGTTCTGAGTGAACGGTCCCTTGTCCGTTCCTTCTTACCTTGATGCATTTTATTAAGTGCAAACGAGATATGTTCTTTTCGTGCGAGCTGTCCAACCACCAGCTTTCAGCTTTCATGTTTTCCCCCATTCAGTCTAATATTAGCATGCAGCAGGAAAGAAAAAATTACCACCTGTCACAACAGTCAGCCCGCACAGGAAACGCTATTTATTTATTGTCCCTTTTTTTTCTGAAACATTTCTTTTCCCAAGATGAAGAAGAAGGAGGAAAAGGAGGAGGAGAGGAGGCAGTGGTGGTTGAGGTGGTGGGCATGGCTCTGGTTTGCCTGCATGAGTGCGCCAGAGGGAAAAAAAGCAAACCAAAAGGCATGCCTTTTTAGAGAAAGGTCAGAGTGGGCTTTTCTTGCTCCCAGTGGATTCGCCGTCTCACTCAGGGAATAAAGAAAACAAAAAAAAACACTCTTGCTTGGGTGACTCACCAGGCTTTAAAAGGAGATTAAATTCCTGTTTCCTCCCCTCCCTCTCCCCAGTAGGCAAGTAATGGTGCCATCTCCCTGCAGATGGGGGGACGCTGTCGTGAATGTCCTGAGGTGTGGCCATCATCTACTGTGGCTGGGGGGAGCTGAAGATACAGTGTATGGGCAATATTTAACCACTGTGTGAGAACCCCGCTGTTTCACTAAAATGCATTCTTAGAAAGCGAGACTGTGATAGCAGCGGGGGAATCTTTTTTTCTTTCTTCATTACTTCAGAGAGGGACACATATGGGGAGGCTAAGTGGGGTGACGGCAGACACACAGAAAAGGTAACCATGTGGGGGAGCCAATACATATAAAAAACAAGTTATCATCGTGGCACATCCTTTCCTCAGGTCCAAATCCGATGACCCCCGGCCTCAGTGGCGAGCATCTTTAGATGCTTGAAGCCTCTGAAGATCCCCCGCAGATTGCCCATTTCATGGCCCATGTGTATGATTTCACCGAGGCCCTCAGGAGCGGACGGCTGTAATGTCAGATGCAGCTGGTTCCTCGGTCCCAACCCAGAGACACACACACTATTAATAGACGCAACATTCGACGGCGCTGGAATCAAAAGCATTAGATCCGCGTCAAAAGAGCATCAGAGGAGAATTCAAAGCTCTCACCTACTCACAAGTAGCGACTCAGCTTGTGTATCTTTTAGAGGAGGGGAAAAGGAGGAAAGTAAAAAGTATCTCTGAAGTTATTTTGAGCCTGTCTTTGCCTGCTAAGATGAAAAAAAAGAAAGTTCAGTTTGCAAGAACGGGCTCAAACACGCAGTAATGAAGTCAATTCATGCTCTGCAACGACGCTTTGACATAATTAACACGCAAACAAGCAGACTTAACGATGGGCTGCGGACATGGCAGCACTGCAGCCCGTATCCGTAGATTTTATTAACTTTTTGCACTATTCTTTGAGGGTGGAGAGACTGGAGAGACTTCAAAGACAGGAGGCGAGAGTTAAAGGCTAAAGAACAGCGTAAGACGTGAGAACCGCATGAGCAGTGAGAGTCGTTACCAGCAAAATGAAGTGTGAATTCATCCAAACAACATGTGCAAACACACTTGGAGAAGATGGTTTGACAAAGCAGGGGAGGAAAGAGGGGAAGCAGAGGGGACGGCAAAGAGCAAAGACAACATAGCAGATGACAGAGGAAGAAAGTAGAAGGGACAGATGGGAGGCAAGACTGGCGAGAAGAGCAGAGGTTCAAAGAGAAAAAACAGATCCTGAGGATGAAGAGGAAAGAAACTAAACCAGCACAGCCAGAGAAAAGGAGAGAAACATTAAATGGATCATTAAGAATTTTCCCTTTGACAGCAGGAACACGTTCATGTATGTAATGTGAGAAAGACAAGCTGCCTGACCTGTACATTATGTTTTATGTCTTTTATATATGTAAATGTTGTTCTGTAATTAAGACCTTTCTCACCAAAAACAACCTTTTTCCCACATAGTTAAAGGTCAGTGCCATTATACCTGTTTGTCACAGCCTCGTTGTTGTTTCCTTCATCAGCACCCGTTTCAAAACCAAAATTGCTCTCCTGATTGTAATTGTTCGTTATGCTCTTTTAACCTCATTTCGACTCTTAGTGGGCAGCTCGTCGTGACAAATCGCAGTGTGAGGTGTTGAGAATCCATCAAAGAGACATTGGAGTCAGTGTGAAAACAATGTCAGCGCTGCATGAGATGACTGCAGGATGCTTCTCTTTGAAAAATGATTAGATTAAAACATGATTCGAACATTTCCTTTTTACAAAATAACGTCTTAAACAGTTTGAATTCCAATCTAAGTCAAGTTCCTTCATATGTTTCATCTCATCCCATTATGTGTAGCAATATCATACCCCTTTTCCACTGGTCAAAAAGCCCACTTAAACCCGCTAAGATCGGGCTTTTGCGTGCAGTGGGAATATGTAAACTCATTTTGTTACTGGACACAGTGTTGGAGGCGGAGTCCTGTTTAGTGGTGTTTTGAAGCACAGTAAAGATCGAGCCGGCTAACTTCCGGTCTGGTGCCCGGCTAACTTGAAGGAGGATAGAATAATTTAATCGTGTGGCTCCATCTCGACTTTCCTAATGGTCTTGGACCGAATGGCTCAAATTATGACTGTGAAAGGAGCCATTTTGTGGGGATTGTGACGCTTAAAAATAATTCATCCAGCCTATTACAGACGCTTCTTTCACAACGGGTCTTCTGTTGTTCTCTCCTCCGTCACAACTGTTTCCAGCGCATTCGTGACATAAACCATGACGTCAGTGACATACAGCATAACAGATACAAATCACAGATGGCCTGCCTTGCCTGCGGGAAAGTGGGAAAGGGGTCAGTAGACTAAACACGTCTTTGACACTCATCTTACATATATTTTAATACACTCTAGTAAAGGTGCACCATAACTGCTTGGTAACTGAAGTTTAAGGGGCCTTGTGGTTTCTTTATGGATATTTTACATCCTTATAAAAAGAATAAGAGGCTACAGTCATGTTGTTCTGCTCTGTGAGACTGTTTTTACACATAGCAGCGATGTTAACATGCTGATGTTTAGCTGGTATAATGATAATGCCACTTGCACCATTTTAGTTGTTGGGTCTTAGCATGCTAGAAATAGCTAATTAACACTAGACACAAGGTACAGCTGATGCAGTGATCACCGTCCTACGTTTTGCATTTCCAGTCAACACATCAACAGTCAGGGGAACAAAGTTATCGCAATTCTCAGTGAACATTTGTGCAAAATCAGAGTTGTCAATAAGTTCTGCTCTAAATCACAAATAGCCATCTCGTGGTGTCACTTGAGGGAACATCAGAGGATCACAAAAGTCAGTATGATTCATTCATCTGTCCAAAATTTCATGACGGTCGATGAAAAGTATGTCTTGACAGGTGATTGTAAAATCTTGAATGTCTGAATGGCTGTCGTTCGTCTTTAACAGGCATTTCAGAAGTTAAGAGTTAAATTCCATATCACTGCAAAAGCGACAGTAAAAATCAATGAAACAGGTCTCAGCACGTCTCTACATAACTCATCTGTCTGCATGCGCAACAACCCGGGGATTCCACATATCCAGAGCCTCCCTCCATTATCTCTTGTCTTCCTCGTCTTGTTTCTTGTGTAACTTAATTAATGTCATCGTGCTGCCTCTCGCAATCACTTTGTAATGGCTGTATCTGCTGAGGAGTTAGTGCTTTGTAAATTGCTTAATCAGCAGTTTCTGTTGTTTCCATGCTGTCTAACAACCTAAACAATTATTTGACTAATTGTCAAGCAGTTGACAGAAAAAGCCCTGAGAGCCTGACTTGCTCCAGTCTTATAAATGTGTTTTGATATGTTAGATTGTAACAGAAAAAAATGACAACAAAAATTCTTCTCATTTTATGTCCTCATTCACTTCGTCGACGGCCTTAATTATTATGCTTCGTGGCTCAATCTGTTGGGTACATTTTCGAGAGTGTACCAAGTGACCCGTTGCAGTACAGGTAAACTTTCAAAGCAGTGCTTGGGTGGATCAGGCGGACCGTAAATTAATTTCCGCCCCTACTTCTTCCTCAGAGGGAGGAATCGAACAGACATGCAATCTCAGCATATGCTTCATTTTACCATTAACTGTAATTGGCTCCTCGTTTCATTCTGAGCAGCTTGTGGTGACAAACATTTTTCCGCCGGGAGCGAAGCCGACGGATGCTTCCGTTCTCTCTTTCTCCCAGTGCATCTGCCGATCTCTGCTGTCTGTGATGCCTGTCTGTCTGTCTCGTCTCTTGCTAAGCTAATCATTCGTCGGAGCATGATGACAGCGATTGTGGCCGATCAAAAACCGTGCCGGAACCAGTGATGATGATGAAGTCTATGAGGCGAACCATTTGTCAGACTGAGAAGAGAGTTGGATTTGAATTTCAACTCGACACTTGCTGTTTTGTGTCGGGTTGCGGCGCTGATACAGTATGCCCTTTGATCCCTGCTACAGTCAGAGCTCATTGCTCTGTAAAGAAATGCATTGATATTCATTCTCTATTAATATTAATAGGAACAACTCAAACTAATGCCAGGCGGACTGTGCATATTCCAGTACAGTAGGTGAAAAGCATCATGTCTGTCTGAGGTATTGTATTATTAAAATCACTTTATCTGCAAAGTAACTTGTACACACAGTCTGTCTGCAGTGGTGAAAGTGTTTTGTTGGACACAAAATGTCACCTGGATTATACTGCTTTAATCACTATAACAAGGAAACGTTAATATTGATCAGATCTCACAGTCATTCACTGCCAACAAAAAATGTTTATACTTGAACGTATATCAGTTCTCTTGCCTAAAATATTAACTCTGAAGCATTATTATCATTCCTATACTAATGTTTTCATACCTTTAAGCATCTGCTAATGGACATTACAGCTCAGCCGAGGGGGAAGATGTTATGCTTAAGTTTTTCAAATGTATTTTTTATTGCTGGCACTTCGAGCACCACAAGCCGAGTGCCATGTAGTTCCATTTTATTAGAGAGAAGGCAGATGGCTATTGCAGATATCTCCAATACTCGGCAACTCACACCGAATTAATCTAGATGGATAAACAGCACTATAGGTGAGAGGAACAATATGGATTTTTGTAGGGATGAACTGCCCCTTTAAATTTAGGAAAAGCTCATGGTCCTTGCTTTGACTTTGTTGATATGTAATGAAAACCACAATCTTGACACCACTAACTGGTACCGTATCCTTACATTTAATACAAAGCAAAATCAAGCAGCTGGCTAGTACCTCTGTTTCCAGTTTTTATGCTAAGCTAAGCTAAACAGATGCTGCCAGTAGCTTCATTTACGTATGTACAAACATGAGAGTGGTATCAATCTTCTCATCTAGCAGCAAACACGCAGTTTACAGTAAATGTATTTTATAGGAGACAGGGTTCCTGCACTTACACATGCAAACTATAGTTAATCCCTTTAAATGGTGGCCATTTCTTTCTCACTTAAACCACACAAATACATTTATTTCCACAAATATACCCCTCATTTGCATGCATTCATGTTTTATTCTAACATCTCCAGCTGTTAACTGTCACTTCCTTTGTGTGTGTGTGTGTGTGTGTGTGTGTGTGTCAGCTCTGAAGTTGAACAGTGACACAGGGAGTCTGGGTTGCAGATCAGACAATAAGCGTGATCACACTGTTTCAAGAAATAATGGAACAAAACCGAGCCCCCTTGTGGAGCGCAAACTCACTCGAGGTCTCACTGACGGTTACTGCTCCCCAGCTAAATGCTCACACAATTGATGAGTCAGCCACGAAGCAGAAATAGGGCATTTTTCATGTCTTCTGTTTTTTTTTTTTGTTCTCACTCCCTCTTTGTGTCACACATCTTGGATACATACTATGCACGTTGAAAGCGAGACGCAATCTGAGCCACTGTGAGAAAGGAGAGACTTTACTAACCCCGATACACGTTTCACTGTGTAGATGCATTTAATCATTTCAACCTTGTTTTATAGCTTCATTGGTGTTTGTAATCAGGTCTCTACAATTCACAGCTGCAAATGGAGTGTAATTTAGCTGGGATAAAATGCTATTGTGCTGAGCAGATGGAGGCGCCGATGAAGAGAAGAATAATAACTGTAGTCTGTATATGCTCATGTCTGGCTGACTATAAAAAAATAATATATACATATAAAAATGAAGCCGCAAGTTGAAGAAAGGATTTTCTGTCTGAGGACATTAAGAATTTTGTGTGGTAAAATAGACTGAAAAACCAATACTGGATAATCTAATATGCTTTGGCTAATCTATGTTTAGTGAGAGGATGCTGAGTTCGGTTCTATCTCCTCTTGTCTGGCACCAGGTCTGGTGCTTGTTCTGGCAATGCTCCCTGCATTCTCTGCTGGGCCCCTGCCAACCTGGACGTGAAAACCTCCTTCTGCCAGCAGAAAGGCTCCTGTGCTAACACTTCCCCAATAGTCTTAGCTTCACGGCTAACTGAGCTAACCAGCTAACCGCAGCTGTGTCCAGCGTGGGGAAATGGAGTTCTGGAAGGGCGCAAGCACGCATGAATGAACTCATATGAAATATAAATGCTTATCATTTTGAAATGCAGGCATATTTTTGTAGATGTGCCGCTAATAATGATTTTTTAATTTTTTTTCCACGTGACGCTGATGGCAATCTCAAAACTCGACCCGCGCTCTCCAGGCGTCCGACCGAATCCGCACCCGTGTCGGTCACAGTACATTATTTTTACATAATACATAATTATCATAATACCTAACCCTACCTCCGCAAACAGAATTCAGAGTCATTGAAACATACAAGAGACTGACCGTCCTGCAACCAGTTATTTAGCAGCCATTCTCGTGGCTCTGTGAAGCTTAACCTGATGATGGTGCCAGAGGAAAAAGTTATTACGAGAGTGACATGAAGTTGTGCACCAAACTTAATGACAATCCATCCAACAGTGATGGTGACATTTCAGTCAAAACCACAAATGAAAAACCCCACGGCGGTGCCAGGAACATTCAGGATACCCGTCCAATAGTTTTGGAGATTTTTCATTCTGGACCAAAGTGTTGGCCAAATGTGCGGGCGGTGGAAGACATTGCCATCCCTCGAACAACTTGCAATTAGATTTTTTCTGTCTGTCTGTCCCAGAACCCTGTCAGGGCACATACTTTCTTATTAACATAATGTAACCATGCAAATTTAATGAAACACTAATGTAAGATAAGTTTAACGGGCTGTTATGTGAAACAGGTGAACATTAATGCTTGATTTTGTAAGTGTAATGGTCATGATTCAGATGCTGATGATGATGCTGATGTTGAAAAAGTCCAAGATTAGCAGATAAAAGTCTATTTTCTTGGTGATCTTTACACATTTTACTTTCCTCTCTTTTAACTTTCTAATTTCTTTCTTTTCCTCTTCATTCTGTATCACTTGGTTTTTCTAATACAGTTATAGAAGGGAAAAAATAGACACACATTACTGTAGCCATCAATCATCTCGGACAGATAGAGCTAATTGCATTAAGGGTTCACTGGCTTTATTGGCTGGCTTTTTTCTGAGAGAGTGGCATCATTTAGATTTTTCCATTAGGGTTACCTTTCCCATATAACCTAGCTAATTTGATGGGACTCTGGCATCAAATATCAGCTGAAGGGGAGAGAGAAAGAGCAAAATGTCCCAAGAGGCAGATGCCTAAACGCGTCAGTTTTTCCAATGTTCCTGTGTTTAAGTTACAAAAAGGATGAATTATACATTTAGCCTCAAATATAGATGGAGATTTACATTTAACTGCTGCAGCTTTACAACATAAAGGGAGCATGGATGCTGCACCACTGTAATTAGTAGATGTTAAAGCTATTCATACGTCTGTCTTCTTTTCTTCCGTCTGTCTCTCCCTCACTCTTTATATACGGTGGTTCTTCCACAGTGTCTTTCTCCCCTTACGCCCACATTGCCCTTCTTCCCTTTCATCTTACAACCTGTCATCTGTGCCATCCCTAATTACAGCAGTTAATTACACAGCATTTCCAGAGACCAAATGGATTTGATCTGCATTGACCTCGCATTATTTGCATCAAAAGACACGAGGAGGGGGAATTCTGTTTTTCTGCATCGCCCATTGCAGTCTTTTCTGCCTTTCTCTGCTGCTTTGGAGATTCATCTGTTTTCTCGTGCTTTTAAACTTGTAAACGCACACAGCGCAGTGAACAGACACTTACATATACATACATAATGCATCTGGGTTACAAATATAGCCACGGCTATATGCCATATTCACTCGCAGTCGAGCGTAATGCGGGCTGACATGATTTGCTGCTATCTACATGCATCAGAGGGGCTCACGTGAGGCGGCGGCATCAATACAGATACAATCAGCCAACAACTAGATAAAGAGGCTCTCTTTGTAACATCTCTGCATACAGACTGCACCGTATTCATCAAACTGACTAGCACACACTCAGGAGCAAGACATGCAGCTACAAAACAGATGCACACATCTTCTGTCTCTGTGTGCGTAGATTTCCCGTACAGCACACATACCATCAAAAGGTGTGGAGGGAACAATAGAGCCTTGCAACAACAGACAGAGTCCTTTTATTTCGTGCTAATGCTAATGTATTGCTTGACTGACTCGCTTCTGGTTTTCCTGATTTTTCTGCTTCCCAATAAAAGCATTTAGATAACTTAATGATGGAGGACTTTATTGTAAAGAATTAGCTTAGCTAATGTGGCTATTGCAAATCTGGGGCGATCTTTGATTGAGGTTGGATTATTGTGAAAATGTTGGAAAGTTAAAGAGTCATTTTAAACTTTTGGACTGTATTTTACACAAATTACGTCTCTGCCCTCTATTACCCAGTAAACGATGAAAGACTGACAAAGAAATTCATCAAGAAAGTTGGCAAAGGGATAAAGCTATACCGTCAGGATGGTAATGTCGTGGCCCTTTGACCCTGCCTTTGTAGTTTACAACAAAAGTGAGAGCTTGTAGAGTATGAATAAAATTACTGGCATAATTGATGAGAGGTTAGTTTTAATGCATGTATAATGAGGCAGTGGGAGGGATCTTAACTCAGGTTTTAGCATTGAGAAACCTTTGTGACCAGATTCGCCTCATTGCGATGTTAATGTGCAATAAGTAGCTCATGTTTGTATAATGAAGCAAAGGATGACGCCAAATTAGAAAACTTCCAAAAAGAATGAAGTGGCACTTCCTTTCACTTTAATTCTCTTATCTTGTTGTTGGCAATAACACTTAATGCTTCAATAAGTCTTCATCAGAGTCAGGAAGTCACCGCATCATCTGTCTCTCTGCCTTGACTGGACAATTAAACTGCCATCTGATTAAAGCTCAGGAAAGCTCTGCTCGTTACTCTGAAAAGGTAGCTCATTAAGCACACTGTCATTATATTCCTCTCACTAAAAAGGAGTTCAGCTCATGTGTAAAGGCTCAGCATGAAAGGACTTCACTCAGAGTTGTTTATTGGTAATGATTTTGCAAAGTGACTTAAAATGTGACATCGGTTGTCGCGTTTATTCAAAGTGCCATTTAACCACTTTTTCAGCTCATTTCTTGCACTATTTGAACACTGTTCCTTTTCTGAAATGTATTCATGTATTAAAACAATCATAAATAACAAACTGGACTAACTGGTTCACCACTTTCATCCCCTTTAAGACACTGCAATCTCTCTATCACGACCTGCTGACAGTTTAGGTGTTTTCCGCAAATGTACTGTATCCACCCGTCTCTGTATGTTGGTGGGTTTGTCAGCAGGATTACACAAAAACTACTGGGCAAAATTCCACTGAACTTGGATGGAGGATGGGTCTGGGCCCTTTTTTGGTGCAGATATTTGTAAAACTTTTATGGAACAAAGTGAACTGTTTGCAACGCATCCATCTGCGACATACCTGTTGATTTACCCTGGAATTGAAACGTTGTAGAATGATTAATCAAAACGCTATTTTTAAAAAAAAAATGTGTTGGTTGTTGTGCAACAGCCGGTGCTTGTTTATGTATCTCATTAACCTTAATCTTATTAATCTAATTAATCTTTATTCAGCCTTATTGGCATTCATAAGTACTAATATACTGAATACTAATTATCCCCCTGTGTAATCACATGTAAATCACATAAATAAAAATGTTATGGGTCTTCTTTCTCTAGTCACAAAAAAAAGTATCATGGAAAAGTGCGCTCAGCTGTGTGTAGCTCGCAGGCCGTGAAGACTCACTCTCTCTTGGCATTAAGATTGACATGGCCACACCCTCTAACCGCAGCTCTTCTCCCATTGTGGCGCACGGCGAGTCCCTGTGATACCCAACCGGTGCAGACGGGGGAATAACGTAAATGTCCCCCAGGAAGATCCCAGCTCACTGGTGTGGCACTGTGTTCCTTCGCCGCTCTCCTCTCTCCGCCTGCTGTTTGTACTGACTGCATGTTGGTCGCGCCATGTCTGTCTTGTCCAAGTGTTTACACTGGCATATGATCTGCGTTCAGTGATACTGTCAGTGTTCCTCTCTGCTTCCTGACACCCATGTAAGAGGCTGTGACTGGCTAATGGGTTTTGACAGGGCAGAAAATTGATCAAGTGGCAGATCAAAAAGCTCAGAGCTAGAAGGCTGTTAAGTGACAATATTGGGTGATAGTGAGTGTGCTACACCAAATTAGAGTTCTTGTACCGAGACCGAGGCACAGTGTGGTGCAACACTATCAAAAACACATCACTCGAGCCATGTCCAAAATGTAATTAGTGTGGCAAGCGGACAGGAGCTGGATTTAGGAGAGTCATACAGCTTCCAGAGGGCAGTCCCGTGTAGCTGACCATTATGCTCTGACCTCCAAGTGAAGCCAAAAAACCCTTTATGTGGTGATGATAAACTGTGGTCTTGTGAATAATGGATGCATGGTGCACGTGCACAAGATGTGACAGCTGATATATGTTCAAGGGCGAGGGATCATGTTGGGCTTCAAATATGCCTTTCCTCTTTTTCTCCTCTTTAAAACAGTGTGCTTTAGTTGGGTGATATCCTGCCAGGAAAGAGATGGTCGAGTGTGTTAGGAAATAGCCCCTTTTTCACGGCAAACATTTTCACTTGTCAACGCAGGAAAAGCAGGTGTGTAGGTGTATATAGGTGTGACCAATAACGCTAACGAGGGCTCCATTAAGTCTCCTAGTAAGCCATATCAGTGACTGCGCATGCACAAGCCTGGTAACTAGCTCAGTTAAATGTAATGCAGACATAAGGGTTGGGCAGTAATGAATGCATGTAATCTGGATCACATAATCAGATTACAAAATGTAAGTAATATAATATATTATATATCTAGCTAAAAAGCATTAATCTCTGTCTGTATGTGCCTCACGTATTTGGTCAATTTGGTGCAATTTGGACACACAACATGTTGAATATTAATACTTTTTGAATAAACAGCAGACACCGCTCTGCGCAGCAGCGAGGCGCGGCGTCAGCGCTCTGGCTTTATGGCTCTGCGTGCTAGCTAACGTTAGCATTGAGAGCTGAAATGTTACCGATAGCTCTCTCATTGGTTGATGTGACCCGGCTTGGAAAATATGGATGCAATCATTTTGTGAGTCTGTGAGCAGCTATGGAGGATCAAGTCTGGATCTATAAATGCCTCACATTACCAATTATTCTTGGCCAAACAGCATGTTTTGAATGGGGCACCGCACTAGTGTGACTGATAACACAAATTGCCATGTCATTTTTATTCAATAACTGACCCAACCCTAGCCATCTGCTATTCATAACCAGCTCCCCAAAGTCAGTACATTTGTCCTCGTTTGGAATTATGTCCTAAACCAGGATTTGTACAGCATGTCCTGAGAATTACAGGGAGAATTCACAAGGTGTTGTCATCCATTTCTTCATCCCATTTGGACGAGTAGAACATATTCAGAGTTCACTAGTGATGACAATATCACGTACCATTTCATGCAGGATATCATCCATTATATTTCCCTCGATAACTTACTGTATGGCTGTCTCATCACACTGCTCTGTCTTCACTGTTTTGGTATCTGTCGTGGGTATGTTGGCCTCGCTGCTTTGATAGATATTGATCTGAGATAACACACAACAGTTTCATGGATCAACTTAAGCCTCAAGGATTACAAGCAACATGCTCTGTATGTGTTTTTTTTATATACGGACATAAAATTAACTTACACATCCCTGCTTGTTTATCACCATGAACGTGTGTGTGCTCGCCCCAAGCACGCTCGTGTGTCTACTTGTGTGTCACATTTCTGAAGTCTTTATTCCCCTCTCTTCCTCCGCAGTGTTTTCTCTTCCTGCAGCATGAGTACACACACTGCACTTAGGGAAGTGTTTACTCTTTCATTATTTAATCTTTTCCTAATTTGTAGTCCTCGCATTTATTTCCAGAGGGATCTACTAAATTGAAGCTTGGTTTTATTTTCTCACTCTCACGTTCTGTAGAGTAACATCAGGCTGCACTATCCTGGACAAAAAACCAACAACTGAAAAACACACTGTTTGTTACTTATCCAAAGCCTTGTCTTTTACAGTCTTACCCTTTCGCAGTTCCTCACGTGGCATTTTGTCATTTGTTGATGCAGCTTTGGGCGCAAATTAGCTGCGCTTGCTCTGATTCACCAGATCTGCCTGCTAATGCAAGTGTAGCGGAATCGTCATGTAATGAGACTGCTGTATGAATCAAAATCACAACTGTAATGCGATTAATTCTGCAGCCCTACAGCGACATGTTACATGGAGAACAGAACTGTAGTGTTGATCCTCCTCCAGCAGAGTCCGGCAGCCCTCTTAACCTGCAAGTAATTAAGCGGTCAGACTAGTAGTTCAAGTCTCTGACAGGGTCTGCCATTCATTTAAAGCCCCTGTGACATAGTGTGTTGATGTACCGTGACACT
Source organism: Diplodus puntazzo (assembly GCA_963678695.2). NCBI lineage: Eukaryota > Metazoa > Chordata > Actinopteri > Spariformes > Sparidae > Diplodus > Diplodus puntazzo. The sequence continues at coordinate 20,235,311 of OZ023162.1, forward strand.
TGAACAGAATAGGTCGCTGGTTAATCCCGGCTCCCGCTAGCTGCATGTCGAAGTGTCCTTGGGCAAGATACTAAACCCCAAACTGCTCCTGATGTGCTGGTTGGCAGCTTGCATGGCAGCCACTGCCATCAGTGTATGAATGTATGAATTACTGTAAGTTGCTTTGGACAAAAGCGTCTGCTAAATGCCCTAAAAATGTAAATGTATAAAAATGAGTAAAACCCAGGATTTTGTCATTATGCCAAGTCAAAGTGAAAGAAAGGTGGAAGGTGGTGCCACTTTTGCAACAGACTCAACAGAATCTTTGGAAATGTAGCAGAGGGTATGAAAAGGTATCTTGTAATTTTCAAGTAGCTGTTCAAGAAAATTTCCATAAACTAGAAATGTCTTAAAAAGTAAGGTCTACCAACAAATCTGGCTGAAATTTGATTGATCCAATTGATTGGATGGTGATGGTGAGCCACTCCTGGGCTTCCTGCCGTTGGGGATTTTTCTTTTCTTATTTTTTTCTTTTTTTAATTAGCCAGGGCTGTACTGCTGCATTCATGTACTTGGAAGATTTGCCATTCAGGACTTTCAATGTGACAGCTTAACCAAGCCGTATTCAAATCATTTTTCTCAGGCTCAACAAACCAACATTAACAACATACATGCATATTTGAAGAATTTTGGCAACAATATGTCTGTGTATGTGAGCTTGTATATGTAGTTTCTATTTGTGTGTAACTGCACATATATGCATATTCATGCACGCATACATATATATATATATATATATATATATAATATATATATATATATATATATATATATATATATAAAAACGTACATGGCTTATGAATTTGGCTCAAGAGCTTAAGATGCCTTCTCGAGCTGATGAAGCAGCACGTCGCCAGAGAAACAGGACAAACAGCGTGATGGAGCAAATTAAGACAGACCTTGACAAACCCTAACAAGCTCTTGGCTGAGCCCCCCCCCCCCCCCCCGCTGCAGAGCTCGTTAAACCTCACATGTGTGGGCAAGTAGCCCGCTAATGAGCCAGATCTACAGTATGTAATCAATTAATCTCTTTGACGAGCGTTCAGAAAAAAAGGAGACAAGGCTTTTGAAAGAGTCTGAAACCGAAAATGAGAGCGAGGGCTTGACTGGTTTGTTGTTTGTGTTTATTTTTCCCTCGGGTAGTTAAACAGAACACTGGGCTCCTTTTGCGATAAGTGATTTTACATAAAGAGGACAAGTCGCATGTTAAGTATCATGTGTACATTGTAACGTATCTGTCATATCAGTGCAACACAAATCACAGTAAATGGAAGCAAATAGTAGTTAGCAGTAGTTTTGGCCCGATTTGTTTGGCTTTGTTTTGTTGACATCTCTACCTTCATAATAGTAATAATAATAATAATAATAATAATAACAGAAATAATTTCTTGTGAGCAGATAAATACAGAAACCATTGTCAGTGGTGACTCCTCCTGTGATCCAAGGTCTCTGTCCAGTTAAACTCTATGATAACTGAGCCATGAGCTAATTAGCTAGCTGCCGCTGCACTGGTTGCTCTGGTGATAGGCTGCTCCCTATGTGTTTGGTGCTACCATCAAATTCTGGCCATATTCTACGACCGACACCTTTAAAAGGAGCAATAGGACTTACATTGGGCCGACTTTCAATTAGTTTTACTATCTCCTTTCTCCCCTGCACTATCTTCCTCTGTCCCGTCTCCTCTCCTCAACAGGCTTTTAAGTGATACTAAACATTGGCACAGATTAGTCCGAGCTGTTATTATGCAGAGAGAGAGAGAGAGCTGCTTTACGGCACATAAGCAATGAACGTTGTCTGTCGTTACCCATCTCTTTCCGTCTCGCTCACCCATTATCCCTTATTATAAACACTCATTCTCGCAGGACACTTCTCCATATTAGCCAACTTAATGCATCACGATTTTATGTGAAGTGGTCTTCATGTTAGCCCCATTTAAGCTCAAGAGACTTGGAATGTGCAGGATGTTGGCAAAAGCAGCACCGGATAACTGAGGTCAAATTCATTTCACTTCAGCCACATTTCCAGCACTCTACAGCTACGACAAATTTATTTTTTATTTTTTCCTTTGGTGATTAAAACGACTGAATGGTTCAAATGAAGATTTGACTGAGTATAAATGAATAAATTTAGCAGAACTTTTTTGGAAATCAAACTTCTCAACACGCAAAGTGTTAGGTAAGAAAAGAGTACCTTTACCTCAAGGACCCAACTTTAAAATAGAAACAGACAACTAGACAACTGATCCGATCCGGCCTGATCCTAAAGAATTTTCAATCAGATCGAGAGGCACAAACCTTTGATAATCCCTTCCATAGTGAACTACTCTCATTACTCTCAAGTAAAGGCTTAATCTGATGTGATGATGACCTTACGTGGGACAAATTCAGGTGATGTCCCTTCCAACAGGGACAGAAACATGGCGGTAGAAAGGTCGATACAAGTTCTCTGTTGGAACTCTTTAAAGATTCAAAGAACGTCGAACACCTTGATGGTGGAAACGCCTGAGAGGACGAGTTGTTCAAAGTGTTTGAAAAGATCAACAAAGCGCCAGAATCCACCTGGAACAATAAAAAATAGGGAAAGAAAATGAAAATTGTATTATCAGGCAGAGAGAGAGGAAACATAGAATAGCAAATTCTTTACTGTAATGCATGACAGACTGTACGACTGTTTCGGTCGTAGGTTTCATACATGTTCTGTAATAAAACATATATGAGCAAAGTCTTATTAGATGTGGGAAACAATCTTATCAAATAGATAAATAGACAATTAGTCTGTGGTCTAATTTGTGTCAGTTTAGGAGTTCTTGACATGAAAAAGGGTTGAAGAAATATTTTCAATGTAAGCACAGCTAGTGTTATGTTTACAGCTTGTTAACATGTCCCCAGGAGATCCCCTAATGAAGGTTTTAGTCACGGGGTCGGGATACCTCCACCATTTACAGGAGTTAAACCCGACAAACCTACACAAGACTGAAAGGTCTGCCTGAGATACCTCGGTTTAAGACAAAACAAGTAATTTTTGCTTTGTGAATACTGAATGACAAACATATTAAAGATAAGCCACACAAGTACTGTATCTGTATCAAAAATGGCCTACTTCAGCTGCACTGTGCCAGAGTCGCGTTCAACCTCACTGCCACAGCAGATGTGCCAGTGATGTGATTCATCTCTTTTGCATCCTGTTAAAAAGTGTCAAGCAAAAAACCTTTTACTCTCATCTGCTCATTGATTGTGCATCACGCTGCACTCGTCGCCGTATTAATGTCAAAGTTAAAAGCCTAAACTGTGCGCCGGGTGGAGAGCATTTAATCAGTGTAAGAGATGATGCGAGGCCTGGAAAGGGATAAATGTGGTGTGATACAAAATGTAAGAGGGTGAGGAAAGGGTGAAACAGAAGGAGGGAGTGAGAGAGACAAAGGGCCAGACGGGGATTAAATGGATGAGAGCACACACTGGGCTGCTACAGTGCGGGCATCCGCTTCCATACTTATCCCAGAGGGTCAGACCGCTTCACTAATGGACACGGAGACAATTGATCTCTACAGTATTACCGGAACGTATGGCAACAGGCTGCCAGGCAAACACACACACACACACACACACACACACACACACACACACACACACACACACACACACACACACACACACACTCACATATATTTATATACTGTACATGAAAATACACACTTTGATTTACTCTCCATACACTATTTATGCATGTATCCAGCCTCACACATCTGTCCAGAGAAAGAACAAAAGGAAAACACACTGCGCTGTCAGCGTATGTACTCTCAGGATCCAAACACACATGCGAGGGATCGGTAAAGCTATCAAACACTTCCTGGTCGCTGGCAGGCTTCATTTAGGCGCCGTATGTACATAATTGAGGGTGTCTGAAAATAGCCCTGCGATGTAAATAATGCAGAGGGGGCCATTAAAGAAGGCTAAAACAAACGCATGGAGGGAGGAGGGGAGAGAGACACGGATGATGACGCGTGTAGATGAATGAATGAAAATTAGAGGAAATGTTAGTGAGTAGTTAGTCCATGCAGGGCATCTACGTGGATGAGACTTTGTATGAAAAGAATTTAAAAAATGCTGCTAATTATAATGATCTTGAATTATTTGTGAGGTTCTCGGTTGCACATTTGGAATAGCAACTAAATAATTAATCTTAAATAACAACATAACAGTTCCCGACTCATCACAGAAATAATTTCAGTCATGCCTGAAAACATTGATGACCCCTGATGAAACTATTGTTCTAATGTATCCGGTCTCTACGCTTCAGGGAACAGTGGTTACATCCAAAAATGAATCATCCCATTCAGCTTAAACACTGGAGCCACACTGAGCGGCTGCCTTTTGTTCACTGTTAACACAGTGATCAAAGCTGACAAACGGTTCACATACATGCCTTGTCAGATGGTCTCCTTTACTACCCTGAGATCATACTTAGGGTTAAAAAAAACTATGTTCAGTCTCTTGATTAACACACCATAACGTAATGTAACTTACACAAGCGATGAAACCCACGCAACGCAAGTGCATCACTCGTGTAACATAAGTTAGGTAATTTGCGTGCCTTACCTTAATTTCCTTACCTTAACTTAAAAACATCATCGTCCTAACGAGCTGCCATCAAATGCACAGCCAATCAGTCAGTGGTCAAGATAGTCAAACTTATTCAGTGGCTGCCAGTAGCTCTCATTGGATGCTGATTGGTTCGACCACTGTGTGTTATATAGGAACATAATAGTATATGAAGTCTTGAAGCCTGTCAAGATGGACTCTTGAGATATGATCACGTGATCTCACGAATCCATCTGTCTGTCAAGATAAGCCAACCTGGAAGTCTCAAACACATCAATTAACTTTGTGCAGTGAGCAGTGCAAAGTGATAATAAACTGGCACATGCAATTGCAGCAACGTTCATTCTCAATTGTGATATTTAAGATTATTCTGTGTATTTTTAAACATTTACCACTAAGTAGTAGAGAGGAGTCAACATAACGTGAGCATGACTTACCTGAGCTGGATTTCACTGGCTGAGCTAAACTGGGTTAAATATGGCACTCAGTATTAAATGATCAGTTCAAGGTTACATTTGCCTCGAGGACAATTTACACTGTAATTTATCTGCATTGATCCGGGAGACTTTCTTGAAAGGAAAAGAAAAAAAAAGCAGCAGAAGCACATCAGCAGAGCAGCAGATACAGTATTCTGTCAGCGTCCACACTGTATCCACTCAGCTGCAGTGCTGCTGTGCACTCAAAAGCATTTTGACAGCAGTCGCAACCCAACACACAATCACGTACTTACTGTAAAACTGGAAGCAAAACTTCAACTAAAAACAAAATCTTTAGGGGAACATTTACAAAAAATAACTGCACAGACGGGTAAATTAGTTATAATGAAAGAGTATCTGTTCTATTAGTCGATGTGAGATAGAAAACGTAAATGCAGCTGAAGCACCTCCATCGTATTTTCGGGGCTCTGTTTACTCCTAAGTGCTGTGTGGACCTGTGCTGCTCGAGCCCCGCAGCCATAACCGGCAGATAAATACATCATCAGGTTGTGCTATAAATAGAGCCACCGCTGCCTTGCAACAGCGCCACAGACACACACGTGTGCACACACAAAACAGTGTCCCACACAGCTGGGGGGAAAACATAAGTTCACATTTTGCACACAAATTCTGCATGTAAACTGCTGGAGCAAAACACATTAATGACTCTCACACCTCCAGGGGTGAGGGGCGGGGGGTGGAGAAAACCCCAAATGCCAAAAGTTAAGTATCCTTTTTCCCCTTCTGACACACACACACACACACACACACACACACACACACACACACACACAGAAAACAGCAAAGTGTCAAGTACATTTCTATTATTGCGGACAGCAGCTGAAAGGCCAGAGGATTTTCTTTTGGTGTGTTGATGAAAGCCCTCCCATTCTTTGCACACACACACACACACACAAACACACACACACACACACACACACACACACACACACACACACACACACACACACACACACACACACACACACACACACCATCTCCATCATGTGTCTCTCGTACTCTCTTGTCCGCACTCTGCCCTTTTCCAGCAGCAGGAACAAGACTACTGTGTCCGTCTGAGTCACCTCAATCCTCTCCCACTGGGCCCTGCATGGTCACACCTGACAGGCCGCATCAGACAGGCAGACACTCACCCAACCGATCCATCCATACACGCACGCACATTTGTTAGACCAGACCTTACAAAACTAACAAATGTGTGCGTGAAACAACAGGAGTACATGTGTACGTGCGTCTGAGGTGACTCAGACAGATGGACACAGGGATAAATGTTTGACTGGATCAACTTGAGTTTCCAGAGCTGAGGTGAATATTTAAGACACCTGAAAAGTAGTGGAGGAATCACGCCTCTATTTTTCAGCTTCAGCCAATTATAGGAAGCAGTATAAACACCCGATTAAAGCAAAATAAGTAAAATAACTAAGCAAAAATAAATAAATCCTAAGTATATTAAATGTTGGTGTACTTGAGTATTCTTGAAGCCAGACTAATCATCAGTACACATCAAGAAATCATACTGACGGTGTTTTACAAAGGACATGATAATAGTATACTTACTAAAAGTACACTAAATTACTACTTTAAGCATTAGTGTTATTATTAAAAGTATGTGTGTGTACATTTTACAATATACTTACAACAAAGTACACTTTTTGGAAGTACACTAACATACTACTTGAAGTATTGTTGAATTAGTTTGTTTTTGTTACACTGAAGCTGAACCCAGTGACATTTATTTCAAAGTACACTTTTTAAAAGTACAATTGAAAAAAACTTCATATAATCAAGCACAAAAAGTACACTTGTAATACTGTACATAAAATGTGTTTTTAATACAATGAAATATACTGATTTTTTCAAAAGAGGCTGTAAGAACTTTAAAAAACGAGGAGACAAATTTTGTGGGGATCCAAACTGATCTGAAAAATGGTTCTCAATCCTCCTCTGTGGTCCGGTTGATATTTAAAACAATCCATCTTCAAGTAAAGATAGCAGTCTGGCACTTACTGATGTTGCTGTGCACAATCTTGATCCTGATCCCAGTCGTACTGATCCATTCTCAGTTCTGCACCCTCAGTTCGCTGTCAGTGATGGGAGGCATGCATCCATCTGTGTCAGATTACTGAATTCTGCCTGCAAAGATAGATTTGTCACAGTCCATTTAGCCAATAGGAAGTGTTTTCAAAGCGCCAGTTCATGATGTGTGTTAATCTGTACCCCCCATGTCTACAGATGCAGTGCAGACCACACAGACTGAAACAGTTTGATAGAAATAGCGCTGTATAACTGATAAACAGCTAATAACAGACAACTAATAACTCATCCTTTTTACTTGTTTTTTTACCTGTTGCTCATATTGTGTCTCATCTTTCTGATGATTTAAGTGGTTGTCCTTCGAGTGAACCTGTTCAGCCTGTCTTGTGATGGCTTCTTCAGAGGGCTAAATATTGTTGTAAAGGTCAGGATCCCGTAGAGAGAGGAAATGCTCCTGTGTCGTGTGAAAGGACACGCTGGTGTGAAGGGTCCTTACTTCAAAGGGGAGCAGCAACGTGATTGACAGTCGCCTACAAACATAGACTGTTCATGTACACACACACACACACACACACACACACACACACAATCACACACAGTACCCGCAATGTATATCCAAAGGACACACATACTTTAACAGTATTGCATAAACAAAGTGACTGCCCTGTGTGTGAGGTCTCTTTTGGCACGGCCACTTACAACTCCCATATTCCCTGTCACTCCGTCAGCTCTTTTCACACGTCGAGGAGAAGAAAATTAATGTGTACAAGGACACACATACACACCATGAGCACGGGCACACACAGAGCAGAGGGCAGTTACACATATCGACGGTTGTCGGTGGTGCAGCCGCAGGGCAAAGAAAAGTCTTTGCAAATGTTTTGTGAGGTAGGAAATGCAGTCCGCATGTGTGCTAAATCATATGGATATGCACAATGCAATGTGTGCGTGTTGGGTAAACAAAGCTGTGTTTGTATCCTCCTCCAGAGTCGTTTTGTGTTTGGAGAATTCATGCAAGTCAGGGGGATCATAAGCTTTGTGTAGGACACATCTGGCTCATGTCATGTTGCAGAAACTGGGGCGAGGAAACAAAACAAAGAGGAAAGTCATGAGCTCGTTCCATTTTCATTTTCAACTTTTCTTCATGTGCAATCCTCTGGCAAATGCTACTTATCATCTCAAATAAAAGGGTTTTTCAATTTATTTTTTTTGCTTGTTGAAAGGAGCTTTATACAGAGAAGCGGCTTATTAGTGAAAACTGACTTGTTTTTATGAGGACAAATCCTGAAGCGGCAACCAACTCATCAACTTCAATGTGTCCAGCTCTACCGGACATCCCACTGTGAGCTAGAGATGTGTTAAGATCTGGTTACATCTTCAATAATGGCCATTTGTTAGTTGACTTACAGCTACGAGAAAAAAAAAAAAAAAATGACACTCAGACTAACACCCAGCCAGCAGGAGCATTAGCTAAGCAGCGTCTGTCCCTCCTCCCCACTGAGAGAGTGGGCTAGGAGCGAAACACAAGTGGGAGAGGAGATAAAGAAAAGCTAGAGGAACACAGAAAAATAGACAAAAAGAAGCAAACACAGGGGCTTGTGTGAGTCAGAGTGCTGAAAGGATGATTTGTGGTTACATTTAGTCAGACACAGAAAAATATATGACTACATAAGTGTGTCAGACGCAAGATGAAAGACCACCATCCTTCACAGATGAGGTGTCGATTCTGCAGTGAACTGTTGGTGGTTCCTGAAAACGATGGATCTCCATCGATGAACTGGACCCTTAGTGATGGGCAAGTCATTTTGGGCAATAACACATGACTAATGGATGCAGGGACTGGACGGAGGTACCAAAAGAGAAAAAAAATGGAATTCCACTTCAACACACTGTAGCATTCTCCTATGACAGCAGAATGTGACAGTGAGTTACAGCTCCCAAGTTTGCTGGCTGCATGAACGGCGTGTGTGCATGGAGAAAACGTCTTGCTTTTCATTTCGGTGCCATGTTTCCAGGTTAGAGCAGCTGCACATGTCAAGTGAGGCTGTAGCGTCACGTCATCTAGAGATTTGGAGTTAAAAAATAAATGTGTTTTTGTTGGAAAAAAAACCCCATACAGGTCCTTCCATTTTCCTTGTCTTTCCTTGTCTTGTCACCAGGCCCTGCAAGATGCGTACTTATGTGATTCTTCACAGTTCTAGGCGGGCAGGCTGGGCACATGGATTCAAACACACACTAGGCTATCAAATATGCAGTAAGTATACAGCGGGGGGGGGGGTTGGAGAGAGATGGCATGGCATTGAGGAGGAGGAAAGAAATGACAAGCAGTGATGAGAAGAAACTGAAGTTTAGATGGAAAATTCAAGCCCAGACAGTCCGTCGCGATAGAAAGAACTAACTGTGTGTTGTTTGAATGACATCACCCTTCAACACATACAGTACAGCTGTCACATCACCATCATGTACTGTAAAAATACTAACGTTGTGCACTGAGCAGGTTTCGTCATTCAAAGTATAAAAGTGAGGCTGGTTGTGACTCTGCTCTACTTTTAATGCCGTTATATCACTGTATGCCCCCCTTTGGAACAGTAAATTATTAATTTTCTTCTTTTCCTCTTTTCCTCCAGTAGAAGTCATACCCTTGTTGGTTTGGAGGCACTGTTTGTTTATTGTATTTGACTGTAACAGATTGGACACGCACAGGGCCTGCGTCTGGTTCCAGACCTCTGAATCACTGCCCACACCCCCAGTTTGTGGTCTTGTGCTTGTTGAAGGCTGTTTCTGCTGGTTAGGGAAACAGTCAACTTTGTCGGCAGGATTTTAAAACAAAGGACCTCACCCTTCGACATAGCTTACCCTTATTTATCATCAAAGCACCTGTAGAGGTGGATTTAAGTAAATAACCACTCTCCAAATAGCATATTTTTCGATTGACATTAAAAGAAAATACATTTAAGGGGCACTTTGTATTTTTGGAGAACAAATTCAAACTCAGAATTCTAATATTTACTATAATAATGGGGTAATAGCACAAACTCAGAAATATTTATTTTGTCCATAAGTGAATCAACAAGCTGCTCTCAGAGGAAAATAAGGCCATAACACTGTTGGAAGCTAGAAAGGTGACAGGGTCCACCACATATAAATAAAGTAAAACAGTATGAAACTGTGATGTCCAATTTCATACTGTTTTACTTTGTTTGTTTATTCAGTTTATTCAGTCATGAAAACGAACACAGTTTGTTTAGTTTGTTCAGGCATCAAAAAACTAAATACTGCAGGAAACAACTACCACCGCTTTAAACAATGACTGTATATCTGTTATCTGGTTAATGGCTGGCTACACTCCCCAGAAACATTGGCGAAATTTTTGGGAAATAAGTCACAAGAACAAAATGTCAAGCTGAATAAATGAAGTGCAAGAAGTGGCTATTCAGTCTGATTATCACGCTTCCCTCCATGCACCACCTCTATGCTGCACGACGGAGTAGCTATGTTATGGGACATTTAACATGCATACAGGTGATGGAGCTGCTAGCATTTTAGTAACCTTGTTGCATGTTAGCATCCGTATTTGTGCTTCATTGCTGTGCCAGGACGAGATTGTTATTCCTAGAGAACTTCCAGCATTAGTCTCAATAGAAACTAACATCCATCCCCACCCTAACTTTTCCTATATCCACTGGACTGAATATACTTTACTATGTAACAAGTGCATTTTTATATCAGAAATCCAAAATATTGACAGTAATTTAACAGCACTCACTCTGCTCTTGTAGGACATTTACTGTATATGGCCCACTCTACACTCCTGGTGCATGTTCATGAATAAATCTACTACATGCAATTGCACTTACGTAAGCATGTCCTGGTCATTCATTGTGGAGCCAGTTACGGAACCCAAAACTTGCTTTGGGCCGTGCTTCGTCAAAACTGCGGCATGTCTTGTTACCTGAAGTTTCCTCTGTAAACATAAGTCCATTTACAGGATGTCTGTGTTCCACACCGTTTCACACAGTGGCCGGGGGCCAGGAGCGAGCACAGTGGACCATGGTAATGGGTGGGAAATGTCAGCTCATCTGACCATGCTCTTCTTCCTATCCTTCCCTCCGGTGTTGTCCTTCCTCCTCCTCTTTCCATGTTTTTTTTTCGTGTGGCTTTTTTTTTTGCGGCTGCAGGAGCCCT